>CM038681.1:83318361-84067934 GCA_021605205.1 Aegilops longissima
CACTGACGATATGACCGAGGTGTGTAGCGTGGAGGGGCACCGCACACGGCTAGTGTCGGGGATATACCCGCGATGTAACCCGCCGGATGTATGACCCGGCTGGACCTTGGTGACTCACTGGTGACCCGCCCGGAGCTTGGCGACTCACGGGTAACCCGCCCGAGCTTGGCGACTCATTAGTAAACTGGCAGGCGGGTCAGACGGACAACATGGCCCAAGGCCCAGAAGGCCGGCTCATGTTATGGAGGGCCGGCTTAAGAGGAAAGTGTCGGTGTCAAAACCGGCGGATCTCGGGTAGGGGGTCCAGAACTGTGCGTCTAGGCGGATGGTAACAGGAAAAAAGGGACACGATGTTTTACCCAGCCGGGCCCTCTCTATGGAGGTAATACCCTACTCCTGCTTGATTAATATTGATGATATGGGTAGTACAAGAGTAGATCTACCACGAGATCAAGGAGGCTAAACCTAGAAGCTAGCCTATGGTATGATTGTTGTTAGTCCTCACGGACTAAAACCCTCCGGTTTATATAGACACCGGATAGGTTAGGGTTACACAGAGTCGGTTACAATGGTAGGAGATCTACATATCCGTATCGCCAAGCTTGCCTTCCACGCCAAGGAAAGTCCCATCCGGACACGGGAAGAAGTCTTCAATCTTGTATCTTCATAGTCGGAGTCCGGCCGTGACGATAGTTCGGCTATCTGGACACCCCCTAGTCCGAGACTCCCTCAGTAGCCCCTGAACCAGGCTTCAATGACGATGAGTCCGGCGCGCATATTGTCTTCGGCATTGCAAGGAGGGTTCCTCCTCCGAATACTTCATAGAAGGTTTTGAACACCAGGATAGTGTCCGGCTCTGCAAAACAAGTTCCACATACCACCGTAGAGCGAATAACTTTTGCACAGATCTGCTGATGTATTCCGTGGCGTGAAATCACACCACGGTCAGGCATTTTTATGAATCGTTTTTTACCGTTCCGCCTTAGCGCGTTTAGCGAGGCGGTTTCCATGGTACGTCTTATCAAAGCATAGATCGTGCCCCCTTATTCCGGGATTCTCATCAATACAGACGTGGGTAACCCATCTGCGCCATTGATTACGGTGCTTGGGAGATAAGCGAGTTTTACCAGGCTGGTGGGGGACGCATAGCTTCGTCCGTCCATATAAGGGGATAAGGATCCACCTTTTCACCTATGCCTTCTTCCTCCTTTGCTCATCCATTTCCACGCACTCGAGCTCTAACACCCAAGTTTGCACATTCCTCCTCAACCTTCTCCAACCATGTCAGGAGCGGGAGGCAGATGGATGGCCTCCTCCGTCACGGAGGGCACATCACAAGATCTGGGAGGCCGGATACTTGTCCAGCGATATCGCGCCTGAGGCTGCCCGACGCGGGGCAGCTCATTCCAACCCCCAGGCCCCATGAGAGGGTGGTGTTTCTCCCCCACTTCCTCCGTGGACTAGGTTTTCCACTTCACCCATTTGTCCGAGGGCTCATGTTCTACTACGGCCTGGACTTCCACGACCTGGCCCAATTTCGTCCTCAACATCTCGGCGTTTATCGTCATGTGCGAGGCCTTCCTCTGCATCCAGCCCCACTTGACTTATGGCTGAAGATCTTCAACGTCCGGCGAAGGTAGTGGTCGGCCGTCAGCGAGTCTTGGAGGTGCCATGGTTGGCAAGATGGCCAAAGTCCCATGGCTCGAGGCGCCTTTGTGGAGACAATAAAGGGGTGGCAATCGGGGTGGTTCTACATCACCGAGCCACGCGACCCCGAATGGGCAGCGGCCCCCGAATTTAGATCTGGCTTCCCCACACGGCTCTCGTCATGGAAAGAGAAGGGCCTGAAGTGGGGGGATTCGGACGAGCTATCCGGACTTCAAACATGCGTCCGAAACCTGGTGGACAAGAATTTCAGGCTTGTCGACGTAATCCAGGTGATGCTCATCCGCCGGATTCTCCCCTGCCAACAACGGGCCTTCAATTTTTGGGAGTTCGATCGGGCACAGCACCGAACCTTGAGCCGGCTCTTCGATACTACGTACGAAGATGCCCGGAAGGTGTTGTTCAAGGGCGCCGAAGCCCCCGCATCCGCTAACAAAGATCGTGGATACAGCTCGTGGCGTCAAGCCGCGAGTAAGTTATTTACCTTTACGGGACTCTTTCTTCATAGATTGACTCTACGTGGGATCTTAAAACTCCCTATTCTTTGACAGGACTGGCTGAAGGCGTCCGGACAGATTAACTATCGGCTCCTTTGCGGAAGACCAGCGGACGCTTGATTGACGGGCTGCTGGCTCCGGCACCCCATGTGGTGCGGAGAAGAAGGCTAAGAAGGAGGCCACGGGAACTCGAAGGAGCTCCCGGCGCCAGTCTTGTCCGATTCTGAAGCGGAATCTTCTCCGAAGACGAGGAGGAAGAAGAAGCTCCTCCCCAGCCGGGGAGGAGAAAAAAGGAAGGCAGCCCGACCGGGAGGCGGAGGGTCCAAGAAGGAAGAACCCTTCCTCCAGACTTCTCCACCAACGTCGGCGGCACGACGAGGAGGATTGGCCGACAAGGGCCAAGCCCTGGCGAGATCGTAAGTGTCCGGATACCATGGCTTTTTATTATTGCAGAGTGTTCTCTAATGTCGAACAACCGTGCAGCCCGCCCAAAGGCGAGTTCGCCGATTCATCGGCGGGTCCCCAGGCTCGTCGGAAATGGAGAGTACCTGCTTCCGACCACCTCCTCGCCTCACGCTGCGGACGACGGCCTTGGGGCCCCAAGAGGGGCTTGGTCAAGAGGAGGTAGCGCAGAAGGTGCCACAAGGCAACCTCCGGACTCGGTAGCGGGGGCAAGACCCCAGGTCTCTAGGACCGACCCTTGTCCGGTCTCCATGCCGAACCGGTGGTTCCGAGTCCGGCAAGCGGACCCTTCGGAAGAAGGTAAGGCGCGGTGTCCTCCGCCCAACCGGAGGCACCGGATAGCTTCTTGAGGCGCTTAACGGCGCTTCCATCAGGAGGAGCACCGCCTTTATTATGAGTGCGGTGATCCGGACAGTTCGATCCGCCAAGAGCGGATGACCAAGCTTTACCAGCCTTCTAACGGGCTTTGAGGTAAGTTTTAGAATATGTAAAAATATAACCGCATAGACAGTAGCCCTCGATGCTTGGTTCGGTGTTGAAAAGAAAAGCGGACTAAGGATCTAAAAGATATCTGTGAGTCTAACATAAGTATGTCAATATGGGAATGCAGGCTGCGCTGTTGACCTCTCCGCCTTGACCGCAATGGAGGTCAATGCATTAAAGCGGAACCTCGAGCGGTCCGAGAACGAGCTCGGCCAAGCCAAGAAGCAGCTCGAGGATAAGGAAGGTACGTAGTACCTTATTAAATAAATACCATATAGAAAGGTTTCGGTTGCAAAAGAAAACAGGAATAACATGGGTACTGCGGGGGCCACGAACGAGGTGGCGACCACGAAGGAAGCGGTGTCCGTGGGTCGAAACAAAGCGGCTTGGAACGCACCGAGCGAGAGAAGGGGAGGTGCAGCTGGCTGGAGTGCGGCAAGAGCTCCAAGCTCTCGTGGAAAAACACGAGTTTGGAGCGTGACTCAAGACTCGAGAGTCCGAGCTCGCCTCGGCTCTTGAGAGTGCCAAAGCTGCTAAGGCCGAGGCCCAAAAAGCCCTCCAAGAAATTGAGTCGTTAAAGAAGATAGCGGCGGGTAAGGCATTCTTTATGCAAAGCAAGCATGTGAAAGTGAATTACCTATTACTTACCCGGATTCGGAGCTCTCCAGGAGCATTCGCAGATTTGCCTCGTAGTGTGTCTGATCCCGCCGCATTCTACCGCGCCAAGGAGGGGAGCTCGACGGAAAAGGTGTTCTGGTCTCAGTATGCAGAGGCCGAACATGCGGTGCCCCTGAGCGACCAGCTGAAGCAGCTGGTCGAGCTCCACAAGGTCGCCGAATAGGCCATGAAGGGCCTTATAGCGCGGCTGTGGCCATTGGAGGCCATGCCCGGGAGCTACTTCGGCTTGGTGCAGCGGCTGGTGGATGCCTGTCCACGGATTGAAGTCATCAAGCGCTCCGTCTGCATTGAAGGTGTCCGTCGGGCCCTTGCCCGTGCTAAAGTGCACTGGGGCAAGCTGGATGCGGAGAAGCTTGTGACGGACGGGCCACCGAAGGGCCATGAGCATCGCACGCCCCAAATGTACTATGAGGGCCTCCTGAAGGGTGCCCGCCGAATAGCGGATGAGTGCTCCAAAGATGTAATTTTTGAATAGGCTCGCATTTGTTATCCTGTATGCTGAAAACTTGTTCATATGCGCTAAGCAACGCTTGTTAATTTAAAATATTACCTTCTGTGCGGCCATTTATCAAATTTGAGAGATGGCAAGTCGTTGGCTTCAGCCCCCATGCCACGAGTGCTGGGGTGTTCGGGATAAACTTGAGCACACTTGTTCCCATTCTTGGGTCCATCTAGGGAGGCGCTCAACACAACGAACAAGGCAACTGGACTTATAATGCTTGAACACTCTCACTTAGCCATAGAATTCTATAATTTTAAATTTGGTGAAGCCCCTAGTATTCGAAGACCGAGTTCGGGCGCTATCCACGCCTTGGCGGACAATTCGGTTCCTCGCTCTAAGCGGCATAAGTCTTTAGGGACCCGAAAAACCTCTCGAACAGCGCATCGCTCTCGCCCTATCATGACAGTCAGTTTAGCTTTCTCCTTGAGGTGCTCGACCCAGCTCAAGCTGGGCACAATCGCAGATGGTTCTCCGGTGCTACCTTAGCCGATATAACGGAATGTAAGGTACAAAACACGGAGCTGGGCAAACCAACTATTGACCCAAAAATGATTCGAGCCGATTCATATAATGCTATAAGTTCGGTGCCGCACTTGTGAAAGTGTTCGGACTTATCACACCATAATTTTGGGATACTTAAGTGTAACACCCGGAAGTAACTTTCCATATTTGTAACTCCGACTCTTGCCATTTTGGCTTTGATATATGATATTCCCTCCGTGGTTGGGTTTTCTTCTTTTTCTTTTGTCCGTGTCATGCATTTTATATTATGTCATCATGTGCATCGCATTTGCATACGTGTTCGTCTCATGATTCCGAGCATTTTTCCCGTTGTCCGTTTTGCAATCCGGCACTCCTATCTCCCCGCGGTCCTTTTACGCTTTTTCCGTGCGGTATTAAACCGTCTCGAAATGGACCGAGGTTTGTCTAGTGGCCTTGGTATAACACCGGAGACCACGGTCAAGTTTGGTCATTTGGAGCTCGTTTGGTACTCCAACGGTTAACCGCACCTTCACAAAGGCCTCTTTTAAGTTGCAGCCCAACACCCTTCAAAACAGCCCAATAACCCATCTAAGTCACCTCCATGCTCTCCGTCGTTCGATCACGATCGTGTGGTAAAACTACACCTCATTTGGACTCTCCTAGCTCCCTCTATGCCTATTTAAGCAAACCTCCCGAAATCCGGATCATCCTCTTCCCGAAACCTAAAACTGCCTCACATGGCGGACACGTCCGCGCCGGACAGATCCCCCGCCGCCCGGGACCTATCACGCGCCGCCACGTGGCCCAGCCACCCGCCGCCGCCCGCCTCGCGCCCTGGGCTGAGGCCAGCCAGAGCCAGCATGGGGCCGGCTCGCCGCCGCCGCGCCGGAGGGCGCGCCCGCCTCCGTCGCCGCTCCTCCGCGAAGCTCCCCGCTTGGCGCCTCCTGCGCCCGCTCCGGCCGCCCGCCCGGCCGCCCCCTCGCCGTCCATGGGGAGGCCGCCCGGCCGCATGCGCCGGATCCAGGCCTCCCGTTGCTGCCGGCGCCCGGCTCGGCGACCTCCACGGGCAGCCGCCGCCCTCCTACTCCGGGAAGCCAGCGCCCGCGCCGCCACCGGCCCGATCCGTCGGATCCGGCCTCGAGCCGCGCCACCCGTTGACCTCATCTCCTCTCCCTCTTTTTATTCACTAAGTCTTTTGCATCCTGTAATTTCGTGCATTTTTCTACATGCTATATCTTCGCATCCGTAGATCCATTTTTCGCGTTTAGTATGTCAAAATGTTCGTCTCGAAGAGTAGATCATTTCATTCCATTGCATCATTTTCATTTGAGCTCATCTTGATGCCCGAAATGCTGTTGGAAGAGTGCAATGTGCTGATAGTTTCTGATTTTTATCAGGAGTTGCACTTTTGTTATTTTGCTATGATTATTATGTGCACCCTATGAATTTGATTCCTACATGAGTTTTGTAAAATGCCATGTCATCTTTCCAGTGGTATATGCCATGTATTTTTGTGATCTATGTGGTGACTAGCACAAGCATGCAAAGTAGGTGTCCTATTGTTGCTGATTTCAGCCCTGTTTTAGCTGATTTTGATGCCATGTTTGCTTGATGATACCAAGAGATCTATGCATATTTTGAGATACTTCAGTAAGGGTGTTTTGTAAAGCATGACTTGCTCTATCCATCCATGCCTTTGTTTGCAATTATGGGATGCCATAGCTTGAGTCAATCGAGCTCTACTTTTGCTACCAAATGATTTCTGGCAGATTGTATACGTGTTATTCAATTTTGCCTAGCTTGTTGTGGTTGATCCATATATGCTATGTTAGTGTTCTTGCCATGGATGTCTTCTATATCATGTCTTCTTGATGTATGTATGCTTAGTTTATCATTTGAGGCTCTGTAGTGAGTGCATTGAGCTTGTTAACATGCCATCTCGTTATCAGTTTTGACATGTCAAGTTGCTGAATCTGTTAACAAGACTTTCAATATTGACATGAGTGTTACTATATTTTCTAGTCCTTTTGGCTTATGGTCAGTAAGGGACTTTTGAAATATGCTTTGAGTAGATTCATGCCATGCCATGTTTTGCTATTTTAAGTTCCTGTAGCATGTAGTTTTGATGCTCTGAACATTGCAACCTGTTACTGTTTTTGCCATGTCCAGCCTGTTACTTTGAGCACTTTTGCCATGCTTGTTTGAACCTGTTATGATGTGAACTAGCCGTAGCTCAGTGCTCATCTTTTGTCGAGCATCATGTGTAGATCACTGCCATGTGCTTTGTTGTTACGTTTGGGTGCAGTAGCTTAATTATTTGTTGCTTGCAAAGTGGCATCATGCTGTTAATGGCAGATTTGCGCCATTCTTGTTTTGCTTGCCATTTCCAAACCGTGCATCCGATTCCGTGATCTTTATATCGATTTCAACCGAAATCATCTCATCTTTCCAGTGGCATGCTTGGTTTGCCAAGTTGATGCCTGGTTCATCATTTACCTTCCGGAGCGCACATAAGCATTGCATATCGCATCATGCATATCATGTCATGTTTTGCATCATGTTGATTGTGCATTGCACCGTGATTTATTGTGGTTCCTTTGTTTGTGTTGTTGCTTTGGGTAGAGTCGGGAGACGAGTACGTGAACGAGGAGCCTGTTGAGAACGTTTTCGAGGATCAAGCTTTCGACAACTCTGAGAACATTGCAGGCAAGATGACCATACCTCGAAATCACTTCTATCTTTGCTATGCTAGTTGCTCGCTCTTTTGCTATGCCTATGCTGCGATGCCTACCACTTGCTATATCATGCCACCCATATTGCCATGTCAGCCCCTAACCATCCTTTCCTAGCAAACCGTTGATTGGCTATGTTACCGCTTTGCTCAGCCCTCTTATAGCGTTGCTAGTTGCAGGTGAAGCTGAAGTTTGTTCCTTGTTGAACATGGAGATGTTGTTCCTTGTTGGAACATGTTTACTTGTTGGGGATATCACAATATATATAAATATATCTGCTATGTTTAATACATCTATATACTTGGTAAAGGGTGGAAGGCTCGGCCTTATGCCCAGTGTTTTGTTCCACTCTTGCCACCCTAGTTTCCGTCATACCGTGTTATGTTCCTTGATTTTGCGTTCCTTACACGGTTGGGTGATTTATGGGACCCCTTGACAGTTCGCTTTGAATAAGACTCGCCCAAGCAAGGCCCAACTTTGGTTTTACCATTTGCCACCTAAGCCTTTTTCCCCGGTTTTCGCGAGCCCGAGGGTCATCTTTATTTTAACCCCGGGCCAGTTCTCCTTCGATTGCTGGCCCAACTTGAGCGATGTCCGGCGCCCTTGGGCAACAGGGTTTATGCCAACCCGACGTCTGCTCATCCGGTGTGCCACGAGAACGAGATATGTGCAGCTCCTATCGGGATTTGTCGGCACATTCGGGTGGCTTTGCTGGTCTTGTTTTATTGCTGTCGAAATGTCTTGTAGTCCGGGATTCCGAGATTGATCGGTCTTCCGGTAGAAGGAATAATCCTTCGCTGACCGTGAGAGCTTATAATGGGCTTGTTGGGACACCCTGCAGGTAATATCTTTCAAAGCCGTGCCCGCTGTTATGAGGCAGATGGGAATTTGTTAATGTCCGGTTGTAGATAACACAAAGATGACCTCAAATAAAATACACATCAATCGCGTGTGTAACCGTGATGGTCTCTTCTCGTGAGTCCGGAAGTGAACACGGTTGTTGGAGTTATGTCCGACGTAAGTAGTTCAGGATCACTTCTTGATCAATACTAGTTTCACGACCGTGCTTTGCTTCTCTTCTCGCTCTCTTTTGCGCTGTAGCCACCATATATGCTAGTCGCTTGCTGCAGCTCAATTTTACTACCATGTCCTCCCTAAAGCTTAAATAGTCTTGATCTCGCGGGTGTGAGATTGCTGAGTCCCGTGACTCACATGATACTTCCAAACAGTTGCAGGTTCCGATGAGGCTAGTGCAGATGATTCCACCGAGCTCAAGTGGGAGTTCGACGAGGAACGTGGTCGTTACTATGTGTCGCTTCCAGATGATCGTGTAGTGGTGCCCAGTTGGGATGATTCGGGGATCTGTGTTAGTAGTTGGGGTATCTTCTTTATTTTGGTTCCGTAGTCGGACCTTGAGTGTACTCTGAATGATGTATGTTTATTTATGTTGTGTGACGTGGCGATTGTAAGCCAACTATGTATCTTTCCTTAATTATTACATGGGTTGTGTGAAGATTACCTCACTTGCGACATTGCTTTCAATGCGGTTATGCCTCTAAGTCGTGCCTCGACACGTGGGAGATATAGCCGCATCGGGGCGTTAAGTTGGTATCGAGCCTTCCCGACTTAGGAGCCCCTACTTGATTGTTTGCTGCCGTTGTTGAGTCTAGAATGGAAAATGTTTTGAGTCTTAGGATTATATATATCGGAGAGTAGGATTCTTTTGCTTCCCAGTCCTTCGACCTTCCGGTGAGGTATCTGACGAGAGTTTTGACTCTTCTCTTCTCAAATTTCACTAAAAATTTTTTAGGATCACGTGGGTATCTTGGAATCGTTCGATGGTTTTGTGACGAGAACATTGTTCTTGGTGCCTCGACATTTAGGGGTTGTGGCGGTGTCCGGGAGTTGAGCTCCGAGGTGTTGTCGCCACAATTTTATCGCTGCAGTTCTCGAATACCGAGTTTTGCCGACATCGAAATCTCTTTTGTGCAGTTGTTGGTGAGATAACCTCGATAGCCAAAGATCGTGGCGAAAAGGGAGTATTGCCATGACTTGCATAACGGATGTTTTTCAAGGTCGAGGTACACGATTTCGAGGATTTCTTGGTTATGTGTTGACGGATGGATACAATGGATCTAGGTATTGTTAGTTTGGGTGATATATTTTGTGTCCCTGTATCCCCAACACCAGATTGCATAACCAGAAAGTTTCGGAGTTTATAGGTGGGAATTCTAGTAGCTTACAGGATATTCTTTCCGATGATGTATGATTTGAGATTGGGGTTCAACGTCTAGTGGTCCGCCCATTCACGGTCGATTCTGAGTGGTCGCGAGACGCCTTAAAGAATCCTTGGCTATGCTGATTCGGGACGCCTTGTTAGTCATTCGTGACGTCCGCTATACGTCGTGTCCGTGTGGGCCCCACCACTAACACTTTGAGCGAAATCTCTATCATGTGTTTGTTCCGCTCATTCTAGCAGCCAACCTTTTGTTTTCAGTTGTGATATTCGAATTGTTTCTAAGATGATGTTGTTTCCATATCTTTATCTAAGTGGCTTCTCACCTTAATGGATGTGTGATGATTAACTTTGAATTCATTCGCTCATTCTTGTTGAATGTTTATTGTGAAGACTATATGTTGCAATTTCTATCCGCTGATTCTACTTATCAATTTGTCTATCAAAGGACTAACGGATGTCACCCTCTTCAGATGGCTCCGCCAACGCGTCTGAATCCGGATCGCAATGATGGGGATCAGTCGAATCCTCCACCTCCGCCTCCAGAAGCGTGGCAAGCTATTATGGCAGCCACCAATGCCAATGCTCAGATGATTTTGCAGCTCTTGCAAGAACGTACTCGAGGGCAAGGCAATCAAGGCAATCAAGGTCAAGGCAACAATCAGCCACACTTTGCTACTCTCGGTCGGGCTCGCTAATCAGCCAAGTCTTTCAGTTTACGTGTTGAGGCAACAGACGCCGATGATTGGTTAGTGGACATCTGCAAGCACTTTGATCTGTAGCAATGTCGGACACTGAGGACTTTGTCAAGTTTGCATCGCTTCAACTCAAGGATCAAGCTGCTGAGTGGTTCCAGAATACAAAGATTCCAGAGGAGGTCGTGTCATTACAGGATGAGTTCCGCCGTGATTTCGAGCTCATCACATTCGAAAAGTGTTGTTGAGAGCAAGCGTGAGGAGTTCCGCAATCTCAAGCAGGGCACCATGTCTGTCTATCAATACAATATCCAGTTCGTAAGCTCGCTTCGCTTTGCTAAGCAAGACGTCCCGATGAAAGGAGTATGATCTATCGGTTCAGAGGTGGTGCGAGAGAAGATCTGCAATTACCTCTTGTGCTGTTTGAGCCAGATAAGTATGATGATTTCTACAACATGGCTCTCAAGCAAGAAGCGGCACAGCTCAAATGCGAGGCTTCTAAGAAGAGAATCAGGATGCAGTTCAGTCCTCCTCATCCTCTCAAGTGGCAGCCAAGCAGAAGTTTTACCTGCCCCTCCTCCGTTCCGTCGGCCTTACCGGCAGAAGAACTCGGTGGCGTGGATCTTCCCACCCACCCAACCCAAGCTATCGAGAACAAGTCTAATTCTCAAGCTCCAAGGTCAAGTGCTCCTTACCACCGTCCGCTCTCGAGGTCACTTGCAACAAGTGTCACAGAAGGGTCACTATGCTAACAAGTGCTTCAACCAGAGGCGCCTTCCGCCTCCTCCTCTGTGAAATCTTCCAGCAATGCAAAGTGGTCAAGCATAATCCCAAGTCTGCAAGGTCAATTTGATGAATGCAGCTCAAGCAGAGGAGTCTTCTGATGTGATATTGGGTAATCTCTCAGTTAATGATATTCCTGCAAAAGTCTTATTTGATACTGGTGCATCGCTTTCTTTCATTTCAAGACCATTTGCATCTAAGCATGAGTTGGTTTTTCAAGATTTGCCTAAGCCATTATCGGTTGTTTCTCCGGGTAAATTCATGCATGCAAGCTCCTTGGTTCCGAATGTTTCTATCAAGATGGGCGATTATAGGTTTTTGGCTAAACCAGTTGTTCTTGGTGACTCGGATATTGATCTTATTCTCGGAATGGACTGGCTTTATCAGCACAAAGCTCAAATTGATTGTGCTGCTGTGGAAATTCAATTGACTCACTCTTCTAATGATGTGATCATCTATGCCTCTCGTGATGAAACTATTCGGTTGTTTTCTCTCAATGAGAAGGGCGAATTGAATGCCATCTCTCAGATTCCAGTCGTTTGTGAGTACCAAGATGTCTTTCCAGAAGAGCTTCGGGTATGCCTCCTCATCGCCGCTTGAGTTCGTTATCGATCTTGAGCCCGCATTGAACCCGCTTTGTAAGCGTCCATACAAGCTTGGACCTGATGAGCTGAGGAATTGAAGAAGCAGCTCGATGAACAAGAGCGTCTGGGTTTGATCGGACCGAGTTCATCTCCTTGGGGTTGTGGTGTTCTTTTGTCCGGAAGAAGGATGGCTCGGACCGACTTTGTGTCGATTACCGTCCATTGAATAAGAAGACAATCAAGAACAAGTATCCACTTCCCAACATCAATGAGCTTTTCGAGCAACTCAAAGGTGCTACTGTTGTTCTCTAAGCTTGACCTTCGATGGGGTATCATCAGTTCGCATTCGTGAACAAGATATTCCCAAGACAGCATTCGAACAAGCTTTGGTTCTTATGAATATCTTGTCATGTCTTTCGCCTCGTCAATGCTCCTCCAACCTTCTCTCGGATGATGAACTTCATATTCAATCCTTACACCAATGAATTCGCCTTGGTCTATCTTGATGATATTTTGGTCTTCTCCAAGAATAAGAAGGATCATGCCATACATTTGCGATTGGTGCTAGACAAGCTCGTAGAGTATCAATTCTATGCTAAGTTCTCCAAATGTGAATTCTGGCTTGATGAAGTGCTTTATCTTGGTCATATCATCTCTGCCAAGGGCATCGCTGTTGATCCCGAGAAGGTGTCCGCAATTGTGAATTGGGAACCTCCTCAGAATGTCAAGCAGCTCCGCAGCTTTCTTGGTCTTGCAAGCTATTGCCGAAGATTCGTTGAGAACTTCTCCAAGATTGCAAAGCCTCTTTCCAACCTTCTCCAGAAGCATGTGAAGTATGTCTGGTCTCCCGAGTGTGACGTTGCTTTCAAAACCCTCAAAGAGAAACTCGTCACAGCTCTGCTCGACTCCTCTGATGAATCCAAGCCATATGAAGTGTTCTCGTGATGCTTCTCTTCAAGGTCTCGGTGCTGTGTTAATGCAAGAGAAGAGAGTTGTGGCTTATACCTCTCGCCAGTTGAAGCCCAACGAGAAGAACTACCCCACTCACGATCTTGAGTTGGCGGCAGTTGTTCATGCATTGATTACGTGGAGACATCTCTTGTTGGGAAGGAAAGTGGACATTTTCACTGATCACAAGAGTCTCAAGTACATCTTCACTCAGCCCAACCTCAACCTCGTGCAGACTCGATGGGTGAAATGATTCAAGAGTACAACCCAAGTATTGAGTATACTCGGGCAAAGCCAATGTCATTGCAGACGCTTTGAGCAGGAAAGCTTATCGCAACAGTCTAATCCTCAAGCCCTTTCACCGGATCTCTGTGAATCTTTCCAAGCTGAATCTTCAAGTTGTTCCTCAAGGCTTTCTTGCCAACCTCATAGTCTCTCCTACTTTGGAAGATCAGATTCGTGAGGCTCAACTTCGGATACCATGGTGAAGAAAGTGAAACGTGGTATCGACAAGGGCATTTCAAGTACAAGTGCTTCGCGTTGATGACAAAGACACTCTGTTCTTTGAGGACCGGATTGTGGTTCCTAAGGGTGATCTGCGAAAAGTCATTATGAACGAGGCTCACAATTCGCTTCTATCCATTCATCCCGAAGTACGAAGATGTACCATGACCTCAAGCAGTCATATTGGTGGACTCGAATGAAGCGAGAAATTGCTCAATTCGTGAATGAATGTGATGTCTGCAGAAGAGTGAAAGCAGAACACCAAAGACCAGCTGGTCTCCTTCAACCTCTTGCTATTCCTGAATGGAAGTTTGATCATATTGAAATGGACTTCGTGGATCTGGCTTTCCAAAGTCCAAGCGTGGAAATGATGCTATCTTTGTTGTCATTGACAAGCTTACTAAAGTGGCTCATTTTCTTCCTATCAAAGAATCCATCATCGCAGCTCGGTTGGCGAGCTATACACCTCCAGATTGTCTCCTTGCACGGCATTCCACAAGTGATCTCTTGAGACCGTGGCAGCATCTTTACCTCCAAGTTTTGGGATTCTTTTCGAAGGCCATGGGCACCAACATTCGTTCAAAGACAGCTTTCCATCCTCAAACAAGTGGCCAAGTCGAGAGTAAATCAAATTCTTGAAGATATGCTCAGGGCTTGTGTCATTTCTTCGGTATGAAGTGGGAAGATTGTCTTCCATATGCCGAGTTCTCTTACAACAACAGCTTCCAAGCGAGTTCGGCAAGGCCCCATTCGAAATTCTCTATGGCGTAAAGTGCCGTACTCCTCTCAATTGGTCAGAGACATGTGAACGCCAACTTCTTGGCAATGACTTGATCACGTATGTAAGAAATGTGCCAAGTCATTCGTGAGAATCTCAAAGCCGCATAATCGCGCGGAAGAGCTATTATGATGATAAGCACCGTGATGTGACTTTTGAAATCGGAGACCATGTCTACCTCGCGTCTCTCAATGAAAGGCACTCGCCGCCCGGTATCAAAGGAAGCTTGCCCCTAGATCGTGGGTCCTTTCAAGATCATTGGGAAAAGAGGCGATCTCGCCTATCAACTTGAGCTTCCATCCAACTTTGCAAACGTGCACGATGTGTTTCACGTGTCACAGCTTCGCAAGTGCTTCAAGACTCTGAACGCACTATCAACTTCGAAGAGATTGACCTTCAAGAAGATCTCTCTTATCATGAGCACCCCGTTGCTATTCTTGAAGAAACCGAGCGCAAGACTCGCAACAAGTCAATCAAATTCCTGAAAGTGAAGTGGTCACACCATTCCGACCGAGAAGCTACACCGGGCGCGAGGATCACCTCCGCTCGAGTATCCGGAGTTCTTTCGGTCCTAGATCTCGGACGAGATCCTCTTGTAGTGGTGGAGTGTTGTAACACCCCGGAAGTAACTTTCCATATTTGTAACTCCGACTCTTGCCATTTTCGGCATTGATATATGATATTCCCTCCGTGGTTGGGTTTTCTTCTTTTTGCATTTTGTCCGTGTCATGCATTTTATATTATGTCATCATGTGCATCGCATTTGCATACGTGTTCGTCTCATGATTCCGAGCATTTTTCCCGTTGTCCGTTTTGCAATCCGACACTCCTATCTCCCCGGCGGTCCTTTTACGTTTTTCCGTGTGCGGGTGTTAAACCGTCTCGAAATGGACCGAGGTTTGTCTAGTGGCCTTGGTATAACACCCGGAGACCACCGGTCAAGTTTCGGGTCATTTGGAGCTCGTTTGGTACTCCAACGGTTAACCGCACCTTCACAAAGGCCTCTTTTAAGTTGCAGCCCAACACCCTTCAAAACAGCCCAATAACCCATCTAAGTCACCTCCATGCTCTCCGTCGTTCGATCACGATCGTGTGGGCGAAAACTACACCTCATTTGGACTCTCCTAGCTCCTCTATGCCTATTTAAGCAAACCTCCCGAAATCCGGATCATCCTCTTCCGAAACCCTAAAACTGCCCTGGGCCGGACACACGTCCGCAAGGCCGGACAGATCCCGCCGCCGCCCGGGACCTATCACGCGCCGCCACGTGGCCCAGCCACCCGCCGCCGCCGCCGCTCCGGCCCGCTGGGCCCAGCGCCAGAGGCGGGGCCGCCGTCGCCGCCGCCGCGCCGCCCGAGGGCGTCGCCGCTCCCCCGTGAGCTCCTCCGCGAGCGCCTCCGCCCGGCCAGCTCGGCCGCCCGCTCGGCCGCCCTGCCGTCCCACGGGAGGCCGCTGGCCGCCCCGATCTCCGGATCCCGCCTCCTCGAGCCGCCGCCTCGGGCCCCGCTCGGCGACCTCCACGAGCCGGCCGCCGCCCTCCTACTCCGGCGAAGCCCGCGCCCGCGCCGCCACCGGCCCGATCCGTCGGATCCGGCCTCGGGAGCCGCGCCACCCGTTGACCTCATCTCCCTCTCCCTCTTTTTATTCACCAAGTCTTTTGCATCCTGTAATTTCGTGCATTTTTCTACATGCTATATCTTCGCATCCGTAGATCCATTTTTCGCGTTTAATATGTCAAAATGTTCGTCTCGAAGAGTAGATCATTTCATTCCATTGCATCATTTTCATTTGAGCTCATCTTGATGCCCGAAATGCTGTTGGAAGAGTGCAATGTGCTGATAGTTTCTGATTTTTATCAGGAGTTGCACTTTTGTTATTTTTGCTATGATTATTATGTGCACCCTATGAATTTGATTCCTTCATGAGTTTTGTAAAATGCCATGTCATCTTTCCAGTGGTATATGCCATGTATTTTTGTGATCTATGTGGTGACTAGCACAAGCATGCAAAGTAGGTGTCCTATTGTTGCTGATTTCAGCCCTGTTTTAGCTGATTTTGATGCCATGTTTGCTTGATGATACCAAGAGATCTATGCATATTTTGAGATACTTCAGTAAGGGTGTTTTGTAAAGCATGACTTGCTCTATCCATCCATGCCTTTGTTTGCAATTATGGGATGCCATAGCTTGAGTCAATCGAGCTCTACTTTTGCTACCAAATGATTTCTGGCAGATTGTATACGTGTTATTCAATTTTGCCTAGCTTGTTGTGGTTGATCCATATATGCTATGTTAGTGTTCTTGCCATGGATGTCTTCTATATCATGTCTTCTTGATGTATGTATGCTTAGTTTATCATTTGAGGCTCTGTAGTGAGTGCATTGAGCTTGTTAACATGCCATCTCGTTATCAGTTTTGACATGTCAAGTTGCTGAATCTGTTAACAAGACTTTCAATATTGACATGAGTGTTACTATATTTTCTAGTCCTTTTGGCTTATGGTCAGTAAGGGACTTTTGAAATATGCTTTGAGTAGATTCATGCCATGCCATGTTTTGCTATTTTAAGTTCCTGTAGCATGTAGTTTTGATGCTCTGAACATTGCAACCTGTTACTGTTTTTGCCATGTCCAGCCTGTTACTTTGAGCACTTTTGCCATGCTTGTTTGAACCTGTTATGATGTGAACTAGCCGTAGCTCAGTGCTCATCTTTTGTCGAGCATCATGTGTAGATCACTGCCATGTGCTTTGTTGTTACGTTTGGGTGCAGTAGCTTAATTATTTGTTGCTTGCAAAGTGGCATCATGCTGTTAATGGCAGATTTGCGCCATTCTTGTTTTGCTTGCCATTTCCAAACCGTGCATCCGCTTCGGTGATCTTTATATCGATTTCAACCGAAATCATCTCATCTTTCCAGTGGCATGCTTGGTTTGCCAAGTTGATGCCTGGTTCATCATTTACCTTCCGGGCGCACATAAGCATTGCATATCGCATCATGCATATCATGTCATGTTTTGCATCATGTTGATTGTGCATTGCACCGTGATTTATTGTGGTTCCTTTGTTTGTGTTGTTGCTTTGGGTAGAGTCGGAGACGAGTACGTGAACGAGGAGCCTGTTGAGAACGTTTCGAGGATCAAGCTTTCGACAACTCGAGAACATTGCGCAAGATGATCATACCCTCGAAATCACTTCTATCTTTGCTATGCTAGTTGCTCGCTCTTTTGCTATGCCTATGCTGCGATGCCTACCACTTGCTATATCATGCCACCCATATTGCCATGTCAGCCCCTAACCATCCCTTCCTAGCAAACCGTTGATTGGCTATGTTACCGCTTTGCTCAGCCCTCTTATAGCGTTGCTAGTTGCAGGTGAAGCTGAGATTTGTTCCTTGTTGGAACATGGAGATGTTGTTCCTTGCTGGAACATGTTTACTTGTTGGGGATATCACAATATTTATAAATATATCTGCTATGTTTAACACATCTATATACTTGGTAAAGGGTGGAAGGCTCGGCCTTATGCCTGGTGTTTTGTTCCACTCTTGCCACCCTAGTTTCCGTCATACCGGTGTTATGTTCCTTGATTTTGCGTTCCTTACACGGTTGGGTGATTTATGGGACCCCTTGACAGTTCGCTTTGAATAAGACTCGCCCAGAAGGCCCAACTTTGGTTTTACCATTTGCCACCTAAGCCTTTTTCCCCGGTTTTCGCGAGCCGAGGGTCATCTTTATTTTAACCCCGGGCCAGTTCTCCTTCGATTGCTGGCCCAACTTGAGCGATGTCCGCGCCCTTGGGCAACCAGGGTTTATGCCAACCCGACGTCTGCTCATCGGTGTGCCCCGAGAACGAGATATGTGCAGCTCCTATCGGGATTTGTCGGCACATTCGGGTGGCTTTGCTGGTCTTGTTTTATTGCTGTCGAAATGTCTTGTAGTCCGGGATTCCGAGATTGATCGGGTCTTCCGGTAGAAGGAATAATCCTTCGTTGACCGTGAGAGCTTATAATGGGCTAAGTTGGGACACCCTGCAGGTAATATCTTTCAAAGCCGTGCATGCGGTTATGAGGCAGATGGGAATTTGTTAATGTCGGTTGTAGATAACACAAAGATGACCTCAAATAAAATACACCTCAATCGCGTGTGTAACCGTGATGGTCTCTTCTCGGAGTCCGGAAGTGAACACGATTGTTGGAGTTATGTCGACGAAGTAGTTCAGATCACTTCTTGATCAATACTAGTTTCTCGACCGTGCTTTGCTTCTCTTCTCGCTCTCTTTTGCGTTGTAGCCACCATATATGCTAGTCGCTTGCTGCAGCTCAATTTTACTACCATGTCCTTCCTAAAGCTTAAATAGTCTTGATCTCGGGTGTGAGATTGCTGAGTCCCGTGACTCACAGATACTTCCAAACAGTTGCAGGTTCCGATGAGGCCGGTGCAGATGATTCCACCGAGCTCAAGTGGGAGTTCGACGAGGAACGTGGTCGTTACTATGTGTCGTTTCCAGATGATCAGTAGTGGTGCCCAGTTGGGATGATTCGGGGATCTGTGTTAGTAGTTGGGGTATCTTCTTTATTTTGGTTCCGTAGTCGGACCTTGAGTGTACTCTGAATGATGTATGTTTACTTATGTACTGTGTGACGTGGCGATTGTAAGCCAACTATGTATCTTTCCCTTAATTATTACATGGGTTGTGTGAAGATTACCTCACTTGCGACATTGCTTTCAATGCGGTTATGCCTCTAAGTCGTGCCTCGACACGTGGGAGATATAGCCGCATCGGGGGCGTTACATTAAGCCCCTGGTGTATTGGCCGTACCAAAGTGTACAGTTGCAACATGTCGTAAAATGAACATATGTATAGATAAAGGAAGTAGAGCAATAATAAGCAAAAGCTATGTATTGTTTATTCAAAAAGGTACTGCAATGAAAGCAGAATGATACAAATAGTGCGATAAGTAAATGATGGGACTATCTAACATGTCCCCCTCCAGGGGTAAGCTGCGGGATGGTATGTAAAAACAGGTATAATGCTCGTAATAGAGACCACCTGAACACTTCGACGTGGCTTACCGCTTCCCTGGCTGTTGCATCGTGAGTTCGGCGATTCTAGTGCCGGACAGGACTTCTGAAAGACGGAGTCCTGAAAGTAAGGAAAAGGAAGAAAAAGGAAAAAAGGAAAAGAATGATACAATCGGGAGCCCCTGGTGCGGTCGAGCCGCATTCTTGGCGTGCCGTGGTCTTGCCCCTCCCCATATGCCCATGGTATCTCCAGAGTGTAATTATGTACGCGTAACACTAGCTTCGCAATTTCGTGAGGGCTGGGGTTGGGTCCGGATTGCTACGAGTGCTTGAATCGTGCCAGGCGGTCTTGTTGTAGGTTACTCCGGGCGCGCTTGACAGTGTCCGGACGCTTAATGGCCGGACTCGAGAGTTGCTGTGAGAGGCTGCTTTGTACCTCCGCCGCGAGGGCCGCCGTGTGCTCCTTCGTTCAAAGAGAGCGTTCGGTGTTTCAATTGACCGTGATTACTCCTCGAGGGCCTGGCATCTTGAGCTTGATGTATGCGTAGTGCGGCACCGCATTGAACTTTGCAAATGCGGTTCGTCCGAGCAGTGCATGATAGCCGCTGCGGAATGGGACGATGTCGAAGATTAACTCTTTGCTTTGGAAGTTATCCGGGGATCCCAAGACCACTTCGAGTGTAACCGAGCCTGTACAAGTGGCCTCTACACCCGGTATGACGCCTTTAAAGGTCGTCTTTGTAGGTTTAATCCTTGAGGGGTCTATGCCCATTTTGCGCATTGTATCCTGATAAAGCAGGTTCAGGCTGCTGCCGCCGTCCATCAGGACTCTGGTTAGGTGAAATCCGTTGATAATTGGGTCAAGAACCAATGCGGCGAAACCGCCGTGACGGATGCTAGTGGGGTGGTCCCTTCGATCGAAGGTGATCGAGCAGGAAGACCACAGGTTGAACTTCGGGGCGACTGGCTCCATCGCATATACGTCCCTTAGTGCATGCTTCTGCTCCCTTTTGGGTATATGGGTTGCGTATATCATGTTCACCGTCCGCACTTGCGTGGGAAAACCCTTCTGTCCTCTATTGTTCGGCGGCCGGGGCTCTTCCTCGTCATCGCTATGCAGCCCCTTGTCATTGAGTTCGACACTTAACTTGCCTGCTTGCTTGAACACCCAACAGTCCCCGTTGGTGTGATGGCTGGTTTTTCGGGGGTGCCATGTATCTGGCACAAGCGATCGAGTATTCGGTCCAAGTTGGACGGGCCCTGGGTATTTCTTTTGAATGGCTTCTTCCACTGACCGGGTTTAGAGCCTCTGAATCCGGCATTGACGGTCGTATCTTCAGTGTTATCGCCGTTAATGCGGCGCTAGTTCTTGTTGCGACGCGACCTGCCATTGCTGTCCTTGGTATCCGAACTATCAGGATGTTTGGCCAAGTTGTTGCTTCGAGCTAGCCAGCTGTCCTGTTCCGCACAAAAGCGGGTCATGAGTGTTGTGAGGGCTGCCATGGATTTTGGCTTTTCCTGTCCTAGGTGCCGGGCAAGCCACTCGTCGCGGATGTTATGTTTGAAGGCTGCAAGGGCCTCTGCATCCAGACAGTCAACGATTTGATTTTTCTTTGTTAGGAACCGTCTCTAGAATTGTCTGGCCGATTCTTCTGGCTGCTGGATTATGTGGCTAAGTTCATCGGCGTCTGGTAGTCGCACATATGTGCCCGGGAAGTTATCAAGGAATGCGGCTTCCAGGTCCTCCCAACAACCAATTGATTCTGCTGGCAAGCTATTGAGCCAATGCCGAGCTGGTCCTTTAAGCTTGAGTGGGAGGTATTTGATGGCATGTAGATCATCACCGCGGGCCATGTGGATATGGAGGAGATAGTCCTCGATCCAGACCGCAGGATCTGTGGTACCATCATATGATTCGATGTTTACGGGTTTGAAGCCCTCGGGGATTTGATGATCCATTACTTCATCTGTGAAGCATAGTGGGTGTGCGGCGCCTCTGTATTGGGCTATTTCACGACGTAGCTCATATGAGCTTGGCCTCTTGTGTTCGCCCGGCGGGTTTGTTTGTATCCGCGCGACGGTAATCATCTCGCGTCGTTGGGCGCCCACGCGATCCGTAGATCGATCTTGTATGTTTTGCCTTATCCTCCAATATATCTCGCAAGTCCAGCGCGTTTTCCCGTGCCTTGGTACTTCTTGAGCGGCGGCGGGGTGTGGCTTGAGCGGAGGGCCGAGAGGCTTCTCTGTCGCGGCCATGAGGTGGCCGGTCTGCCATGTCGTGCGCTGGTGACTTGGGTGCTTCCTCCTCTGATCGAGGCAACGGCCTGCGTTTGGGGTAGCTTTTGGAGGGGCGTTCGAGTTCATACTCTTCGGCTGCAAGGACTTCAGTCCATCTGTCAGCTAACAGGTCTTGGTCAGCTCTAAGCTATTGCTGCTTTTCTTGAGGTTGTTTGCCGTGGCCATAAGCCTGCGTTTGAAACGCTCCTATTCGGCGGGATCCTCAGGCACGACAAATTCGTCGTCGTCGAGGCTTGCCTCATCTTCGGAGGGAGGCGCGTAATTATCGTCCTCGACCTCTCTTTCTGCCGCACTGTCATGCGGACTTGCTTCTCCCTCCTCCTGCGCTGAGTCCTGCTGGAGGGGGTTGTCTTCGGTACTGTCCAGGGTGTTATTATCTCCTGTACCGGAATCACCGTTTTTGCTGTGGCGGGATTTAGAGCGGCGCCGCTGACGCCGGCGCTTCGGTTGCTTTTTGGAGGGGTTATCCTCCGTTGTTCCATCGCAGTTCCCGTCTTTTGGGATATCCACCATGTATATGTCGTATGACGAGGTGGCCTTCCAGTGCCCTGTAGGCGCTAGGTCTTGGTCATCTCCGGCATCGTCGTCCATACCGTCGATGTCTTCGGAGTCGAAGTCTAGCATGTCGGATAAATCATCGACAGTGGCTACAAATTGGGTGGTGGGTGGGTGTTGAATTTCTTCGTCGTCCGCATCCCAACCTTCCTGTCCGTAGTCCGCCAGGCTCTCCGGATAAAGAGAGAGACTTTAGTGAATTCAGGATGTCACCAAAGGGCGAGTCTTGAAAGATGTCATGGCGATGAACTCCATGGCGGGCGCCCAATCGGATTCGATTGGCGGGCGCGGAAGGTTCGGAGTCCGGAGAGGAGTCCGCACCTGGAGTCGAGGTCTTCGCAGCGACAGGGATGGAGTTCGGCTCAATCGTCGAGAGATCGTAGCCCTCGGCGGTGTCCAACCACTCGCCCTCGATCGGGAATCCGCCCGGATTAAAGGTCGGGCGGATCTTGGTGCGGCCTCGTGGCCTTTGTTCGGCTGCAGAGCTAGATCATGCCCATCGAGACAGTGCGGCGCTTGGCTGTGGCTCGAATCCGTCGAAGATCAAGTCTCCGCGGATATCGGCCGTATAGTTCAAACTTCCAAATCTGACCTGATGGCCGGGCGTAGCTTCGATCTGCTCCGGATGGCTGCTTAATTGGCCCTTGATGCAAAGCTGCGAACATGAAGATCTGTCCGGGGAGAAAAGTCTCACCCTGGACCGCGTCGTCGTTGATGATCGAAGGAGCCATCGGGCCTATCAGTGACGACACAGAGGAACTCTCAATGAAAGCACCAATGACGGTTTCAAAACCGGCGGATCTCGGGTAGGGGTTCCCGAACTGTGCGTCTAGGCGGATGGTAATAGGAGACAAGGGACACGATGTTTTTACCCTGGTTCGGGCCCTCTCGATGGAGGTAATACCCTACTCCTGCTTGATTAATATTGATGATATGGGTAGTACAAGAGTAGATCTACCACGAGATCAAGGAGGCTAAACCCTAGAAGCTAGCCTATGGTATGATTGTTGTTCGTCCTACGGACTAAAACCCTCCGGTTTATATAGACACCGGATAGGTTAGGGTTACACAGAGTCGGTTACAATGGTAGGAGATCTACATATCTATATCGCCAAGCTTCCCTTCCACGCAAAGGAAAGTCCCATCCGGACATGGGACGAAGTCTTCAATCTTGTATCTTCATAGTCTTGGTGTCCGGCCGTGATGATAGTTCGGCTATCCGGACACCCCCTAGTCCGGGACTCCCTCAGAAAGCGTAAGGAATATTCCCTTACAAAGGAAGCAATACTGGACCCTAGAAGCTAGCCTATGGTATGATTGTGGTTGTCCTACGGACTAAGCCCTCCGGTTTATATAGACACCGGAGGGGGCTAGGGTACACAGAGTCGGTTACAAGGGAGGAGATCTACATATCTGTATTGCCAAGCTTGCCTTCCACGCAAAGGAGAGTCCCATACGGACACGGGTCGAAGTCTTCAATCTTGTATCTTCATAGTCCAACAGTCCGACCAAAGGATATAGTCCGGCTGTCCGAGGACCCCCTAATCCAAGACTCCCTCAGCAGCCCCCGAACCAGGCTTCAATGGCGATGAGTCCGGCGCGCAGATTGTCTTCGGCATTGCAAGGCGGGTTCTTCTCCAAAATCTGAATACTTGTTTGAGTAGTGTCTGGCTTCCCATAAATGTTGCACTCCTTGGCTCCCGCGCCTAATAATGGATATCCTCCACACGTCGAGCGAATGCGGGAAGTAGGGGCATTTTTACAATTGCCACCCTAGCCATGTGGGTAAATAGTCTATTATAGAGACGGGGATTCTCACATCCAGATCACACCATCCTCCCACAGCGAGTATCCATCGGAGCGCGCCCGGAAAAAATCCGTTCCAACATGGCCGGTCGTCGCAACTCCTCCTCTCGCTCCCGTAGCCCTAAGACTGGCAATCGGAAGAAGTTTTCCATCCCCCACAGCCAATTAGTAGAGTTACAGACAAAGGGGTTTCTCCCTCCAGCGTATATGGTCCCTGTTCGACCCGGGCTCGCCACCTATAACGGCGGGGAGCAAGCGGAGATCTTTCCCAGCCCATCCATGGGGGAGCGGGTATGCCTCGTCCCTTACTTATTAAGAGGGCTTGAATTTCCAATTCATCCGTTCTTCCGCGGGCTCCTGGAGTTCTATGGCCTCCAGCTGCATAATTTCACTCCCGCCTCCATGTTACACATTGCAGGCTATGTCGCCCTTTGCGAGCTGTTTCTGGGCTGCGAAGCTCATTTTGAGCTATGGAAGAGGCTATTCTCCCTGGTACCCCGTACACAGGAGGGGTCACTGTACCAAGTGGGCGGAGCCGAAATATGGCGCATCGCCGGGACCGGATACCTGTCCGGTACTCCGAAGAAGACATCCGAGGACTGGCCTTCGGAGTGGATATATGGAGGACGTCCCCCTTCCGGACCCTATTCGGATGGGCCTCCCTAAGTTCGACAACGCTCCCCTGAAGGAACACCGCAGCTAGCGCCCTCGGAGCCCTCAGGAGGAAGATAACGGAGAAGTCCTTTACCTGATGGGCCGGATAAAAATGCTGGCTCAATCAGGACTGACAATAATCGAGGTTATTTCAATATGTATAATGCAGGGGGTACAGCCACTTCAATATCGAGGGCACCCCATGTGGCACTTTAACATGGAATATGATGCCACCCGATGCGGGCATAAGGGACCGGACTCAGTTGCTGCTGCTACGTCTTGAGCTTGCGTTGGTTTTCCCCGAAGAGGAGAGGATGATGCAGCACAGTAGCGTAAGTATTTCCCTCTGTTTTTGAGAACCAAGGTATCAATCTAGTAGGAGGTCACGCGCAAGTCCCTCGTACCTGCACAAAACGATAGCTACTCGCAACCAACACGATTAGGGGTTGACAATCCCTTCACGGTCACTTACGAGAGTGAGATTTGATAGAGATAATATTTTTGGTATTTTTTTTGGTATAAAGATGCAAAGTAAAAAGTAAAAGCAAAACAAGTAAATAAAGTGATGGATATTGATATGATGAGAATAGACTCGGGGGCCATAGGTTTCACTAGTGGCTTCTCTCAAGAGCATAAATATTCTACGGTGGGTGAACAAATTACTGTTGAGAAATTGATAGAATTGAACATAGTTATGAGGTTATCTAGGGTATGATCATGTATATAGGCATCACGTCCGTGACAAGTAGATCGAAACAATTCTGCATCTACTACTATTACTCCACTCATCGACCGCTATCCAGCATGCATCTAGAGTATTAAGTTAAAAAT
Source organism: Aegilops longissima (assembly GCA_021605205.1). Classification (NCBI taxonomy): domain Eukaryota; kingdom Viridiplantae; phylum Streptophyta; class Magnoliopsida; order Poales; family Poaceae; genus Aegilops; species Aegilops longissima. The sequence goes on from CM038681.1 coordinate 83,343,555, forward strand.
AGAGTAACGCCTTAAGCAAGATGACATGATGTAGAGGAATAAATTCATGCAATATGATAAATACTCCATCTTGTTATCCTCGATGGCAACAATACAATATGTACCTTGCAACCCTTTCTGTCACTGGGTATGGTCGACACCACAAGATTGAACCCAAAGCCATGCACTTCTCCCATTGCAAGAACTACCAATCTAGTTGGCCAGTCCAAACGGATAATTCGAAGAGACTTGCAAAGATAACTCAATCATACATAAAAGAATTCATAGAAGATTCAAATATTATTCATAGATAAGCTGGATCATAAACCCACAATTCATCGGTCTCAACAAACACACCGCAAAAAGAAGATTACATCGAATAGATCTCCACGAGAGAGGGGGAGAACATTGTATTGAGATCCAAAAAGAGAGAAGAAGTCATCTAGCTACTAGCTATGGACCCGAAGGTCTGAAGTAAACTACTCACACTTCATCGGAGAGGCTATGGTGTTGATGTAGAAGCCCTCCATGGTGGATGCCCTCTCCGGCGGAGCTTCGTAACAGGCCCAAAGATGGGATCTCGTGGATACAGAAGGTTGCGGCGATGGAATTAGGTTTTTGGCTCCGTATCTGGTCTATTGGGGGTACGTAGGTATATATAGGAGGAAGGAGTACGTCGGTGGAGCGTCAGGGGGCCCACGAGGTAGGGGCGCGCACAGGGGGGCGCGCCCTCCACCCTCGTGACCGCCTCTGGTGCTTCTTGGAGTAGGGTCCTAGTCTCCTGGATCACGTTCGGTGAGAAGATCACGTTCCCGAAGGTTTCATTCCGTTTGGACTCTGTTTGATATTCTGTTTCTTTGAAATACTGAAATAGGCAAAAAACAACAATTCTGGGCTGGGCCTCCGGTTAATAGGTTAGTCCCAAAAATAATATAAAAGTGAAAAATAAAGCCCATTATAGTCCAAAACAATAGATAAAGTAGCATGCAGCAATCAAAAATTATAGATACGTTGGAGACGTATCAGCTACTCTAGCAAAAATCCTATCCGATTTGTACAAGGGAGAGGAAGAGGAGTTCATCCGCATTAAGCCACGGGATGGATTCTCCACGTGCAACCCTCCAAGCTGGGTGAGCTGTCACTTTTTACTCCCAACTTTCCTGCATTCTTCGTCATAAGTACTTACCTTGCCGTTTCATGGCTGGAACTGTGAAAAGTTGTAAGGGAGGTCCACGGCCCGCCTCCACAACTAGAGGACCCTGACCGGGCCCTCGATCCCGGACTCGAAGAGGATCCGAACATATTTGTGGAGCTGATCGACATGACATTCTATCAATTGAGCTACGATGATGCCATGGTAGCCATCATAGGCGACTATCCTGGGCTACTCCCTGCATCGCACGTAAGTAAAACTGGAGTCCCAACTTCCGAGAAGTATCCCCTTTTCTACACTTCACCTACCGTACACATATGGTGTCTTACAGGGAAGGCCCTCGGGACGCCATGCCGAACCCGCAGTGACTCGCCAACAAGGGGCACCGAAGCCGGTTAGGCTAAAAAGGAAGGCGGTCAGGACTGAGACGCTGTCGCAGAGGTATGATACAGAACCTCACTCCGTGGTTGTCGTCTTTTAAAATATAATAACGCCCATGTTTCCTAGTAGGAAAACGCTCGCCGGACTATATCCGGAGAGTTTGCCGATCACGCCTCCACCAGTCGGGCTCCAGGGCCGGGCATAGAGGCGGAAGCTAACACAGGGCGAACGCGGGATGCTCCTCCTACAGAGGATGCAGATAGACTATCCGCTACAAATTCCGAAGTGGAGAGCGCCATGAATCACAGGCGTCGCCGGGCCGTACTCCGTGACGCTTGTTTCTCCCAAGAGGCGTTTGATGCCTTCAAATCAGGAGACGCGTACATCCGTGCTGCTCAAAATGGTATTGCCAGAGCCACGGACCAGTATGTAAAGGATATATGGGTAAAAAAATCTGAAGATTATATATATCAGTAGCCCCAGAGACTTGAAACAGTTGACACAACTGATTTAAGGATCATTATTTGTGCAGGTTCTTATAGAGAAGAATACCCAATTGTCTCAAGAGCTGGAAGAGTGCAAAACCCAGCTACAGGCCGCAGTTGCCGCGCTGAAGGAGTCCGAGAAGGCCCCCTCTGGTAACACTTGTCTCTATTGCAAAGAATGACAGGTACCAGATAGTATGCGGCATGCGTGAATCTAACAATAGATTCTGCAGTTGACTCCGGAGTGAATCCGAAGGTCGTGATAGGAACGAGCCGCATGCCTAACGACAGCTAAAGGCTGGTGAGCGCGTGCTTAAAAAGGTTAGGCAGGTGAAAAACAATCTCCAAGATGCCAATATCCAGCTGAGCATGGAACTGAAGGATGTTCAGGCCCAGCTTGCTGACTCCGTAAAGGAGAATAAGAGGCTTCACTATAAAAAAAGACACATCTGTGACATTTTGGGCCGAACGAATTTTTTTTCTGTCATACATATGACACTTCTATTACGATAATTGTGACAAAACCCGGTATCATCATAGATGTGGTGGGCTCCTACTTCTATGACAAAAAATCATGACAGAAAATGGGCTTTTCGTCCTGGGCAGGCCGGAGACGCAGCTGCATGACGTTCTTTGGGCCGTCCATGACGGAAAAAACCGTGGTAGAAGCGAGGTCGAGGAAAATTTCGGGGAGTTCCCGGTTACGACGGGAGGTCGGGGGCCGAGCGATGCGCGCTTTCTCAGACACGCACACGCTGCGTGTGTGAGGCGTTATTCTAATCGAACCTAAGCGAGGCGTTGGGCTCTAATCAACCCGAGCGATTGCGCCGCAGGCTACGCGTTCATCGAACCCGAGCGATCGATCGATGGCTGTTAAGCGAACCAGATCGAGTGATTCTTCGCTCTCGCTGCTAATCAAGCCGATCGATGCTGCCTCTGGGATGAGCGGTGGCGTTGGGGGGTTGGATGAAGCAGGAGCGGTGGCGTTGCCTCTGAATGAACAGGACCCCGTGGTGTGGTGGAGGGATGGATAAATAGTAGACGGCGGAGGGGTGCCCGTGGAGGGGTGGTTGAACAGGACCCCGTGGTGTGGAGGGCTGGATGAACAGTAAACGGTGGAGGGGTGGTTGAACAGTAGCTGGTGGAGTAGCGCGCGGTGGAGGCTGGATGAACAGGAGCCCGTGGAGGCTGGAGGAGGTCAACGGTAGCCCGTGGAGGCTGGAGGAGGTCGACGGTGGAGATGAACAGTATCCCGTGGAGTCCCGTTTTGCGGTACGCCACACCCCTCCCGATGAACAGGACCCCCGTTTTGACCGTAGGAGGTCCGTTTCGTCCGTTTTGCGGTACGCCACACCCCTCCCGATCAACAGGACCCCCGTTTCGACCATAGGAGGTCTGTTTCATCCGCTTTATGCACGCCACACCCTCCCGATCAACAGGACCCCGCTTTGACCGTAGGAGGTTCGTTTCTCCGTTTTGCGGTACGCCGCACCCCTCCCGATCAACAGGACCCCCGTTTCGACCGTAGGAGGTCCGTTTCCTCCGTTCTGCGGTACGCCAGGCCTCGTTTCCATCGCCTGTTCTGTCCAAGCCCTCCCGATGAACACGACCACGCATTCCGTTCCGACCCAGCTGGTTGGCTCCCACGCGTTCCATTGCCTCCCGACGAACACGACGCATTCCGTTGCCTCCCCATGAACACGACACATTCCGTTGCCTCCCCATGAACACGACGCATTCCATTGCCTGCCCATGAACACGACGACGACGCTGTTTCTCCGTTTCGACCCAGCCATGTACACAAGCCCTGGCCGTACGTATGCGCGAGTAGGCGTTCGAGACCCCGCCCTTATGTACACATACGTGGCCGTATTTTCTTTCTTGCACCCTGGTCGCTGTACGTACGTGCGCGCCTCTACATCGACCAGTATGTACGTACACGTTCGCGACCAGAATGACAACGCTACGACGCTTCGACCAGGTGGGTCGGTATCGTGCACTTCCTTGCGTGCGAAGATGTAGCTGGTGGGTCCCAGCAGTCAGGGGGGCGAATCGTTTTGTTTTTTTTGCCCGGACGCACTTCCTTGCGTGCGAAGGTATAGCTGGTGGGTCCCAGCAGTCAGGGGGAAAACGTTTTTTTCATGAAATACGGTGGCCCGTCCGATGGGTCCCTGCTGTCAGGTGGAGGAATAATTATTTTGCACGTAATAAGGAGGCACTTCCTTGCTGCGGCCGTGGACCCAGCTGTCAGCCTCTCCACGTACAGTCCACGTCCGATGGAAGCCGTTCCTTGATCACGTTGACCACGCCGTGCGGAGAGCACCAGGGCGGTGGATGACGGCGAGGCCTAGGAAGGGGACGACGCGGAGACGGGGAAGACGCGGCAGTGGATGCCCACGCGGAGAGGAGTATGAGGGTTCACTGGTTCGCTGCGGTGTGAGGCTGCCGTCGCCGCAGAATAATAGGGGGTGTGGGTGAGTAGAGGGATGGCCTGTCCAGCGGTGGGAGTAGTAGGGGGCGGCGAGTCCTCTACCGCATCACAGCTGGCCACGGTAGGCAGGAGCACGAGGCACGGCCGGCGCTGGTTCGGGCGGCTGGAGCAAGAAGACCAGAGGTTGAAGAAGCACTACGGCCGTTGGATGGACATCGTACGGTCACTGGAGCTAGAATCATGCATATTGACTAAGTTGACAAAGCCCTCCGTCCCCGTCAACTTAGTAGGCCCACAAGTTAGCCTGCCACTATACTGGGTCCCACCTAACAGGGGGGTATTCAATTTTTTGTGCGTAATAAGGAGGCACTTCTTTGCGTGTGAAGATGTAGCTGGTGGGTCCGAGCTGTCAGCGGCGGTAACGTTTTTTTCGCGAAATACAGAGGCCCTTTCGGTGGGTCCCTGATGTCAGGTGGAGGAATCATTATTTTGCGCGTAATAAGGAGGCATTTCCTTGCGTGCAGCCGTGGACCCAGCTGTCGGCCTCTCCACGTACAGTCCACTTCAGATGCATGTCGGTCGTTGACCATGTTGACCAGGCCGCGCCGAGAGCACCAGGGCGGTGGATGACGGCGAGGCCTAGGAATGGAACGACACGGAGGCAGGGAAGACTCGGCAGTTGTTTCCCACATAGAGGGGAGTATGAATGTACAAGGGTTTACTGGTTCATCTGCCGTCGCCGGAGAATAACAGCTGGCGTGGGTGAGTACAGGGATGGCTAGGCCAGCGATGGGAGTACGGTGGGGCTGTGAGGCCTGCGTGGCAGCAGAGCCGGCCGCGGGGAGGAGGGAGCTGCCAGTCCCGCCGGGGCTTGTTTGAGCGGCTGGAGCAGGAAGAGCAGAGATTGAAGAAGCACGACGGCCGTTGGATGGACATCGTACGGTCACTGGAGCTAGAATGGTTCATATTGACTAAGTTGACAAAGCCCTCTGTCCCCGTCAACTTAGTAGCCAGGCCCACAAGTCAGCCTCCCACCATGGTGGGTCCCAAGCTAGTACGGGGAGTATTCATTTTTCTGTGCGTAATAAGGAGGCACTTCTGGTGGGTCCGAGCTGACAGCGGGGGGAACGTTTTTTTGCGAAATACGATGGTCCGTTCGATGGGTCCCAGCAGTCAGGGGCAAACGTTTTTTTTCGCGAAATATGGTGGCCCGTCTGGTGGGTCCCAGCAGTCAGGGGGAAACGTTTTTTCCGCAAAATACTAGTGGCCCGTCCCGTGGGTCCCTGCTGTCAGGTGGATGAATAATTATTTTGTGTGTAATCAGGAGGCACTTCCTTGCGGCTGCCGTGGACCCAGTTGTCAGCCTCTCCACATACAGTACTCTTCCTATGGAAGTTGGTAGTTGACCACATTGACCACGCCGCGCCGACAGCACCACGGCGGTTGAGACGGCGAGGCCTAGGAAGGGGACGACGCGGAGCCAGGGAAGACGCGACAGTGGATGCCCACGTGGAGAGGAGTACGAGGGTTCACTGGTTTGACTGTGGTGTGAGGCTGCCGTCGCCGCAGAATAACAGGGGGAGTGGGTGAGTGGAGGGATGGCCTGGCCAGCAGTGGGAATAGTATGGGGACGGTGAGGCCTCCGCGGCAGCACAGCCGGCCACGGGAGGCAGGAGCATGCGGCACGACCGGCGCTGCTTTGGGCGGCTGGGGCAAGAAGACCAGAGGTTGAAGAAGCACTACGGCCATTGGATGGACATCGTTGACCACGCCACGCCGAGAGCACTAGGGCGGTGGACAACGGCGAGGCCTACAAAGGGAACGACACGGAGCCGGGGAAGACATGGCAGTGGCTGCCCACGCGGTGGAGAGTACGAGGGTTGACTGGTTCGGTTGTCGTCGCTGGAAAATAACAGGAGGTGTGGGTGAGTAGAGGGATAGACATGCCAGGGATGCGAGTATGATGGGGCCATGAGGCCTGCCCGGCAGCACTGCCGGCCACGGGAGGCGGGCGCAGGCGGTTCCGACGGCACTGGTTTGGGCGGCTGGGGCAGGAAGATTAGAGACTGAAGAAGCACGATTGCCGTTAGATTGACATCTAACGGTCTGACGCTGGTAGAGTCAATTGTTGACTAAGTTTCTTTTTTGAGAAACCTTGTGTACGCATGAACTTAGTTGGCCCACAAGTCAGCCTCCAAATCTGTGGCAGACAACATAAAGCCCATTTGCTATTTTTTATAATTTGCAGCCCATTTGCTAATTCTTAAGTAATTTATTACAACCCATTTTCTGCCTAGGACCACGGTCAAAAAGTTCAACCTTATTTTGCATATTTCGGTGGAGTCCGAACTGTTGTAATCCCGAAATGATAAACATTTTTTCAGAACTTATTGATTTGCCAAAAAAATCATTTTGTTTTTGTAAGCAAATAAGACGTGAGACAATTGAGTTGGTTTAAGGGAAAACCAGTGGTAAAAAATCAACGCTGGGTGGGAAAAAACAACAAAAATAAGGATCTAAATATGAAAAGGGAATTTTATGTGTTTTCAATATAATGATACGTGTATATGAACTAGTAAAACTATAGGTAGAGATTAAAAACGGATGTAGGACATGCGTTTCAAGAGGAAAATAGAACTAGGCTGTGTGTTTGATTCAGTAAAAAACTGCCTGCGGATGTTGTAAGACAAAATATAACTAACGCTGGTGGGCCAGAGGCCAGTAGATACCTGCTGGATCTTTGTGCCCCATTGTCGTCATTGGCTGGGCCTGTTAAAAACAAAACCAACCCTGGGCAGTCTACAGCCCAGTTGAAACTTGCTCGACCTGAAAAAACAATATACGTGCTCAATAAACGAGAGAATTCTGCAAGTACAGACTGATAGCTGGGATGCAGCACGGATATTGTTTTTTTTATCGTGATAATAAGTGCATGCACTTGTTTCGAAAAAATTGGAGAACTAGGAATTCCAACGGCGGGTGCTTATGCTACCCATCAAATAAAAAATCAGGTGCCTGAAAATTCGTTTCGAAACAAATGATTCAGCTTTATATCCACGTCAACCCTCGGCATGATGGTTGGAAGCAAATGCAAGTTCATACCAAAAGATCGTTAACAACAATACCAACTTGCGTATGACAAGGTAGTACAACTACCAATACCAAACTAACTTATAATCTTTTTACTCCTGGCCCTAGTGTTCGTCTGGTAGAAAATCTCGCAGAGGACCAGCTCCCGCTCCTTCTCTTGCTCCAGGTCCCCGAGGTGGTACTAGTGCATCACCCAATTGGTCCTCTGCTGGTCGAAGTTCTTGTTGGTGTGCAGCACCAGAACCTTTTTTGCTGCCCGTCTGCCGGACGTTGACCATCACCTTCAAGGTATTACCGGTCTTGTGCCACATCACGTGCATGCCGACTCGATCAGTATCTTGCGACGCCGTCCACGTGCCTTTTGAACATACTGAATTGCGCTGGAAGAAATGCTTCCTTAGGCCACTCAGTGTGACACCTGCAGTATTGTGGAATACAGGTTTTAGTGTACCTAGTTGGCATTTTCATAACATCTTTGGCATGTTGCAGTCACTTGTTTCACTTTTTATTAACTGTCAAATTGTAATTGCTTCACCAGGTCTGCGTCTAAAAAGAAAATTAGAGCTATAAACAAAGGAATATGTTTGTGCAAGTAGACGGTCGATCGGTGTCTTACCTGGAAGTTTCTCAGGTTGGGTGTAGCATATGCCGTGCTCGCTGTCGATGATTGGTATGAACAAATCGATGAGAGACTGAAATCTCGCGCTGCCAGCACTCACTTTGGCCTCAAGGTGCTCGATCAGCTCCTGATCCGTGGGATCGAACTTGACGCCAGCCGGCAGCACCGGCCAATCCTTCTTCGACTTGCATCGGTAATTCCAGTTATATGGTACTCAACGTATGATCAATCGACTATTTTAAATGAATGATGAAAGATTTCGACAGATAAGTGGTACTCCAAATTTGAAGTCCAGAATACCCGAACACGCCATCGGGATTCTTGTGTCACCTCACGCGTAGCGTTTTGTCACGTCAATTCAATGTGTGGACATGATGAAAAATTTGACCGACGTATACTAGTACTGCTACTGTACTACTTACTAGTCGTATTTAGTGTCACAATTTTTACATAGGTTTAACTAACAAGTTGTCACACCCTAGCTAGCTCATGCATTAGAGTGTTGCATCATGTTATTACATTCTCAGAAACTTGATATGGGGATGACAGAACCCCTAGTCCCCTCTGAAACCAACTAGGGTTTACTAAAAATATTTTCAATGAACCTGAAATGCCCTTCTAAAATGTCCATCATTCTTGCCTTGGTTCAGAACCTCTGCCAAAAGTGGTGCACACTTTTCTAGGACAACTAAGGTCATTGGAATAAATCATTACCTATTTGCTTTTGGGCATTTAAATGCTATAAAATATTTTAACTGCCCAAATAATTCTGGAAATAAGTGTGGGCTCTTGGAAATAATCTGAACAGAGCCCATGATGATTTGCAGGATTTTTCAAGGTGTCTAGGTATTTTTAGAAAAGCCCAAAACTTACAGAAAAATAGAAAATAGAAATTAAAAGAGAGAGAGAGAGGATCTTACCTGGCCGCAGCCCACCTGGCAGCCCACCTGGTCGGCCCAGCACCGTGCTGGCCCATGCCAGCCAGCTGCTTCACCCTCGCCAGGCAGGCACAGAGGTGACGCCGGCGAGCGTGAGCTCGCCACGGCGTCAGCTCCTTGCCGCTCGCGCCCCTGAGTGTTGGGTTCTACGGTAGGGTGCGTTGACTGCAAATTAAAAATTCCTACCCGCAGAACATCCAGGAACATGCTACGGGAGATGGATCACAGTTCGTTAGCACTAGACGCGCAGTGCCGTGCAGCGGAAGAACAGTTGGGGCAGCGCGTCTGCGTGGATCGTCTCCTCCTCGTTCGATCTCCCTCGAGCGGCCGGTCGTCCGATCCCACGTACGAGTTCGCCGGAGCGGCGCAAGTACACCGCCTCTAACGGTATCCACGCGTGCGGGAGGAACGTCGTGCGGCGGACTGCTAGGTCCGATCACACAGTCGGCGGCAAGTGGAGGTGGCTCCTGAGGACGAAGCGATCAACCTCCTAAGGCCGAAGCGATCAACCTCCTGAGGCCGAAGCGATCTGCCTCCTGAGGCCAAAGCGTTCTCACACATCTGAGTGTGCCGCACCTCCACTTTATATAGGCGTCCGTTGCGAGCTCAACACTTGGGCCTCGCACGGACCCTAAATTCCAAACTCTACTCGGTCACGTTTCTAGTCCAGTTCGGATCACATCCGACCAGTGTCCTACGAACCGACCTCGTAGGTTCCTTCCCTTAAGCGCGCGACCCCTTAGGTTCAAGTCAGCTTGGTCACAGTTTGGATTACCTCCGACTTGCACGGTTGGTAGCGGCCTCTAGCAAGGCGTGCCGACCACCAAGCAGACTATGAAGCTGGTTAGGCGAACCTGTACAATGTGTCACGCTTCTGTTCCTTTTGCCACACGATATATGTTGTCGGGCTCAAGGCGAGACTGTCATCCTTGTGCTAACCCGACCTCTTTCTCGTTCCAGTGATACCGACCACAATCCGGATTATCTCATAATCCTTGTCGCATGGCCATGCTATTTCTGGTCAGATCACACGAGGGGCCCAGAGTATATCTCTCCTGATCGGAGGGGCAAATCCCATCTTGCTCGACCATGTCTCGTAGCATGGGATTGGAAAAACCCGAAACCTACCTTTGTAACTACCCGATCACGGAGTAGCGTTTGGTCGGCCCAAAGCAAGTCTATCACCATCTCGAGTACATCGTCGGCTCAGGTCTTAGGACATAGAACGTATGTTGTACTAGAGACTCACAGATGACATATCGCTGCGTCTCATAGTTGGGTATGTCCGACTCGGACCTTATCTCGACTCGGATCCGACTATGTCGAATCCGACCAGACCTTTCCAAGTCCATATTATCCGGTTAGCATCCAATGCTCCATGGCTAGTGAGACCGAGCCATCGACCGTGTCATATGCTAGTCTAGTCGGCTCTTGCGTCCACACAGCCCTTTCGACTAGGGACCTTTTAGGACAGTCATCATACAATGCATAGTCCCACAAACAAGTCACATACTTGCTGATACACATCATTGATAATGTCCAAGGACTATCTTTATTCATAAACACATAGGAAATATCATCATACATGATTGCCTCTAGGGCATATCTCCAAAGGTCTCCCACTTGCACTAGAGTCAATCAAATAGACATCGAATGCCCATAGCTCTAACGTGCCCCTCATGCTTGGGTTGTGGAAGCGGCTTAGTCAACGGATCTGCAACATTTGCATCCGTGTGAATCTTGCATAACTCTACATCACCATTCTTTACGATCTTTCGTATCAGGTGATATTTCCGGTCTATGTGTCTGACCTTGTGGTGATTCCTCGGCTCCTTGGCTTGTGCGATGGCACCAGAATTATCACAATAAAGGTCCAACGGTTTCACCGAGGCTGGGAAAATACCAAGATCATCCAGAAAATGCCGGATCCAAACACCTTCCTTTGCAGCTTCACAAGCCGCAATGTATTAAACTTCGTGGTAGAATCGCCACCGTATCCTGCTTGGAACTCATCCGATTGCACTGCTCCTCCGTTCAGACGCGTACGAATCCAGACTGTGATCGACAATCATCTCTGCCGGTTTGGAAACTAGCATCGGCGTAACCCCTTCACGACGAGCTCTTCCTCACCTCCATAAACTAGGAACATCTCTTTAGTCCTTTTCGGTACTTCAAAATAGTCTTTACCGCTGCCAAGTGACTCTCACCTGGGTTGGCCTGGTATCTACTTGTTAGGCTTATTGCAAAAGCAACATCAGGCCTTGTACATATCATGGCATACATGATGGATCCGATTCTTGAGGCATATGGAATCCTACTCATCTGCTTCGCTCATCGGATGTCGAAGGACTCGAGTCTCGCTTAGCCTTATACCATGTGAGGCGGCAAGAACCCTTTCTTCGCCTCACTCATGTTGAATCGCTTCAACACTTTATCTATGTACGTGCTCGGCTTAAGCCGAGCAGCCTCCTCAATCTATCTCTATAGATCTTAATGCCTAAAATATAGACTGCCTCACCAAGGTCCTTCATCGAAAACTTGCCATTCAATGATTCCTTGACCGAAGTTTAGCATCGAAACATTATTTCCGATCAGTAGTATGTCATCCACATACAAGATCAAAACACTATCGAGCTCCCACTTAACTTCTTGTATAAACAAGAGTCCTCTTCGCTTTTGATGAAACCGAGATCGGTGACAACTTCATCAAAACGAATGTTCCAACTCCGAATGCTTGCTTCAACCCATAAATGGATCTCTTGAGCTTGCATACCTTACTAGTGCTAGTCGGATCGACAAAACCCTCGGGCTGTATCATATACACGTCCTCGGTTAAATTTCCGTGAAGGAAAGCCGTCTTGACATCCATCGCCATATCTCGTAATCGAAATATGCAGCTATAGCTAGTATGATCCTCACCGATTTCAGCATCGCTACCGGCGAGTAAGTCTCGTCGTAGTCAATTCCTTGAACTTGTCCATAACCTTTAGCGACAAGCCGAGCTTTGTAGATCTGAACATTTCCATCCACATCGGTTTTCTTCTTAAAGACCCATTTGCAACCAATGGCAGTTACGCCAGATGGCGGATCAACCAAGTCCCAGACTTGATTCTCATCCATGGACTTTAACTCGGATCTCATGGCCTCCAGCCATGCCTCGGAATCTGGGATCACCATCGCTTCTGCATACGTGGCCGGCTCGTCACTTTCTAGCAACAATACATCACGCACTCTGCGCAATCTCTCTGACCTTCGTGGTTCCGGTGCCGCTTCCACTACGGGTTCCCTGACTGACTCCGATATGATCTCATCACCAGCCGAGCCGTCCCCGAGTGGTCCTCGAATTTCTTCGAGTCGAACCGTCCTCCCACTGGCCTCCCGACTGAGAAACTCTTTCTCAAGGAAAACCCCGTTCCGAGCAACAAACACTTTGTTTTCTTCCCGGTTGTAGAAGCTATATCCCAAGGTTTCCCTCGGATATCCCACGAATATGCATTTATCAGACTTGGGTGTAAGTTTGTCTGACATAAGTCGCTTGACAAATGCTTTACAACCCCAAATCTTTAGAAAAGACAAGCGGGACTCTTCCCGGTCCACATCTCATGCGGTGTCTTGTCTACGGATTTTGATGGTACCCTATTAAGTGTAAGCTGCAGTTTCTAGGCGTATCCCCAAAATGACAAGGGTAAATCCGATTTGCTCATCATAGACCGGACCATGTCCAACAAGGTCCTATTCCTCCGTTCTGACACGCCATTTCTCTGTGGCGTACCCGGAGGTGTGAGCTGAGGTACTATACCTCGACTTTTCAGATGATCATCGAACTCCTGGCTCATGTACTCACCTCCACGATCAGATCGCAGAAGCTTTATAGTCTTGCCGAGCTGATTCTCAACCTCGTTCTGAAACTCTTTGAATTTTTCAAAAGTCTCCGACTTGTGCCTCATCAAATAGATATATCCATATCTACTCAAGTCGTCGGTAAAAGTCACGAAGTACTGATAGCCACCTCTTGTAGTTGTGCTCATTGGACCACACACATCACTGTGTATAAGCTCCAACAGCTCGGATGCCCTCTCGCAACTCTTTGCGAAAGGAGACTTAGTCATCTTGCCGAGCAAGCATGATTCACATGTCTCGAACGATCCGAAGTCGGACGAAGTTAGGAGCCCATCATCATGGAGCTTCTTCATGGGTTTCAGACTAATGTGTCCAAGCCGGCAATGCCAGAAGTATTTTGGATTTATATCATTAGGCTTATGCCTCTTAACATTTATGTTATAGACCGGTTCCTGTTCTAGATTCAATATAAATAGCCCATCAACAATGGGTGCATAGCCGTGGAACATACCATTCAAAAATATCGAACAACCATTGTCCTTTAAATTGAATTCATAACCTTGACTCATCAAACATGAGGCAGAAATAATGTTCCGACTAAGTGCAGGAATGTAATAACAATTATTCAATTCCATAATGAATCCGGAAGGAAGCTGGAGCTGCATCGTGCCGACCTCCAACGCAGCAACTCTTGCTTTGTTGCCGACCCGATGTCAATCTCCCTTGTGCCACACGCCTAGTTCTTACCAGCCCCTGCATCGAGTTGCAAATATGAACAACCGATCCGGTATCAAATACACAAGAGCTACTAGGTATGTCAGCAAGGTAAATGTCTATAACATATGCAACAAGTGTACCTTTGCCTGAAGAAGCATTTTCGGCCTTCTTGCCATGCTCTGCAAGCCACTTGCTACAGTTCCTCTTCGAGTGACCGGTCTCCTTGGAGTGATAGCAAACGGTCTTCGAGTCCGGTCCAGACTTCGGCGCAGCGGCAGAGGTTACCATCTCCGTGCCCTTTTCCTTAGCCTTTTTCTTGGTCCAACTCTTCTTGAACTTAGCCGATTTCTGCACCATCAACACTTGATGCGTGCCTTTCCTAATATCCTGCTCTGCCACCTTGAGCATCCCATGCAATTCAGTGAGCTTCTTATCCATGCCATGCATATGATAGTTCGAGATGAGCGTCCCATAGCTGGGCGGAAGAAAACCGAGAACAGCATCGAGAGCCAGCTCATCCAAGAGCGGGAAGCCCAAAGCGATCCAAAGCTTGCACATATCCGATCATCTTGATCACATGTGGGCTCGATGGATCACCTTCCTTCAGCTTGCAATCCATCAAGGATCGCCAGACGTTGAACCTTCGGTCCTAGCACGTGGTTCGAAACATGCTCTTGAGACTCTCGATCATATCGTAAGCCTCAACGTTTTCGAAATGCTGTTGCAAATCGGGCTCCATACAAGCCAGCATCAGACAGCTGATCTCCGTTGATTCGTCAACGAGTTTCTGGTAAGCATTTTTAGCTGTGGCACTAGCATTATCAGCAGGTTCCTTTGGAAGTGGATCCTCTAGAACATGTTCCTTTTTATCGTGCTTGAGAAAAATTCTTAGATTTCTATACCAGGTGGTAAAGTTTGTTCCATTCAGTTTATCTTTTTCCAGAATTGATTTCAATGCAAAATTGGGTTGAGCAGGTGGTTCCATTGATCTACAACAGAAAATATGCAATCACTAAGCTATGTGTTTATGTAGAGTAATTCTAGCCTTAACAGAAATACTGCCACTGAAGTCAGCATCCCTCCGCAAACTCTCAGTGATTCAGGATCCGACTAGCGTATGCGACTAGTGAGCTTTAGCATCACTGCTAGCCAACATCCCTATCCGGTAAGCAACTCCTTGCTAATCGCATCTCTATACGACTCCTGTCGATCGGGAAGGTATCTCATACCCCGGCCCCCAACCTTCTTTCCCACAAGGCCCAAAACCGTTTTGATAGCCTTGTCAAGTTAACTCGATGCAAAGAGTGCATGTCCGTGTCCGAAACCACGAACCCTTGATTCAAGGACACCCAGCAGCACCCCAATTTTATGATCCCACTACTAGGCGTGCTTGACGTGCGAAGGTGCAACATCGGGATGGCAATTCACTTGATATTCATGAGGATCTTTCTACCATTCTAACATGTATAGAAACAAAGAAGCATAACAATCACAAATAAACATATATTGTGAAATAGTATGGCTCCTTTCATGGGCGTTCTTCGGGCGGCCCGAGTCCGATGACCATCTAGGAACTCCATCTTGTTTGTCACGCCGGGACGCCAAGCCACCAAACTGATCTCTATTATCCAACTACTATAGCTAGTAATGAATTTTACATAGAGTGACAAGTCGACACGCAGGTCGTTATACAATATAATGACAGCACTTTGGCTCCTGCCGGCTGACAAACATGACACGCAGGCCACGTATAAATTACACACATGCATCACATACACATGAGCCATACTATTCACATCAAACCTGCAAAACAAAGTTATGCATAGAATCGCATTCTACCGGTTTGTGTGTCGGGTACGAAATACACGGAGCTACGCACACGGCGGTCCCACTAGCCGGTTAGCGGGCGGGGTTCGAAGGGGAAGATCACAGCTGAATTCTGATCACGCCGAATTCTCTGATCTGACCGATCTTATCGATCATCGCGAATCCGATTCGGATTTACGTTTCACTGTTAACCCCGATGGCGGATGACCGACCGGTAGGGGTAGATCGTGTCACAACCTCATCGATCCCGTTTTACGAGAAAACATAGCCTAACGATCCCCATGTGCAGTTGATCACATCAACCGTGCACATAGCCGATCTCTTCAAGGACAACAGATCTCATCGCCGCCTCCACATATCTAATATACATACGATCTGAATCCAAATCCTATAACAGAGGCTCGATACCTTTGTTGGGTTCTCTGGTAGGGCGCGTTGACTGCAAATTAAAAATTCCTACGCCGCAGAACATCCAGGAACATGCTACGGAGATGGATCACAGTTCGTTACCACTAGACGGCAGTGCCGTGCAGCGAAGAAGAGTTGGGGCAGCGGCGTCTGCGTGGATCGCCTCCTCCTCGCTCGATCTCCCTCGGCGGCGGTCGTCCGATCCCACGCACGAGTTTGCGGAGTGGCGCAAGTACACCGCCTCTAACGGTATCCGCTGCGTGCGGGAGGAACGTCAGGCGGCGGACTGCTAGGTCCGATCACACAGTCGGCGGCAAGTGGAGGTGGCCTCGAGGCAAGCGATCAACCTCCTAAGGCCGAAGCAATCAACCTCCTGAGGCCGAAGCGATCTGCCTCCTGAGGCCAAAGCGTTCTCACACATCTGAGTGTGCCGCACCTCCACTTTATATAGGTGTCCATTACGAGCTCAACACTTGGGCCTCGCACGGACCCTAAAGCCCAAAGTCTACTCGGTCACGTTTCTAGTCGAGTTCGGATCACATCCAACCAGTGTCCTACGAACCGACCTCGTAGGTTCCTTCCCTTAAGCGCGCGACCCCTTAGGTTCAAGTCAGCTTGGTCACAGTTCGGATTACCTCCGACCTGCACGGTTGGTAGCGGCCTCTAGCAAGGCGTGCCGACCACCAAGCAAACTATGAAGCTGGTTAGGCGAACCTGTACAACGTGTCACGCTTCTGTTCCTTTTGCCACACGATATATGTTGTCGGGCTCAAGGCGAAACTGTCATCCTTGTGCTAACCCGACCTCTTTCTCGTTCCAGTGATACCGACCACAATCCGGATTATCTCATAATCCTTGTCGCATGGCCATGCTATTCCTGGTCAGATCACACGAGGGGCCCAGAGTATATCTCTCCTGATCGGAGGGGCAAATCCCATCTTGCTCGACCATGTCTTGTAGCATGGGATTGGAAAAACCCGAAACCAACCTTTGTAACTACCCAGACACGGAGTAGCGTTTGGTCGGCCCAAAGCAAGTCTATCACCATCTCGAGTACATGCGTCAGCTCAGGTCTTAGGACATAGAACGTATGTTGTACTAGAGACTCACAGATGACATATCGCTGCGTCTCATAGTTGGGTCTGTCCGACTCGGACCTTATCTCGACTCGGATCCGACTATGTCGAATCCGACCAGACCTTTCCAAGTCCATATTATCCGGTTAGCATCCAATGCTCCATGGCTAGTGAGACTGAGCCATCGACCGTGTCATATGCTAGTCTAGTCGGCTGCGTGTCCACATAGCCCTTTCGACTAGGGACCTTTTAGGACAGTCATCATACAATGCATAGTCCCACAAACAAGTCACATACTTGCTGATACACATCATTGATAATGTCCAAGGACTATCTTTATTCATAAACACATAGGAAATATCATCATACATGATTGCCTCGAGGGCATATCTCCAACACTGAGCACCTGGGTGAGCTCCACGTCACCGCCCCGACCCCGTGGACACCTCACTCGCCTCCCTGCCTCTCACCCTCGCGTCTCCTCACCATGGCCGACGCTGCCGCAGCCGCACCACCGACGTAGCCACGCTCAGCGCTATCCCCACGCCGCGCCACCGTGTCCAGAAGCTCCGCCGCCCTCCTCTCCTTTGAGCAAGCTGAGCCCCAAGCGCTCGCTTGCCCCGCAGCCTCCGCAACAACCTCGCCCGACTCCGCCACCGTCGGAGATCCCCTTTGCCGTCGCCGCCGCACCAGCTCGTCCCCGACCTCGCCGACCTCTTCGACGTACTTGTCGTGAGCCCAGCTACCTCTCCATCCCTCCCGTACTCGCTCTCGAGCCCTGCACCGACTGCACCGAGCTCGGCCGCACTCGCCGCCACCACCGCACGTCACCGTCGTGGCCACATCCACATTGGCTCGACTCCGAGCACACCACCGCACTCACCGCACTCCCAAGAGCCCAAAGCACCACTCTACGCGCCTCGTCGTGCCCCGTAGCCTCGGGTTCGACCTCACCCGAACTTCGGCGACCGCCAAGGTCGTCACCAGCGCCATTTCCGGCCACCCCGAGCTTCACCACTGCCACCAAACGACGCGGCTCGCTCCCCGCGTCCCGTAGATGCTCTCCGCCGTCCATTTGGTCGACGGAGCACGAAAGTGCACTTCCACCACCGCGTCTGGCCTCGCCGGCGTCTAAACATCGGCGGGTTTGACTCCGTTGACTGAGTTGACTGGGTGGGCCCAGTTTGACCCCAGGGTCTATGATAGGTGGGACCCGCTCTGCTAATTAACCTAGGGTTAGCGCTAACTAATTTTAGTTAATTTAACTAACTGCTGACAGATGGGACCCACAGGTCAGTTTGACCTGGACCGCTCCATTGACCACTAACGTCACCCTGACGCAATGCTGATGCATTAGTTCTATTACTGGAATTATTCTTACACATGAAATTCCAGAAAATACCACAAACTTCAAAAAATCATAGAAATTAATCTGTAGCTCAAAATGCAAAGTGTTATATATGAAAAATGATCAGAAAAATCCAATCTATCCATCTGTACTGTTTTCATGCATGTTTAAACAAGTTAACCTGGTTTTTAGTGCAGAACAAGATAAAGCACTTAAAAGGGCCACTTATGAGTTTAAAACTTGAATCTTTGGTTCAAAATGGTTCAAATCCATCTGGTCTTAGTTGCATTAGCCCAATACACTCATTTTGCCATGACTCATGCATGCATCATATTGTTGGATATTGTTTGGTGATGATTGTGTATCGGTGCTCTCTGCGGTAGGTTCTGCCCCCGAGGAGTATCGCGAATACCCTAACGAAGAGCAATACTAGTCCACGGACCCGCAAGGCAAGCAATCAACCATTTGATCATATCGATACAAACCCATGTTCTCGCCTCTGCTCTCTTTTACTGCATTAAGACAACGCGATTCAAACTGCTGTGTGCTACGGTAGTTGAACCCATTTCCTCTGCAAGACCTGTCATTGCCACAATAACTAGATGAAACCCACTAGCATGTGTAGAAGTTGATTGAGCCATGTGTATGTGTTGTTCCTACCTTGCTATGCCTGCTATGCTTAGAGTCGTGTCAGGTCTGGTTCATCTGGGTGCTGGGCTAGCTAGAGTGAAATGATCATGTCGGTATGAGAGTAATGTGTTGAACACGATCTGGTAAAGGTATCGATGAGAGGCCATGTAGGAGTACATGGTGGGTTGTTTCATTGAAGCCATCCTTAAGCACTGAGATCTGTATGTGTGATTTAAGATTCAGCTACTACCATACATTGGGCCCTGAAATATGACCCTGCTCGACTTCTTATCCACCCTAGTCCTCTGTCCAGGAGTTGCAAGTAGTTTCTGGTGTTTGTAGCTTACTGGAGGCCGTCGACAGTGCTGACCCGCGGGGTGGGCTGTGATGTGGTAGGTACGTGGCACGGTGTACCGGATACCCGTTAGGTATCTCGGGAACCCTGCACACATCGTTCGGGGCCGTATGTGGAAACTGAAGGAAATATGCCCTAGAGGCAATAATAATGTTATTATTTATTTCCTTATATCATGATAAATGTTTATTATTCATGCTAGAATTGTATTAACCGGAAACATAATACATGTGTGAATACATAAACCTACAGAGTGTCACTAGTATGCCTCTACTTGACTAGCTCGTTAATCAAAGATGGTTATGTTTCCTAACCATGAACAAGGAGTTGTTATTTGATTAACGGGATCACATCATTGGTTGAATGATCTGATTGACATGACCCATTCCATTAGCATAGCACCTGATCGTATAGTTTGTTGCTAGTGCTTTTCTTCATGACTTATACATGTTCCTATGACTATGAGATTATGCAACTCCCGTTTGCCGAGGAACACTTTGGGTGCTACCAAAGCGTCACTGGCGTAATCGGGTGATTATAAAGGTACATTACAGGTGTCTCCGAAGGTACATGTTGGGTTGGCATATTTGAGATTAGGATTTGTCACTCCGATTGTCGGAGAGGTATCTCTGGGCCCTCTCGGTAATGCACATCACATAAGCCTTGCAAGCATTGCAACTAAATGTGTTAGTTGTGAGATGATGTATTACGGAGCGAGAAAAGAGACTTGCCGATGCGAGATTGAACTAGGTATTGGATACCGACGATCGAATCTCGGGCAAGTAACATACCGATGACAAAGGAACAACGTATGTTGTTATGCGGTCGACCGATAAAGATCTTCAGTAGAATATGTAGGAACCAATATGGGCATCCAGGTCCGCTATTGGTTATTGACCGAGAGGTGTCTCGGTCATGTCTACATAGTTCTCGAACCCGTAGGGTCCGCACGCTTAACGTTTGATGGCGGTTATTATGAGTTTATATGATATTGATGTACGAAGGTTGTTGAGTCCGGATGAGATCACGGACATGACGAGGAGTCTCGAAATGGTCGAGACATAAAGATTGATATATTGGAAGCCTATGTTTGGACTCGGAATCACTCCGGGTGAAATTGGGAATTTTATCGAGTACCGGGGTTACGGAACCTCCGGAAGTCAATGGGCCTTGATGGGCCTTAGTGGAAAGGAGGAAAGGGGCCCAAGTGCTGGCGCACCTTCCCCCTTCCTAGTCCTATTAGGACTAGGAGAAGGGGTGGCGCCTCTCTCCCTTCCCACTTGGCCAATCCTAGTTGGACTAGGATTGGGGGGAATCCTACTCCGGTGGGAGTAGGACTCCCAGCGCAGCCCTTGGTGGCCAGCCAGCCCTCCCTTCCCTCCTTTATATCAGGGCAGAGGGCACCCCATGACACACAAGTTGATCATTGAGATCGTTCCTTAGCCGTGTGCGGTGCCCCCTTCCACCAAACTACACCTCGAATATACCGTTGCGGAGCTTAGGCGAAGCCCTGCGCCGGTGGAACATCATCATCGTCACCACGCCGTCGTCTTGTGAAACTCTCCCTCAACACTCGGCTGGATCGGAGTTCGAGGGGCGTCATCGAGCTGAGCGTGTGCAGAACTCGGAGGTGCCGTCGTTCGGTACTTGGATCGGTTGGATCGGGAAGAAATACGACTACTTCCTCTACGTTGCGTCAACGCTTCCGTTGCTGGTCTCACGTGCGTACGAGACAACACTCTCATCTCGTTGCTATGCATCACCATGGTCTTGCGTGATCGTAGGAAAATTTTGAAATTACTCGTTCCCCAAAAGTGGCATCGAGCCTGGTTTTATGCGTTGATGTCATATGCACGAGTAGAACACAAGTGAGTTGTGGGCGATACAAGTCATACTACCTACCAGCATGTCATACTTTGGTTCAGCGGTATTGTGAGATGAAGCGGCCGGACCGACATTACGCAGACGCTACGCGAGACTGGTTTCACCGCTGTGAGCACTCGTTGCTTAAAGGTGGTGGCGGGTGTCTGTCTCTCTCACTTTAGTTGAACCGAGTGTGGCTACGCCCGGTCCTTGAGAAGGTTAAACGGAGTCTATTTGACGAAATATCGTTGTGGTTTTGATGCGAGGTAAGAACGGTTCTTGCTCAGCCCGTAGCAGCCACGTAAAACTTGCAACAACAAAGTAGAGGACGTCTAACTTGTTTTTGCAGGGCATGTTGTGATGTGATATGGTCAAGGCGTGATGCTATATTTTATTGTATGAGATGATCATGTTTTGTAACGAGTTATCGGCAATGGCAGGAGCCATATGGTTGTCGCTTTATTGTATGAAATGCAAGCGCCATGTAATTGCTTTACTTTATCACTAAGGAGTAGCGATAGTCGTAGAAGCAATAGTTGGCGAGGCGACAACGATGCTACGATGGAGATCAAGGTGTCGGCGCGGTGGCGATGGTGATCATGGCGGTGCCGGAGATGGAGATCACAAGCACAAGATGATGATGGCCATATCATATCACTTATATTGATTGCATGTGATGTTAATCCTTTATGCATCTTATCTTGCTTTGATTGACGGTAGCATTATAAGATGATCCCTTACTAAATTATCAAGAAGTGTTCTCCCTGAGTATGCACCGTTGCGAAAGTTCTTCGTGCTGAGACACCACGTGATGATCGGGTGTGATAGGCTCTACGTTCAAATACAGCGGGTGCAAAACAGTTGCACACGCGAATACTCAGGTTATACTTGACGAGCTATGCATATAAGATATGACCTCGGAACACGGAGACCGAAGGTCGGCGTGAATCATATAGTAGATATGATCAACATATTGATGTTCACCATTGAAACTACTCCATCACACGTGATGATCGGTCATGGTGTAGTTGATATGGATCACGCAATCACTTAGAGAATTGGAGGATATTTTTCTAAGTGGGAGTTCTTAAGTAATATGATTAATTGAACTTAAATTTATCATGAACTTAGTACTGATAGTATCTTGCTTGTCTATGATGTGTAGATAGATGGCTCGTCTTTGTTGTTCCGTTGAATTTTAATGCGTTCCTTGAGAAAGCAAAGTTGAAAGATGATGGCAGCAATTACGGACTGGGTCCGTAATTTGAGGATTATCCTTATTGCTGCACGGAAGAATTACGTCCTGGAAGCACCGTTAGGTGCCAGGCCTGGTGCAAGGGCTGCGCCGAAGTTATGAGCGTCTGGCAAAGCAAAGCTGATGACTACTCTATAGTTCATGTGCCATGCTTTACGGCTTAGAACCGGGACTTCAACGTCGTTTTGAACACCATGGAGCATATGAGATGTTCCAGAGTTGAAGTTAATATTCAAGCGAATGCCCGGATTGAGAGATATGAAGTCTCCAATAAGTTCTATAGCTGTAAGATGGAGGAGAACAGTTACTGTCGGTGAGCATATACTCGAATGTCCGGATATAACAATCACTTGATTCAACTGGAGTTAATCTTCCGGATGATTGCGTCATTGACAGAATTCTCCAATCACGCCACCAAGCTACAAGAGCTTCGTGATGAACTATAATATGCAAGGGATGACCAAAACAATGCCCGAGCTCTTGGCGATCTTTGAAAGCAGCGGAGGTAGAAATCAAAAGGAGCATCAAGTGTTGATGGTTAACAAAACCACTAGTTTCAAGAAAAGGGCAAAGGAAAGAAAAGGAAACTTCAAAAAGAGCGGCAAGCAAGTTGCTGATCAAGAGAAGAAACCCAAGTCTGGTCCTAAGCCTGAAACTGAGTGCTTCTATTGCAAGCAGGCTGGTCCTTTGAAGCGGAACTGCCCCAAGTATTTGGCGGATAAGAAGGATGGCAAGGTTAACAAAGGTATATGTGATATACATGTTATTGATGTGTACCTTACTAATACTCGCATAGCACTGGTATTTGATCTGGTTACATTGCTAATATTTGCAACTCAAAGCAGGGCTACGGATTAGCGAAGATTGGCTAAGGGCGAGGTGACAATGCGGCGTGGGAAATGGTTCCAAAGTCGATGTGATCGCGATCGCACGCTACCTCTACATCTACCTTCGGATTAGTATTAGACCTAAATAATTGTTATTTAGTACCAGCGTTGAGCATGAACATTATATCTGGATCTTGTTTGATGCGAGACGGTTATTCATTTAAATCGAGAGAATAATGGTTGTTCTATTTATATGAATAATATCTTTTATGGTCATGCACCATTGAAGAATGGTTTGTTTTACTTAATCTTGATAGTAGTGATACACATATTCATAATGTTGAAACCAAAAGATGCAGAGTTGATAATGATGGTGCAACTTATTTGTGGCACTGCCGTTTAGGTCATATCGTGTAAAGCGCATGAAGAAACTCCATCTTGATGGACTTTTGGAGTCACTTGATTATGAATCACTTGGCACTTGCGAACCGTGCCTTATGGGCAAGATGACTAAAACACCGTTCTCCGGAACTATGGAGAGAGCAACAGATTTATTGGAAATCATACATACCGATGTATGTGGTCCAATGAATGTTGAGGCTAAATGGCGGATATCGTTATTTTCTCACCTTCACAGATGATTTGAGCAGATATGGGTATATCTACTTAATGAAACACAAGTCTGAAACATTTGAAAAGTTCAAAGAATTTCAGAGTGAAGTGGAAAATCATCGTAACAAGAAAATAAAGTTTCTACGATCTGATCGTGGAGGAGAATATTTGAGTTCTGAGTTTGGCCTACATTTGAAACAATGCGGAATAGTTTCGCAACTTACGCCACCTGGAACACCACAGCGTAATGGTGTGTCGAACGTCGTGTCGTACTTTATTAGATATGGTGCGATCTATGATGTCTCTTACTGATTTACCGCTATCGTTTTGGGGTTATGCTTTAGAGACGGCTACATTCACTTTAAATAGGGCACCATCTAAATCCGTTGAGGCGGCGCCTTATGAACTGTGGTTTGGCAAGAAACCAAAGTTGTCGTTTTTGAAAGTTTGGGGCTGCGATGCTTATGTGAAAAAGCTTCAACCTGATAAGCTCGAACCCAAATCGAATGTGTCTTCATAGGATACCCAAAGGAGACAGTTGGGTACACCTTCTATCACAGATCCGAAGGCAAGATTTTTGTTGCTAAATTCGGAAACTTTTGGAGAAAGAGTTTCTCACGAAAGAAGTGAGTGGGAGGAAAGTAGAACTTGATGAGATAACTGTATCTACTCCCTTATTGAGAAGTAGTACATCACGAAAACAGTTTACGTGACACCTACACCAAATAGGGAGGAAGCTAATGATGATGATCATGAAACTTCAGATCAAGTTTCTCAGAACTTCGAGATCAACGAGCAAGATCCGCTTTTGAGTGGTACGGTAATCCTATTTTGGAAGTCATATTCTTTGGAACATGATGAACCTCGAACTATGAAGAAGCGATGGTGAGCCCAGATTCCACAAAATGGCTTGAGGCCATGAAATCTGAGATGGGATCCATGTATGAGAACAAAGTATGGACTTTGGTTGACTTGCCCGATGATCGGCAAGCAATTGAGAATAAATGGATCTTCAAGAAGAAGACTGACGCTGATGGTAATGTTCTCGTCTATAAAGCTCGACTTGTTGCAAAAGGTTTTCGACAAGTTCAAGGGATTGACTACGATGAGACCTTCTCACCGTGAGCGATGCTTAAGTCCGTCCGAATCATGTTAGCAATTGCCGCATTTTATGATTATGAAATTTGGCAAATGGATGTTAAAACTGCATTCTGAATGGATTTACGGAAGAAGAGTTGTATATGATGCAACCAGAAGGTTTTGTCGATCCAAAGGAGCTAACAAAGTGTGCAAGCTCCAGCGATCCATTTATGGACTGGTGCAAGCCTCTCGGAGTTGGAATAAGCGTTTTGATAGTGTGATCAAAGCATTTGGTTTTATCTGAGACTTTTGGAGAAGCTTGTATTTACAAGAAAGTGAGTGGGAGCTCTGTAGCATTTCGATATTATATGTGGATGACATATTATTGATCGGAAATGATATAGAATTCTGGATAGCATAAAGGGATACTTGAATAAGAGTTTTTCGATGAAAGACCTCGGTGAAGCTGCTTACATATTGGGCATTAAGATCTATAGAGATAGATCAAGGCGGCTTAATAGGACTTTCACAAAGCACATACCTTGATAAAGTTTTGAAAAAGTTCAAAATGGATCGAGGCAAAGAAAGGGTTCTTGCCGGTATTACAAGGTGTGAAGTTGAGTAAGACTCAATGCCCGACCACCGCAGAAGATAGAGAGAAAATGAAAGATGTTCCTATGCTTCAGCCATAGGCTCTATCATGTATGCAATCTGTGTACCAGACCTGATGTGTGCCTTGCTGTAAGTTTAGCGGCGGTACCAAAGTAATCCAGAGTGGATCCTTTGGACAGCGGTCAAGAACATCCTTAAGTACTTGAGAAGAACTAAGGATATGTTTCTCATTTATGGCGGTGACAAAGAGCTCGTAAATGGCAGTTACGTCGATGCAAGCTTTGACACGATCCAGACGATTCTAAATCGCAAACCGGATCGTATTTACATTAAGCGGTGGAGCTGTCGGTTGGTGCAGTTCCAAACAAAGCGTCGTTCGGGATCTACATGTGAAGCTGAGTACATAGCTGCTTGGAAGCAGCTAATGAAGGAGTCTGGATGAAGGAGTTCATAACCGATCTAGGTGTTGTACCTAGTGTATCGGGTCCAATGAAAATCTTTTGTGACAATCTTGGTGCAATTGCCTTGGCAAAGGAATCCAGATTTCACAAGAGAACCAAGCACATCAAAAGGCGCTTCAACTCCATCCGGATTTGGTCGGTGGGAGACATAGAGATATGCAAGATACATACGGATCTGAATGTTGCAGACCGTTGACTAAGCCTCTTCCACGAGCAAAACATGATCAGCACCAAGACTCCATGGGTGTTAGAATCATTCTTGTGTAATCTAGATTATTGACTCTAGTGCAAGTGGGAGGCTGAAGGAAATATGCCCTAGAGGCAATAATAATGTTATTATTTATTTCCTTATATCATGATAAATGTTTATTATTCATGCTAGAATTGTATTAACCGGAAACATAATACATGTGTGAATACATAAACCTCAGAGTGTCACTAGTATGCCTCTACTTGACTAGCTCGTTAATCAAAGATGGTTATGTTTCCTAACCATGAACAAGGAGTTGTTATTTGATTAACGGGATCACATCATTGGTTGAATGATCTGATTGACATGACCCATTCCATTAGCATAGCACCTGATCGTATAGTTTGTTGCTAGTGCTTTTCTTCATGACTTATACATGTTCCTATGACTATGAGATTATGCAACTCCGTTTGCCGAGGAACACTTTGGGTGCTACCAAGCGTCTGGCGTAATCTGGGTGATTATAAAGGTACATTACAGGTGTCTCCGAAGGTACATGTTGGGTTGGCATATTTGAGATTAGGATTTGTCACTCCGATTGTCGGAGAGGTATCTCTGGGCCCTCTCGGTAATGCACATCACATAAGCCTTGCAAGCATTGCAACTAAATGTGTTAGTTGTGAGATGATGTATTACGGAACGAGAAAAGAGACTTGCGATGTGAGATTGAACTAGGTATTGGATACCGGCGATCGAATCTCGGGCAAGTAACATACCGATGACAAAGGAACAACGTATGTTGTTATGCGATCGACCGATAAAGATCTTCGTAGAATATGTAGGAACCAATATGGGCATCCAGGTCCCGCTATTGGTTATTGACCAGAGAGGTGTCTCGGTCATGTCTACATAGTTCTCGAACCCGTAGGGTCCGCACGCTTAACGTTTCGATGGCAGTTATTATGAGTTTATATGATATTGATGTACCGAAGGTTGTTCGGAGTCCCGGATGAGATCACGGACATGACGAGGAGTCTCGAAATGGTCGAGACATAAAGATTGATATATTGGAAGCCTATGTTTGGACTCCGGAATCACTCCGGGTGAAATTGGGAATTTTACGAGATGTACCGGGTTACGGAACCTCCCGGGGTCAATGGGCCTTGATGGGCCTTAGTGGAAAGGAGGAAAGGGGCCCAAGTGCTGGCGCACCTTCCCCCTTCCTAGTCCTATTAGGACTAGGAGAAGGGGTGGCGCCTCTCTCCCTTCCCTTGGCCAATCCTAGTTGGACTAGGATTGGGGGAGAATCCTACTCGGTGGGAGTAGGACTCCCTGCGCAGCCCTTGGTGGCCGCCAGCCCCTCCCTTCCCTCCTTTATATCAGGGCAGAGGGCACCCCATGACACACAAGTTGATCATTGAGATCGTTCCTTAGCCGTGTGCGGTGCCCCTTCCACCAAACTACACCTCGAATATACCGTTGCGGAGCTTAGGCGAAGCCCTGCGCCGGTGGAACATCATCATCGTCCTGCGCCGTCGTCTTGTGAAACTCTCCTCAACACTCGGCTGGATCGGAGTTCGAGGGACGTCATCGAGCTGAGCGTGTGCAGAACTTCGGAGGTGCCGTCGTTCGGTACTTGGATCGGTTGGATCGGGAAGAAATACGACTACTTCCTCTACGTTGCGTCAACGCTTCCGTTGCTGGTCTCACGAGGGTGCGTAGACAACACTCTCATCTCGTTGCTATGCATCACCATGGTCTTGCGTGATCGTAGGAAAATTTTTGAAATTACTACGTTCCCCAAAAGAAACCTCGGCCGGAATCCCTGCGGATGGAACCCGGATAGGCGATAAACCTGGACTAGAGACTTCGGTGTTTAGGTAGGTCGTGGTCTACACCCACGTCGGCTTTTCGCTGAAGTCTGCCGAGCACATGTCGTGGTGCAGGCGCCAAGTGGTGGAAACATGTATGAAGAAGTACACCCTACTGAGGTTAACATCATCTATTGAATAGCAGCGTCATGTAAGGGACTACTTGGTTGCTGTACAGTTCATAGACAAGTAAATGGTTACTACTAAAATCCTCAAGATAAGCGTGAGTGCCGAGGGTGGCTCCCCCATAGGATGACGGAGGTGGATCCTCGGTAGTGTATTGAAGTGGAGAGTAGTGGACTCGAGTGCGCCAAACCATTTCAAGTTGAAGTCTAATAGGATAGCTTAGCCAAGAGTCAAAGCTGGCTTGTTGCAATAAGCCCACCAACCTTTCTTGATAATGTGCATGTATGTAGGATCTGATGTAAGTCTTGCTAAGTACCTTTGTACTCATGTTGCTTAATTTTACGTTTTACAGAAGACGTTGCAACCCCTTCTGATGGGTTCTTCGTAGACGTTGATATCGATGAGTAGGCTAAGGCCCAGGTGGTGATCCTGAGCTCATGAAGGACCATGTAGTATAGTCAGGCTTACCCAAGCCTCTTTTATTTTACTAGTTGTCTGTACTCAGACAAGTTACTTCCGCTGTTGGCTTGTATGCTTGTATGACTTGAATGTGGGTCGTGAGACCCGTACTTGTGTGTATGATATGTATGGCTCTCTGAGCCTTTAAATAAAGTACTTTGAGTTGTAGAGTTTTGTTGTGATGCCATGTTGTATGTACTCATATTGTGCATATTGTGTGTATGATTGAAATGCTTGGTATGAGTGGGATCCGACAATCTAGTTGTTTATCCTTGGCAGCCTCTCATATGGGGAAATGTAGTCTAGTGCTTCCTAAGCGATAGTAGTCCGCTACAGCCCGGTTCCTCGGAGTCCTGCTAGCCCAGCACTACTGCTCTGGACACTTGACTGGCCGGCATTTGTTTCACTTTGTTCGTGGTTCTGTCTCTTCGGGAAATGTCACTTGGTGACATTCGGAGTCCTGCCTAGCCTACTACAACCCGGGTTACCGGAGTCCTGTTAGCCCAGTGCTACAGCACGGATTCACACGCTGTTGACTGACATGCTCGAAGTTGATTCATGTATGCATGTCCCCCTGGGTTAGCGCCGGGTTCACGACTAGCCATGTCGGCCCGGGTTCTCTGTCATATGGATGCTAGCGACACTATCATATACGTGAGCCAAAACGCGCAAACGGTCCCGGGCCATGGTAAGGCGACACCCGTGGGATTACCGTGCGTGAGGCCACAAAGTGATATGAGGTGTTACCGGCTGGGTCGATGTGACTTCGAATCGGGGTCGTGACAGCGTTGGCATTAGAGCCGGACTGGCTGTAGGTTCTCCAAGCCAAATTGGTCGATGTGGAGTCTAGAAATGCTTTAGTTATATGTAGGGGAATTGACTGTGGGAGGGACGTAAGGCTCTTTTTACTCCTTTACCTTATGCCCTCTGATCTGAGTCATTCTCTTCTCATTCTACGTGGGTTTAGGACTAGGCTCTCTTCTCTCTATCAGGTTCACGTGTTACTAATCCGTAGTAACTTATAGGATTGTTGGTTACTAGCCTCAGTTCAGTTTTACTACTTTTAGTATGTTATCAGTTGAACTGGAACCTTGATATGATGTTGTTGAGTGGTTTTGCAAACTGTTGTGAATGTCTCAAATCTTTTTCTGAGCATTTACAGCCGTTATGCTGTCCAATTTCTCCTAGGGAATTCTAATGCCTTTGCATTATGTTGTGCTTTCAGATGGCCACCCGTTCCCAGAACCAAGTGGTTCGTCAGACTCGATGCCTCGATGTTTGTGGTCACACGGCCATGCTGGTCCGAGTGATGGTCGAGACAGGCTATCGATGGTACCCTGAATATACCGTCGAGGAGCAGTTTAGAGACTTTAATCAAAGCCAATATCTTTGCACGGTCAGGATATATCCTTCTTATCCTGGAGCCACTGAACCCCTCTGAGGGAGTCCTGGACTAGGGGGTGTCCGGATAGCCGAACTATCATCACGGCCGGACTCCAAGGCTATGAAGATACAAGATTGAAGACTTCGTCCCATGTCCGGATGGGACTTTCCTTGGCGTGGAAGGCAAGCTTGGTGATACGGATATGTAGATCTCCTACTATTGTAACCGACTCTGTGTAACCCTAACCTATCCGGTGTCTATATAAACCGGAGGGTTTTAGTCCGTAGGACGAACAACAATCATACCATAGGCTAGCTTCTAGGGTTTAGCCTCCTTAATCTTGTGGTAGATCTACTCTTGTACTACCCATATCATCAATATTAATCAAGCAGGAGTAGGGTATTACCTCCATCGAGAGGGCCCGAACCTGGGTAAAAACATCGTGTCCCTTGTCTCCTGTTACCATCCGCCTAGACGCGCTCGATTGGGACCCCCCTACCCAAGATCCGCGGTTTTGACACCGACATTGGTGCTTTCACCGAGAGTTCCTCCGTCGTCGCGCGTCGGTAGGATGCCTCATCCGTCTTTAAAAGCGATATACTATCGCCAAAGGAGCCTTGGCGCTGGTGGACTCTCTCTCGCTAGGTGGTTTTCTTATTACGCCGGTTCGCCACCGCTACCGACGATGACCTCTCGAGTCATTGAAACCAATCTCCATGTTAATTCAGAACTTGCCGAACAGTTAGATCCGATCGAGCTCTCCTCCATAAACGAGCTCTTGGATCGCATCGCCGCCCTGGGAGTCGCCACAGATTACGACCGGATCGGTCCTAAAACCGATCTGAGAGAGATCAACTCTCCCTAGGCTACCCATCATGTTGCTATGATAGAGGAGCAATGCGGCGATTCTTCGTCTATCTTAAGGACTAGCTACGTCCGGATTCCCGATCCCTCCATGCCGGATTCCCACAGAGGGACGGATGTCGATCAAACCCTGAACTTAAAGTCAGGCGGCGGGTTGGACTCATTGGATAACACTCAAAAATCCAAACTTTCGAGTTCGGAAACTTCTCGGCCCCTGAGTCCTGAATTGGACGGGGTTCCAGATCCAGATGAGTGTTAACCTACAAGCCACGACGAGCTATCAAGTCGCAGAGTTTTGCCAACCAACTGTGGCGAATGGACGACCGAACTCCCTAAAGAGTACAGCGATACTCCAATTGGATCATGCACTTTGGCGGCTCCAAAATGTTGGCGGTCTGGGGCTGGCGTCGTCCGACGTCCCCAA
This sequence comes from Aegilops longissima, assembly GCA_021605205.1. Classification (NCBI taxonomy): domain Eukaryota; kingdom Viridiplantae; phylum Streptophyta; class Magnoliopsida; order Poales; family Poaceae; genus Aegilops; species Aegilops longissima. The sequence continues at coordinate 83,374,860 of CM038681.1, forward strand.
CCGGGGGACAGTCCAATACGTCCTTGAGATAATGTATATGGACTCCAACAACGCAGGCGAATCTGAGGCCCTTACGCACGGCCTCCGGATGGCACTCTCCATGGGCATCAAACGCCTAGAGGTGCGCGGGGATTCGAACCTCGCGATATCTCAAATAAACGGAGACTTTGATGCCAAAGATCCAAAAATGGCAGCATACCGCAATGCGGTCCTAAAAATGTCAACACGGTTCGAAGGGCTCGAATTTCATCATATAGCCCGGTATAACAACCAGGCAGCGGACATATTGGCACGCATCGGTGCAAAACGTGATGCCGTCCCACCCAATATCTTTCTGGAACAGCTGTTCAAGCCATCCGTACTATCGGAAAGGGAGTCCGGCAATAACAATCCGGACCCAACCGCACTGCCTAACGCCGAACACTCTGACACAATCGGAGGCCCTGCCACCGAGATAACACCCTTTGCCCACGAAATAATGGCGGTTATTGCCCCGTGGACGGAACCATTTCTAGCCTACCTAACTAGGCAGGAACTCCCTGAAGACCAAAATGAGGCTTGCTGCATAGTACAGCGATCTAAAGCCTATAAAGTCCACGAGGGAGAGCTTTATAAGAAAAGCACTACCGTAGTCCTTCAAAGGTGTATCTCCGAAGAGGAAGGGCGAAACCTCCTGGCCGAAATTCATGCCGGACTGGGTGGGCACCGCGCCGCAGCCCGGGCCCTTGTAGGCAAGGCCTTCCGTATAGGATTTTATTGGCCGACGGCCCAGGCAGACGCACAGGACTTAGTCCAACGATGCATCGGTTGCCAGCTTTTGCTAACCAAAGCCACATGCCACCCACCGCCCTCAAAACTATACCCATCACCTGGCCGTTCGCGGTCTGGGGGCTTGACATGGTTGGACCCCTTAAGGGAGGAACCCACAAGCAAAAATACCTATTGGTCATGGTGGATAAATTCACCAAATGTATAGAGGCCAAACCTGTCAAAACGGCCGAATCCGGACCGGTGATAGACTTCATATCAGGGGTAGTGCACCGTTACGGTGTCCCCCACAGTATCATCACTGATAACGGCACCAACTTTACGGCCGATGAGGTCAAATTATGGTGCAAAAACATGGGCATCAAGCTCGATTACGCCTCAGTCTATCACCTTCAAACCAACGGCCAAGTCGAACGAGCAAATGGTCTAATCATGAGCGGATCTCGGTTAGGGGGTCCCGAACTGTGCGTCTAGGCGGATGGTAATAGGAGACAAGGGACACGATGTTTTTACCCAGGTTCGGGCCCTCTCGATGGAGGTAATACCCTACTCCTGCTTGATTAATATTGATGATATGGGTAGTACAAGAGTAGATCTACCACGAGATCAAGGAGGCTAAACCCTAGAAGCTAGCCTATGGTATGATTGTTGTTCGTCCTACGGACTAAAACCTTCCGGTTTATATAGACACCGGAAGGGTTACACAGAGTCGGTTACAATGGTAGGATATCTACATATCCGTATCGCCAAGCTTGCCTTCCACGCCAAGGAAAGTCCCATCCGGACACGGGACGAAGTCTTCAGTCTTGTATCTTCATAGTCTTGGAGTCCGGCCGTGACGATAGTCCGTCTATCCAGACAACCCCTAGTCCGGGACTCCCTCGGTAGCCCCTGAACCTGGCTTTAATGACGATGAGTCCGGCGTGTTGATTGTCTTCGGCATTGCGAGGCGGGTTCCTCCTTCGAATACTTAATAGAAGGTTATGAACACAAGGACAGTGTCCGGCTCTGCAAAACAAGTTCCACATAACACCGTAGAGAGAATAATTTTTGCACAGGTCTGCTGACGTATTCCGCGGCGTGACATCACACCATGGCCAGGCCTTTATATGAATCGTTTTTTACCATTCCACCTTAGCGCGTTTAGTGAGGCGGTTTCCTTGGCACGTCTTATCAAAGCATAGATCGTGCCCCCTTATTCCGTGGTTGTCATCAATACGGACGTGGGTAACCCATCCACGCCATTGATTACGGCGCTTGGGAGATAAGCGAGTTTTACCAGGCTGGTGGGGGACGCATAGCTCCATCCGTCCAAATAAGGGGATAAGGATCCACCTTTTCACCTACGCCTTCTTCCTCCTTTCTTCTCCATTTCCGCACACTCGAGCTCCAGCGCCCAAGTCTGCACATCCCACCTCAACCTTCTCCAACCATGTCAGGAGCAGGAGGTAGGTGGATGGCCTCCTCCGTCACGGAGGGGCACATCACAAGACTGCGGGAGGCCGGATACTTGTTCAGCGACATCGCGCACAGGCTGCCGGATGCGGGGCAGCTCATTCCAACCCCCGGGCCCCATGAGAGGGTGGTGTTTCTCCCCCACTTCCTCCGCGGACTAGGTTTTCCACTTCACCCATTTGTCCGGGGGCTCATGTTCTACTACAGCCTGGACTTCCACGACCTGGCCCCGAATTTCATCCTCAACATCTCGGCGTTTATCGTCGTGTGCGAGGCCTTCCTCTGCATCTAGCCCCACTTCGGCTTATGGCTGAAGATCTTCAACGTCCGGCCGAAGGTAGTGGGCGGCCGTCAAGCGGAGTGCGGAGGCACCATGGTTGGCAAGATGGCCAAAGTCCCATGGCTCGAGGGTGCCTTCGTGGAGACAATAAAGGGGTGGCAATCGGGATGGTTCTACATCACCGAGCCACGCGACCCCGAATGGGCGGCGGCCCCCGAATTTAGATCTGGCTTCCCCACACGGCTCTCGTCATGGAAAGAGACAGGCCTGACGTGGAGGAATTCGGAAGAGCTATCCGGACTCCAAACATGCGTCCGAAACCTGATGGACAAGAATCTCAGGCTTGTCGACGTAATCCAGGTGATGCTCATCCGCCGGATTCTCCCCTGCCAACAACGGGCCTTTAACTTGTGGGAGTTCGATCCGGCACAGCACCGAACCTTGAGCCGGCTCTTCGACACTACGTACGAAGATGCCTGGAAGGTGTTGTTCAAGGGCGCTGAAGCCCCATCATCCGCTAACAAAGATCGCGGATACAGCTCGCGGCGTCCAGCCGGCGAGGTAAGTTATTTTACCCTTTACGGGACTCTTTTTCATAGATTGACTCTATGTGGGATCTAAAAACTCCTATTCTTTGACAGACTGGCTGAAGACGCCCGGACAGATTAACTGTCGGCTCCTTTGCCGAAGACCTAGCGGACGCCCGATTGACGGGCTGCTGGCTCCGGCACCCCATGTGGTGCCGGAGAAGAAGGCTAAGAAGGAGGCCACGGAACTCGAAGGAGCTCCGATGCCAGTCTGTCCAGATTTCAAGCGGAATCTTCTCCCGAAGACGAGGAGGAAGAAGAAAAGCTCCTCCCAGCGGGAGGAGAAGAAAAGGAAGGCAGCCCCGACTGGGGAGGCCGGAGGGTCCAAGAAGGGAAGAACCCTTCCTCCGGACTTCTCCACCAACGTCGACGACGACGAGGAGGATTGGCCTACAAGGGCCAAGCCCCTGGCGAGATCGTAAGTGTCCGGATACCCATGACTTTTTATTATTGCAGAGTGTTCTCTAATGCCGAACAACCGTGCAGCCCGCCCAAGGGCGAGTTCACCGATTCATCGAGCGGGTCCCTGGGCTCGTCGGAAATGGAGAGTACCTCGCTTCCGACCGCCTCCTCACCTCACGCTGCGGACGACGCTGCGGCGGGGCCCCAAGAGGGGCTTGGTCAAGAGGAGGTAGCGCAGGAGGTGCCACAAGGCAACCTCCCGGACTCCAGGCGCGCGGGGGGCAAGACCCCCAGGGTCTCTAGGACCGACCCTTGTCCGGTCTCCATGCCGGAACCTTCAGTGGTTCCGGAGTCCGGCAAGCGGACCCTTCGGAAGAAGGTAAGACGCGGTGTCCTCCCAACCGGAGGCACCGGATAGCTTATCGAAGCGCTTAACGGCGCTTCCATCAAGGAGGAGCATCGCTTCGTTATGAGTGCGGTGATCCGGACAGTTCAATCCGCCAAGAGCGGATCGATCAAGCTCTGTATCAGCCTTCTAACAGGCTTTGAGGTAAGTTTTAGAATATGTAAAAATATAACCGCATAGACAGTAGCCCTCGATGCTTGGTTGGTGTTCGGAAAGAAAAGCCGGACTAAGGATCTAAAAAGATATCTGGAGTCTAACATAAGTATGTCAATATGGGAATGCATCTTTGCGCTTCTTGACCTCGCCCTTGATCGCTGAGGTCAATGCATTAAAAGCGAGAACCTCGGCGGTCCGAGAACGAGCTCGGACAAGCCAAGAAGCAGCTCGAGGAGAAGGAAGGTAAGTAATACCTTATGAAAGAAATACCTTATAGAAAAGGTTTTGGTTGCCAAAAAATAACAGGAATAACTTGGGTACTACGGGGGCCACGAACGAGGTGGCGACCCTGAAGGAGGCGGTGTCCGTGGCCGAAAACAAAGCGGTTGCGGAACGCACCGAGCGAGAGAAGGGGGAGGCGCAGCTGGCCAAGGTACGGCAAGAGCTCCAAACTCTCGTGGAAAAACACGTGGGTGTGGAGCATGACTCGAAGACTCGAGAGTCCGAACTCGCCTCGGCTCTTGAGAGTGCCAAAGCTGCTAAGGCCGAGGCCCAAAAAGCCCTCCAAGAAATTGAGTCGTTAAAGAAGATAGCGGCGGGTAAGGCATTCTTTATGCAAAGCAAGCATGTGAAAGTGAATTGCCTATTACTTACCCGGATTCGGAGCTCTCCAGGAGCATTCGCAGATTTGCCCCGTAGTGTGTCTGATGCTGCCGCATTCTACCGCGCCAAGGAGGGGAGCTCGACGGAAAAGGTGTTCTGGTCTCAGTATGCTGAGGCCGAACATTCGGTGCCCCTGAGCGACCAGCTGAAGCAGCTAGTCGAGCTCCACAAGGTCGCTGAACAGGCCATGAAGGGCCTTATAGCACGGCTGTGGCCATTGGAGGCCATGCCCGGGAGCTACTTCGGCTTGGTGCAGCGGCTGGTGGATGCCTGTCCGTGGCTTGAAGTCATCAAGCGTTCCGTCTGCATTGAAGGTGTCCGTCGGGCCCTTGCCCGTGCTAAAGTGCACTGGGGCAAGCTGGATGTGGAGAGGCTTGTGACGGACGGGCCACCGAAGGGCCATGAGCATCGCACGCCCGAAATGTACTATGAGGGCCTCCTGAAGGGTGCCCGCCGAATAGCGGATGAGTGCTCCAAGGATATAATTTTTGAATAAACTCGCATTTGTTATCCTGTACGCTAAAAACTTGTTCATATGCGCTAAGCAACGCTTATTAATTTAAAATATTACCTTATGTGCGGCCGTTTATCAAATTTGAGAGATGGCAAGTCGTTGGCTTCAGCCCCCATGCCACAGTCTTTGGGGTGTTGGGATAAACTTGAGCACTCTTGTTCCCATTCTTGGGTCCATCTAGGAGGCGCTCAACACAACGAACAAGGCAACCGGACTTATAATGCTTGAACACTCTCACTTAGCCATAGAATTCTATAATTTTAAATTTGGTGAAGCCCCTAGTATTCGGAAGACCGAGTTCGGGCGCTATCACGCCTTGGCGGACAATTCGGTTCCTCGCTCTAAGCGGCATAAGTCTTTAGGGACCGAAAAACCTCTCGAACAGCGACCGGCTCTCGCCCTATCATGACGGTCAGTTTTAGCTTTCTCCTTCGAGGTGCTCGACCCAGCTCAACTGGGGCACAATCGCAGTGGTTATCCCGGTGCTACCTTAGCCGATATAGCGGAACGTAAGGTACCAAAACACGGGAGCCGGGAAAACCCAACTATTGACCCAAGACATGATTCGGAGCCAATTCATATAATGCTATAAGTTCGGGGTGCCGCACTTGTGAAAGTGTTCGGACTTAGCAAACCATAATTTTGGGATACTTAAGCCCCTAGTGTGTAGGCCGTACCAAAGTTTACGGTGGCAACATGTCGTGAAATGAACATATGTATATATGAAGGAAGTATAGCAATAATAATCAAGAGCTATGTATTGTTTATTCAAAAAGGTACTGCAATGAAAGCAGAACGATACAAATAGTGCGATAAGCAAGGGATGGGACTATCTAACATGTCCCCCTCCAGGGTAAGCTGCGGGATGGTATGTAAAACAGGTATAATGCTCGTAATAGAGACCACCTGAACACTTGACGTGGCTTTCTGCTTCCCTGGCTGTTGTATTGTGAGTTCGGCGATTCTAGTGCCGGACAGGACTGATGAAACATGGAGTCCTGAAAGTAAGAAAAAGGAAGAAAAAAGGAAAAAGGAAAAAGAATGACACAATCGGAGCCACAGTGCGGTCGAGCCGCATTCTTGGCGTGCCGTGGTCTTGCCCCTCCCCATATGCCCATGGTATCTCCAAAGCGTAGTTATGTACGCGTAATAATAGATTCGCAATTTCGGGAGGGCGGGGGTTGGGGCCGGATTGCTACGCGTGCTTGAATCGTGCCAGGCGGTCTTGTTGTAGGTTACTCCGGGCGCGCTTGACCGTGTCCAGACGCTTAATGGCCGGACTCGAGAGTTGCTGTGAGAGGCTGCTTTGTACCTCCACCGCGAGGGCCGCCGTGTGCTCCTCCATTTGGAGAGAGCTTTCGGTGTTTCCATTGACCGTGATTACTCCTCGAGGGCCTGGCATCTTGAGCTTGAGGTATGCGTAGTGCGACACCGCATTGAACTTTCCAAATGCGGTTCGTCCGAGCAGTGCATGATAGCCGCTGCAGAATGGGACGATGTCGAAGATTAACTCTTCGCTTCCGAAGTTATCCGGGGTTCCGAAGACCACTTCGAGTGTAACTGAGCCCGTACAACTGGCCTCTACACCGGTATGGCGCCTTTAAAGGTCGTCTTTGTAGGTTTAATCCTTGAGGGTCTATGCCCATTTTGCGACCTGTATCACGATAAAGCAGGTTCAGCTGCTACCGCCGTCCATCAGGACTCGGTGAGGTGAAATCCGTCGATAATTGGGTCAAGAACCAATGCGCGAAACCGCCATGACGGATGCTAGTGGGGTGGTCCTTCGATCAAAGGTGATCGGGCGGGAAGACCATGGGTTGAACTTGGGCGATGGCTCCATCGCATATACATCCCTTAGTGCGCTTCCGCTCCCTTTTGGGTATATGGGTTGCGTATGTCATGTTCACCGTCCGCACTTGCGTGGGAAAACCCTTCATCCTCTATTGTTCGCGGCCGGGCTCTTCCTCGTCATCGCTATGCAGCCCTTGTCATTGAGTTCGCACTTAACTTGTCTGCTTGCTTGAACACCCAACAGTCCCTGTTGGTGTGATTGGCTGGTTTTCCGGGGGTGCCATGTATCTGGCACAAGCGATCGAATATTCGGTCCAAGTTGGACGGGCCCTGGGTATTTGTTCTGAATGGCTTCTTCCGCTGACCGGGTTTAGAGCCTCTGAATCCGGCATTGACGGCCGTATCTTGATATTATCACTTTGCACTGGCGCTTGTTCTTGTTGCGACGCGACCTGCCATTGCTGTCCTTGGTATCCGGACTATCAGGATGTTTGGCCAAGTTGTTGCTTCGAGCTAGCCAGTTGTCCTCTCCCGCACAAAAGCGAGTCATGAGGGTTGTGAGGGCTGCCATAGATTTCGGCTTTTCCTGTCCTAGGTGCCGGGCAAGCCACTCGTCGCGGATGTTATGTTTGAAGGCTCAAAGGGCCTCTGCATCCGGACAGTCAACGATTTGATTTTTCTTTGTGAGGAACCGTGTCCAGAATTGCCTGGCCAATTCTTCTGGCTGCTGAATTATGTGGCTAAGGTCATCGGCATCTGGTGGTCGCACATATGTGCCCTGGAAGTTATCAAGGAATGCGGCTTCCAGGTCCTCCCAACAACCAATTGATTCTGCTGGCAAGCTATTGAGCCAATGCCGAGCTGGTCCTTTAAGCTTGAGTGGGAGGTATTTGATGGCATGTAGATCATCACCGCGGGCCATGTGGATATGGGGGAGATAATCCTCGATCCAGACCGCAGGATCTGTGGTACCATCGTATGATTCGATGTTTACGGGCTTGAAGCCCTCGGGATTTGATGATCCATTACTTCATCATGAAGCATAGTGGGTGTCTTGGCGCCTACATGTTGGGCTATATCACGATGTAGCTCATATGAGCTCTGTCTAATGTGTTGGCCCGGCGGATTTGTTTGTATCCGTATAGCGGTAATCATCCGCGTCGTTGGCGCCCACGCGATCCGTAGATCGATCTTGTATGTTTTGCCTTATCCTCCAATATATCTCTTAAGTCCGCGCGTTTTCCCGTGCCTTGGTACTTTTTGAGCGGCGTCGGGGTGTGGCTTGAGCGGAGGGCCGAGAGGCTTCTCTGTCGCGGCCACGGGGTGGCCGGTCTGCCATGTCGTGTGCTGGTGACTTGGGTGCTTCCTCCTCTAGTCGAGGCAACGGCCTGCGTTTGGGGTAGCTTTTGGAGGGGCGTTCGAGTTCGTACTCTTCGGCTGCAAGGACTTCAGTCCATCTGCCAGCTAGCAGGTCTTGATCAGCTCTAAGCTATTGCTGCTTTTTCTTGAGGCTGCTTGCCGTGGCTATAAGCCTGCGTTTGAAACGCTCCTGTTGGCGGGATCCTCGTGCACGACAAATTAAGTGCGTCATCGAGGCTTGCCTCATCTTCGGAGGGAGGCGCGTAATTATCGTCCTCGACCTCTCTTTCTGCCGCATTGTCGTGCAGACTTGCTTCTCCCTCCTCCTGCGCTGAGTCCTGCTGGAGGGGGTTCTCTTCGGCACTATCCGGGGTGTTATTATCTCCCGTGCCGGAATCACCGTTTTTATTGTGGCGGGATTTAGAGCGGCGCCGCAGACGTCGGTGCTTCGGCTGTTTCTTGGAGGGGTCATCCTCCGTTGTTCCATCGCCGTTCCCATCTTTTGGGATGTCCACCATATATATGTCGTATGACGAGGTGGCCTTCCAGTGCCTCTGAGGCGCTGGGTCTTGGTAAATCTCCGGCATCGTCGTCCATACCGTCGATGTCTTGGTCGAAGTCTAGCATGTCGGTTAAATCACCGACAGTGGCTACAAAGTGGGTGGTGGGTGGGCGTTGAATTTCTTCGTCATCCGCATCCCAACTTTCCTGTCCGTAGTCCGCCAGGCTCTCGAGATAAAGAGAGACTTTAGTGAATTCAGGATGTCGCCAAAGGCGAGTCTTGAAAGATGTCTCATGCAGTGAACTCCATGACCAGCGCCCAATCGGATTCGATTGGCGGGGCGCGGAGGTTCGGAGTCGGAGAGGAGTCCGGCACCACAGTCGAGGTCTTCGCAAGGACAGGGATGGAGTTGGCTCGATCTCCATAGAGATTGTAGCCCGAGGCGGTGTCCAACCACTAGTCCTCGATCGGGAATCCGGCTCCAGTTAAGGGTCGGGCGGATCTTGGTGCGGCCTCCGAGGCTTTGTTCGGCTGCAGAGCTAGATCATGCCCATCGAGACGGTCTTGCACGCGCTTGGCTGCGGCTCGAATCCGTCGAAGATCAAGTCTCCGCGGATATCGGCCGTATAGTTCAAACTTCCAAATCTGACCTGATGGCGGGCGTAGCTTCGATCTGCTCCGGATGGCTGCTTAATTGGCCCGCATGCAAAGCCGCCGAATCGAAGATCTGTCCGGGAGAAAAGTCTCACCCTGGACCGCGTCATTGTTGATGATCGAAGGATCCATCGGGCCTATCGGTGATGACACAGAGGAACTCTCAATGAAAGCACCAATGTCGGTGTCAAAACCGGCGGATCTCGAGTAGGGGGTCCCGAACTGTGCGTCTAGGCGGATGGTAACAGGAGACAAGGGACACGATGTTTTTACCCAGGTTCGGGCCCTCTCGATGGAGGTAATACCCTACTCCTTCTTGATTAATATTGATGATATGGGTAGTACAAGAGTAGATCTACCACGAGATCAAGGTGGCTAAACCCTAGAAGCTAGCCAATGGTATGATTGTTGTTCGTCCTACGGACTAAAACCCTCCGGTTTATATAGACACCGGATAGGTTAGGGTTACATAGAGTCGGTTACAATGGTAGGAGATCTACATATCCGTATCGCCAAGCTTGCCTTCCACGCCAAGGAAAGTCCCATCCGGAAACGGGACGAAGTCTTCAATCTTGTATCTTCATAGTCTTGGAGTCCGGCCGTGACGATAATCCGGCTATCCGGACACCCCCTAGTGCGGGACTCCCTCACCCAGACTAGTGCGGTCCCTCAAGGAATCTAACACGCACTGGGTCGAGGAGCTCGACTCCGTACTCTGGGGGCTGCGGACCACGCCGAATCATACTACCGGATTGACACCATTCTTTATGGTGTACGGCGCAGAGGCAGTCTTGCCCTGCGACATAATACATGACTCACCTCGCGTGCGCATGTATGAAGAAAGAGAAGGCGAGCTCGATCGACAGGACAGCTTGGACGCATTGGAGGAGGAGCGCGACGTGGCAAAAGCTCGTTCCGCATTTTATCAACAGCAGGCTCGAAGATATCAAAGCAATGAAGTACGGGCCAAAGCATATAACGTTTGCGAACTAGTTCTACGCCTGCCGGACAAGAAAAAGGACAAACTCAAGCCCAAATGGGAAGGTCCCTTCATCATCGACCAACTCATGACTGGCGGAGCATACCGTCTGCGAAGCGCATCGGATAACCGACTCGAACCGAACCCATGGAACGCAGCCCGTCTACGAAGATTCTACGCCTAAGCGCCGGACTCCAAGTTCGTCTCCTTCCTCCGTCCACATTTTCTATTTTTGCTGCCTTTTATTTCTCTCCTTCCTCCTCCTTCTTATCGAAGCCTCTAGAGGCTCGTTTGCGCTTTTTTCGCACATACTTAACGCGCCGTCCGCGCTCATTATACCTGGGGGCTTCTTTAACAAAAGCTTATTTATACGGGCTTCATGCCCAACACATGCGTTAAACTTCCGCATGTACCTTTTATTCACCATTATATTCATCGATATGACTTAAGTTTTGGCCAAGCTGGGTTGCTGGCTCTGTGCTTACCCCCCTCGTTCCCGATTGTTCGGCTAGGTGGTAAAGGAGCACCTCTGTGATTATTCTTGCGGGTCAGCGGATGTGTACCTCGACTGGGTGAAGCCGAAAGCTAGCGTTCTTAAGGGAATATTCGGTCGGTGAACTGAAAGATGATTTTTAACTATTTACCCATCTGCCCCCAAATGATTTTTTGCTTTAATAGCAGCTTTGACATGCACTTTAGGGCATGCATCCCAGCGAAAGGAACCCTTAATGGAACTATTCTCCCTGGAAGATGTTTCTTACTACCCATGTAATATAACATAACTAGTTGGGCACTTGTCTGATACAGCAACAATGACCCCTACGCCTTGTCTCCATGCATACCCCGGTTCTTATATAACCACGAAGGTATTCGGACACAGTCCGGACTATTGGGTCCTGAGGTTGAAGCGAAAAGGTCCGCTATGACAAACGATCTACAATCTGGCTAGAAGACATTTTTTCATGTCATATTTTTTACATAGTCAACTCGACTCATTTTATTCCTCCTCAATGCCATCTAATAGGCTATCTAATTTACAATCTTGCTGGGAATACTTGGCGGTGAGTTCTACTTGGCCGTACACTAAGCTTACAGGGATCTCCATCCCATCAGGCCCCACAGGTCCGACCTCGGCCATGTGGTTTGGGTCAACAACCGTGTACAGCGTCTTTACCATGGCGAGGCCTCCCAGGCGCCTTGACGGCAGGCCGATATCTTCCATAGCGGAGCGCCGCCGTGCTCCTTGAAGCAGCTCAGCCAGCTCCCCAATGCCTTGGGCGGGGAGATAGATGGCCATAAGGCTGGCGAAGCCTTTCATCACTGCCGGACTCGTTCATGCGGCCGACGCAATTCGGAAGAAGATCACCAAGAATCGGGCATCTCCTCCTCGGGGCGACCTGTGAGCAAACCTACATAAATGTTTATGTTAGTCGCCTTCCTCGCCGAACTCTTTCAAAGTTCTCTCAAGCACTTACTTAAAATGCGGCGAAGCCACCGATTCTCCTTCTGGTCGGACAAGCTGGCACGAACATCCTTTAGTTCCTCACCCAGCTTGGTGTTGGCATCTTGGAGGTTATTTTTCTCCTGCCGCACCCTTGTAAGCACGCTCTCACGGCCTTTAGCTGGCGCAAGAGCTGTTGCTTGTCGGATCTAGTCGGCGCCATCTGCAATGTTTTTGTCAGATTTACCGCGCCGCACTTCATAAACCATTTATCTTTTGAAGCGTATATTACGGAAGGGGTCTGTGGCTCCCCATGGCGGCTAGTGCGGCCTCAAGTTGGGCCTTGCACTCTTCAAGCTCTGGGACGATCGGGTATTCTTTTCGTAAGATCCTGCATAACAAATGATCCTTAAATCAGTTATTTTAACTATTTTAAGTCTCGGGGGCTACTGGCATATATAACTGTCAAATTTCCTTACCCGTATGTCCTTTACATACTACTCCGTGGCTCTGGCTAGGCCATCTTGGCGGCATGGAGGTGCGCATCTCGAATCGAAGGCATTTAAGGCCTCTTGGGAGAAACATCGTCACGAAGAACTGTCGGCGGCGCTTTGTGATTCAAGGCGCTCTCCACCTCGGAGTTGGTGGCGGACAATCTGTCGGCATCCTCTTTCGGAGGGCGTCCGATGTCGCCTCGTGTTCGCCTCCGCTTCTGGACCCGGCTTTGGAGCCTGGCCGGCGGAGGTTCGATTGGCAACCTCTCCGGACTCAGTCCGGCGAGCGCTCTTTTTCCTGAAAGAGCGTCAGCGTTAGTACACCTTCCAGGAATCAATCCTAGGAACATGGTGACGCGGCGTACCGTTGCGGCGGAGTTTCGATCCGGACTGCACTCCTTTTTAGCCTGCGGGGCCGTGCTGCCCCTTGTTGGCTAGCCGCCGCGGGCTCGGCTTCCTGCCTCGAAGGTACCCCCAGCGAAACACCATTGGTATACGGTGATCAAGAAATAAGCATGGATGGGTTATTATCAGAGTATTGGGACCTTGGTCTCGATTACTGTGAGGTTGGAAGTATTCGGGGTAATCGGCCGTAATAGCAACCAAAGCATTGTCGATGCTAAGTTGGTGGAATACCCCGTCGATCAACTCCACCTTTATATCCAGATCCTCTTCGGAGGTCGGATCGAGGGACCGTTCTGGATCCTCGGGTTGTGGGGGCGGGCTGTGTATCTTCTCCACAGTCCGGCGTAGTTCCGGCGCAGAAACCATGAAATGAGATATTTAACCATGGGAACATGGATCGGACAGGTCACAAAGATGTTTGCTTACCCAACCGAGGATTATTGAAGAAAACTCCTTGATGGATTAACGCGGAGAAATCCTCCTCCTCCCTTTATACATGGCGGACAAGATCTTCACCAGTTCGGTGACCGATCCCGCCCTTTGCGGCCATGGCGGGTGGCATCGTCCTCCCCGTTGAAATCCCACATGGGGTGGCCCCTATATTGGAGCGGCTGCACTCCCCTCATAATACAGATCGCCATGACTCCAATCATGGTCAATCCGGCATGATCCAATAACCTTATTGGCTCATCGGATAGAGGACATCGGTCATTTTCCTCCGGGGCTCCAAGGGCGCCACTTAGGCGCTTCTTGATGGAGAATTGCTGAACTCCGGAAGGCCGATCCGAACAGGATCCGTGGCGGGCGTCCTCCATATAAAACCATTCGAAGGCCAGTCTTGACGCCTTCTTGAGGTTCGGATAGGTATCCGGTCCGGCGATGCGCCATAGCTCGGCTCCGCCCACTTGATATATTGACCCCTCATGAGAACGGGGTACTAGGCAGAATAATCTCTTACACAGCCCGAAATGAGCCTCGATGCCCAAGAACAGTTCGCAAAGGGCCACGAAGCCCGCGATGTGCAAGATGGAGGCAGGAATAAGGTGGTGCAACTGGAGGCCGTAGAACTCCAAGAGCCCCCGGAGAAACGGATGGATTTGAAATCCGAGTCCTCTTACTAGATAAGAGATGAAGCATACCCGCTCTCCGTTAGAGGGATCGGGGACACTCTCCGCTTGCTTTTCGCCCTTGTAGGTGGCAAGTATGGATCGAACCGGAACCATGAAGGCCGGGGGGAGAAATCCCTTGGCTTGGAGTATAACTAGCTCGCTATGCGGGACTGAGCATCTTTCCCAATTTCCAGGCTGAGGGCTGGGAGCACGAGAGGAGGAGCCAGCGTCATTGTCCATCTTGGAATGGGCTTTGGTCGAGGCGCCCGATGAAAGCTTCGCGAAGGGGATGGTGTGACTCAGATCTAGATCCTCGCCCTTTTATAGGCGGCTCATTTGCGCAGCTAGGGGGGTAAGTGTAAAAATACCCTGGCTCTTCGCATTCATTCAAACACGTGGAAGATGGCCATTATTGGATGTGGAAGCCAAGGAGCGCAGCATTTATCATAAGCCGGACACTATTCGACGAGTATATGGAATTTGGAGAAGAACCCGCCTCGCAATGCCGAAGACAATCAACGCGCCGGACTCATCGTCATTGAAGCCTGGTTCGGGGGCTACTGAGGGAGTGCCGGACTAGGGGGTGTCCGGATAGCCGAACTATCATCACGGACGGACTCCAAGGCTATGAGGATACAAGATTTAAGACTTCGTCCCGTGTCCGGATGGGACTTTCCTTGGCGTGGAAGGCAAGCTTGGCGATACGGATATGTAGATCTCCTACCATTGTAACCGACTCTGTGTAACCCTAACCTATCCGTGTCTATATAAACCGAGGGTTTTAGTCCGTGGGGCGAACAACAATCATACCATAGGCTAGCTTCTAGGGTTTAGCCTCCTTGATCTCGTGGTAGATCTACTCTTGTACTACCCATATCATCAATATTAATCAGCGGGGTAGGGTATTACCTCCATCGAGAGGGCCCGAACCTGGGTAAAAACATCGTGTCCCTTGTCTCCTGTTACTATCCGCCTAGACGCACAGTTCGGGCCCCCCTACCCGAGATCCGCCAGTTTTGACACCGACACCCTCCATTGCTCTTATGGACTTGGGGTTACCATCGGGATGTCCGTGCAGGATGCAGCTTATTCGATGATGACTATCATTCGAGCCAGAACTGCCTTGCTGTGCAACACCGACTTCCGCTATATGCCAGCATCACTCCCTGGGGCACATGCGTACCTTCAGGCTATTTACTGTGATGCTACCCATGAGAATTCACTACTCCGCACCACCACCGAGATGTTTGAGGACAAGGACCGTGAGAATCGTGCCTTGCGTATGGAGCTCTTCAATGCTCGTTCTAATCATTGAGCCACTCTGACACGGTTTGCACGTGTTGTGCAAGCGGGGTATATGGACATGAGGGACTTGTACCCCGTGCGGTCTGGTCTGCTAGATTTTATGGAATGGCATGAGGTGGGAGGCATCACTCCTCCCCGTGGACCCCGTCTGCCTCCGTTTGTTGGACCAAGACCACATCCGAGTCCCTATGGACCGCAAGTGACGGTGTCCTGGACTAGAGGGTACTCACCACGTCGTCCCCCAATCGGTTAGATTGGGCCGAGGACCCCCAGGGCCGCATACTCATGGGCCAGTCCGGACAGGTGCCGCATACAAGGAAGATTCCACAAGACTTGGTGATCAAGACAAGGACTCCTCCCCCACCGGCGTATTCGGCTACGACTCTTGTTATCCTAGGCCTCTGGTGCATTATATAAACCAGGGCCAGGCTAGTCGACATATATCCAATAGAAAACAATCATACCATAGGCTAGCTTCTAGGGTTTAGCCTCTACGATCTCGTGGTAGATCTACTCTTGTAATACTCATATCATCAAGATCAATCAAGCAGGAAGTAGGGTATTACCTCCATAGAGAGGGCCGAACACAGGTAAACATCGTGTCCCCTGTCTCCTGTTACCATCCGCCTTAGACGCACAGTTCGGGACCCCCTACCCGAGATCCGTCGGTTTTGACACCGACATTGGTGCTTTCATTGAGAGTTTCGTTGTGTGTTCGGCAAAAGGTCGATGACTCGCCTGCAGATCAATTGCGACTTCGGCATCTTCGTCACCAGCTCGACTGGTCACCTTAGTTCGACCAAGGACTGCGCCCTATCCCCGATCGTCATGTTCCGATGAGGGCCTTCATCAACATTAACTCCGATCTCTATCAAGATCATGGAGGAATCATCCAGGGAGCCCGGGGGCTCAACGTCAACATTGCCCTCGGGCGACCGTACTGTTTTTCTGGAAAGCGGACTTGTGTCCGCTGCCATCGCCTACTCAAGCGTCGTTTTCACGATTGCTTCGGTGGAATTGTGCGGAATTGAGTCTACAACAACCCTGGGAAATTTCGTCGAGTTCCGATGGAGGAATCTCTGGCAATCTCCGATATACCAGAGCCGCATTGAATCTGGACGAGAATCCGGACGAGTTTAGGGTGTGGTGTCCAGATTCTAGCTCGGACTTCCTTTGGAAGATCCAACCGTTGATCGGCTGCGGAATTCCTATATCTACCACCCCTCAAAATTTCAGCTCGATCCAACCGTCCAAACTCCGGGAACCTTCCGATTAGTGCATCACTTTTTGGATCTGTTTTCTGCGCGAAAACGAATCCGACCCGAGTTCGTCTTTTTTATGAACGGGATTTCGGACATCCTCTTTGAAGGAAGTTTTGGGTGGGGTATTGTGTTTTGTTTCCAAAAACATCCCACTAACTTTAAGATCTTTTGAACATGATCTTCAACATCATGCTGGTGTCAAACCAGTCCAGCAATATTGCTCCACGGTTGCCGACCTATGCTAGACACGTCGTTACTTTGTTGAGCCGAGCTCAACTTCTTCGGATCATCATCTCGGCAAGCCGAACAAGAGTCCGGCATCGCGAAGGATAAATCATTACCAACATCGCGCCCACGGATTACACGGAGCGGGCATACCGCATCGCCGCCGCGGTCGCTTCATCAAGCGGCGTCGACCACGCCACGACCTACATTGGCGGGCCGCACTATTGCTTCTTCAAGCTGGTGTCCATCACGCTGACTTACTTCGACATCTCGGCTGGACCGAGGGCTTCGCCATCTCTTCATCAAACAAACCAGGTGCTATTAATCCTAGTATTTCTTCTTGCTTGTTTGGGTTAATTTTTCCCAAGGAATTATTACTCTGGTTTGTCCATCATATGTACACAGGTCTATCAAATGGTGGCGCATTATCGGCGGTCGCATGTTGGTTGGTCGGTTTCAGTACATAGTCCGTGACGCCGCATCCGAACTTCGGACCGACACTGTGAATCCGAGCTTTGCCACGCCTTTATTGCATTACGCCGACGACCTGCATCGACATTGACTTTGGCGCCAGGCCATATTTCTTTTATTACTCACTTTGCATAAATAATTTATTATGCAAATTTTTTTTCTTATTATTACTATTATCCCCAGTCTGCACTATTTTTTGTGCACATGAAAATGATCCAGCGGACTATATCCTTTGGCGTCACCTCGGCTGGACGGGGCTTCGTCAACGCCGTTACCCCATGGAGGGACTTGGCATCACTCTGCCGTCCTGCATTGACCGTGCTATGTCACCACTTCGGAGTGCCGATCTCTTTTGCTCCGCCACCTCGGGATCGGCTTGGGGGATGGAACCTTGTCCCGCATCAAGATCGGACCGCGTCGTCAATACCGAACACATTAACCAACTAAGTTGCCTTCATGCTCAAAGTTTTAAATTTTTAACTTGTGTTCGGCTCGACCAAGCATTATACTTTTTTGGAAAAAAGTTGCTTGTAAAAATTTTCCTTGTCCAAACTTTGTTCGCACACACTTGACGCGCTACCTGCGCTCATTATACCTGGTGGCTTCTTTAACAGAAGCTTATTAATATGGGCTTTATGCCCAACACATGTGTCACACTTCCGCATGTACCTTTTATTCACCATTATATGCATCGATATGACGATATGACTTAAGTTTTGGCCAAGCTGGGTTGCCTGGCTCCTGTGCTTACCCCTACATTCCCGATTGTTCGGCTAGGCGGTAAAGGAGCACCTCTGCGATTATTCTTGCCGGGTCAGCCGGATGTGTACCTCGGTGGGTGAAGCGAAAGCTAGCGTTCTTAAGGGAATACTCGGTCGGTGAACTAAAGATGATTTCTTACCTATTCATTTACCTGCCCAGGATGTTTTTCTGCTCTTTTCGATCCGGACATGCACTTTAGGGCATGCCTCCCGAGAAAGGAACCCCTAACGGAACTATTCTCCACGGAAGATGTTTCTTACCTACCATGTAATATAACATAACTAGTTGGGCACTTATGCGATAAAGCACTAATGACCCCTCGCCTGGTCTCCGGGCATGCCCGATTTTATAACCGCGAGGTATTCGGACACACTCCGGACTATTGGGTCAGAGGTTGAAGCGAAAAGGTCCGCTTCGACAAGCGATCTACAATCCGGCTAGAAGGCATTTTACATGTCACCTTACATTATATAGTCAACTTTTACCCAAGTCACTTGGGGGCTCTTATGTTTATTTGAGCCATTTTATAGTAAGTGTTTTTATTCTTAGTCGTTGCAGAGTTTTTATTATTACTTATCACTCCTTTTCTCGACACGAGTGTGCGGTCACTAGCCGGGGAGCCTAATTTCTCTCTCAAAACCGCTAGAGCTTAGTTTTCTAAACTAGCCTAATGAGAAGTACTCCGCCTTCGGGATGGGAGACTGAAGCTGTAGGCTGACCCGCTTGAAGTCTTGAGATAGGATGTGTCATGTTAAAGCACGGCAGAAGCACCTTTTTTTCTAAAGTCAATTTTCAGATTGGCACCGAACACTTGATCTTGTTAGGCGTCATGTTTCTTGACTTTTTTGGTTTTCCAAGCTTTTGGCACTTTTAAACTATTTGTGTGTTTTCAGCACAAGTCTCATGATGCAACATGAGACACCTTTAGAGATTCGGCAAAAAATTCTCGGATATTGCTATATACGCATCAGTTTTAATTGTGTCTTGATCAATAGTTGGGTTGCGGCTCCTGCGCTTGCCTCCTACGTTCCGCTCTGTTTGGCTAGGTGTGCAAAGGAGAACCACTGCGATTGTGCTTCCATTTCATGAGTCAAGCACCTCGATGGAGAAAGCGGCCGACTGTCACAATAGGTGTAAACTGGTCAGCGACCGATGACTATATTAAATTACGAGCCATTCATAAAGCTGGCGAAGTGTTTCGGCTTGACCTCATTGTCGCCGAACACTACCGGGGGCTAATGGCGGCCTCCCATACTAAATCCTCAATATTTTGCTCTTACATTGGAGCTGAGGTTTCATGATCATGCTTAGCATGACAACCCAAAGAAAGGAACAGATAGCGGAACTATTTTCTTTGGAAGACATTTCTTCTGTTAAATAGTAATATACCATATCTCTCTGCGTACCTTTGTTTATAAAACCGTATGGCCAGATTGCCTTGTTTGTCGTAAATCTTTGCCCTCATAAAGGCTTTATAAAGTAGGACAAACACTCCTCGACTCTTGCCGAGGAGGTTAATCGATGGTCGGTCAACAAAGTTTTGTACAATGCGGATCCGAGCATTAATGACATAAAGTACTTGGATACATTGAGTCATTACACATAATTTGTGATTTTACTATGGATATCGATCCTTAATTGACCACCCGTGCCGCATTAAGGCTCGAGAACTCTTGGGCTTCGGGATTATTATTTACAAATATTAAAGGGCACATCAATCCCCTGATCTAGTGTTGCCACCCGACCCGTGTCTCGGGGGCTACTGCATTGCTTGTTCTATCTGAGAAAATCTTAAGTGCTGTCTGATTTCGAGGAGATTTTGATCCTCAAGTTGGTCGGCCGCACCCAACCTGAGTCTCGAGGTCTGAGCACGCCACTTTTTGCGTCCCGAAGTATTCTGCCGAGCTAGGACTTGTGTCACATCCCTAGTCCTGGCATGCACTAGGCTAGCCTTCATGTTTGCATCATGTTTAAAATTTTTGAAACTTGAACTGTGGAGATTTGGAAGCCTCAAAATTTAAATAAAAGAAGGGCAAAACCCCTAAAATCTCATTCATTGTTCCCAAAATGTCCTTCTTAAATGTTTGCTAAATTTTGGCAAGGGTTCTGGTCCCAAACAAAATATTGAACATTTATAAGGAATTAATCTTGGGATTTTGAATTTAAATCATTAGCTATTTGAATTTGAATTATATTCATATAATTAGAATATAATTTCAAATACCCTGAAATATTTTATGAGCTTTTGGAAAAGTCCATCTAGCAAAATAAAAATATTCAGAGGAGTTTTTGACATTGTTTGAATTGTTTTAAATTCAAAACAGTGGCAAAAGATTTAAAACAGAACAGAAACAGAAAACAATCAGAACAGAGCAACCCACCTGGCAGCCCAGCCAGCCCACCCAGCAGTCCACTGGCCGGCCCAAGCCTTGTCTTGGCCGTGCCACCACCTGCTTCCTCTCGCCAGTGAGCAGAGAGGAGGCGCTGCCAGCGTCTTGGTGGCGCCGCCAATAGGCTGCTGCTGCGTCGCACAGCCACCGCGACGCCTCGCGTCATCTCCTCGGCGCCGCCCGACCCGTGGACCCCTCGCCCTCTCCCTCCTCCTCGTTCCTCCTCTGTCCCCTCCGTCCGCGACCGAGAACCGCCGTCGACGCCGATCGCCGTACCCGCGGCCACAGCCACCCCCTTGCCCCTCTACCATCCCCAAGAGCTCCGCCCCGACCTCTTCTCCGTCTCCGCCGATCTAAGCGACCCCGGGAGGCCAGCAACGTCGCCATCGCCGTCGTCTTCCACCTCGGGCTCCGGCCACCATCGTCGTCGATTCGCTGCCTCCGCCGCCCCGAGCCCATGACCCTCCAAGCGGACTCACGGTGAGCTTGCCGTCGTTTCCCCTCATCTCCCTCTCGTGCACTCCCAGAGCCGCCGCCCATGAGCACCCGCAGCCGCCGTCCGCCATGGCGGCGAGCTCCGTCTCGAGCACCTCTGCCTCGCTTAGTAGCTCGGCATGCTCTGAGCACCTCCCTCTTCGCTGCCTGCTCAGCTCCCTCGCCCATAGCTCTAGCCTTCCAGCCGCAACCACGAGCTCCGCCGCCCGCAGAGCGGACATCGCCCGTCGATCTAGGTCGTCTCCGCGACCCCCCCACACCGGTCGGCGACGAGGCTCGGGGTTCCAACGGTGCCAACCGCGCCTCAATCGTGGCCCGTGCCGCGATTCAGCAGCATCGCCGCCGTCTCGGCCTCGCCGGCGACTCGGCGCCGTGGATTAGCCCCAGGTTGACCAGGATTTGACCCCACAGGTCAGCGGCGAGTGGGCCGGCCACTAACTAACGGGTTAACACTAACGAAACTAGTTAGTTAAACTAACTACTGACCAGTGGGTCCCAGCGTCAGAGTTGACCTGGACAGCGACCCAGTTGACTCGCTGACGTCACATCGACGTCGGTGACATAATAACTAGTTTTCTGGATTTAATTTAATTCAGGAAATTCCAGAAAATGCCCTAAACTTTAATAAATCATAGAAATTCAACCGTAACTTCGGATTGAAATAATTTATATATGAAAATGATCAGAAAAATATGAAGAATCTGTTTATGCCATGATCATGCATGTTTGAACAAGTTAACCTTACTGAATAGGATGAATCATGATTAGGGTAACTTATCAACTAGCATTTGGAGTTGGAGTTCAACCTTGTTTGAATTCCACTTGACTAACTTGGATTATTATTGCATTAGGTGAATTCAGTACCTTAATATGACATGTCATTCATGTGAATGTGCATTGCATTGATTGTGTTCTATCTTGGTTGCGGTAATTCTCCCCCAAGAGAGCGATGTACCGAGCGATGAGTTCGATGACACCGATGAAGAACTATATTATCTTGAAGTGCCGGGCAAGCAAAACCCCTTGTTCATTCCCATACAATCCCACTCTCTCGCTCCTGCTCTATTTTACTGCATTAGGACAACAACGACTCATGTGTTACTTGCTGCGGTAGCTGAACCCCTTGATCCTTTGCATGACTGTCATTCCACGATAATTAGATGAAACCCACTAGCATGAGTAGGAATTGTTTGAGCCATGTTGTGCCTACTCATTTATGCTTGTTTGTCATGCACTGCTCTTGCTTAGAGTTGAGTCGGGTCTGATTCATCGGGAATGAATTAGAATGGTTGTGTGAACATGTCCTATTGTGTGTGAGCTAAGTGTGTGAACACGATTTGGTAAAAGTAGCGGTGAGAGGCCATGTAGGAGTACATGGTGGGTTGTCTCATTGAAACCGTCCTCGGGAACTGAGTTACGTGTTTGTGATCCATGAAACAGTTACTACCACGCATTGGGATCCTTAATTGACCCTCTCGGCTTCTTAACCACCCTTGTCCTCGGTCCGGGAGTTGCAAGTAGTTTACGGTGTTTGTAGCATCTTTGGGGCGACGCATAGCGCTGACCTTAGGGGTGGGTTGTGTGCGGTAGGCACCGTGGCCCGGTGTACCAGTGCCGTTTGGTATCTTGGGAACCCTGCACATCGTTCGGGGCTGTATGGGAAACCTCGGCGGACTCCTGCGGATGGAACCGAATAGGCGATAAACCTGGACTAGGGACTTGAGTGTTTAGGTAGGCGTGGCCGACACCCACGTTGGGCTTCGCTTGAAGGTTGCAGTACATGTCATGTAAGCGGCGGTAAGTGGTGAGGCGTGTGTGAAGAAGTACACCCTGCAGGGTTTAATATGATCTATTGAATAGCCGTGTCCACGGAGAAGGACTTCGGGTTGCCTATATCAGTTCATAGACAAGTGAAAGTGGATACTCTAAAATCGCAAGATAAGCGTGAGTGCTATGGATGGCGTTCTCGTGAGGGAGGCGGGGCGGGTCCATAGTGGTGTATTGATATGGTGAATATGTGGACTCGTAGCGCCACCTCAAAAGAGTTACTTGCGATCGTAGTTCAGGATAGCCACGAGTCAAAGCTGGCTTGCTGCGGTCAAACTCCACCACCCCTTTTGATAATGATGCATATGTAGTTAGTTACGATGTAAGTCTTCTGAGTACAATTGTACTCACGTTTGCTTATTTTATGTTTTGCGAGAGGCGTCGGTCTCGCTAGTAGTTCCACGTGGGCTTGACGTTTAGCTTGTTACCTCAGCTACGATCTTGTGCCCTCGGCAGATCTGGTAGATAGTCGGGCTTCTCAGCCTTTTTCATTTATAGTTATGCGTACCCGGACATGTTTAGCTTCGCTTGTGCTTTGACTTGTATGCTTCGAGTGTTGGGTCATGAGACCCATGTTTGTAATATCTCGCTCTTGAGCCTAATGAATAATATCTGAGTCGTAGAGTTATGTTGTGATGCCACGTCGTATTTACACATATTGAGCATATTGTGTGTATGTTTGAAATGCTTGGTATGTGTGGGATCCGACAAACTAGTTGTTTATCCTTGGCAGCCTCTCATATGGGGAAATGTAGTCTCGTGCCTCCGGCGATAGTAGTCGCTTCTGCCCGGTTCACGAGTCCTGCTAGCCCAACACTCTGCTTGGACACTTGGTGGCGGCATGTGTTTCACTTCGTTCCTATATACATCCCTTGAAATGTCACGCGGTGTTATTCGAGTCCTGCCTAGCCTGCTACAGCCCGGGATACCGGAGTCTGTTAGCCAGTGCTACAGCCGAATATATCGTTGATGACCGACATGCTCGATATGATTCATGTATGCCTGTCCCCATAGGTTAGCGCCGCTTTGGGTTCACGACTAGCCATGTCGGCCCGGTTCTTTGTCATATGGATGCTAGCGACACTATCATATCGTGAGCCAAAAGGCATAAGCGGTCCGGGCCATGGTAAGGCGACACCGGTGGGAATACCGTGCGTGAGGCCGCAAAGTGATATGATGTGTTACATGCTAGATCGGTGTGACCTAGGATCGGGGTCCTGACAGCGTTGGTATCGAGCTTTGTTGCTGTAGGATTACCAAGCCAACTGGTCGAAGTTGTGTCTAGAAATGCTTTAGTTATGTAAGGGAATTGATTGTGGAAGGGAACGTAAGGCTCTTTTACTCCTTTACCTCATGGCCTTATGATCTGAGTCATCCTCTTCTCTTCTACGGGGTTTAAGAACTAGGCCTCTCATCTATCTATCAGGATGACGTGTTACTAATCCATAGACCTATAAGATTGTTGGTTTTAATCCCCAGCTCAGTTCCTACTATTCCTGTATGATAACTGCTGATCTCAGAATCTTGTTATGATGTTGTTGAGTGGTTATGCCACCATTTCTGCAGGATGTCTCAAATCATTTTGAGCATTTACAGCCGTTATGCTGTCCGAGTCATCCCAGGTCTCTAAATAGTCTGATGCATTTGCAAATTCTTTCCTTTCGTTCCCGATGACCTTTTGGTCAGAATAAGCACACCAATCGGTAAGTTGAGGTACCCTGTTGCCTCGACATATATGTTGGAACTATTATTATGACCCTAGGTGTTTAGGAAGTCACCTAGCAATTTAGCAATGCTTTTGTATCCCTAGTGTGATGATTATGGCCATCATTTTCGAAAGCATCCCGTGATGCCATTTAGTAGTAGGTATTCTACTCCTGGGTTGCTGAACCCGAGATTCACCCTACTTCATGTGGTTAGTATTTGCTAGTTCCTTTAGGATATTAGTAACCTTGCGATAGTCCTCAAGGTCCGTGGTATTTCCTTCTTCCAAATACCATGAACTAATTATGGCAGAAGTTCTTTTGAACCAAAAGATCACAACTAGAGTGCTCTTGAGGAGTTCTCCATTCATAATTGTGAATCTGCCAATTCTACCTTCTGCATGGGTTATCCGGAAGAAATGTTGAGCTTGCTCGACATACTAATCTGTGCATCCACAACTCAGAAAATTATATGTTCCTTTGAGTTGTCCTCTTAGATGCCTTCCGACCTTCATCTATCAATTGATAGCCAAGGGTATGTGTGCATTTGTGTTCATCAATGCATTTTATCCTTGTGGTCCGTCAAGCCATTCTATTCGGAATGACTAGGAGAAACAAACTCGATACCTCATCCACATCCAGGATTGGGTCAAAGTAGTTGTATCCGCAGATCAAAATGCCAATTTAGCTTTTGATTCTGTTCCACCTGAAGTATTGCCATCTTATGTCAAGAATGTCATGGGAATTGCACAACCTCTTAGGAATTCTTGACGCAGTGGTACTTCTCGCCATCATTATTCATTCCTCGGTTCCGTGTTGATGCCACGGAAGCCGACAAGTGACTTGTGATGTGTGACATCAATACTCGAGCAACTCATTACTTGGTAGTGAATGGACAATATTCTCATTCTTAGCGTGTTGGTTATTGAATCATCGTCCTAAGATTGATCGTGCTACCTAGTCCTTATTTTCGGTGCACTCTTCGATTGATGAGTTAGGATCTTGTCAAGTCCTCACTCATTTGATAATATCGTCTTGCCCTCAAAAGCAATATTGCTCTCGAGCTTAGTAACATACGGTGGTTCGTGACTTTCCAAATATCTTCTTGGAAGTGTTACCGGGTTGTTCCCTGACTGTTATGTTGGGCTCGTGATCAAGTTGGTTTCTTGTGAACCACCCTTCTCCAAGAATCTGTGTTGGATACCCCTGAGCTAGTTGGTTAAGCCACACAACAACTTGGAGAGTTGGAAGATAAAAGCTTGCCTAACTTAGTTCGATCCAAAGGGATATTCTTGTGTAGTGTGTGTTGAAGAAAGATGATATCTTCATCGATTGGTCCTCGTGATCAGTTGTTGGACCTATTGTCCTACCAATTCTTTGATTTGAGTATGGGCCATTGTCAAGTCAAATCAGAATCAACGATATTCGTAATGTTGTCTTACTCGTGGTTGATCCCTCGAGCATACCCCATTACATCTTTTGGTCTGACCAATGCTATCACCGTGTTCACATGATGGTGGAAGTCGATGATATGGAAATTCCGATGAGTTGCTGTTGAGCCCATCAGTAGCATTTTGTCTCCCCCATGAGTCATGTTGAACATCAACCTAGTGTTGGAAACTTTGTAAGCAATGCCTTCGTGTGCCGTTCATGAAGCATATGTTTGGACGAAAGTAGTGACTTCCTCTAATTCACGTGCATTAGGTGCAAGTTGCCGCCATGAATTTGAGAAAGGTTTGTTTTGGTTCCTTTGGAATCATTCCAAGTCAGTCATGCATATGTCCGAAGTATTCTGTAGTCTGGAGACTTGCAACCTTCATTCTATATGTATTCCTAGCATACCAAGCCACTGATTGATTTGTTCAAGGACAAGAAGATTCTTCATAAGAGCTAATCATATGACTTATGCAAGGACTTCAATATCCTCGTTGATGGTTCCCCACCTGAACTCGGTAGTGTTTTATGATAAGACTACTATGTGGTCATTCTTGTCTTGGACAACATGTTCACATGTTAGTAGCAGAACCAGCTCATGTTTTGGAGCTTGCTATCGTAGTTCATTCCCGAGAATCTCGCAACATCTTCTCGTTGATTTGTGTTGCAAACTTTCATTTTACTTCTAGACTCGATGAGTCTGGAATATCTTAACACCAACCAGATCTGAATCTCAGGCAGATATGATGGTTGGAACATTCCTAGCATTTGCATTTTGTTCCCAGCTTGCACCGTCCTTGTGCTATCTCGCTATAGACTGTCTTCTTAGCAATTCTTGTCCAGGTTTATCTTCAAAAGTGGACTTACCATGGGTCCCCCCCACCTTCGATGATAAGCAAAATCATCCATTGCGTTGTCTTCAACAAGGTAGTCCACATCATCCATTCTAGTCCGGGTGTACCACTCCTTTGCATTCCGCCTCATGATCGCTTGTGATTGCCTTTGGCTGGTATAAAGAGTTCCAATGATCTATGGATCAAAAGTAATTCTTTTTGCCACTTAAGGGAATAGTTCTTTGCGCCACCTTTCTCGAGGTGGCCCGTTATTGAATCATGGTAAATATCTTCTCGCCACCTTGACACCATCCACCATCTTTCTAAGCGTGGAATTGTTGCCACCAATCAAACCCCATCGTTTGTTCCTCCATCCCTCTCGATGTGTTTTGTGTCTCAACTCGAGATGTGTCACCGTCTCAGTCCGTGAGTCGATCATGTTTACTTGATCTTCGTGAAGGTCGAATCATGTAAGGTTTCCCCCTTCTTTCTGTTGTCGTGTCGGGTGAAGATCTCGAAGACGTCAAGACTAAGATGATGGAGTGAATCAACATCTTCGAGACGGGCAATTGGATCATGAAGATTGTGATAGTTTGTGACTTCCCTTTTCCTCTTACCTCACGTCTTGAATCTCGGGGCGAGATTCTTGTTTAGTGGGGTGAGTTGTCACATCCTAGTCTGGCATGCACTAGGCTAGCCTTCATGTTTGCATCATGTTTAACATTTTTGAAACTTGAAGCGAGGAGATTTGGAAGCCTCAAAATTTAAATAAAAGAAGGCAAAACCCTAAAATCTCATTCATTGTTCCCAAAATGTCCTTCTTAAATGTTTGCTAAATTTTGGCAAGGGTTACGGTCCCAAACAAAATATTGAACATTTATAAGGAATTAATCTTGGGATTTTGAATTTAAATCATTAGCTATTTGAATTTGAATTATATTCATATAATTAGAATATAATTTCAAATACCTGAAATATTTTATGAGCTTTTGGAAAAGTCCATCTAGCAAAATAAAAATATTCAGAGGAGTTTTTGACATTGTTTGAATTGTTTTAAATTCAAAACAGTGGCAAAAGATTTAAAACAAAACAAAGCAGAAAACAATCGAGCAGAGCAACCCACACAGCAGCCCAGCCAGCCCACCCAGCAGTCCTTGGCGGCCCAGCCACTTTGGCTGGCCCGTGCCACCACACCTTCCTCTCGCCGAGCGGCAGAGAGGCGCGCCCAGCGTCTTGGCAGGCGCCACGCCACCAGGCTGCCTGCGTCGCTTCAGCCACCATGACGCCTCGCGTCATCTCCTCGGCGCCGCCCGACCCCTGGACCCCTCGCCTCTCCCTCCTCCTCGTTCCTCCTCTGTCCCTCCGTCCACGCGACCGAGAACCGCCCCGTCGGCGCTGATCGCCCGTACCAGCAGCCACAGCCACCTTGCCCTCTACCATCCCCAAGAGCTCCGCCCGACCTCTTCTCCGTCTCCGCCCGATCTAAGCGACCCGGGAGGCCAGCAGCGTCGCCATCGCCGTCGTCTTCCACCTCGGGCTCCGGCCACCATCGTCGTCGATTCGCTGCCTCCGCCGCCCCGAGGCCTTGACCCTCAAGCGGACTCACGGTGAGCTTGCCGTCGTTTCCCCTCATCTCCCTCTCTCGCGCGCGCCCTGTAGACGCCGCCCCGTGAGCACCCGCAGCCGCCGTCCGCCATGGCCGGCGAGCTCCGTGCCCCTGAGCACCTCTGCCTCGCTTAGTAGCTCCGGCATGCTCCTGAGCACCTCCCCTCTTCGCTGCCCCGCTCAGCTCCCTCGCCCGCGAGCTCTAGCCCTTCCAGCCGCAACCACCGAGCTCCGGCCGCCCATGAGCGGACATCGCCGTCGATCTAGGTCGTCTCCGCGACCCCACTGCACCGGTCGGCGGACGAGGCTCGGGGTTCCAGCAGTGCCAACCGCGCCTCAATCGTGGCCCGTGCCGCGATTCCGCACTTATCGCCGCCGTCTCGGCCTCGCCCGCGACTCGGCGCCGGTGGATTAGCCCAGGTTGACGAGGTTTGACCCCACAGGTCAGCGGCGAGTGGGCCCGGCCACTAACTAACGGGTTAACACTAACGAAACTAGTTAGTTAAACTAACTACTGACGATGGGTCCCAGCGTCGAGTTGACCTGGACAGCGACCCAGTTGACTCGCTGACGTCACATCGGCGTCGGACGTATAATAACTAGTTTTACGGATTTAATTTAATTCAGGAAATTCGAGAAAATGCCCTAAACTTTAATAAATCATAGAAATTCAACCGTAACTCGGATTGAAATAATTTATATATGAAAAATGATCAGAAAAATATGAAGAATCTGTTTATGCCATGATCATGCATGTTTGAACAAGTTAACCTTACTGAATAGGATGAATCATGATTAGGGTAACTTATCAAATAGCATTTGGAGTTGGAGTTCAACCTTGTTTGAATTCCACTTCAACTAACTTGGATTATTATTGCATTAGGTGAATTCAGTACCTTAATATGACATGTCATTCATGTGAATGTGCATTGCATTGATTGTGTTCTCTCTTGGTTGCCGGTAATTCTCCCCCCGATGAGCGATGTACCGAGCGATGAGTTCGATGACACCGATGAAGAACTATATTATCTTGAAGTGCCGGGCAAGCAAAACCCCTTGTTCATTCCCATACAATCCCACTCTCTCGCTCCTGCTCTATTTTACTGCATTAGGACAACAACGACTCATGTGTTACTTGCTGCGGTAGCTGAACCCCTTGATCCTTTGCATGACTGTCATTCCACGATAATTAGATGAAACCCACTAGCATGGTAGGAATTGTTTGAGCCATGTTGTGCCTACTCATTTATGCTTGTTTGTCATGCCTGCTCTGCTTAGAGTTGAGTCGGGTCTGATTCATCGGGAATGAATTAGAATGGTTGTGTGAACATGTCCTATTGTGTGTGAGCTAAGTGTGTGAACACGATTTAAGTAAAGGTAGCGGTGAGAGGCCATGTAGGAGTACATGGTGGGTTGTCTCATTGAAACCGTCCTCGGGAACTGAGTTACGTGTTTGTGATCCATGAAACAGTTACTACCACGCATTGGGATCCATAATTGACCCTCTCGGCTTCTTAACCACCCTTGTCCTCGGTCAGGGAGTTGCAAGTAGTTTACGGTGTTTGTAGCATCTTTGGGGCCGCACGCATAGCGCTGACCTTAGGGGTGGGTTGTGTTGCGGTAGGCACCGTGTGGATGTGTACCGAGTGCCGTTTGGTATCTCGGGAACCCTGCACACATCGTTCGGGGCTGTATGGGAAACCTCGGCGGACTCCTGCGGATGGAACCCGAATAGGCGATAAACTGGACTAGGGACTTGAGTGTTTAGGTAGGCGTGGCCGACACCACGTTGGGCTTCCGCTTGAAGGTTGCAGTACATGTCGTGTAAGCGGCGGTAAGTGGTGAGCGTGTGAAGAAGTACACCCCTGCAGGGTTTAATATGATCTATTGAATAGCCGTGTCCACGGAGAAGGACTTCGGGTTGCCTATATCAGTTCATAGACAAGTGAAAGTGGATACTCTAAAATGCGCAAGATAAGCGTGAGTGCTATGGATGGCGTTCTCGTGAGGGAGGCGGGGGCGGGTCCATAGTGGTGTATTGATATGGTGAATATGTGGACTCGTGCGCCACCTCAAAGAGTTACTTGCGATCGTAGTTCGGGATAGCCACCGAGTCAAAGCTGGCTTGCTGCGGTCAAACTCCACCACCCCTTTTGATAATGATGCATATGTAGTTAGTTACGATGTAAGTCTTGCTGAGTACAATTGTACTCACGTTTGCTTATTTTATGTTTTGCGAGAGGCGTCGGTCTCGCTAGTAGTTCCACGTGGGCTTGACGTTTAGCTTGTTACCTCAGCTACGATCTTGTGCCCTCGGCGGGATCTGGTAGATAGTCGGGCTTCTCGGCCTTTTTCATTTATAGTTATGCGTACCCGGACATGTTTAGCTTCGCTTGTGCTTTGACTTGTATGCTCTCGAGTGTTGGGTCATGAGACCCATGTTTGTAATATCTCGCTCTTGAGCCTAATGAATAATATCTGAGTCGTAGAGTTATGTTGTGATGCCACGTCGTATTTACACATATTGAGCATATTGTGTGTATGTTTGAAATGCTTGGTATGTGTGGGATCCGACAAACTAGTTGTTTATCCTTGGCAGCCTCTCATATGGGGAAATGTAGTCTCGTGCCTCCGGCGATAGTAGTCCGCTTCTGCCGGTTCACGAGTCCTGCTAGCCCAACACTCTTGCTTGGACACTTGACTGGCGGCATGTGTTTCACGCCGTTCCTATATACATCCCTTGAAATGTCACGCGGTGTTATTGAGTCTGCCTAGCCTGCTACAGCCGGGATACGAGTCCTGTTAGCCAGTGCTACAGCCCGAATGTATCGTTGATGACCGACATGCTCGATATGATTCATGTATGCCTGTCCCCATAGGTTAAGCGCCGCTTTGGGTTCACGACTAGCCATGTCGGCCGGGTTCTTTGTCATATGGATGCTAGCGACACTATCATATCGTGAGCCAAAAGGCATAAGCGGTCCGGGCCATGGTAAGGCGACACCCGTGGGAATACCGTGCGTGAGGCCGCAAAGTGATATGATGTGTTACATGCTAGATCGGTGTGACCTAGGATCGGGGTCCTGACAACTTGATCCTCAGGCCGATTTGGCAAATCAACCTGAGTCTCAGCGCTTACTGGGATCAGCGGTCTTATGTCATCCTTCAGGTGCATCTCGGGTTTTAGACCAATACACACCTTGAGGGCTACTGGCTATATATCTCGTCAGAGAATAAATTGCATCAGTAAAAAATATTGAACAAAAATCAGTCCACATTCGGGGTGGTGCACCACCTCGGAAGCAATTCGGCATATAGTTCGGATGCAAGTGGCTGGCTCCTTAGAGGGCATTTCCGGCATTAAGCTCGGCTAAACTCCTTCAAACTTCTTTAAACCAAGGTGATTTACGACACCTCGGATACTGTCCGGCGTTGGAGCTCGGATACTGTCCGGCGTTGGAGCTCGGATACATAGTCCGGCGATAGAGCTGGGAAGCAGTCCGGCGTTGGTGCTCGGCTGCAAAAGATACCTCAAATGTAGTCCGGCGTTATAGCTCGGACGCAAGAGGACATTGCCTCCCGGGAATAAACTTCAAACCCGAGGTGTGGCATAAAAATAACAAGGCATTGATAAAGGCCGTAAACTTAAAGGGGCTCCTCGGATACCCGACGTATAAATTCGCCGAATGCATTTCGGCGATCCTCAAGATCGAAGATGAGAAGATTTGTTGAACCAGTTTTCAAGACCGGCAACCGAAGATGAAGAACAGTTCGGAAGAATCGAGGAGCGTCCCTAAACTTGAAGACTGGTTCCGGGGGCTACTGACGGTGTCCTGGACTAGGGGGTACTCACCACGTCGTCCCGCAATCGGTTAGATTGGGCCGAGGAACCCCAGGGCCACATACTCATGGGCTAGTCCAGACAGGTGCCGTATACAAGGAAGATTCCATAAGACTTGGTGATCAAGACAAGGACTCCTCCCCCACCGGCGTATTCGGCTAGGACTCTTGTTATCCTAGGCCTCTGGTGCATTATATAAACCAGGGCCAGGCTAGTCGACATATATACAATAGACAACAATCATACCATAGGCTAGCTTCTAGGGTTTAGCCTCTACGATCTCGTGGTAGATCTACTCTTGTAATACTCATATCATCAAGATTAATCAAGCAGGAAGTAGGGTATTACCTCCATAGAGAGGGCCCGAACCTGGGTAAACATCGTGTCCCCTGTCTCCTATTACCATCCGCCTTAGACGCATAGTTCGGGACCCCCTACCCGAGATCCGTCGGTTTTAACACCGACAGCAAGCATGGCCGTGATATGGGTTCCTCGTCCGGTGCTGGACCACAGAAGCGCCGGGTGTGGGTGCCTAACACTGCCCTGCCACCCAGGTTCACACGGAGGCCATCCTATCAGGCGCCTCGACCAGCTCAGTTGTATGCACCAGCTAAGCCCTATGGTGGGGCCAACCAACAATGCTCCTCCACGCACCAGCTCCGTGACGTGCTTCTAGTGTGGGGAACCGGGCCACTACCTGCGTGAGTATCCCCATACTAACCCCAACCAGTCTGGAAAGGCTGTTGGCCGTGGCAAGCCAGCAGGGAAGGTGTACTACGCCAAGCCGGCCACCGCTGCACGTGGCCATGTGAATTGTGTCTCAGCTGAAGAGGCTCAAGAGGATCCCAACGTCGTTCTCGGTACGCTCCTTGTTAATTGCCACCCGGCATATGTTCTTTTCGATACTGGAGCATCTCATTCATTCATATCCGAAAGTTATGCTCGTCTGCATAACACCACATTTTGTGACATGCCTTCCACCATGGAGATTTCTACTCCTGGTTCTAGATGGCAAACCTCTAGAGTAAGCCATGGAAGTGAAATCCAAGTTGACAGACTTGTTTTCCTTGCATCATTGATAGCTCTTAGATCCTCAGATATTAATATCATCTTGGATATGGACTGGATGTCAGCCCATCATGCCAAGATTGATTGTTTCTCTAGGACTGTTCAACTTACTCATCCTTCGGGAAAGATAGTCAATGTCTTGACCCGAGTAGCCAAGCGACAACTATATTCTCTTAATGTCAGTCATATGCCAGACCTCGAAGACGTTCCGATAGTCCGTGACTTTCCGGATGTCTTTCCAGAAGAATTGCCAGGTGTTCCACCTGACAGAGATGTCGAGTTCATGATATATCTCATTCCAGGAACTGTCCCAATTTCTAGAAGACCCTATAAGATGGCACCACTAGAACTAGCCGAGCTTAAGAAACAACTCGATGAGTCCTTGAAAAAGGCTTTCATCCGTCCTAGTTCATCTCCATGGGCTTGCCCCATCCTCTTCATCAAGAAGAAGGATGGTACGGATCAGATGGTTGTAGATTATCGACCCGTCAATTTGGTCACAATAAAGAACAAGTATCCACTCCCCACGACCACCGACCTGTATGATTAGCTCGCTGGATCCTCAGTCTTCTCTAAAATGGATTTGAGGTTGGGCTACCATCAAATCAAAATCAAGAACGGGGACATTCCCAAAATGGCTTTTGTTTCTCGTTACGGCCAATACGAGTACACCGTCATGTCCTTCGGTTTAACCAACGCCCCAGCCACCTTCTCTCGGTTAATGAACTCAATCTTCATGGAGTATTTGGATAAATTCGTCATGGTTTACCTCGATGATATACTCATCTACTCCAAGAATGAGGAAGAACATGTCGAGCATCTAAGGCTAGTGTTGATGAAACTTCGAGAGAATCGCCTTTATGCCAAATTTTCTAAATGCAAATTTTGGTTGCCAGAAGTGACCTATCTAGGACATGGAATTTCTGGTAAGGGTATAGTTGTCAATCCCGAGCGAGTTCAAGCCGTCCTTGATTGGACTCCACCTGAGTCGGTCAAGCAAGTTCGGAGTTTCCTTGGCTTAGCGAGCTATTGTCCCCACTTCGTTGAGAATTTCTCCAAGGTTGCTAAACCTCTAACTGAACTCCTCAAGAAAGATAAAAAGTTCGAGTGGACCCCACAGTGCGAGCACAGCTTTCAGGAACTGAAAAGATGCCTGACTTCTGCTCCCGTACTGGTACCACCAGATTTCTCCATGGACTTTGTTATCTATTGTGACGCCTCGCGACAAGGACTAGGTTGCATTATCATGCAAGATCGACACGTAATTGCTTATGCTTCACGGCAATTACACCCACATGAGGAAAATTATCCTACTCATGATCTAGAGCTTCCAGCTGTAGTCCATGCACTCAAAACCTGGCGACATTACCTTCTCGGTAATCGTTGCGAAATCTTCACCGATCACCAAAGTCTGAAGTATATATTCACCTTACCGGATTTGAATCTCAGGCAAAGATGTTGGGTCGAGTTGATCACAGATTTCGACTTAGGGATAACTTACACCCCAGGAAAAGCCAATGTCATGGCTGATACGCTAAGTCGTAAATCTTATTGCAACAATCTGATGTTGCAACAAAATCAACCACTTCTCCATGAGGAATTTCGGAAGCTTAACCTTCACATCGTTCCTCAAGGATTCCTTTCCACCTTGGTGGCGAAACCTACTCTTACGGATCAAATCATCGCTGCCCAAAAGCGAGATAAAGGGATATCTCGGATCAAGGAGAACATTGCTAGCGGAGATGCTAAATGTTTCTCTACAAACGATCAGGGTGTTGAGTACTTCGAGAACCATTTAGTGGTTCCCAAGAACCAGCATCTACGGCAGTTGATCCTTAAGAAGGCTCATGAATCTCCTCTCACCATTCATCCGGGTAGTACCAAAATGTATAAGGACCTACGCCAGAGGTTCTGGTGGACTAGGATAAAGAGAGACATTGCTCAGTTTGTTGCTAATTGCGACGTCTGTCATGGTGTAAAAGCAGAGCATCAACGGCCTGCTGGCATCCTTCAACCCCTAGCTATCCCTGAATGGAAATGGGATAAAATTGGTATGGACTTCATCACCGGTTTTCCCAGGACCAAGAGAGGAATAATGCTATCTTAAATGCGTTATCGATCGTCTTTCCAAAGTGGCCCATTTCCTACCTGTTCGCGAGAGTATAACCTCTAGCCAGCTAGCAGACTTGTATATCTCCCGAATAGTGTCTCTCCATGGTGTCCCACTTGAAATCAACTCGGATCGAGGAAGTCTCTTCACCTCTCGATTTTGGGAAAGTTTCCAAAATGCTATGGGAACTCGTCTTTCCTTTAGCACCGGCTTTCACCCTCAATCAAGTGGTCAATTAGAACGTGTCAACCAGATTCTAGAAGACATGCTTCGAGCTTCTGTTATCTCATTCGAATGGATTGGGAGAAATGCCTTCCATTTGCCGAATTTGCTTATAACAACAGCTATCAGTCCCCTTTCGAAGTTCTCTATGGACGAAGGTGTCGAACGCCTCTTAACTGGTCAGAAACCAGGGAAAGACAATTATTTGGCCCGGATATGATCCAGGAAGCAGTAGAGCAAGTTCGCATCATTCGTGAAAAGTTGAAAACAGCCCAATCTCGCCAAAAGAGTCAATATGACCGAAAACATAAGGCTATGACTTTCGAGGATGACGAGAAGGCTTACCTTCGGGTTACTCCTCTGAAGGGAACCCATCGTTTCGGTATCAGAGGCAAGTTGGCTCCTCTCTACATTGGACCTTTTCGCATTCTTGCCAAACGAGGAGAAGTTGCCTACCAATTGGAACTGCCTCCGCATCTCTCCAGAGTCCATGATGTCTTCCATGTTTCTCAACTCAGGCGTTGCTTCTCGGATCCTATCCGTCGAGTGGACCACGAAACGCTTGATCTTCAAGATAATCTCACATATCGAGAGTACCCCGTTCGTATCCTCGATGAAGCCGAGCGTACCACTCGACGTCATAATATCAAGTTTCTCAAGGTTCAATGGTCGCACCATTCTGAGAAGGAAGCAACTTGGTAAAGGGAGGATCGTCTTCGACTCGAGTATCCCGCCTTCTCTCCGGAGGAACCTAAATCTCGGGACGAGATTTCTCTGAGTGGGGGTGAGTTGTCACACCCTAGCTAGCTCATGCATTAGAGTGTTGCATCATGTTATTTCATTCTCAGAAACTTGAAATGGGGATGACAGAACCCCTAGTCCCCTCTTAAACCAACTAGGGTTTAATAAAAATATTTTCAATGAACCTGAAATGCCCTTCTAAAATGTCCATCATTCTTGCCTTGGTTCAAAACCTCTGCCAAAAGTGGTGCACAATTTTCTAGGACAACTAAGGTTATTGGATTAAATCATTACCTATTTGCTTTTGGGCATTTGAATGCTATAAAATATTTTAACTGCCCAAATAATTCTGGAAATAAGTGTGGGCTGTTGGAAATAATCTGAACAGAGCCCATGATTATTTTGCAGGATTTTTGAAGGTGTCTAGGTATTTTTAGAAAAGCCCAAGACTTACAGAAAAATAGAAAATAGAAATTAAAAGAGAGAGAGGATCTTACAGCGTAGCCACACGGCAGCCCACCTGCCTGGCCCAAAGACTGTCTTGGCCCATGCTACCAACTGCTTTGCCCTCGCCGAGGCGAGGCACAGAGGTGGCGACGGCGGCGTGAGCTTCGCCAGCGTCGGCTGCCGCCGCCCGCCCTGAGCACACTGGGTGAGCTCCACGTCGCCGCCCCGACCCCGTGGACACCTCACTCGCCCCCCTGCCTCTCTCCCTCGCCTCTCCTCACCATGGCCGACGCCGCCGCAGCCGCACCACCGACGTAGCCACGCTCCCCGCCGTCCCCGCGCCGCGCCCCCGTGTCCAGAAGCTCCGCCGCCCTCCTCTCCTTCGAGCAAGCCGAGCCCCAAGCGCTCGCTTGCCCCGCAGCCTCCGCAACAACCTCGCCCGACTCCGCCACCGTCGGAGATCCCCTTCGCCGTCGCTGCCGCACCAGCTCGTCCCCGACCTCGCCGACCGCTCCGACGTACTCGCCGTGAACCCAACTACCTCTCCATCCCTCCCGTACTCACTCTCGAGCCCTGCACCGACTGCACCGAGCTCGGCCACACTCGCCGCAGCCACCGCACATCGCCGTCGTGGCCACAGCCACGTTGGCTCAACTCCGAGCACACCACCGCACTCACCGCACTCCCAGGAGCCCAACGCACCACTCCACGCGCCTCGCCGTGCCCCGCAGCCTCGGGTTTGACCTCACCCGAACTCCGGCGACCGCCAAAGTCGTTGCTGGCGCCGTTTCCGGCCACCCCGAGCTTCACCACTGCCACCAAACGACGCGGATCGCTCCCCGCGTCCCGTAGATGCTCTCCGCCGTCCATTTGGTCGCCGGAGCACGAAAGTGCACTTCCACCACCGCGTCTGGCCTCGCCGGCGGCTAAACACCGGCGGGTTTGACCCCGTTGACTGAGTTGACTGGGTCTATGACAGGTGGGACCCGCTCTGCTAATTAACCTAGGGTTAGCGCTAACTAATTTTAGTTAATTTAACTAACTACTGACAGATGGGACCCACATGTCATTTTGACCTGGACCGCTCCGTTGACCACTGACGTCACCCTGACGCAATGCTGACGCATTAATTCTATTACTGGAATTATTCTTACACAGGAAATTCCAGAAAACACCACAAACTTCAAAAACTCATAGAAATTAATCTGTAGCTCCAAATGCAAAGTGTTATATATGAAAAATGATCAGAAAAATCCAATCTATCCCTCTGTACTGTTTTAATGCATGTTTAAACAAGTTAACCTGCTGTTTAGTGCAGAACAAGATAAAGCACTTAAAAGGGCCACTTGTGAGTTTGAAACTTGAATCTTTGGTTCAAATGGTTCAAACCCATCTGTTAGTTGCATTAGCCCAATACACTCATTTTGCCATGACTCATGCATGCATCATATTGTTGCATATTGTTTGGTGATGATTGTGTATCGGTGCTCTCTGCGGCAGGTTCTGCCCCCGAGGAGTATCGCGAATACTCTAACAAAGAGCAATACCAGTCCACGGACCCGCAAGGCAAGCAACCAACCATTTGATCATATCGATACAAACCCGTGTTCTCGCCTCTGCTCTCTTTTACTGCATTAAGACAACGCGATTCAAACTGCTATGTGCTACGGTAGTTGAACCCATTTCCTCTGCATGACCTGTCATTGCCACAATAACTAGAAGAAACCCACTAGCATGTGTAGAAGTTGATTGAGCCATGTGTATGTGTTGTTCCTACCTTGCTATGCCTGCTATGCTTAGAGTCGTGTCAGGTCTGGTTCATCTGGGTGATGGGCTAGCTTGAGTGAAATGATCATGTCGGTATGCGAGTAATGTGTTGAACAGGATTTGGTAAAGGTATCGATGAGAGGCCATGTAGGAGTACATGGTGGGTTGTTTCATTGAAGCCGTCCTTAAGCACTGAGATCTGTATGTGTGATTTAAGATTCAGCTACTACCATACATTGGGCCCTGAAATATGACCCCGCTCAACTTCTTATCCACCCTAGTCCTCTGTCCAGGAGTTGCAAGTAGTTTCTGGTATTTGTAGCTTACTGGAGGCCGTGGACAGTGCTGACCCACGGGGTGGACTGTGATGCGGTAGGTACGTGGCACGGTGTACCGGATACCCGTTAGGTATCTCGGGAACCCTGCACACATCGTTCGGGGCCGTATGTGGAAACCTCGGCCGGACTCTCTGCGGATGGAACCCGGATAGGCGATAAACATGGACTAGAGACTTAAGTGTTTAGGTAGGTCGTGATCTACACCCACGCCGGCTTTCGCTTGAAGTCTGCCGAGCACATGTCGTGTGCAGACGCCAAGTGGTGGAAACATGTATGAAGAAGTACACCCCTGCAGGGTTAACATCATCTATTCGAATAGCTGCGTCCGCGGTAAGGGACTACTTGGTTGCCTGTACAGTTCATAGACAAGTAAATGGTTACTACTAAAATCCTCAAGATAAGCGTGAGTGCCGAGGGTGGCTCCCCCGTAGGATGACGGAGGTGGATCCTCGGTAGTGTATTGAAGTGGAGAGTAGTGGACTCGAGTGCGCCAAACCATTTCAAGTTGAAGTCTCATAGGATAGCTTAGCCAAGAGTCAAAGCTGGCTTGCTGCAATAACCCACCAGCCTTTCTTGATAATGTGCATGTATGTAGGATCTGATGTGAGTCTTGCTGAGTACCTTTGTACTCATGTTGCTTAATTTTACGTTTTACAGAAGACGCTGCAACCCCTTCTGATGGGTTCTTCGTAGACGTTGATATCGATGAGTAGGCTAAGGCCCAAGTGGTGATCCTGAGCTCATGAAGGACCATGTAGTATAGTCAGGCTTACATAGGCCTCTTTTATTTTACTAGTTCTCTGTACTCAGACAAGTTACTTCCGATGTTGGCTTGTATGCTTGTATGACTTGAATGTGGGTCATGAGGCCCGTACTTGTGTGTATGATATGTATGGCTCTCTAAACCTTTAAATAAAGTACTTTGAGTTGTAGAGTTCTGTTGTGATGCCATGTTGTATGTACTCATATCGAGCATATTGTGTGTATGATTGAAATGCTTGGTATGAGTGGGATCCGACAATCTAGTTGTTTGTCCTTGGCAGCCTCTCGTATGGGGAAATGTAGTCTAGTGCTTCCTGGGCGATAGTAGTCCGCTTCTGCCGGTTCACGAGTCTGCTAGCCCAAGACTCTTGCTCTGGACACTTGGTGGCGGCATGTGTTTCACTTCGTTCTGTATGCATCCCTTGAAATGTCA
The DNA here is from genome assembly GCA_021605205.1 of Aegilops longissima. Classification (NCBI taxonomy): domain Eukaryota; kingdom Viridiplantae; phylum Streptophyta; class Magnoliopsida; order Poales; family Poaceae; genus Aegilops; species Aegilops longissima. Next base: position 83,414,866 of record CM038681.1, read on the forward strand.
TGCGGTGACATCCGGAGTCCTGCCTAGCCTGCTACTGATCCGGGTTGCGAGTCCTGTTAGCCAGTGCTACAGCCGGATTCACGCTGTTGACCGACATGCTCGAAGTTGATTCATGTATGCCTATCCCCATGGGTTAGCGCCGCTTTGGGTTCACGACTAGCCATGTCGGCCCGGGTTCTCTGTGATATGGATGCTAGCGACACTATCATATACGTGAGCCAAAAGGCTCAAACGGTCTCGGGCCATGGTAAGGCGACACCCGTGGGATTACCGTGCGTGAGGCCGAAAGTGATATGAGGTGTTACCGGCTGGGTCGATGTGACTTGGAATCGGGGTCCTGACAGCTTTGGCATCAGAGCCGGACTGCCTGTAGGTTCTCCAAGCCAAACTGGTCGATGTCGAGTCTAGAAATGCTTTAGTTATATGTAGGGGAATTGATTGTGGGAGGGACGTAAGGCTCTTTTTACTCCTTTACCTTATGCCCTCTGATCTAAGTCATTCTCTTCTCATTCTACGTGGGTTTAGGACTAGGCTCTCTTCTCTCTATCAGGTTCACGTGTTACTAATCCGTAGTAACTTATAGGATTGTTGGTTACTAGCCTCAGTTCAGTTTTACTACTTTTAGTATGTTATCAGTTGAACCGGAACCTTGATATGATGTTGTTGAGTGGTTTTGCAAACTGTTGTGAATGTCTCAAATCTTTTTGTGAGCATTTACAGCTGTTATGCTGTTCAATTTCTCCTAGGAAATCTAATTCCTTTGCATTATGTTGTGCTTTCAGATGGCCACCCGTTCCCAGAACCAAGTGGTTCGTCAGACTCGATGCCTCGATGTTTGTGGTCACACGGCCATGCTGGTCCGAGTGATGGTCGAGACAGGCTATCGATGGTACCCTGAATATACCGTCGAGGAGCAGTTTAGAGACTTTAATCAAAGCCAATATCTTTGCACGGTCAGGATATATCCTTCTTATCCTGGAGCCACTGAACCACACCATTGCTCTTATGGACTTGGGGTTACCATCGGGATGTCCGTGCAGGACACAGTTTATTCGATGATGACTATCATTCGAGCCAAAACTGCCTTGCTGTGCAACACCGACTTCCGCTATATGCCAGCATCACTCCCTGGGGCACATGGGTACCTTCAGGCTATTTACTGTGATGCTAATTCACTACTCCGCACCACCACCGAGATGCTTGAGGACAAGGACCGTGAGAATCGTGCCTTGCGTATGGAGCTCTTCAATGCTCGTTCTGATCACTGGGCCACTCTGACACGGTTTGCACCTGCTGTGCAAGCGGGGTATATGGACATGAGGGGCTTGTACCCCGTGCGGTCTGGTCTGCCAGATTTTATGGAATGGCGTGAGGTGGGAGGCATCACTCCTCCCCGTGGACCCCGTCTGCCTCCGTTTGTTGGACCAAGACCACATCCGAGTCCATATGGACCGCAAGCATGGCCGTGATATGGGTTCCTCGTCCGGTGTTGGACCACAGAAGCGCCGGGTGTGGGTGCCTAACACTGCCCTGCCACCCAGGTTCACACCGAGGCCATCCTATCAGGTGCCTCGACCAGCTCAGCTGCATGCACCAGCTAAGCCCTATGGTGGGACAACCAACAATGCTCCTCCACGCACCAGCTCTGTGACGTGCTTCAAGTGTGGGGAACCGGGCCACTACCTGCGTGAGTGTCCCCAGACTAACCCCAAATAGTCTGGAAAGACTGTTGGCCGTGGCAAGCCAGCAGGGAAGGTGTACTACGCCAAGCCGGCCACCACTGCATGTGGCCATGTGAATTGTGTCTCAGCTGAAGAGGCTCAAGAGGATCCCAACGTCGTCCTCGGTACACTCCTTGTTAATTGCCACCCGGCATCTGTTCTTTTCGATACTCGAGCATCTCATTCATTCATATCTGAAAGTTCTGCTCGTCTGCATTACACCACATTTTGTGACATGCCTTCCACCATGGAGATTTCTACTCCTGGGTCTAGATGGCAAACCTCTAGAGTAAGCCATGGAAATGAAATCCAAGTTGACAGACTTGTTTTCCTTGCATCATTGATAGCTCTTAAATCTTTGGATATTAATATCATCTTGGGAATGGGCTGGATGTCAGCCCATCATGCCAAGATTGATTGTTTCTCTAGGACTGTTCAACTTACTCATCCTTCGGGAAAGATAGTCAATGTCTTGACCCGAGTAGCCAAGCGACAACTATATTCTCTTAATGCCAATCCTTTGCCAGACCTCGAAGACGTTCCGATAGTCCGTGACTTTCCGGATGTCTTTCCAGAAGAATTGCCAGGTGTTCCACCTGACAGAGATGTCGAGTTCGTGAAAGATCTCATTCCAGGAACTGTCCCAATTTCTAGAAGACCCTATAAGATGGCACCACTAGAACTAGCCGAGCTTAAGAAACAACTCGATGAGTCCTTGAAAAAGGGTTTCATCCGTCCTAGTTCATTTCCATGGGCTTGCCCCGTCCTCTTCGTCAAGAAGAAGGATGGTACGGATCGGATGGTTGTAGATTATCGACCCTTCAATTTGGTCATAATAAATAACAAGTATCCGCTCCCCAGGATCAACGACCTGTATGATCAGCTCGCTGGATCCTCAGTCTTCTCTAAAATGGATTTGAGGTTGGGCTACCATCAAATCAAAATCAAGAACGGGGACATTCCCAAAGCGGCTTTTGTTACTCGTTGCGTGTCTGAGTACACCGTCATGTCGCCGGTTTAACCAATGCCCCAGCCACCTTCTCTCGGTTAATGAACTCAATCTTCATGGAGTATTTGGATAAATTCAGCGTGGTTTACCTCGATGATATACTCATCGACTCCAAGAACGAGGAAGAACATGCCGAGCATCTAAGGCTAGTGTTGATGAAACTTGAGAGCATCGCCTTTATGCCAAATTTTCTAAATCACAATTTTGGTTGCGAAGTGACCTATCTAGGACATGTAATTTCTGGTAAGGGTATTGCTGTCAATCCCGAGCGAGTTCAAGCCGTCCTTGATTGGACTCCACCTGAGTCGGTCAAGCAAGTTCGGAATTTCCTTGGCTTAGCGAGCTATTGTGGCCGCTTCGTCGAGAATTTCTCCAAGGTTGCTAAACCTCTAACTGAACTCCTCAAGAAAGATAAAAAGTTCAAGTGGACCCCACAGTGCGTGTCGGCGTTCTGGGAACGGGGGTCCCCAGACTTGCCTGCCTGCGGCCTGCGGTGTGGCTCGAAAGAGGCCCAGCACGGCCCATCTTCATCAACACAACCTCAAGACCCTCGCGAGGGGCCAAGCCGCGTGGGGCGGACGACAAGGAGCTTCCTCAGGAACGGCCTCGTCAGGCTGGCTCATAAGGAGGCGGAGAGTTCAAGGCAGGGTACCTCGCGAGGTGCCCATGACGCAAGCCATGACGACCAAGGGGGCCAGTCGGGCGCCAGCCCGTGCAGTGTCCTCCTTTCCTCTTTGGTGCAAAGGGAGCAAGCACGGGAGAGAGCATCAAGCAAAGGCATCCGTTTCGGTGCAACAATACCAAGACCAGACCAACGGCTGGAAGGGAGTCATCGTGGAGCCCAAGCAGGCGTCATCACCAGAGCCTTTGGCGGCGAGGACCAACTTTAGTCGGGATAAGTGTACCGCTGTTCCCCTTCAAAATGGCCAATTGTTGGCGCCCTTCCGCTAAATATTTGGGAAGCGGCCGGGGCCTTCGCCTATAAATAGGACTAGCCACCCACGAGGGTAGAAGGGGAGATCTGAATCCTCATCAAGAAACCCGATAGCTAGGCGGTTGAACACCACCTAGCAGCTCATCGCACCGCCAAGAACAGACCCTCATGAGGCTGTTCTTCCTTGTATTTTCCTCATCAGCCCAGAGGCAATCCACCACACCACACCTTTGGGTAGGGTATTACACCACAATGGTGGCCTGAACCGATATAAATCCCGTGTCTCTTGCGCTGTTCCATTAGTAGTTTAGGTCCCAGCGATTGGCGAGGTGCGAGGCGGTGGAGGTTGGATCTCCACGCGCACCCAGTGTTCGAACCTCAAGGTCTGCGGAAAGCGAAATCCGACATTTGGCGCGCCCGGTAAAGTGCGCCGAAATCTACCTTCGTCGCCTCGTTCTTCCCCGACCACCGCGACCATGTCGGCGCTTCGTCGGGCCAGCGCCCGGCGCCGAGCTGCCCTCGCCTCCCATGTCGCCGAGACAGCTCCGTCGGCGAAGCGCCCTCGTCGTTCCGTCACCTGCCGTCGCGCCGCCGCCGGCCCGGCGAAACGAGCAACAAGCATCGTCCAGCACCCGTCCATGGCGGGGCGCGCCGCCTGCGCGCCGCTCACCCGGCTGGTTCGCCCGTCACGCGCGCCCAGCAGCGCCATGGAAACCTGTGTTGCACTCATCGCGGCAAGCGAGCTCTGCGCTACCGCCCGTCGGCGACTTCTCGAAGAATGGCTCGTCGAGTCGCCGAGCTCGTCCGCGCTGAGGCGCGCCCGCATTGTCCGTCTCGCTGCACCGCCCGCCCAGCAGCGATAAAGTTCAGGCGCCTCAGCCGCCTCCTCCTCAGAAAGCGCCCTGGCCCCAAAACACGCGGCCTGGCGGAACCCGCTCCGCCCGGCGCCCGCAAGCGGCAAGCGAGCTGTCAAGTTCCTCGCCCACAAGCTGCCGAGTGCTCCCGCTCCGGACGTCGGGACCTGCGCTGCCCCACCAGCGGCACAAGGAGGCCCGCAAGACCAAGCTCTCTGTAAATGTCGAGGCCCCCAGCGGCCACGGCGGGCTGCCAGCGCCTTCACCTCTGAGCTGCGCGGCGTCCGTAGCCCGCCAAGTTCAAGCGGACCTGCCTCCTCGCGGCAGCGGCACGGCTGACCCTCGGAGTTCCTCCAGCTCTGAGCTGGGCATCGAGGCTGCCAGCAGGGGATGAAAAGGTCATGGCGAACTGGTTTCCCATGGCGCTCAAGACGAAGCCCTTTGGCTCTGAATCTGGCCCGAGCACGATCTCTTCTGGGCGAGATGCGCACCCGCTTCATCGCCAACTTCCAGGGTACTCGTGACCGGCCATCCGCCGTGAGCGACATGCGCCGAATCAAGCAGCAGCCAGTGGATACTCTGTAGAAGTACATCCAGCTCTTCAACAACGCACTCCTCAAGATCCCCATGGTAACGGAGGAGGCCATCATCTCTGCCTTCTCCGACGGCGTGCGCGACGTCAAGATGAAGGAGGAGCTGGCGATGCATGAAGATCTGTGCACCTCCTTGGAGCTGTTCAATTTGGCGACCAAGTGCGCCAGGGCTGAGGAGGGGCGCCTCTCCATCCTCGAGCTGCCTGCCGCGTATCCCGAAGAAAAGAAGTCCAAGGCCAAGGACGTGAAGCGCAAGGGGCTTCGTTCATGGCCGAACAGACACCAAGCAAGGTAGAGATCAGCCGAGTCCTCCAAAAGCGTCGATGCTGCGTGTGCCACGACCTCCACACCCACAACACCAAAGAATGCCAAGAGCTCCGGACGTCTGCGAAGGAATGGTCGGAGACGCCCGTCTTGCAGCGACGGGGCTACTGACGAGGAGGAGGAAGGAATGCGGGGCGCTGGGAAGACGCGGCCAGCGCCAAGGGTGGCGCGACCAACCTCGCGCGGACCGATGGCAAGACCTGCCTCGCGAGGGAGGTGGAGGATCAGCCTCGCGAGATCGCTTCGCGAGGCAGAGCCACCCTCCGCTGCCGCCGTAGCCAAGGAGAAATGAGGACCGTCATCGGGGCCGGGGTGGGGCTTCCGGGAACGCGTCGCGATCGCTTTGCATCTGGGCGGAGCTCAAGCCCCAACCTCTCGGCGCATCTTCAAGCAGTTCGCCCGTGAGGTGAATGCAGTCCTCCCCAAGCTCGAGGCCGCGCGCCCTCTTAGGTGGTCGGCGTGCGCCATCACGTTCAGCTCAGCGGATCAGCTCAATTGCACGGCCACAGCCGGAGTTCTCCCGATGCTTTGTTCCCCAATCATCAGCAACGTGCTGGTCACCAAGACCCTCATCGACGGCGGGGCAGGACTCAATGTCATGTCCGTGGAAACATTCAACAATCTTCAAGTGCCTTACAGTCAGCTTCAGCCAACCAAGCCTTTCTCCGGAGTGACCGACGGCTCCACGGTCCCGATTGGGCAGGTCCGCCTTCCTGTCACCTTCGGGGCTCGCGACAACTACCGCACCGAGCTCATCGACTTCAACGTCGCCCACATTCGCCTGCCGTACAACGCCATCCTAGGGTACCCGGCGCTTGCCAAATTCATGGCCGTCACCCACCACGGCTACAGCGTCCTCAAGATGCCGGGGCGGCGGGGTCATCACGGTGCCTGTGAAGAGAGAGGCATGATGTGCTCCTGGGCGAGCCTTCTGGCGCATCGCTAGAAGACCAGACCACAGCAGCAGGAGGCCTCTCGAGCCCGCACCCAAGAAGAAGAAGACATCGACCGGCCCGGCTCCCCAGAGGCAGGCCCCTCGGGGCCAGCCCGGCCGGGGGAGCCTCCTTCCATCGCATAGGAAGCGCGCGGCGCCCTCCTCAGGCAGGCTCGGGGCTCTCCCCACGGAGGGCCGCCGACCTTGCCAAAGTCACGAGGCGCTTGGGCACCACGTGGGCGTGCTTGACACGTTTCCGCAACCAGGATCAAGGCAAGGAGGGCGAACCCTCGGGAGTTCGTCGGCAAGGCCATTCAGAGCTCTGAGTCAAGGGTCATGGCGGCAGCTGCCGCCTACCAGCTGTGGCCCCCATCCAGGCGAGGATGGTGGGCTGCGCGTCTGCATCGACATACCAGGGCTCAACCGAGCCGCGTCTCAAGAGCACCTCTGGCCCTCGGGAGTGGGACGTTGCAAGGGCCCGCCCCACAACTACGTGCGCATGCCTCACGGCCTGCCAAGCGCGGTTGCTGCGCACCAGCATCTCATGAGGGTCATCCTGGAGGCTCGAGAGGTCGAGCCGCCGCAGCCTGGCGGAGATGGAGATGGCCCAGTCGCCAGCGCCTCCGGACCCTCCGAGCCCCGGGCACAGGGGCTCGTGAGATCGGCTCCCGCAGCCCACCGAGTCTGCTACAGCAACACCCTTCGTCCTCAACATCGCCGGTGACATCTTTAAGTTTATTTCCGGTGGGGCGCCTTGAGGCGCATTATTCCCGAGCCGCATGGGTCCGTCCTGCGGCATCTATCCCTTTATTTCATGTCATTAGCCTATCCTGCTGGGCGCCCTCGGCTGCATCATCCCCAAGCCGCTCGGGCTGTCTGTCGGCATGTATCCTTCTTACGTTTTCTTAGGATTATGCTCTCACTCCACCATGCTTGTTATTTGGTGCCTTTTCTGGGTGGCGGAATCTTGCACGTTAAGCGGGGGTGCTTGAGCATCGCGACTCAGGGCTCCCTGGCTCTCCGGTCCTCACCCTCTGGTCTTGTCCATGGCATCGCGACACTGGCTTGCCGGCGACAGGTGAGACCAGCCGAGCCGAGACCGAGGGCGTAGAGTTTCGTCATCTAACCCATCTTACGCGTTAAAGGGGGTGCACGAGCATCGTGACTCGGGGCTCCTACGGCTCTGCGGCCCTCACCCTCTGGTCTTGTCCATGGCATCACGACACGGCTTGCCGGGCGGTGAGACCAGCCGAGAGCCGGGACACGAGGCGTAGAGTTTCGTCATCTAACCCAGCTTGCGCGTTAAAGGGGTGCACGAGCATCGCGACTCAGGGCTCTACGGCTCTCGGCCCTCACCCTCTGGTCTTGTCCATGGCATCGCGACACTGGCTTGCCGGTGACGGTGAGACCAGCCCGAGCGAGGACCGAGGGCGTGGAGTTTCGTCATCTAACCCAGCTTGCGCGTTAAGCGGGGGGTGCACTGAGCATCACGACTCGGGGCTCCTACGGCTCGCCGCCCTCACCCTCTGGTCTTGTCCATGGCATCGAGACACTGGCTTGCCAGCAGCGGTGAGACCAGCCCGAGGCGGGACCAAGCGTGAGAGCTCGGCATCGGCCAAATTCTGAGGACACACTCGAAGATAAGGCCCAGAGCAGGCGCAACCCGCCTTGAGTAGGGCCCGTGAGTCCCTGGCTGGCTCACGGGTGCCCAGATACACCTCGTCCAGCCCTACCGTGCCAGCCACGTGTCGGGGTGGGGCTGTATATGCCGGGGCTCCTCCGGGCCCCCTCCCCGTGCCGATGGAAGCACCATGCTCAGCTGGCTAACGACACTGCCGAGGCGGCTATGCCCGTCTTGCTTCTCAGGCGCTATGCTCCGCTGGTGATAAACAAGCGAGGGTGGCCTCGGGTCGCATCAACCTTAGGGAGCCCAGGCTCGGTGTCGGCCTCATCGCGCGCCTCCCTCGGGAGGCGTCGCGAGGCTGGGCACGAGGGCTGCGCCTAAGTCACGCCAGACGCCGCCACCCAGCCAGGCCCCGGGCCTGGTTAAATCGCCGTCACTTCCAGCGGAGCCAAAGTGCGAATGCCGTTTGGCGTCAGGGGACTCACGAGCATCGCGACTCAGAACCTAGCTGGTCACGTAGCCCCTCACCCCTTAGTTCCGAAGGCTAACGGCGGTTGAGGTATCTGTGAGCAGGGCCCTGCGGGCGTGAACGGTAGATCCACCTGCGTCTCACCTCCCTACTTGCTGTTAAATGCGCCAAGGGGACTCACGAGCATCGCGACTCAGGAGCCTAACTTGTCACGTAGCCCCTCACTCCTTGGTCCCGTCCTGGTTTCCGGTTGAGGCTAACGGCGGCCTAGGTATGCGCGGGGCCGGGCTCTGCCGGCGTAGAACATAAGCAAGTAGGAAGCGCAAATTTCAAGGAATTCAAAAGCAAATATTACAGTCCACACTGTTATCATAATACCAAATGAAAGTTTAAACGCCTCCCCGAGGCATGATACATGTGCAGGAATTAAAAGCAGGACATGAGCCACAACAGAGTCACTTGTCGGCGGTGGAGCAGCAGCGGAGTGGGTTCGCCTCGTGGAGCAGCAGGGTCGGCAGCGCCCGCCTGCTTGGTCTTGAAGGCCGGAACTTCCCCACAGAGCCTCCATGCGACCCTTCACAGCCTCGGCAGCGGCGGTTGCATGCTCGCGGCTTGCTGGCTCCAGAGGCTGTCGGTCGGCCGCTGGGATCGCGAAGGTAGATGTGGGTGAGGACCCGCGTCGATGCCGCGAAGACAAGACACGCCTCGGCCTCGGCCGTGGGGCCAAGCCAAGGAGACATCTTCAAGCGCGAACCAGGAAGGAAGCAGCTTGGCGGGACCATCCTCGGCGCCGTCCGGCGGACTCTCGAGCAGCTGTCGTAAAGCGTCTTCAGCAAAGCGAGCCTTCACCTCCATATCCATGAAGGCCCGCGATCTTACTGCAGAACCAGCGCCTTGTCGTCCAGCTCAACCTTCTCGCCTCCAGCTCCTGCTCCAGCGCGCCTAGGCGGTCGCGGCGCTTCTTGAGCCTGGCCTCCCGGTCCTTGACGGCCGCCTCACGAGCCTTCATGCTTTCCTCCTGCTCCTGGCGGAGGCGGGCCTCCTCGGCAAGCTGGTTCTGCAGGCCCTTCAGCTCGCTCTCCAGCATCTCACAACGACCTTGGATGCTAGCTGCCTCCCCCAGGACAGCATCGCGGGCAATCTTCGCCTCACGGACAGCCTGCTTCTCCTCGTCGCAAGCCGTCGAGGCTTGGACCAGCGCCGCCTGAATCGAAGCGTCGAAGCGAATCCAGCCAGAGGCCAGCTCCAAGCGCCCGGCCACCAAGCGAGGGTTGGCGCCCAGAAGATCTTGTCGCAACCGGTCCAATTCAGCAGCAAAGACGATATAGGGCGATGGGAGAGTCGGAGACAATAGTTGGTGGAGTAGGAGGAGGCGTGGCGTAACCCGCGATGTCGTGAGGTGGGACCTGCTGCGCCCCAACAGCTATGGCGGCATCGAGCAAGGACACCTCGGGAGTCGCTTGGGCCATGGGGCTGAGCTCGCCCCATCCAACCGCCGAGCCTCGCGAGATGACCCGGGCAGGAGAGGCCCGTCTCTTGCCATCGCCTTCCTTCGCGGGCAGAGGCGCTGCCCCAGATGAAGCCTTAGGAGCTCCCTTGACTTCGCCGCGCGGCGCCAGCCTAGCCAAGAGATCTGGATATCAAGCCTCGCGACAAAAGCAAGGAATAAAACAAGAATCAAGCACTTCTTGGTCATCGCTCATGAGCTCAGGCAACCTCCGGCCATGCTTGAAGCCGAGGCGGCTGCAGGGATCAGCTTCAAGGGGCGGGGAGCAGGAGGCGCGTCTGCGGATCGCCCGGGGCAGGCGGACCCATGGGGACCAGCCAGTCCGGTCCTTCTTGGGATCGGGGCAGGCTTCGCCTCCTGCCCATCCTCATCCTCGTCGTCGTCACTCTGGGGGAGGCGGAGAGTGCGGAACCTGCGCCGAAGGGGAGGAGCCCTTGACTCCGCCCCCAAATCAACCCCCTCTCCCGGTCTCTTTCCTCCACCTCTTGGCTGGAGTCGGCGGAGGACCGTCCACCAGTCCTCCCGGGCCTCCACGGGCAGGCCCATCCCCATTGAAGACAGGCATGGTCCCCACTACCTGCTCCCAATCCTCACGAAGGAACAAGGCGGCTGGGCGCCCTCGGTCTCGCCACATTGCCCCAACCAAGGACTAGAGGACCGTCGCGGATCCTCGCCCGGCCGGGACCACGGGGCTCGAGTGAGGCCTCCACGCGAGGCAATCTTGTGAGCGGGCCGATTGATGCTCCGGGAACTCCCTCGGCAGCGGCGCTTGCGGTCAGCCGCCGTCGCCACGCTGGCCGGCTTCAGATCTGCGTCCATCTTCTCCAGCACCAGCTTTGCGCGGGGATCCAGAAGCTCCACTCGGGACCATTCGTCGGAGCTCACGGGGCACTCCGTGGGCAGGATCAGCCGAGGGTGGATGCGCCCAGCATCCACCAAGACCCACTTGCTCCTGAAGCCCTCAATCCGCTTCCGAGGGTTTGAAATGGCGATGGCTCCGCCGTATCGTGGCTTCGCGCCGCTGGCGCAGAACCATGGGAGGTTCGGAGGGAGAAATAATGGCGCAGCAAGGCCACCGAGGGCTTCACCCCAACATGGGCCTCACAATAGTAGGCGAAGATTTCCAGAAGAAGGACGGAGTTGGGATGGAGGTGCAGAGCTTGAATGTTGTAGTGACGGAGGACGGAGAAGAAGAACTCAAAAAAGGGAGGCACCAGACCAGCAATGACGGCGCTCACGAAGAGCGGGTAGAAGGTACTCCCTCGACCCTCAGGGGCGGAAGAGCCGGCCTTGAACGGCTCCGTTCCGTTGACGCCCTGCGCCTCTGCCATCAGGCGCACCAGGGCGAGGCTCGCCTCTGACACATTTGGCGGGTCCAAGGCAGGAGAGTACCAAGCTCCGGCCGGGGCTTGGCGAGGCGCCATGACTAGCTAGGGCACGCAGGCGGAGTGGATCTGAAGATCTTGGAAGCAGAGAGGAGAGGTGCGAGAAAGGGGATCTGGGCAGCAACTGGAGAAAGTAAAGGAGGCAAGGAAGATGCCACTCTGTTATCAACTCACGCGGTTACAGAGGCGCACGCGTCCAATCAACCGCCACGCGCCGCCCAAGGCCGCAGGCTGTTAGGGCCCTTGACGCTTCGCCTTGCCCTTCGCCTCTGCTCGGCCAAGTTCGGGCGCGCCGTGGGCCGGGTGCTCTTGTCGGTGTTAAGGAATGGGGTCCCCAGACTTGCACTGCAGCCTGCGGCGTGGCTCGAAGGAGGCCCAACCACGGCGCATCTTCATCAACACAAGCTCAAGACCCTCGCGAGGCCAAGCCTCATGAGGCGGACGACAAGGAGCTTCCTCGAGCACGACCTCGTCGAGGCTGGCTCATGAGGAGGCGGAGAGTTCAAGGCAGGGTACCTCGCGAGGTGCCCATGGCATAACCATGATGACCAAAGGCGCCGATCGTGCGCCAGCCAGCAGATGTCCTCCTTTCCTCTTTGGTGCAAAGGGAGCAAGCGCGGGCGAGAGCATCATGCAAAGGCATCCGTTTCGGTGCAACAAGACCAAGACCAGCCCAACGGCTGGAAGGGAGTCATCGTGGAGCCCAAGCAGGCGTCATCACCAGTGCCTTTGGCAGGCGAGGACCAACTTTAGTCAGGATAAGTGTACCCGTTGTTCCCCTTCAAAATGGCCAATTGTTGGCGCCCTTCCCGCTCAATATTTGGGAAGAGGCCCAGGGCCTTCGCCTATAAATAGGACTAGCCACCCACAGGGTAGAAGGGGGGGAGAGATTCGAATCCTCATCAAGAAACCAGTAGCTAGAGCGACTGAACACCACCTAGAAGTTCATCTCACCCGCCAAGAACAGACCCTCGCGAGGCTGTTCTTCCTTGTATTGTTCCTCATCAGCCCAAGAGGCAACCACCACACCACAAACTAGAGTAGGGTATTACACCACAATGGTGGCCCGAACTAGTATAAATCTTGTGTCTCTTGTGCTGTTAGTTAGTAGTTTAGGTCCCTGCGATTCGGGCGAGTGCGAGGCGGTGGAGGTCGGATCTCCGCGCACACCCCAATGTTGAACCTTAAGGTCTGCGGAACCCGAAATCCGACATTTGGCGCGCCAGGTAGGGGTGCACCGGAATCCACCTTCTGCCACCTCGTGTCCCGTCGCATCGTCATCACCATGTCCGGCGACCAAGCGGGCAACCCAGACCCTTGGGCGGCGTGGCCCGCCCGCGCAAAGCCGCTCACCTCGGGCGACCCAGTGCCCCGGGTAGCGCGCGTTCCGTGGCGCTGCGGAGCGCGCGGCGCGGACGAGCCGGCGGCTCTCACGCGCGGCGGCGCGGTCGGCAGCAAGGGCTCTCAATCACGCGCGACCACGTCGCTGTACACCCGCCGGGAGCGAAGGCGAACTCGAGGTCCGCGCTCACGGTGGCCCGAGCTGCTGCGGTGCGAGCTCTTTGGAGAGCGGGCATGACGTGCTGCTGGAAGCGAGTGGCGAGCTCCGAAGCCGCCGCCTCGGGAGCTCACCCCTTCTGCACCCAACTTCCATCTCAGGCCCAAGGCGGCCCGCACGGGGGCTCCGCGTGTGCCCGCGGGCTCCAAAGCTACTCCAGCACCGGCGTAGCTGTCAGCACCGGGCCGGTGGCGGGGTTGCCCCCGCCCCCGACCCGCGGAGAAGAAGGACTCGACGTAACTCACGGCCCAGGTGGACCGCCGCGCCACCACCCCACGGTGGGCGCATCAAGCAGAGCAGCATGACACGCTCAGCACTACGGCATGGCCTTCGGGATGACGGCGCCAGAAGAATACGTGCCCCACATGGTAGACCAAGGGCACCCGCATGAGGGAGAACAAGGCTCGCTCCTCAGCCCGAGCTGGGGAGATGAGGCGCCGGAAGCCGAGCTCTTCCAGGAGCCTCGAGACGGTCCCACTGGTCACGCTGGGCGGCGATTATCGGTACCGCTACTTCCTCAAGAGCAAACATCGCTAACCATAGGTCGCAGGAGGTGCAGGTCGCCACGACAGTGGCTGCCCGCTCGCGGTCTCCTACCCCTCGGGAGGGCGCGAGGGCCTGCGGAGAGAGGCAGAGATCCGACATCACCACCGCGGCCTTCCGGATCAAGCGTTCTCGGGAGGTAGGCCCTCTGCTGGGGGGCGTCTCGTGGCCTGCCTGGCGGAGGACCCGTGGTCGTCGGGGAACGGTGGCGACCGCTCTACCCCATCGGCGTCCTGGTTTCCGGTCGTCGTTGATGGCACTAGAGTGTGGCGCAAGGCGGGGCCCTCGTCTGGCGATATGAAGCAAGGCGGTACACTGTGAAGAAGGCCCAGTGCCTGTGAAGCTCGCCGCCCCGTGACACTCTCACGTAATAATGAGTGGGGCTGTACACGCCCCAGAGTCTCAGGGGTGCCGGCCTCAGGCCATGGGGCTCCCTCCCAAGCCCAGTGGCAGCACTTAGCTCCGCGCTGGTGAGAAGACGTCCAAGACTAGACTAGGTGCCGGACGCGGCTTTCCTTCTGCTTTCTTCGCCTTCTCCATTTGATTGTCGCTTTCCCCCGCTGGTTTTAAGTTGGATTCGAATTTGAGATTTGCGTGTGTTCGGGGAAGGGGTGCTTAGTCTCGTTCGAGCAAATCTCTAGCGTTTGGTTACCCTCCGCTGAGCTGCCTCCCTCGCGAGCCCCTCGCGAGCCAGGCTAAACCTAGCTTGCGCAAGAGCCCAGCCTATCGCCGCCACGTCCTCTCCGGAGGGTCTTTACTGCAGATCCTACGGATTCGATCAGGAGACACTCAGGTCACCGCAGCCTCCCACAGGCTATCCCAGGACTCGTATGAAACAAAAGTAAACTAGCCAACCAGCACGTCACTTAGCCAACCACCTGGCGCGGGCGTATGGGCGATGTAACACCTGCTAATACGATGAACACAAGTTTTACATGAGGGGCTCCCCCTCCCAAAATGCTCTCACATCCATCAGGCCAAAACCTGAGTTCTATTCGTGCAGGGTAACGGAACAGGGACAATACATAATTAGTTGGATAAATCCCCCAATGCGTCCTCAGGAGCACCTCCCGAGCCGTTGCTGGCATCGCTGGCCTCGCCGTCACTGTCTGCGTGGCCATCGGCGGCGTCTGGGCCATTCACCACGCCGCCCTCATCAGCGGCCACGACCACACCGTCGTTGTCCGAAGCACAGGCCCTGACGAGAGCATCCACATTGTCTTCCACCCGGTCGCGCGAGTCACCGGACGGCACGGGAGGCTGGGGCGATGGCTGCGTCAAAGTCGAAGTGGGGTCCATGTTCGAGAATGGCTGAACACACGAGAAAAGCGCGCCCAAGCAGCGCCGGCTCCTCTCCTCCACCAACCTATTGGCCACGACCAACGCGCCTCGGCCGCGCCACCACATCGATGAAGAACTGGAGGTTGCGGCGTAGTTAACGCGGCGGCTTCGCCAACAGCCGCCTCGCAGATGTTACCCAAGGCTGTGTTGGCTCTTTCCCGGAGCGTGGTGAGCATGGGGCCGTGCTCATGCTCCAAGATTCGCCGCTGACGTATCTCGTCCGTGTTCTGGCGCTCGACGGCCTCGGCCTCCTCTGTAACGCCCCGGATTCGATGCGCCAGGTGTCCGCCAGTTATTCGCCGTCTTTGCCATGTCATGTGCTTGCGTGTTGCACTTTGCCATGTCATCATATGCATTTCATATCATGTCATCATGTGCATTTCATTTTGCATACGTGGTCGTCTCATGCATCCGAGCATTTTCCCCGTTGTCCGTTTTCCAATCCGGCACTCCTATGTCTCCCGGCGCCCCTTTTACCTCTTTTCATGTGCGGGTGTCAAACGGTCTCGAAATGGAGCGAGGTTTGTCAAGCGGCCCTGGTATAGCACCGATGAACCGCCTGTCAAGTTTCGTGCCATTTGGAGGTCGTTTGGTACTCAACAGTTAACGGGTAACATGAAGCCTCTTTGTTTGCAGCCCAACACCCCTTTCTAAGTGGCCCAAAACCCACCAAACTCCCCTCCATGCTCTCGGTCGTTCGATCACGATCGCGTGGCCGAAAACCGCACCTCATTTGGACTCTCCTAGCTCCCTCTACCTATTTATAGGTGCCTCCCCCCGAAAAAAATCACAGATGAAACCCTAGCCTTCGTCCTCCTCCCGCAGCCGGACACGTCCGGACCCCGCCGGACATGTCCAGCCGTCGCCGCCACCTCACCCGACCAATGGCAATGCGCCACGTCGCCTCCGCCGCCGCTCCTGGCCAACCGGCCGCCGCCACCTCACCCGCCACCCTCTCTCTCTCCTCAGCCCCGCCGCCGGCCCGCCCGGGCAGGCGAGCCCTTGAGCCCGCGGGGGCCGAGCCGACCAGCAGCGCCTCCGGGCCCGCCCGCCCTGGCCCGCCGCCAGCCGCGCCGCGCCCGCCTCGCGCCCGCCACGGTGTGCCCGTCGCCGCCCCTCGCTGCTGCGCCCGGCGAGCCGCCGCCAGCGCAGCCGAGGCACCGCGCCGATCTTGCCGCTCCCTCCGCCCTCCATCGCGCGCCGCCCCAGGTGCCGCGGACCACGCCTCCGCCGCCCGGCCTCCCAGCATCGCCCGGCGGACCTCTCGTCCGCCCAGCGATTCGCGCGCCGCCCCCTAGCCGGCGCGGCCCGCCACTCGCCGTGCCCTCTCGCCTCCTCGTCGCCGGCGTTCCTCCGTCCGTCCGCCTCGGCTTCCGCGCCATCGCCGGAGCCGCCTCCACCTCGCCGGAGTAGAAGTGGGATCAGATCCACCAGCACACCGAACCAAACACCCTCCCGCGACCCGGATCCGTCCGTCCCGGGATTTCCTTATCCCGCGTTGACTTTTCGGAGGTATAAAATCCACTAAGTCCCGAAATCTGCAGTAATTTTGTTCCATTTTCGTTGCATCGTATCTCGGTCATCGTAGCTCCGTTTTGCGTGTGTAATATGTCAAAATGTTCGTATCGAAGAGTAGATCATTTCACCTCATTGCATCATTTTCATTTGAGCTCATGTTGATGCCCGAAATGCTGTTGCAAGAGTGCTATGTGATGTTAGTTTCTGATTTTTATCAGAACTTGCACTTCTGTCATTTTTGCTATGATTGATGTGTGCATCCTATGGATTTGAGTCGTACATGTGTTTTGCAATATGCCATGTCTTATTTCCAGTGGTGCTTGCTATGTATTTTTGTGATCTATGTGGTGACTAGCACAAGCATGCAAACTAGGTGTCTTGTTGTTGCTGATTTCAGCCCTGTTTAGCTGTTATTTTGATGCCATGTTTACTTGATGCTATAGAGATCCATGCATATTTTGAGATACTTCACTTAGGATGTTTTGTAAAGCATGTCATGCTCTATCCATCCATGCCCTTGTTTGCAATTATGGAGTGCCATAGCTTGAGTCAATCGAGCTCTACTTTTGCTATCAAATGTTTCCTGGCAGATTGTATACATGTTATTCAATTTTGCCAAGTTTGTTGTGATTGATCCTTGCATGCTATGTTATTGTTCTTGCCATGTATGTCTTCTATGCCATGTCTTCTTGATGTATGTATGCTTAGTTTATCATTTAAGGCTCTGTAGTGAGTGCATTGAGCTTGTAAACATGCCTTCTCGTTATCAGTTTTTGACATGTCATGTTGCTGAATCTGTTAACGAAACTTTCGATATTGACATGGGTGTTACTATATTTTCTGATCCTTTTTGGCTTATGGTCACTAAAGGACTTTTGTTATATGCAATTAGTAGTTTCATTTCATGCCTTTGTTTGCCATGATAAGTTCCTGTAACATGTTGTTTCATAGCTCTAAACATTGCAACCTGATGTTATTTCTGCCAATGCCTGAAACTGTTGTTACTTGCAATCTTGCCATGTCATTTTGAGCATGTTCTAGTCATTTCTGGAGATAGCTCAGTGCTCATGTTTTGTAATGCTTTACCTGTACATCATGCCCATGCCTTTTGTTATTATGTTGGGGTGCTGTAGCATGTTGTTTTGATGCTTGCAATATGCTTAGTTGCTGTTTTGGACAGATTGTTGCTTAGGCTTGTATAGGGTGTATGTGTTGATCCGTTGCTCTGTTTTGAGTGTGCTCTATATGAAACTTGCTTGATTTTGCATGTAGTTTCATATTATCATGTTGGATCCTTGTTTTGAGGTGTTTTTCTTGATGTTTGTATGCATTTTGCATCAATGCCATGTTTATCTTGTTTTGCTCATATCTTCTAGGCCGTAGCTCCGAATCTAATGAACTTTATATGTAACTTGACTAGAATTTCGTGTAGATCATCGTGGTGCATATTAAATTGCTGTTTAACAACTCGAACATAATGTTTATTCAGATCTGGAACAATTTCGAAATTTGCATATGAGGACTTACCGGAATTGTTATATGTTGTTTCCGGCCTCATTTAAACTTGCTTTGATGTGTTCGTTCTTGTTTGCATCATCTCTTGCCATGAGTAGCTTCATGTAGTTTTGTCATGCATCATGCTTGTTGTGCATCATGTCTTGTTCATGTATGGTGTGTTTACCTATGTTGTGTGCTTCTTCTTGTTAGTTCATGTTTCGTTGCGATCGTGAGGATTCGTTCGTCTACGCTTGGTTCGGCTTCATCCGTTCGTCTTCTTCATGGACTCGTTCTTCTTCCTTGCGGGATTTCAGGCAAGATGACCGCTACCCTGGATCTCACTACTATCATTGCTATGCTAGTTGCCTCGTTCTTTCGCTATGCTGCGCTACCTATTACACATTTATCAAGCCATCCCAATTGCCATGTCAGCCTCTAACCTTTTTGCACCCTTCCTAGCAAACCGTTGTTTGGCTATGTTACCGCTTCGCTCAGCCCCTCTTATAGCGTTGTTAGTTGCAGGTGAAGATGAAGTTTGTTCCTTGTTGGAACATGGAGATGTTGTTCCTTCTTGGAACATGTTTACTTGTTGGGATATCACAATATATCTTATTTAATTAATGCATCTATATACTTGGTAAAGGGTGGAAGGCTCGGCCTTATGCCTGGTGTTTTGTTCCACTCTTGCCGCCCTAGTTTCCGTCATATCGGTATTATGTTCCCGGATTTTTTCGTCCCTAACGCGGTCGGGTGATTTATGGGACCACCTTGACAGTTCGCTTTGAATAAGACTTTTCCGGCAAGGCCCAACATTGGTTTTACATTTGCCTCACCTAGCCTTTTTCCCTTGGGAGTCGCGCTCTCAAGGGTTATCTTTATTACCCCGGGCCGTGCTTGTCTAGCGTTGGTCCAAACTAAACACCGTCGGGACCATCCCTTGGCAACTTGGGTTACGTCGGTTCTCAGACGCTTCGCTTATCCGGTCGTGGGTGAGGCGAGATCTGTGGCGGCTACTATCAGGGTGTCGGCACGCCGGGAGGTCTTGCTGGACTTGTTTTATTGCTGTGAAATGTCTTGTAGCCGGGATTCCGAGACTGATCGGGCTTCTCGGGGAGAAGGTCTATTCCTTCGTTGATCGCGAGAGCTTGTCATGGGCTAAGTTGGGACACCCCTGCAGGGTTTGAACTTTCGAAAGCCGTGCCCGCGGTTATGTGGCAGATGGGAATTTGTTAATGTCCGGTTGTAGAAAACCCGAAGTGGATCTCAATTAAAATACACCAACCGTGTGCGTAACCGTGAGTGTCTCTTTTCGGGGTTGATCGAAAGGAGAACACGGTTTCTGGGTTATGTTTGACGTAAGTAGGAGTTCAGGATCACTTCTTGATCATTACTAGTTGACGACCGTTCCTTTGTTTCTCTCCTCGCTCTCATTTGCGTATGTTAGCCACCATATATGCTTAATCGCTGCTGCAGCCTCACCACTTTACCCTTTCCTTACCCATTAAGCTTTGCTAGTCTTGATACCCATGGTAATGAGATTGCTGAGTCCTCGTGGCTCACAGATTACTACACCACCAGTTGCAGGTACAGGTTTGCGATGTTCATGACGTGAGAGCGATGCTTGTTTGTGTTGGAGTTCTTCTTCTGCTTCTTCGTTCAGGGGTTAGGCTCCAGGTCGGCAGCCTGGGCTAGCCGGGTGGATGTCGTTTGAGTTTCTGTTTATGTTTCATCCGTAGTCGGATGTTGATCTCTTGTATATGATGTTGATGTATTCTTGGGGCATTTGTGCCTTTTGTATGTATCCCCATCTATTATGTAATGTTGATGTAATGATATCCACCTTGCAAAAGCATTTCCAATATGCGGGTCTATCCTTGGTGGGACCATCGAGTTCCTTTTGGATAGGGTCGCATATTGGGCGTTACAAGTTGGTATCAGAGCCTCGACTGACCCTAGGAGCCCCCTTGATTGATCGGTAGTTTGGCCGTTGTTGAATCTAGAAGAAAACTATTTTCGGAGTCTAGTTATATCGGAGAGTAGGAATTCTTTTTACTCCTCTGCCCCTTCGTCGCTCTGGTAAGGAATCTTGACGTAGGTGTTTTGAATTACTTCTCTTCCCCTTCAAATTTTTCTTTAGGATCACGCAGTTGGTTTTCCGGTAGTTGTTCCTCAGCTCTTTTGTCCGGTGCATTTCTCGTCAAGTCGACTCGACCTTCTTCATCCTTGAGTTCAATCCTCAGTTCTTCCTCCGACGTCGTTGTTTTTCGTTGTCCGAAGTTGTCCTTGTTTTTCCCAACCGCCCACCCTTCTTCTTCTCGGAACCGGAGTCCGTAATCGAGTATCCATCCTACTCGTGCGAAGTTTTTGCTTTCTCTCCTCAATGATTTCAACCGGTGTTTTCTCTTCAAATTATTCGTCGATTTCCCCTTCCAAGTTGCCTTTGTTTTTCCCGCCCTCCCACCCCTTTTATTCCCGGAGTTCGAGTTTCTTCCGACCATCAATTTCGTTCGTGCGGAGTACCTTCAGTCTTCCCTCAATTATTTCAACCGGTGAATTCTCGTCTTGTTCGTCATTATTCATCTCTTTCTTTTCCGGTGCACTCAATTTAAGTTTTTCGGTTGATCATATTCTTTTCCTCAGCTCAAGTGTTTTTCCTTGCTCGTTCGTCTCTCGCCAGTTTATCATTCCGGAGTTCCGAAGGCATCTCAGGAGATTCGTCTATGTTTGAATTAATTCGAGGTTGTCACCTCATTCAAATATTTCAGTTCTTCCGGTGCATCATCTATCTGTTAATCATTCCTTTCCAACGGTGTTATCTCTTCAGTGGGCCCTAACCCACAGGTCTTTTTCCAGGATCTTACCTGACTCTTCTAATTTCCCCGTAGGTATGCTCCATTCTTTTCGGAGTTTGACGTAAGTATGAATTTCATCAGTCAGATGTTTTTCCAAGATCGATTTCAAACCATTTCATTGTTGGCTCAACCTCTTTGTTTTTCACTCTACCGGAGTACCTCGGTTATTTTGATGGTGTTTCTCGTCATTCTCAACTTTGAAGATCGAGGAAGAGTTTTTCCTCTGAATCTTGTCCGTTCTCCCGGAGATTCATGGTGATAGCTCGATGTTATCCTATCTAATTGTGTCCAGTTGTGCAATTCTTTTCATCCATCCGGAGTATTTCAGGAGTTGTTTTCCGTCTCGATCATCCGGAGGTCATCTTTTCGGAATATTTCTTCGTTCTAAGTTTTCAAATCCGTTCTCCAATTATTCCTTATTCGTGCCCCTTCGTTCATCTCAATATTATTCCGGTGCTTCGTTCAAGTATTCTTCAATCAATTCGCGATCTCTTCGTTCTCTTGCATTTTAATTCCCTCAAGTACCTTCGTGCTTTCCTAATTCTTCCCGGTGTTTCATTCTCTTTCATCAGTCATTTTCGAATTCTTACGGTGGTTCTTTCAGATTCTTTTTCCTTGTTTATCATTTTAATCCATTCGAGCTGTTCAATCCTACCGGTGGTTCATGAAGACCTTCTCAAGTTTACGACATGTCACTTCTCAATTCTTTTTAAAAGAAGAATAAGTAATATGCAAAATCCATTGGTGGTCATCAATTTAATTTGATGAAGGATAAGCATACAATAAATCTTATTCTTATTTCATCCAAGTGATTGATCTTTTTCTTTGGAGTTTGTTCTTAATGAATAAATTCTAGTTCCAAGTCTTTTCATCTTTTCTTTTCCGGAGTTTAAATTTTCTCGGCCATTTCGTCGGAACCGC
This sequence comes from Aegilops longissima, assembly GCA_021605205.1. Taxonomy (NCBI): domain Eukaryota; kingdom Viridiplantae; phylum Streptophyta; class Magnoliopsida; order Poales; family Poaceae; genus Aegilops; species Aegilops longissima. The sequence continues at coordinate 83,436,450 of CM038681.1, forward strand.
CATCTAAATCATCGCGAGGCTCATCTTATTCTTTCTTCCTTCATTCTATCTCATCATCCTTTTTGTCACCGGAGTTCTTCACGGTGGATCGTCATGATTTAATTCATTCTCTCAAGAGTTCATCAAGATTCTTGTTGGTGGAATTCAAGCTTCTTTCTTCTCACGTCTCGAAGTGCAATTAATTCTCGGCATTCTTTTGAAGTGGAGTTTTGCATTTTCGCCATTCTCAGCTATTTAATCTTTTTCACTTGTGGTCGGCGATCAGCTCATAATTTTGAGATGTTTTCCATAAGTCCATATCAAGCTTATTCTTGCGTTGTTGATTTTCTCAACAACTCCATTCAATCCTTCTAAATTCTTTTCAATCAATTATCTTTCAATTTTTTTCCGGAGGTTTTGTGTCATTCCATCTTGTGAAGTTCATGTTCTACTCCTTCCATGTTCAACCGGTGTGCTGCCTTAATCCTTTCAGTCTTATTCATTTCTTTTCTCATTCTAACCAATACGGTTAGAACGAGTTCTTTCATAGTCTATCTGATTCTGTGAGCTTTCAATTCTCGTCATTCTCATCGTTTCCCTCTTCTTCTCGAGTGCTCTCGATTCTTTGCTTCTTCCCTGGAGTTTCTTGTGTCACCTCATCTCCTTTTTCTCTTCCGTCTCGGTCCTAAGATCTCGGGACGAGATCTCTTGTTAGTGGAGGAGTGTTGTAACGCCCCGGATTCGATGCGCCAGGTGTCCGCCAGTTATTCGCCGTCTTTGCCATGTCATGTGCTTGCGTGTTGCACTTTGCCATGTCATCATATGCATTTCATATCATGTCATCATGTGCATTTCATTTTGCATACGTGTTCGTCTCATGCATCCGAGCATTTTCCCCGTTGTCCGTTTTCCAATCCGGCACTCCTATGTCTCCCGGCGCCCCTTTTACCTCTTTTCATGTGCGGGTGTCAAACGGTCTCGAAATGGAACGAGGTTTGTCAAGCGGCCCTGGTATAGCACCGGTAGACCGCCTGTCAAGTTTCGTGCCATTTGGAGGTCGTTTGGTACTCCAACGGTTAACCGGGTAACCGCAGAAGCCTCTTTTGTTTGCAGCCCAACACCCCTTTCTAAGTGGCCCAAAACCCACCAAACTCCCCTCCATGCTCTCGGTCGTTCGATCACGATCGCGTGGCCGAAAACCGCACCTCATTTGGACTCTCCTAGCTCCCTCTACCTATTTATAGGTGCCTCCCCCCGAAAAAAATCGCAGATGAAACCCTAGCCTTCGTCCTCCTCCCGCAGCCGAACACGCCCGGACCCCGCCGGACATGTCCAGCCGTCGCCGCCACCTCACCCGACCAATGGCAATGCGCCACGTCGCCTCCGCCGCCGCTCCTGGCCAACCGCCGCCGCCACCTCACCGCCACCCTCTCTCTCCTCAGCCCCGCTGCCAGCCCGCCGGGCAGGCGAGCCCGCTTGAGCCCATCGGGGCCCGAGCCGACCCAGCGCGCCTCCGGCGCCCTCCGCCATGCCGCCAGCGCCAGCGCTCGCCGCGCCCGCCTCGCGCCCGCCACGGTGTGCCGTCGCCGCCCCTCGCTGCCTCCGGCCGGCGAGCGCCGCCAGCGCAGCCCGAGGCGCCCGCGCCCGTCTTGCCGCTCCCTCCGCCCTCCATCGCGCGCCGCCCGAGTGCCGCGGACCACGCCTCCGCCGCCCGGCCTCCCAGCATCGCCTGCGGACCTCGTCCGCCAGCGATTCGCCGCCGCCGCCCTAGCCGGGCGCGCCCGCCACCTCGCCGTGCCCTCCGCCTCCTCGCCGGCGCGTTCCTCCGTCCGTCCGCCTCGGCTTCCGCGCCATCGCCGGAGCCGCCTCCACCTCGCCGGAGTAGAAGTGGGATCAGATCCACCAGCACACCGAACCAAACACCCTCCAGCGACCCGGATCCGTCCGTCCCGGGATTTCCTCATCCCGCGTTGACTTTTCGGAGGTATAAAATCCACCAAGTCCCGAAATCTGCAGTAATTTTGTTCCATTTTCGTTGCATCGTATCTCGGTCATCGTAGCTCCGTTTGGCGTGTGTAATATGTCAAAATGTTCGTCTCGAAGAGTAGATCATTTCATCTCATTGCATCATTTTTATTTGAGCTCATCTTGATGCCCTAAATGCTGTTGCAAGAGTGCTATGTGATGTTAGTTTCTGATTTTTATCAGAACTTGCACTTCTGTCATTTTTGCCATGATTGATGTGTGCATCCTATGGATTTGAGTCGTACATGTGTTTTGCAATATGCCATGTCTTATTTCCAGTGGTGCTTGCTATGTATTTTTGTGATCTATGTGGTGACTAGCACAAGCATGCAAACTAGGTGTCTTGTTGTTGCTGATTTCAGCCCTGTTTAGCTGTTATTTTGATGCCATGTTTACTTGATGCTATAGAGAGATCCATGCATATTTTGAGATACTTCACTTAGGATGTTTTGTAAAGCATGTCATGCTCTATCCATCCATGCCCTTGTTTGCAATTATGGAGTGCCATAGCTTGAGTCAATCGAGCTCTACTTTTGCTATCAAATGTTTCCTGGCAGATTGTATACATGTTATTCAATTTTGCCAAGTTTGTTGTGATTGATCCTTGCATGCTATGTTATTGTTCTTGCCATGTATGTCTTCTATGCCATGTCTTCTTGATGTATGTATGCTTAGTTTATCATTTAAGGCTCTGTAGTGAGTGCATTGAGCTTGTAAACATGCCTTCTCGTTATCAGTTTTTGACATGTCATGTTGCTGAATCTGTTAACGAAACTTTCGATATTGACATGGGTGTTACTATATTTTCTGATCCTTTTTGGCTTATGGTCACTAAAGGACTTTTGTTCTATGCAATTAGTAGTTTCATTCCATCCCTTTGTTTGCCATGATAAGTTCCTGTAACATGTTGTTTCATAGCTCTAAACATTGCAACCTGATGTTATTTCTGCCAATGCCTGAAACTGTTGTTACTTGCAATCTTGCCATGTCATTTTGAGCATGTTCTAGTCATTTCTGGAGATAGCTCAGTGCTCATGTTTTGTAATGCTTTACCTGTACATCATGCCCATGCCTTTTGTTATTATGTTGGGGTGCTGTAGCATGTTGTTTTGATGCTTGCAATATGCTTAGTTGCTGTTTTGGACAGATTGTTGCTTAGGCTTGTATAGGGTGTATGTGTTGATCCGTTGCTCTGTTTTGAGTGTGCTCTATATGAAACTTGCTTGATTTTGCATGTAGTTTCATATTATCATGTTGGATCCTTGTTTTGAGGTGTTTTTCTTGATGTTTGTATGCATTTTGCATCAATGCCATGTTTATCTTGTTTTGCTCATATCTTCTAGGCCGTAGCTCCGAATCTAATGAACTTTATATGTAACTTGACTAGAATTTCGTGTAGATCATCGTGGTGCATATTAAATTGCTGTTTAACAACTCGAACATAATGTTTATTCAGATCTGGAACAATTTCGAAATTTGCATATGAGGACTTACCGGAATTGTTATATGTTGTTTCCGGCCTCATTTAAACTTGCTTTGATGTGTTCGTTCTTGTTTGCATCATCTCTTGCCATGAGTAGCTTCATGTAGTTTTGTCATGCATCATGCTTGTTGTGCATCATGTCTTGTTCATGTATGGCGTGTTTACCTATGTTGTGTGCTTCTTCTTGTTAGTTCCTGTTTCGTTGCGATCGTGAGGATTCGTTCGTCTACGCTTGGTTCGGCTTCATCCGTTCGTCTTCTTCATGGACTCGTTCTTCTTCCTTGCGGGATTTCAGGCAAGATGACCGCTACCCTGGATCTCACTACTATCATTGCTATGCTAGTTGCCTCGTTCTTTCGCTATGCTGCGCTACCTATTACCTGTTTATCAAGCCATCCCAATTGCCATGTCAGCCTCTAACCTTTTTGCACCCTTCCTAGCAAACCGTTGTTTGGCTATGTTACCGCTTCGCTCAGCCCCTCTTATAGCGTTGTTAGTTGCAGGTGAAGATGAAGTTTGTTCCTTGTTGGAACATGGAGATGTTGTTCCTTCTTGGAACATGTTTACTTGTTGGGATATCACAATATATCTTATTTAATTAATGCATCTATATACTTGGTAAAGGGTGGAAGGCTCGGCCTTATGCCTGGTGTTTTGTTCCACTCTTGCCGCCCTAGTTTCCGTCATATCGGTATTATGTTCCCGGATTTTTGCGTCCCTAACGCGGTCGGGTGATTTATGGGACCCCCTTGACAGTTCGCTTTGAATAAGACTTTTCCTGCAAGGCCCAACATTGGTTTTACATTTGCCTCACCTAGCCTTTTTCCCTTGGGAGTCGCGCTCTCAAGGGTCATCTTTATTACCCCGGGCGATTGCTTGTCTAGCGTTGGTCCAAACTAAACACCGTCTTGGGACCATCCCTTGGCAACTTGGGTTACGTCGGTTCCTCAGACGCTTCGCTTATCCGGTCGTGGCCTGAGGCGAGATCTGTGGCTACTATCGGGGTGTCGGCACGCGGGAGGTCTTGCTGGACTTGTTTTATTGCTGTGAAATGTCTTGTAGCCGGATTTGAGACTGATCGGGCTTCCGGGAGAAGGTATATTCTTCGTTGATCGCGAGAGCTTGTCATGGGCTAAGTTGGGACACCCTGCAGGGTTTGAACTTTCAAAGCCGTGCCAGCGGTTATGTGGCAGATGGGAATTTGTTAATGTCCGGTTGTAGAAAACCGAAGTGGATCTCAATTAAAATACACCAACCGTATGCGTAACCGTGAGTGTCTCTTTTCGGGGTTGATCGAAAGGAGAACACGGTTTCTGGGTTATGTTTGACGTAAGTAGGAGTTCAGGATCACTTCTTGATCATTACTAGTTGACGACCGTTCCTTTGTTTCTCTCCTCGCTCTCATTTGCGTATGTTAGCCACCATATATGCTTAATCGCTGCTGCAGCCTCACCACTTTACCCTTTCCTTACCCATTAAGCTTTGCTAGTCTTGATACCCATGGTAATGAGATTGCTGAGTCCTCGTGGCTCACAGATTACTACACCACCAGTTGCAGGTACAGGTTTGCGATGTTCATGACGTGAGAGCGATGCTTGTTTGTGTTGGAGTTCTTCTTCTGCTTCTTCGTTCAGGGGTTAGGCTCCAGGTCGGCAGCCTGGGCTAGCAGGGTGGATGTCGTTTGAGTTTCTGTTTATGTTTCATCCGTAGTCGAATGTTGATCTCTTGTATATGATGTTGATGTATTCTTGGGGCATTTGTGCCTTTTGTATGTATCCCCATCTATTATGTAATGTTGATGTAATGATATCCACCTTGCAAAAGCGTTTCCAATATGCGGGTCTATCCTTGGTGGGACCATCGAGTTCCTTTTGGATAGGGTCGCATATTGGGCGTTACATCCTCCACCCGTCAGCAAAGAAGGAGCACCTCGGCCTGAGAGGTGGTTGACTACCCCTGCGCCACCTCGAGGGCGTCCTGAAGAGCATCGGCCCGCCGCGTCGCCTCCTCCAGCTTGGCCCTCAAGGCAGCAGTCCTGCCTTCAGCCTCGGCCCTGATCAACCCCAGCCTCTCCTCGAACTCGTGCTCGAGGTTCGAGCGCGCCGTCGCCACTCGGCGTCCGACCTCCTCCAGGACGCGGGCTTCCCGTGCAACGACCTCATCCTTCGCCCGCGTCACCAAGCGCTCCCTCGTCTCCAAGCACTCATACTCGCGCGCGCGTTCGGTGGCTTCAAGCGTCAACGCCTCCTCAGGCTTCCGGAGCTCCGCCGGGTCGCCGGAGGCCACCTTCATCGACGCGAGGGCTGCCTCGCGCAGCTCTACTTGCTCCTCCAGTGAGTGACACCGGGCCAGCAGTTCCTGTGCCCGCTCCTCCGCCGCCTCTCGCCGCCTGTTAGCTTTCCGGGCCTCCTCGACGGCCCGAGAACAGGCTTCCCGAGAGGCTGCCAGCGACGCCTTGGCCTCTTCATCATCGAGATCGCGCTGGTGGCGTGCAAGGGCGACGACACCCTCCAGCTCGCGCCTCTCTGCGGCCAGGCGCAAGCCCTCGGCCTCAAGGCGCGCGTCATCGTCAGCGAGCTCTTCACCAAGAAGGCTCACCGCGTCAGCCGCCCTTCGAAGGAATCCTTGGCGAAGAGCGCGTCGCTCCCGAGCGCGCTCGTGCACGTCCTTCACACCATCAACCGCCCCAAGCGGGTGCCGGGAGCCACGAATCAGCACTCCCCCTCCGGGCAGGGGGCTGGGGGCTGGCACCCTCGCGACGGCCGGGCACGCCGCGCCAGAAGCCCGGCCTGGAGCCAGCCCACCCCCAGACGAAGGGCGCAGGAAGCGCCTCAGCCAATCTCCGTCCACGACCAGGCGAGAAGCCCATGGCAGGCTAGCTATGCCATGAGAAGGCTCGCGAAGAAGTGTCGCAAGGCGCGCAGGGCCTCGATGCGCCTCGGGACGGTTCGCCTCCCCGTTCGCCCTCACCGCAAGGGCTCCGCTGCTCGGAGCGCTCAAGGACGGGAAAGAGGGCGAAGCCTAGTGGGACGGCTCTTCACCCGTCTCCGTGAGCTCGGCAGGAAGGGGCCTGCAGGGCAAGGATCAGTACAAGCAGCAGGAGGATCAGTAGCTGGAGAAGGAAAAGGCTTACTCATCAATGGCGAAGTACTTCCTGCGCTTCAGCAGGCGACAAGGGTAATCATCGCCCAGGGCCTCCCTTCTCTTCCGGAGGGCCTCGAAGTCCACGCGAAAGCGACCCAAGATTTGAGCACAGGGGTCAGCCTGCGATGAGGGAGAAGCATCAAGGCGACCTGTGTCAGGGGCGTCCACCTGGCGCACGCTGCTGGACGCCTCACCAAGAGAAGCGGCTGGGGCCTCGGGAGCCTCAGCCGCAGGCGCTGCGGGCAGCTGCCTGCCGCCCTCAGCCACGGCGGCGCGGGCCTCGGGAGATGCTCCCTCATGAGCGTCGCCCGGCGCTGTCACCCCGGCAGGGGTCCCTTCGGCCTCTGGCGGCTCGTGCCTCCCTGCTCCGCCACTTGAGGAGGAGCCGCCTTGGCCGACTGGAAGGGCTGTCACCATCACTGGATTCTCGCGAGGCCCCTGGAGACCAGCGGGGCGCGGCCCCCATTCATCAAAGATAGGCATCTGGTTCACAAAATCACCCCTGTTCTGGCAGAGGTACAACAAGGAACCTCCATGCCGGATGCCACCGGGGTTGGGATCGCCAGTCAGGACCAGGAGCACTTTCCTTAGCGCTTCAGGTGTCAGGTCTTCTTCCTGGAGCCTCATACGGTCACCAGGCCCGCTGAAGGCCCACATCCAGTGGGAATGGCGTTGGAGAGGAGCAACGCGGCACATCAGGAAGTCCTTCACCACCTAGGGCGCTGTCACGCCAAGCTTTCTCAGGAACTCGAAGCGGTGCCAGACGAAGATGAGCCGAGGGCTTGAAAGCGTCTCCTGGCCCCAGCCTGAATTGGGGACAGCAGGCGAAGTTGGCTCCGATAGCAGGGGGCTGGGCACCCCCACATCCACGTACAACCACCTCTCGCGGAACTCAGCCGCGGGAGGAGGTAGGCTGAAGTCAATCCCTGAGGCCGCTGTCCCGGGCGTGGCGACGAAGCTCACGCACGCCGAGCATTGGGTGGGGGCGACAAGGTGCAGAGAGAAGAAGTGGCGCAGCAAGGCAACGAAGGAAGGATGCCCATCATTGCTTCACAAGCGGCTAAGACCGAGAGGAGAGTGATGGACTCGGGACCCGGATGCATCATGTGGATCGATGGTGGGAAAGCACGGCATTGAAGAAATCGAAAGGGGAACCAGCCCGCCCACGAGCGTCGACAAAATACGGAACTCGGTGACTATCCTGTCGTTGGAGAAGTGGGACGCGGGCCAGGCCGTCGTCCTCCGCGTCGTTGAAGGTGGTGACCAGAGCGAACTAACCTTGCCCAAGCCCTATAGATTGAGTATGATCGGCGAATCGACGGCGGAGGCGCCGCGGGCGGCGAAGCGAGGCGGAGGTACAGGTTTCTTCCCTTTCCCTTCTTCGTCGGAGCCATGGCGATTGAAAGGGGGGAAGATTCGAGATTGGATTGAAAATGGAAGCTGGAGTTCGAGAGGGGAAGGACAGGGCGCACGAGCAGCGGAGGGGAGCGGATGTGTGCAGCAGCGTGTCCGCCTAGCAAGGCACGAAATAAGGGCGTGGGGAACAGTGCGCCCACGCCCAATCATCCGCCACGCTGGCGCCCAAAACCGCAGCTGTTAGGGCCCGCGACGTCAGACTTGCCCTTCGCCTCTCTGCTCGGCCAAGTTCGGGCGCGGCGTGGGCCCGGGGGCTACTGTCGGCGTTCTGGGAACGGGGGTCCCCAGACTTGCCTGCCTGCGGCCTGCGGCGTGGCTCGAAGCAGGCCCAGGAGGGCCCATATTCATCAACGCAAGCTCAAGACCCTCGCGAGGGGCCAAGCCTCGCGGGGCGGACGACGAGGAGCTTCCTCAGGCACGGCCTCGTCAAGCTGGCTCATGAGGAGGCAGAGAGTTCAAGGCAGGGTACCTCGCGAGGTGCCCATGACGCAAGCCATGACGACCAAGGGCGCCAGCCCGCGCAGTGTATCCGTTTCGGTGCAAAGGGAGCAAGCGCAGGCGAGAGCATCAAGCAAAGGCATCCGTTTCGGTGCAACAAGACCAAGACCAGCCCAACGGCAGGAAGGAGTCATCGTGGAGCCCAAGGAGGCGTCATCACCAGAGCCTTTGGCAGGCGAGGACCAACTTTAGTCAGGATAAGTGTACCCGCTGTTCCCCTTCAAAATGGCCAATTGTTGGCGCCCTTCCCGCTCAATATTTGGGAAGAGGCCCTGGGCCTTCGCCTATAAATAGGACTAGCCACCCACAGGGTAGGGGGACGAACATTCAAAAAGATAGCAAGAGAACAAGCGAGAGATAGAGAGAGGCGACTGAAAACCACCTAGCAGTTCATCTCACCCGCCAAGAAAAGACCCTCATGAGGCTGTTCTTCCTTGTCTTGTTCCTCATCAGCCCAAGAGGCAATCCACCACACCACAAACTAGAGTAGGGTATTACACCACAGCGGTGGCCCGAACTAGTATAAATCTTGTGTCTCTTGTGCTGTTCCGTTAGTAGTTTAGGTCCCTGCGATTGGCGAGGTACGAGACGGTGGAGGGTCGGATCTCCGCGCGCACCCCAGTGTTCGAACCTTAAGGGTCTGCCGGAACCCGAAATCCGACAAGAACCTCTGCCAAAAGTGGTGCACAATTTTCTAGGACAACTAAGGTCATTGGATTAAATCATTACCTATTTGCTTTTGGGCATTTAAATGCTATAAAATATTTTAACTGCCCAAATAATTCTGGAAATAAGTATGGGCTGTTGGAAATAATCTGAACAGAGGCCATGATTATTTTGCAGGATTTTTGAAGGTGTCTAGGTATTTTTAGAAAAGCCCAACACTTACAGGAAAATAGAAAACAGAAATTAAAAGAGAGAGAGAGAGAGAGAGATAGAGAGAGAAAGAGAGAGAGGATCTTACCTGGCCGCGGCCCACCTGGCCGGCCCAGCATTGTGCTGGCCCATGCCAGCCAGCTGCTTCGCCCTCGCCAGGTAGGCACAGAGGTGACGCCGGTGAGCGTGAGCTCGCCACGGCGTCAGCTGATTGCCGACCCTGCCCCTGAGCACCTGGGTGAGCTCCACGTCACCGCCCCGACCCGGTGGACACCTCACTTGCCCCCTGCCTCTCTCCATCTCCTCTCCTCACCATGGCCGACGCCGCCGCAGCCGCACCACCGACGTAGCCACGCTCCCCGCCGTCCCCGCGCCACGCCACCATGTCCAGAAGCTCCGCCGCCCTCCTCTCCTTCGGGCAAGCCGAGCCCCGAGCGCTCGCTTGCCCCCCAGCCTCCGCAACAACCTCGCCCGACTCCGCCACCGCCGGAGATCCCCTTCGCCGTCGCCGCCGCACCAGCTCGTCCCCGACCTCGCCGACCGCTCCGACGTACTCGCCGTGAGCCCAGCTACCTCTCCATCCCTCCCGTACTCACTCTCGAGCCCTGCACCGACTGCACCGAGCTCGCCCGCACTCGCCGCCGCCACCGCACGTCGCCGTCGTGGCCACAGCCACGTTGGCTCGACTCTGAGCACACCACCGCACTCACCGCACTCCCAGGAGCCCAACGCACCACTCCACGCGCCTCGCCGTGCCCCGTAGCCTCGAGTTCGACCTCACCCGAACTCCGGCGACCGCCAAGGTCGTCGCCGGTGCCGTTTTCGGCCACCCCGAGCTTCACCACTGCCACCAAACGACGCGGCTCGCTCCCCGTGTCCCGTAAATACTCTCCGCCGTCCATTTGGTCGCCGGAGCATGAAAGTGCACTTCCACCACGCGTCGCCCTGCCGGGCGGCTAAGCGCGGCGGGTTTGACCGTTCTTGAGTTGTTGGGTGGGCCCAGTTTGACCCCTGGGTCTATGACAGGTGGGACCCACTCTGCTAATTAACCTAGGGTTAGCACTAACTAATTTTAGTTAGTTAAACTAACTGCTGACAGATGGGACCCATAGGTCAGTTTGACCTGGACCGCTCCGTTGACCACTGACGTCACCCTGACGCAATGCTGACGCTTTAATTCTATTACTGGAATTATTCTTACACAGGAAATTCCAGAAAATACCACAAACTTCAAAAAATCATAGAAATTAATCTGTAGCTCCAAATGCAAAGTGTTATATATGAAAAATTATCAGAAAAATCCAATCTATCTATATGTACTGTTTTCATGCATGTTTAAACAAGTTAACCTGCTGTTTAGTTAAGAACAAGATAAAGCACTTAAAAGGGCCACTTATGAGTTTGAAACTTGAATCTTTGGTTCAAAATGGTTCAAACCCATCTAGTCTTAGTTGCATTAGCCCAATACACTCATTTTGCCATGAATCATGCATGCATCATATTGTTGCATATTGTTTGGTGATGATTGTGTATCGGTGCTCTCTGCGGCAGGTTCTGCCCCCGAGGAGTATCGCGAATACCCTAACAAAGAGCAATACCAGTCCACGGACCCACAAGGCAAGCAACTAACCATTTGATATATCGATACAAACCAATGTTCTTGCCTCTGCTCTCTTTTACTACATTAAGAAAACGCGATTCAAACTGCTGTGTGCTATGGTAGTTGAACCCATTTCCTCGGCATGACCTGTCATTGCCACAGTAACTAGATGAAGCCCACTAGCATGTGTAGGAGTTGATTAAGCCATGTGTATTTGTTGTTCCTACCTTCCTATGCCTGCTATGCTTAGAGTTGTGTCAGGTCTGGTTCATCTGGGTGATGGGCTAGAGTGAAATGATCATGTCGGTATGAGAGTAATGTGTTGAACACGATTTGGTAAAGGTATCGATGAGAGGCCATGTAGGAGTACATGGTGGGTTGTTTCATTGAAGCCGTCCTTAAGCACTGAGATCTGTATGTGTGATTTAAGATTCAGCTACTACCATACATTGGGCCCTGAAATATGACCCCGCTCGACTTCTTATCCACCCTAGTCCTCTGTCCAGGAGTTGCAAGTAGTTTCTGGTGTTTGTAGCTTACTGGAGGCCGTGGACAGCGCTGACCCGCGGGGTGGGCTGTGATGCGGTAGGTACATGGCACGGTGTACCGGATACCCGTTAGGTATCTCGGGAACCCTGCACACATTGTTCGGGGCCGTATGTGGAAACCTCGGCCAGACTCCCTGTGGATGGAACCCGGATAGGTGATAAACCTGGACTAGAGACTTAGGTGTTTAGGTAGGTCGTGGTCTACACCCACGTCGGCTTTCTCTTGAAGTCCGCCGAGCACATGTCGTGTGCAGACACTAAGTGGTGGAAACATGTATGAAGAAGTATACCCCTGCAGGGTTAACATCATCTATTCGAATAGCCGCGTCCGCGGTAAGGGACTACTTGGTTGCCTGTACAGTTCATCGAAAAGTAAATGGTTACTACTAAAATCCTCAAGATAAGCGTGAGTGCCGAGGGTGGCTCCCCCGTAGGATGACGGAGGTGGATCCTCAGTAGTGTATTGAAGTGGAGAGTAGTGGACTCGAGTGCACCAAACCATTTCAAGTTGAAGTCTCGTAGGATAGCTTAGCCAAGAGTCAAAGCTGGCTTGCTGCAATAACCCACCAACCTTTCTTGATAATGTGCATGTATGTAGGATCTGATGTACTCATGTTGCTTAATTTTACGTTTTACAGAAGACACTGCAACCCCTTCTGATGGGTTCTTCGTAGACGTTGATATCGACGAGTAGGCTAAGGCCCAGGTGGTGATCCTGAGCTCATGAAGGACCATGTAGTATAGTCAGGCTTACCCAAGCCTCTTTTATTTTACTAGTTGTCTGTACTCAGACAAGTTACTTCCGCTGTTGGCTTGTATGCTTGTATGACTTGAATGTGGGTCGTGAGACCCGTACTTGTGTGCATGATATGTATGGCTCTCTGAGCCTTTAAATAAAGTACTTTGAGTTGTAGAGTTTTGTTGTGATGCCATGTTGTATGTACTCATATCGAGCATACTGTGTGTAGGATTGAAATGCTTGGTATGAGTGGGATCCGACAATCTAGTTGTTTATCCTTGGCAGCCTCTCATATGGGGAAATGTAGTCTAGTGCTTCCTGAGCGATAGTAGTCTGCTACAGCCCGGTTCACGAGTCCTGCTAGCCCAGCACTACCTGCTCTGGACACTTGACTTGGCGACATGTGTTTCACCGTTCCGTGTACGTCGCGGGAAATGTCACGCGGTGACATCCGGAGTCCTGCCTAGCCTGCTACAGCCCGGGTTACCGGAGTCCTGTTAGCCCAGTGTTACAGCCCGGATTCACACGCTGTTGACCGGCATGCTCGAAGTTGATTCATGTATGCCTGTCCCCATGGGTTAGCGCCTCTTTGGGTTCACGACTAGCCATGTCGGCCCGGGTTCTCTGTCATATGGATGCTAGCGACACTATCATATACATGAGCCAAAAGGAGAAAACGGTCCCGGGCCATGGTAGGACGACACCCGTGGGATTACCGTGCGTGAGGCCGCAAAGTGATATGAGGTGTTACCGGCTGGGTCGATGTGACTTGGAATCGGGGTCCTGACACAAGTACGCACTTTAACCCTAACTGATATATATCTCTACTCCTAATGTCTCAGTTGGTAGTCTGTGTTCCGGGTTTTACTTTGTCTCACCATTTTCGTCCCACCATTTTCGTCTGATTTTTTTCGTTGGTTTTTTTTCGCCTGTTTTTTTCGTCCCCTCCCACCCCCTCCCCACCCCACACACGCACCGCAGAAGAAAAACCATCCCGCAGGAAAACGAGTCGCTCCTGTCCCTAGTCCGTCGCGCGTGCTAGGGTTCCTCACGTCACCGTCACCGCCGCCGCTGCATGGGTGTTCATCGACTGGCCCTGCCTCCGGCCGCTGCTGCCCACCTCCATCCTCTCCCCAACCCCGGGCGTCCTCCACTCCAGTCCACTCATCCGTGGGTGCCACCCAACCACCGCCACCCTCTCCCCGCACCCGCACCCAAGGACGAGAGAGAGAGAGATAGAGAGAGCGCTGAGCCAGCGGCCAGATCCGGCCCTCGCACTGACCCAACTCTCTCTCCGTCGCCGCCATCTGGATCTACGCCGGCCGATTCCGCCGGTGCTAAGAACACTCCTCCTGTGCTCGCCTCGCGCCGCTGCGTCCACCCATCGGGTTGGATTCGCCGCTCCTCGGTGGCAAGGGCTTCGGTCGCCTCCAACTCCGGCAACTCCGGCTTTGGTACGCACTTCGGAGGCTTGCGCCGCTCGGCGCATCCCCCGCCCGCGTCTTTTCCTCCGGCCACACCTTCAGGATTCGCGCCGCTCCAGCCCGAGGGCTTTGTAGGCTTGCTGTTGCCGCCGTCCTCTTCACCGATGTGCGTGCACATATATGATTTTGACCTTGGTAGCGCTCCGGTCTCTCTCTGATCTTGGCCCTTCTGTCGTTGATGCCCTGATGCTATTACAGCTGTCCTTATGCAATGCAATTCATTCAAGAACACAAGTGGGATCTCCACTGGTTCTGATTCATGCACCAACTACTATTCTGTGCAATTAGTATTTGCTGGTAGATGTCAATGGACCATCAAAACTTCAGAAAAAATGTTTCTTATAAGCTGCTAACTCTTCAATCATTGCTAGATAGTCTGTCATGCTTCCAATTTTTGATGTGAATAAGCACCATTTCATAGATTACAGATGCCATGTTTAATAGTCCATTTCATGAATTAGTAATATTTAAGGTTTCCAGTCTCAATAGTGGTATGTATTTCATAACCATAGGTTTATGCTACTTCTGATGAATTCCTAATAAAATGTTAATTTTTAGGAGTCTGATATGCTTGGTCAAGTTTAGTGCAGCCGCCCCCTATTGATTCCATTTTCTCTGATGCATGGTGGTCGGCCGGTAGTCACCTCCACCTTCTGTCGCAGCGTATCCAGGTCAGCATTGCGGCTTCCTCGACACTAAACTTATGCAACCATCCGCCACAAGTTTTTCTTTGTGACCTATATATACTCGCCTTTTGGTGGATCTTGCTAATCTTAGGCAATCAACATTCTCTCCACTTACTTGTTAGATAGCATTGCTTTGATGATTTAATCTGATAAAGATGATACACTAGGATGTAGGTGTACAGAAAATTTCCGTTAGTTTGCACATGATTGAATCCTCTCCGTGCAAAATTAATGATACATAGTTGGTAGGAAAATCTGTGAGGGCTAAAACTGCAGTCTTCCTTACCGCCCAATGCAAGTTCGGTCTAATTCTGGATTATTATTGCAGCCTTTAGATGAAGTGCATCCATCAAGTATAGCACCTAATTTACGATGAAGTGCATCCATCAAGCAAATTGTTTGATTTGTTAATCTGAGCAAACATATCGAATAGGTGATTTTCGAGTCTCTTGGAAATTGCTCCAATTAAGTTAAGATCAACTAAGTTACTAGGGACCTGGATGCCTGCAAGATACAAGAGGGGCGCTGCTGCTCTTCTCCTCTTTAATTTCCTTCAACCCGTCAAGGTCTGCTGCTTGAATTGTCCCAGTTGGTCGATTTCTTCTTGCTTTCCGATGATGAACTGAATTTAACGGTGTCCTGTTCTATCTAGCGAAGAACGAGCAATTTCGAGTCGTGGCTCTGGGGAACAAGTTGAGCAAGTGCAGCCATCGTCGAGCTTCGTCACTTCACCAGCAACTTAGGTCCGTCCTCCTCCCTCTCTACTCATCTTGTGTTGTGGTACAAAAAAATCAGACTCAACATGTGTAGTAGTAGGTCTAAAGGTGCATCTCATGTTTGTGCTATGGTAGTTCTCGATTTTACAAGCATGTATTGATCTTGGTTTTGTTCTGTATGCAGGATACTCGATGTTTCGCGATTTGTACTACAGATTTCCTGTTGGTTCGACGAACATAATGGAACAAGGCAGATGAGTGCTCCTCTTCTCTTTCCCCCTCTACAAAAAATCAGTTCCAATTGCCGTACAATTTCCCCGGTATGGCTTTCTGGATTGGAACTTTCCACTCATTTGTTGTTCTTTGGCCTAAATCTAGAGGTAAAATGTTTTCTTAAATTCAGTGACTACTTGAAGTCTTCAACTCGAGTTGGACAATGTCGGATTTCGGGTTCCGGCAGACCCTTAAGGTTCGAACTCTGGGGTGCGCGCGGAGATCCAACCTCCCACCGTCTCGTACCTTGCCGAATCGCAGGGACCTAAACTACTAAGTAGAACAGCACAAGAGACACGAGATTTATACTAGTTCGGGCCACCGTTGTGGTGTAATACCCTACTCTAGTTTGTGGTGTGGTGGATTGCCTCTTGGGCTGATGAGGAACAGTACAGGGAAGAACAGCCTCGCGAGGGCCTGTTCTTGGTGGGTGTGATGAACTGCTAAGCGGTGTCCCGTCGCTCTAGCTTGAGGATCGGGTCTCTATCTCTCTCTGGATGCTAATCGTCCTCTTCTTCCTCTCTGATCGTCTTGATGGATCCCCCTACTATGGTGGCTAGCTCTACTTATATAGACGAAGGCCCTGGGCCTCTTCCCAAATATTGAGCGGGAAGGGCGCCAACAATTGGCCATTTTGAAGGGGAACAGCGGGTACACTTATCCTGACTAAAGTTGGTCCTCGCCTGCCAAAGGCTCTGGTGATGACGCCTCCTTGGGCTCCACGATGACTCCCTTCCAGCCGTTGGGGCTAGTCTTGGTCTTGTTGCACCGAAAGGGATGCCTTTGCTTGATGCTCTCGCCTGCGCTTGCTCCCTTTGCACCAAAGAGGAAAGGAGGACGCTGCTTGTGGCTGGCGCCTCGATCGGGCGCCCTTGGTAAATCATGGCTTGCGTCATGGGCACCTCGCGAGGTACCCTGCCTTGAACTCTCCGCCTCCTCATGAGCCAGCCTGACGAAGCCGTGCCTGAGGAAGCTCCTTGTCGTCCACCCTGCCAGGCTTGGCCCCTCGCGAGGGTCTTGAGCTTGTGTTGATGAAGATGGGCTGTCATGGGCCTCCTTTGAGCCACGCCGCAGGCCGCAGGCAGGCAAGTCTGGGGACCCCCGTTCCCAGAACGCCGACAGACAACATATGTAATGTTGAATTCAGTGAGATATCGTGATTTGATTTCACTTTATATGTAGAGTTGAGATTGTAATTTGGTTGAAATTTTACATCCTTTATAGATATAGACTGCTATATAATGATTAGAAAACGAGAGACCGTATGTTTTATGGATCAGAAGCGATACTTGCTCATGCTCTCACGATGAGAAATGCATGGTTCATTTACGCAAGTGTCTTAATTTGTCTCATGTAGTAAACACAAGAGAGATTTAACCTAACAGCCAAAACATTGACCCAACTATTCAAACAATTGTAGTTACTTTGGCGCATGGTATTCAAACAATTATAGATATAGACTGCTATATAATTCCTTGATGCAGTTACTTTGGAGGACCTGATGAACACTCATTATTCTCATCTTTGTGTTTTGTGATTTCTTTTGACGCATGGTATTGATGTGTTGTGACATGAAATATGTGTATTCATCTAATTGTTGTTCCTCTTCTAGCCTGCAGGATCGCGCCACTCAACCCCCGAGAGCGCCAAAGAGCCGCCTCTCAACACCTACAAGCCCAAGGGACCTTACACAACCACCATCGTCTCGGTAGAGCAGGCAGTAGGTCATAACGCTCTGGGAGAGACGTGCCATGTCATCATCCACCATGCCGGCAATGTGACATACTGTGAGGGGCAGAGCTATGAGATTATTCCTCGGGTAATTGTCTAGCCGTTTCCACCATTCTCAGTTTTCCATTGTTAGAATGCTGAACAGGGAACTCTTGGTGTTATTGAATAGGAGGATAACATATCAAGTTATCACGTACTGAAAGAAATTAGATTCAAAACTTTATACATTGATTTGAGTTCACTGAAACAGGGCTTGAGAGTGCTTCTGGGCTTGCACGCGAATGGCGTCGGGTGACGTGCGGTGCTCGGGAGATGCCACCACGATGAAGGCATGAACAAGCTGGTCCATGCATTTTTCTGGCTGTACCACAGGTAGGATCGCATGGTATCCTTTCCACTTCCATCATGTTTCAGTTGTGCCAATGCCTGCTTATGATACAAGATTGCAACAAATGATTACAATCAATAGTCATCTTTGTTATTACCTTTCTGTAGATGTATGTTCTGTAAGTTGATCTCAGTTCATCTGGGTGTTCTTTTAGGAATAGCTCACGGTTGTGTTTTCTGGCACCAATATGTTAGGTTTATAAAGCTAAATGAGATCTATATATAGCAGGAAAATATGCATATAGCCCAGATGTGGTGATTTGAAGATTAAAGGAAGAGCTGAGAAGCTCGAGAGAGCTGGAGGAACAAGGAGAAGCTAAAAGGACAGCAGAAGATGAGGCACTGGGGAGCTCTTAGACATACAATGTTCAACCTTGGTTTCTGAGGATAAATGCAAAACAAAATCATCAAGGCTATCTTGCATACCATGGCTCTTTGAGGTTCACGTTGAGGTCAGTTTTAATCTCTTGTAATTCTGTGTATTCTGAAAACAATGAACCTTTTATATTTATTCCGAGTCACCTGTCTAATATTTGTCACGAATACTCCCTTTGCGGGGATGTGATGCCACCGCTCCACTCCTCGAGTCACCTGTCTAATTGCTTTGATCTTTGTATTTTAGTACAGACAAGAATAGCTTCAATGACAACATCTCAAATCATCAAGTTTTGTCACTTCCCTCTTGAGTGGGTGTTGTATTTTAGCAGGCCTATATTTGAAATAGTTGAGAGCCACTTGTGTTGTTTCTATATGGGTGCACACCAAATTAAACCTTCCGAGAAGATTAATGTGCTCATGATTTACCTTCTGAAAATGGGAACTTGTGATCCTTCTGCGTGCGATGAGCTAGATATGAAAAAGAATGATGTAGATCTGCAGCTCTATAATCTGAATCAAATTAGGTATTCATTTTAGTCCGTTGTATCTTATATCTTGGTATTCCAAATCTCCATGTGTGAAGAAATATTTCCAGTCAAAGGATTAATTTGTAAATTCTCTGCTTGTATATCCTATTTTACTGTTCAGATTTTTCCTAGAGATTCGGGCTGGCAACCAAAGATGTCATCCTTGATGGCTTGTGATATATTATCATGTTTACGATAGACGAAAATAATATTGCAAAGGTACATTCTTTTCCTGAATAAACTAAATAGTGTTACAAATAGTGATAAACATGGGTAGTTTTCACTTCTTTATTACTGCTGAATCATGACATAAAATGCATGTTTCTTGTTTTATACCTTCAGTGTGGATTATTACGTGATGTACCTTGTCATTAACTTTCTTTAATTAGGACTACTTTTGTTTCATATTCATACTAAAACTTTTCTCGGGATACTAAAATTTACCCTTGCACTCAATTTTTCTAGAGCTAATAAAATATCTCGTTTTAGTGAAATTTGACTTTTACTATTTTTTTGTCAAGATACTCAGTTTTCTTGTGTTAAAATTTATCTTGTTACTGAAATTTTATAGGAACGAAGAGCTCAAGATTTTGTTTTGTTCATGAAGATGCATAATCAAGAGGAACCACCAGGATTCCTAAGAACACTTGAGGTGCAGAAACATCACTTAACCTTTTCATGTTACCCTAGATGATTTATCATCCTTGCTTGCCCCTCTCCACAAGGATTCATATCAAGAGTTCAATACTTGTTGGGGTTCCTCGCAATGCACGCATGCGAGAGGCATAACTTCTTTGCTTCCCCATCATCTCTGCAATAATATGGCGTGCATGTGCAAAAACAAGGATCGATGGTCTACTAAGGGCTTATAGGAATGAAGAGCGGCTTATCTTCTTTACGTGTTTATCGGTAAATATTCATCTGCTGTGCAATACAAATCGTATGGTTACAAGTTCAACAACAACATGGGGAGCACTGGCGTGGTAGTCCGGCGGCAGAGGGATGGCTGGGCAGTAGCCTACCGGAGTTGGAGGGAGGGCTTGATTGGGCCACATCTATCCACGAGGGCTCGTTGGTGGACTAATCAAGAAGGGGGGAGGGGCTAGGTGTATCTGCGATGCGCGGTTCCGGCTGGTGTGCTCCTCGGCGGCGTCCTGGACAGGTGGATGTGTGGGCGGTTGCGTGTGTGCGTCTGCTTCGGCGGTGCGTGAAGAGGACGCGGGGTGGCCAGTGCGGTGCCCTGGTGAGCAGGTGGTTAGATCCGGACGGATTTGGCCATCGTGGCTCGATGTTGGACTTGCTAGTGCATGTTGTGCGGAGCTCGAGAGGTTGATCTGGGCGAAAGCTTGTCTCCGGAGTTTCCAAGAGATGATGATGGCGAAGCTTTCGAGTGTCGTTTCCTTCCTATGGGCATCACCGAGGTATTCTCAGCCGCAATTTATGCTGCTTCAGAGGAAACTCTAGATTCATGTGATTGGACGATGACGGTGCGTTGGCATCATATGCCTCTCTAGGGTTTCATCTTTCAAACTATGCATTAGCATGCTGGGCCGATGGAAGATGGAAGCAGCATGCATTTATAACAAGGGCATTGGCCACAGGTCTAGAACGACTTACTGGTTGTACTGATGGAGCAGAGTGCATATTTGTGCAGAGTCTGCAAAGAGTAACTGAAAGACTCGACTGATCAGATATCATGAGGGCTCTCTGTCAGGACCCCGATTCCAAGTCACATCGATCTAGCCGCTAACACCTCATATCACTTTGCGGCCTCACGCACGGTATTCCCACGGGTGTCGCCTTACCATGGCCCGGGACCGTTTGCGTCTTTTGGCTCACGTATATGATAGTGTCGCTAGCATCCATATGACAAAGAACCCGGGCCGACATGGCTAGTCGTGAACCCAAAGCGGCACTAACCCATGGGGACAGGCATACATGAATCATATCGAGCATGTCGGTCATCAACGTATGAATCCGGGCTGTAGCACTGGCTAACAGGACTCCGTAACCCGGGCTGTAGCAGGCTAGGCAGGACTCGGATGTCACCGCGTGACATTTCCCGAAGGGATGACATAGGAACGAAGTGAAACACATGCCGGCCAGTCAAGTGTCCAAGCAGTAGTGCTGGGCTAGCAGGACTCCGGTGAACCGAGCTGTAGCGGACTACTATCGCTTAGAAGCACGAGACTGCATTTCCCCATATGAGAGGCTGCCAAGGATAAACAACTAGATTGTCGGATCCCACACATACCAAGCATTTCAAACATACACACAATATGCTCAATATGTGCAAATACAACATGGCATCACAACATAACTCTACGACTCAAATATTTATTCATTAGGCTCCGAGGAGCGAGATATTACAAACATGGGTCTCATGACCCAACACTCAGAGCATACTAGTCAAAACACAAGCGGAAGGTAAACATGTCTGAGAAGCCTGACTATCTACCAGATCCTGCCGAGGGCACAAGACCCTAGCTGAGGTAACAAGCTAAACGTCGAAGTCCAAGCGGAACTACTAGCGAGACTGATGTCTCTCTGCAAAACATAAAATAAGCAAACGTGAGTACAATTGTACTCAGCAAGACTTACATCAGAACTAACTACATATGCATCATTATCAAAAAAGGGGGTGGTGGAGTTTGACTGCAGCAAGCCAGCTTTGACTCGGCGGCTATCCTGAACTACGACTGCAAGTAACTCTTTTGAGGTGGCGCACACGAGTCCACATATTCACCATATCAAATACACCACTATGGACCCGCTCCCGTCTCCCTACGAGAACGCCATCCATAGCACGCACGCTTATCTTGCGTATTTTAGAGTATCCACTTTCACTTGTCTATGAACTGATATAGGGAACCCCGAAGTCCTTTACCGTGGACACGGCTATTCGAATAGATCATATTAACCCTGCAGGGGTGTACTTCTTCACACACGCTCTCACCACTTACCGCCGTTTACACGACATGTACTCGGCAACCTTCAAGCGGAAGCCCAGCGTGGGTGTCGGCCACGGCCTACCTAAACACTCAAGTCCCTAGTCCAGGTTTATCGCCTATTCGGGTTCCATCCGTAGAGAGTCCGGCCGAGGTTTCCCATACAGCCCCGAACGATGTGTGCAGGGTTCCCGAGACACCAAACGGGCGAATCCGTACACCGGGCCACGTGCCTACCGCAACACAACCCACCCCTAAGGTCAGCGTTGCGTGCGGCCCCCAGCATGCTACAAACACCAGAAACTACTTGCAACTCCCGGACTGAGGACAATGGTGGTTAAGAAGCCGAGAGAGTCAATTAAGGATCCCAATGTGTGGTAGTAACTGTTTCATGGATCACAAACACAGAACTCAGTTCCTGAGGATGGCTTCAATGAGACAACCCACCATGTACTCCTACATGGCCTCTCACCGCTACCTTTACCAAATCGTGTTCACACACTTAGCTCACACACACAGTAGGACATGTTCACACACCTCCGATTCATCCCCGATGAATCAGACCTGACTCAACTCTAAGCAGTAGCAGGCATGACAAACAAGCATGAATGAGTAGGCACAACATGGCTCAAGCAACTCCTACTCATGCTAGTGGGTTTCATCTAATTACTGTGGAATGACAGGTCATGTAGAGGATAAAGGGGTTCAGCTACCGCAGCAAGTAACACATGAGTCGTTGTTGTCCTAATGCAGTAAAATAGAGCAGGAGCGAGAGAGTGGGATTATATCGGAATGAACAAGGGGGTTTTGCTTGCCTGGCACTTTTGAAGATAATATAGTTCTTCATCGGTGTCATCGAATTCACCGTCGGTACGTCGTCTACCGAGAGGGGACAATTACCGGCAAACAGGAGAGAACTCAATCAATGCAATGCACATTCACATGAATGACATGTCATGTTAAGGTACTGAATTCACCTAATGCAATATCTAGCCAAGTTAATTGAAGTGGAACTCAAACAAGAACAAAGTCCAATTCCAAATGTTATTTCATAAATTACCCTAATCATGATTCATCCTATTCAGTGAGGTTAACTTGTTCAATCATGCATGAAAGTGCCATAAACAGATTCTTCATATTTTTCTAATCATTTTTCATATATAATTTGTTTAATTTGGAGTTACGGTTGAATTTCTATGAATTTTAGAAGTTTGGGGTATTTTCTGAAATTTCCTGAATTATAATAAATCCAGAAAAGGTATTACTGCGTCAGCCTGACGTCAGTGTGACGTCAGTGGTCAACGGGACATGGTCCGGGTCAAACCTGACAGTGGGTCCCGCGTGTCAGTGTAATTAGTTTAACTAAAAATTAATTAAAACTAATCCTAAATAGTTAACAGGGCTGGGCCCCACCTGTCATTGACTCAGGAGAGTCAACCAGGGCCCACCCGTGGTCAAAGTCAAAGTCGGCTGCCGGCGTTTAGCCACCGGCGAGCCCGACGCGGCGGCGGAAGTGATTTTAGCCACTCCGGCGACCAAATGGGCCGCGGAGGGCATCTAGGTGGAGCTGGGGACGAGCCGCAGCTCTTGGTGGAGTCGGTTGAGCTCGGGGCGGCCGGAAATGGTGCCGGCGACGACCTAGGCGGCCGCCGGAGTTCGGGCGTGGGTGCGGGCAGCGTTGCGGTGTGCGAGAAAGCGGGCTGAGGCGCTAGTGGTGGCCTACGTGATGCGGTGAGTGTGATGGGCGCTAGCCCGGGACCAAATGGTCACCGGAGCAGCGCCGGTGACGAGCGCGGCGGAGGTGAGCTTCGGCTTCAATGGAGGCGGCGGCTACGAGGCGAAAATGACACGGAGAAGAGAGGGGAATCGCCCGGAGGCTCACATGGGTCGCGTAGAGATGGTCAGCGAGCTCGGGAAGCGACGACGGTGGCGGGTGACGGGCGATCCTCGGTGGCGAGGAGGGAACAGCGGAGCTAGCGGCAACCAGGGGTGTCCGGCGCCTTTTGTCTGGGTGAGGAAGAAGAGGGGGGCGAGGCGGAGCTTCCTGGGGCGTCGGCGAGGCGGGGAGGTGGCTGTGGCCGCGGTGAACGGCGAGGCAGCGACGGTGGCACTCGGACCGGGCGAGAGAGAGGGAGGAGAGGAGAGAATGGGGTCCAAAGGGAGAGGGGAGAGGACGAGGGGGTCGGGGGGGTGTGCGTGGCACCCACGGGTGCCTCCAGTGGCGAGCAGGAGGTGGCAAGGCGTCGTCGGTCAAGGCCACGCCTCGCCTCTGCCTCTTGGCAGAGGAAGGCGATGAGCGTGGGAGGTGGGCTGGCTGGCTTTGCCCGGTCGGGCTGCTACAGAGGTGGGCGGTTGGGCGCGGGTAAGTGGCAGTGCACGTTCCTCTCTCTCTCTTTTTTAGTTGTTTTAGTTTTTCTATTATCTGCTTTAAGTTTGCAATTAAAAACCGAACCAAAACACTTTGGTTAATTCTGTAAATTTTTGTGAGGAATATTTGAATTATTTTCAAACCACACAATAAATTTCAGAATATTTGGAGCAACCAATATTTAATGGTAACTTTTAAACTCCAAATCAAATACCATAATGATTTAATTCAATGCCCAAAATGTCCTGGAAAATATGCATTATCACTGGTAGAGGCTTTCACCTTTTTCCATAAATCATGGACATTTTAAAAGGATATTTTGAGGTCATTGAAAATATTTTGGTTGAACCTACTTGAATTGCTTTAATGCTAGGGTTTAGGCAATCCCCATTTCAAGTTTCTTAGAAATTTAAACATGATGCATGGATGCAATGCCACTAGTTACAAGCAAGCTCTAGGGCGGTGACAACTCACCCCCACTAAACAAGAATCTCGCCCCGAGATTCAAGACGTGAGGTAAGAGGAAAAGGGGAGTCACAAAACTATCACAATCTCCATGATCCATTTGCCCTTCTCAAGATGTTGATTCATTCCATCATCTTGGTCTTGACGTCTTTGCTTTCGAGATCTTCACTCGACACGACAACAGAAAGAAGGGGGAAACCCTACCGGATTTAATCTTCTTGAGGATCGAGCAACTCAAGATCAGATCATGGAGAGACGTAAGAACAACTCTTGAGTTGAGACACCAAACACACATTTGGAATGATGGTAAAGAAATGGATAACGAAGGTTCAAATTGGTAGGCAACCATTCCACGCTTAAAAGAGATGATGGATGGTGTCAAGGTGGCGAGGAAATAATTGTCATGATTCAATAGTGGGGCACCTCAGGGGAGGTGACACGAGGAACTATTCCCTTAAGTGGCAAAAAGAATTACTTTTGATACAAAGATCATTGAAACTCTTTATACCAGCCTAAGGCAATCACAAACGATCGTTTGGTGGAGTGCAAAGGAATGGTACACCCGGACTAGAATGGATGATGTGGACTACCTTGTTTAAGACAACACAATGGATGATTTTGCTTATCATTGGAGGTGGAGGGAACCCTTGGTAAGTCCACTTTTAAAGATGAGCCTAGACAAGAATTACTAAGAAGGCAGCCCATAGTGAAATGGCACAAGGACGGTGCAAGCTGGGAACGAAATGCAACTGTTGGAATGTTCCAACCATCATATCTGCCTGAGATTCAGATCCGATTGGTGATAGGATACCTCGGACTCAGCATGTCCGAAAAGGAAAGGTCGCAACACACAAATCGACGAGATGACGTTGCGAGATTCTCGGGATATGAACTATGATAGCAAGCTCCAAAACATGAGCTGGTTCTACTACATACAGGTGAACACGTTGTCCCAGACAAGCATGACCACATGGTAGTCTCACAATAAAACACTACCGAGTTCAGGTGGGGAGCCATCATCGAGGATATAGAAGTCCTTGTATAAGCCGCGGTCTTAAGAAGGAACTTCTTCTCCTTGAACAAATCAATCAGTGGCTTGGTGTGCTAGGAACACATATGGAGTGGAGGCGGCCAACCTATCAAACCATAGGGCACTTCGCACGTGCATGACTAACTTGGGACGATTCCAGAGGAAATAAAACAAGCTTTCTCGAATTAACGGCGGCAACTTGCATCAGATGCACATGAATTAGAGGAAGTCACTACTTTCATCCAAACATATGCTTCATGAACAAAACACGAAGAAATGCTTACACAAATTTCCAACACTAGGTTGATGTTCAACATGACTCATGGGGGAGACAAAATGCTGCTGATGGGCTCAACAACAACTCATCGGGATTTCCATATCACTGGACTTCCACCATCATGTGAACACGGTGATAGCACTGGTCAGACCAAAGATGTAATGGGGTATGCTCGAGGGATCAACCACGAGTAAGACAACATTACGAACATCGTTGGTTCTGATTTGACTTAATAATAGCCCATACTCAAGTCAAAAGATTGATAAGACAATAGGTCCAGCAACTGATCACAGGGACCAATCGATGAAGATATCATCTTTCTTCAACACACACTACACAAGAATATCCCTTTGGAACGAACAAAGTTAGGCAAGCTTTTATCTTCCAACTCTCCAAGTTGTTGTTTGGCTTAACCAACTAGCTCAGGCGTATCCAACACTGATTCTTGGAGAAAGGGTGGTTCACAAGAAACCAACTTGATCACGAGCTCAGCATAACAGTCAGGGGACAACCTGGTAATACTTCCGAGAAGATATTCAGAAAATCACAAACCACCGATATGTTACTAAGCTCGAGAACAACCTTGCTTTTCAGGGCAAGATGATATGAACAATAAGCAAGGGATTGAATAATCCTAACTCATTGTCCGGAGAGTGCACCGGAAATAAGGATTAGGTAGCACGATCAATATTAGTATGATGATTTAATAACCAACACGCTAAGAATGAGAATATTGTCCATTGACTACCAAGCAATGAGTTGCTAGGAGTATTGATTTCACACATCACAATTCACTAGTCGGCATTCCGGTTGCGACAACACGGAACCGAGGAATGAACGATGATGGCGAGAAGTATTACTGCATCAAGAATTCCTAAGAGGTTGTGCAATTCCCATGACATTCTTGACATAAGATGGTAACACTCCAGGTGGAACAGACTCAAAAGCTGGGTTGGCATTTTGATCTGCGGAATACAACTACTTTGACCCAATCCCAGATATGGATGAGGTACTGGAGTTTGTTTCTCCAAGTCATTTAGGACAGAATGGCTTGACGGACCACAAGAGTAATAGGCATCGATAAACGAATGCACGCATACCCTTGACTATCAATTGACAGGCGGGGCTCAGAATACAACTAAGGAGGAACAACTCGAGGAGCATATAACTTTCTGAGTTGTGGATGCATAGATTAGTATGTCGTGCAAAGCTCAACATTTCTTCCGGATAACCCATGCGGAAAGGGTAGAACTGGCAGATTCACAATTATGAATGAAGAACTCCTCAAGAGCACTCTTATTGTGATGTTTTGGTTCAACAAGGAACTTCTGCCATAAGCAGTTCATAGTGTTTGGAAGAAGGAAATACCACGGACCTCGAGGACTAATGCAAAGGTTACTAATATCCTAAAGGAACTAGCAAATACTAACAACATGAAGTAGGGTGAATCTCGGGTTCAAGAACCCAGGAATAGAATGCCTACTAACTAATAACATCACGGGATGCTTTCAAGAATAATGGTCAGAATCATCACACTGGGGATACAAAAGCATTGCTAAATTGCTAGGTGACTTCCTAAACACCTAGGGTCATAACAATAGCTCCAACATCTACGCCGAGGCAACGAAGTACCTCAACTTACCGATTAGTGTGCTTATTCTGACCAAAAAGGACATCGGAAACAGAAGGAAAGGATTTGCAAATGCATCAGACTATTTAGAGACCTAGGATGACTCGGACAGCATAACGACTGTAAATGCTCAAAATGATTTGAGACATCCTGCAAAAATGGTGGCATAACCACTCAACATCACAATATCAAGGTTCCGAGATCAACAGTAATCATACAGAATTAGTAGGAACTGAACTGGGGCTTAAAACCAACAATCTTAAAGGTCTATGGATTAGTAACACGTCATCCTGATAGATAGATGAGAAGCCTAGTTCTTAAACCCGTAGAAGAGAAGAGGATGACTCAGATCGAAGGCCATGAGGTATAAGGAGTAAAAATAGCCTTACGTTCCTTCCACAATCAATTCCCTTACATAACTAAAGCATTTCTAGACACAACCCGACCAGTTTGGCTTGGTAATCCTCACAGCAGTCAGCTCGATACCAACGCTGTCGGGACCCGATTCCAAGTCACATCGATCTAGCCGGTAACACCTCATATCACTTTGCGGCCTCACGCACGGTATTCCCACGGGTGTCGCCTTACCATGGCCCGGGACCGTTTGCGTCTTTTGGCTCACGTATATGATAGTGTCGCTAGCATCCATATGACAAAGAACCCGGGCCGACATGGCTAGTTGTGAACCCAAAGCGGCACTAATCCATGGGGAAAGGCATACATGAATCATATCGAGCATGTCGGTCATCAACGTATGAATCCGGGCTGTAGCACTGGGCTAACAGGACTCCGGTAACCCGGGCTGTAGCAGGCTAGGCAGGACTCCGGATGTCACCGCGTGACATTTCCCCGAAGGGACAGACATAGGAACGAAGTGAAACACATGCCGGCCAGTCAAGTGTCCAAGCAGTAGTGCTGGGGTAGCAGGACTCCGGTGAACCGGGCTGTAGCGGACTACTATCTCTTAGAAGCACGAGACTGCATTTCCCCATATGAGAGGCTGCCAAGGATAAACAACTAGATTGTCGGATCCCACACATACCAAGCATTTCAAACATACACACAATATGCTCAATATGTGCAAATACAACATGGCATCACAACATAACTCTACGACTCAAATATTTATTCTTTAGGCTCCGAGGAGCGAGATATTACAAACATGGGTCTCATGACCCAACACTCAGAGCATACAAGTCAAAACACAAGCGGAAGCTAAACATGTCTGAGTACAGACAACTAAAAATGAAAAAGGCTGAGAAGCCTGACTATCTACCAGATCCTGCCGAGGGCACAAGACCGTAGCTGAGGTAACAAGCTAAACGTCGAAGTCCAAGCGGAACTACTAGCGAGACTGACGTCTCTCTGCAAAACATAAAATAAGCAAACGTGAGTACAATTGTACTCAGCAAGACTTACATCAGAACTAACTACATATGCATCATTATCAAAAAAGGGGGTGGTGGAGTTTGACTGCAGCAAGCCAGCTTTGACTCGGTGGCTATCCTAAACTACGACTGCAAGTAACTCTTTTGAGGTGGCGCACACGAGTCCACATATTCACCATATCAAATATACCACTATGGACCCGCTCCCGTCTCCCTACGAGAACGCCATCCATAGCACTCACGCTTATCTTGCGTATTTTAGAGTATCCACTTTCACTTGTCTATGAACTGATATAGGGAACCCAGAAGTCCTTTACCGTGGACACGGCTATTCGAATAGATCATATTAACCCTGCAGGGGTGTACTTCTTCACACACGCTCTCACCACTTACCGCCGTTTACACGACATGTCTCGGCAACCTTCAAGCGGAAGCCCAACGTGGGTGTCGGCCACGGCCTACCTAAACACTCAAGTCCCTAGTCCAGGTTTATCGCCTATTCGGGATCCATCCGCAGAGAGTCCGGCCGAGGTTTCCCATACAGCCCCGAACGATGTGTGCAGGGTTCCGGAGACACCAAATGGGCGAATCGGTACACCAGAAACTACTTGCAACTCCCGGACTGAGGACAAGCGTGGTTAAGAAGCCGAGAGAGTCAATTAAGGATCCCAATGTGTGGTAGTAACTGTTTCATGGATCACAAACACAGAACTCAGTTCCTGAGGATGGCTTCAATGAGACAACCCACCATGTACTCCTACATGGCCTCTCACCGCTACCTTTACCAAATCGTGTTCACACACTTAGCTCACACACACAGTAGGACATGTTCACACACCTCCGATTCATCCCCGATGAATCAGACCTGACTCAACTCTAAGCAGTAGCAGGCATGACAAACAAGCATGAATGAGTAGGCACAACATGGCTCAAGCAACTCCTACTCATGCTAGTGGGTTTCATCTAATTACTGTGGAATGACAGGTCATGCAGAGGATAAAGGGGTTCAGCTACCGCAGCAAGTAACACATGAGTCGTTGTTGTCCTAATGCAGTAAAATAGAGCAGGAGCGAGAGAGTGGGATTACATCGGAATGAACAAGGGGGTTTTTCTTGCCTAGCACTTTTGAAGATAATATAGTTCTTCATCGGTGTCATCGAATTCACCGTCGGTACGTCGTCTACCGAGAGGGGACAATTACCGGCAAACAGGAGAGAACTCAATCAATGCAATGCACATTCACATGAATGAAATGTCATGTTAAGGTACTTAATTCACCTAATGCAATATCTAGCCAAGTTAATTGAAGTGGAACTCAAACAAGAACAAAGTCTAACTCCAAATGTTATTTCATAAATTACCCTAATCATGATTCATCCTATTCAGTGAGGTTAACTTGTTCAATCATGCATGAAAGTGCCATAAACAGATTCTTCATATTTTTCTGATCATTTTTCATATATAATTTGTTTAATTTGGAGTTACGGTTGAATTTCTATGAATTTTAGAAGTTTGGGGTATTTTCTGAAATTTCCTGAATTATAATAAATCCAGAAAAGGTATTATCTGCGTCACCGACGTCGATGTGACGTCGATGGTCAACGGACATGGTCCGGTCAAACCTGACAGTGGGTCCAGCGTGTCGCTGTAATTAGTTTAACTAAAATTAATTAAAACTAATCCTAAATAGTTAATAGGGCTGGGCCCCACCTGTCATTGACTCAGGAGAGTCAACCAGGGCCCACCCTTGGTCAAAGTCAAAGTCGGCTGCGGCGTTTAGCCACCAGCGAGCGACGCCAGGCGGCGAAGTGATTTTAGCCACTCCGCGACCAAATGGGCGCGGAGGGCATCTAGGTGGAGTCGGGACGAGCCGCAGCTCTTGGTGGAGTCGGTTGAGCTCGGGCGGCCGGAATGGTGCAGCGGCGACCGAGGCAGGCGGCCGGAGTTCAAGGCGTGGAGTGCGGGCAGCGTTGCGGTGTGCGAGCAAGCGGGCTGAGGCGCTAGTGGTGGCCTACGTGATGCGGTGAGTGCGATGGGCGCTAGCCCGGGACCAAATGGTCACCGGAGCAGCGACGGCGACGAGCGCGGCGGAGGTGAGCTTCGGCTTCAATGGCGGCGGCGGCTACGAGGCGAAAATGACGCGTGGAAGAGAGGGAATCGCCGGAGGCTCACATGGGTCGCGTAGAGATGGTCAGCGAGCTCGGGGAAGCGACGACGGTGGCGAATTGATTGGCGGCGATCCTCGGTGGCGAGGAGGGGAACGCGGAGCTAAGCGGCAACCAGGGGCGCCCGCGCCTTTTTGTCTGGGTGAGGAAGAAGAGGGGCGAGGCAGAGCTTCTGGGCGTCGGAGGCGGGAGGTGGCTGTGGCCGCGGTGAACGGCGAGGCAGCGACGGTGGTGCTCGGACCAGGCGAGAGAGAGGGAGCAGAGGAGAGAATGGGGTCCAGGGGGAGAGGGGAGAGGACGAGGGGGTCGGGGGGGTGTGCGTGGCACCCACGGGTGCCTCCAGTGGCGAGCAGGAGGTGGCAAGGCGTCGTCGGGCGCGCGCACGCCTCGCTCGCCCTCTTGGCAGAGGAAGATGATGAGCGGCGTGGGAGGTGGGCTGGGCTGGCTTTGCCCAGTCGGGCTGCTACAGAGGTGGGCCGGTTGGGGCGCCAGGTAAGTGGCCAGGTACGTTCCTCTCTCTCTCTCTTTTTTATTTGTTTTAGTTTTTCTATTATCTGCTTTAAGTTTGCAATTAAAAACCCAATCAAAACACTTTGGTTAATTCTGTAAATTTTTGTGAGGAATATTTGAATTATTTTCAAACCGCACAATAAATTTCAGAATATTTGGAGCAACCAATATTTAATGGTAACTTATAAACTCCAACTCAAATACCATAATGATTTAATTCAATGCCCAAAATGTCCTGAAAAATATACATTATCTCTGGTAGAGGCTTTCACCTTTTTCCATAAATCATGGACATTTTAAAAGGATATTTTGAGGTCATTGAAAATATTTTGGTTGAACCTACTTGAATTGCTTTAATGCTAGGGTTTAGGCAATCCCCATTTCAAGTTTCTTAGAAATTTAAACATGATGCATGGATGCAATGCCACTAGTTACAAGCAAGCTCTAGGGCAGTGACACTTTCTTATTTATGTATCCAATTTTATGCATGCCAGAGGAAGAAGATCAAGGTATGTATATATAGCTTGATTAGACACAATGGTAAATTTCTTATGCTTTTTGGCCTGAATCATCTATTCTGTTGTGCGTACATGTACTACACAATGTATTATTTTTTGGCCTGAATCAAAAAATAATTCAGTCATTTAACCTTCTCAAATCCGGATCATGTACTACACAGTGTTGTTTCTTTTGCCTACAAGCATCACGCACACCTTCCAGTAGGACCTGAATGATGTGCACACCTTCCATTTAGCCTGCTCATTCATGTATAGTTTATAATCTGAGGAAATGTTTGCCGTCTATGTTAACCTCCAGTCTTGTACAGCTGAAGATTGTAGTTTGTGTTGTATCATATGTGGGCATGTTCTTTACTTCAATCTAGACTTACGTGCCTTTGTGTTAAGTTGTCTTACATCTCAAGTTTTGTATTTTCATATTTCATGAATTATGTGGGTATGTGGCAGCCCACATAATACCACATACAGTATGTGGGCAGCCCACTTAATCCCACTTAAATAAGTGGACATATGTGGCGGGAAGTGGGCAAATGCAGGTTGTCCCACCTATAGGCTGAGTGGAAGAGAGTTCGTATTTGCCGTTGTATGATGAAAACTGGATGACATCTTATGATGAAAACTGGATGCCACCGTGCTTAACGTGTATTTCTAAATAAAAAGAATAATTTGATCAATCTGTTCTTATTTTTATTATTCGGCGACAACTCATGGCTATTCGGGTTTTTCCCGTAGCAACGCACGGGCCTTCTACTAGTATATATATGGCTTCTGCACATCATCTCCATCATCATTATCAGTACATCCTACGCAGGTGAGTTAGGATGCACTTGATCCCGTGAAGGCATCTATCCTTCAAACCGAGGAGTGCTTCAAACTAACAACGGTACATAATATCCAACAAAGAGGGTCGTACTACAGCAGCAGAATACATGGCTCGGTCTAGATATCAGCACAAATCAAGTTGTGCATATTTGCTGTTGGCATGAACCACATCGCCGCATGTCGGGTTTGCAAAAGCCATCCATCGCATGGATGCTTGATGCGTTCACACATGAAGATTATCGGCAACAAGCTGTGTCGGCGAATCTCGGATATGGTTATTCATGAAACCCATGGTATGATGTGTAAACACAGCCTCCCTCGCGAATGGAAGTTGCATAGCACAGTAATCATCGCGGTGATATGATCGATGATTGGTTGGATGATCGGATAATTGAGCCCGAGGAACAAGGAGTGGTTGTTGAGGCTGTAACCCGCCCGCTTGAATACTCCTGGCCCAACGGAGCTGGGATCTTTCTCGAACACGAAGCAGCCATAGCCATCAATGTCATTTAACGCATACGCATTGTACTGCATGTGGTTTGATGTAATGGTTTGGTTAATTTGGTACGTGCGAATGAGCAACAAATGACTGCCGTCAGCTGAACAAGCGATAAACCACCACCCATCGGCTGGTATGATTCCAGGTCCTGGAATCATGAAGGCCAGCGCATTTGCGTCTGCTGCAACAATTCAAATTGAAGACCAAAAGGACAAAAATAAACAATCATCTTCAGAGTGTGTGTGGAATTAAGATTATTATAACAGTGACACATATCATAGACAGAGAATTGCAATGCCGTGGTCATAATCATACCCCAAGTTAAAAAATAATCCAATGGCTTTAATATTCTAGCAATATGTCATGGTTCAAACATCATGTAACAATGAGAGGAAAACAGTTATGACAGCGCCTACTCATATTCTACCATAGCACTTACTACTACTGTTCTCATATCAACTCTAAGCAATAACATGCGTTGTTATAAAAATCTTGTAAACGAGAGTCACATATAGCAATCATGATGTTATGCTCATAATATGTATTCTAACAATCATTAGATGCCAATTGTTCTCATATCAACTCTAACAATAACATGTGTGGTCATAAAAATCTAGGAAATGAGAGGAACATATAGCAATGATGTGTTTATAGACATTCTATGCATTCTAAATTTGTAACAAATGAACAAGCAGACGTATTCATAAGGTAAAGATGAGATGAGATAGAACAATTACACGACGATAGATTCCACCAGTATAGGCAGCCAATCTGTGCGTCGACCGCGTAAACGATGCCATCGTGCACTATAGCATCAGACAGAAATGTTGCCTCAACAGGATTGATGATGAGCCATAACCATGTATGACGACCGGATTCCAGATAGACTAATCCCATGTTGAACAAGGCAATGAGCTTGTAATCCATGTAGTCTTCTGATGGTGTGGGCACTTCGCAGATTACAACTTCCTGCAAACAGAGGTCGAGCCAAAAGCTTGACGCGTCTCATGCGTAGTAGGAAGGAGTGTCCAGCGGGCTGCGAGGCTCGAAGGCGGCGGTATCCAACGATGGAAGGGTGATCTCTCGCTGGGTGTAGATATCCACGAGACGCCACAGACAACCTCATCTTTACAAGTGGACGGGTAGTGGTAGCATGTTGAGGGGCACCACGACAACCTCCGTAGGATCGTCAAGTCGGTGTCTGGGCCACGTGCGAGGATCGGGCATCAGCAAGCAGGGTGTCCTGAAAAGAGTTGGCCGGTTGCAGATGAGTAGACGGTACAAAGACACCGAGCATGCGGCCAGACGGACGGTACTGAGTAGGTCCATACGACTACAGATCTACTCTAAGAGAACATCGGGGAGGGAATTCCAATCGCGGCTCTGCGTGTCAGTCGGTTCTGCCATTGGGGTTTTTGGTGCCTGCGAGCCAGCGAGGAAGTGGATTCGGGCGGGCGAGCGAAGAAGCTTCTCCTCGTGTGGCCGAGCAGTGAGCGGGGGGATATGGTACGTGCGAGCTACCAAGGAAGATGGCGCGGGCGGGTGAGCAGTGAGCGGGGGTAAATGGTGTGCGGCCGACGATGGGGAAGAGAGGAGGAAGAAGAAGAGAGGAGGAAGAAGAGTGGAAGACGGGGAGGAAAGTGCTTTCAATCTCAATTCTACTAGTACTACTACCAGGATATACCGTCCTTCGGAGTGTAAATATTTACACCGATGACATGTGGGTCTACCACAACAGGGCCCATATGTCAGTTAATGGAGGACAGAGGTGCGTAGGCGTATTTGCGGAAGCGTGCTCTACTGGCAAACATGATGGCAGTACTGGGTAAGGCTGATTTAGTAACACCAACACGCTAGTTCAGCTTATTAATTATGTGTCCCATCTACTGCAGCGTGTATGTCACTTCACCGCGAAGACTAGTTGAATAGTTCTCTCTGACCAAGATGGGCAATAATGGATCGCGAGGACTTCCTTTCTACAGTATCCCTATGCCTCTACCCTCAATTCACTCATTTTGCTCCGTACCTAGTCACTTGATGAAATCTGTAGAAAGACAAATACTCCGTATTTGGGAACAGAGGGAGTGTCACCATATGGAGGGAATAGAGGAAGCTTGAAATATGAACATGCCAATGGGAGGGAGTAAGCCCCATGCATGCATGCATGCATGCATGCAACATGCAACACTCACACGTACACATGGACGCACGCAACACTCACGCACCCATGCGGCACACAGCACACGACGCAATACACATGCTCACGCTCAAGTGCTCAACCTAATCCCTACGTCCGTGAAAGACTGTACATTTAGAGATTTACACATTGACCAGGGCATAATTAACGCCCAAAAGTAGCAGACTTATGTGTGCATGCGATCATTGAGATAAGAAGATTAAATGAAGGCCGTTGCATGGTGTAATTAAGGGTAGACATGTAGCCTATACCTACAACACAAGTTGGTGCATTAGTCAATCAATATCGATTTAGATTAAAGGCTAAATGCATTGGAAGTGTAGATGTACATCTTGTACTACACTCTTTGTTTTATAGCCGATGTACACTCTTTGTTGCAAGACCGAGGGAGGACACGTGCATGCACTCACATACACAGCCAGGGCGGTTCGCGCGCAAGGGTTGGACTCGTGTCGTGCATGTGTAAAGTTTTGTTTAACTGATTTCTTTGCTCTGCCAACTGACAGGTGGGACCCAGAAACTAGGTGACAATTTAACCAGTCAACAAAGTGCCACGTCGACTATGTGGCCGGTCAGTAGGGTGCAATACGGTGCTCTACGATGAGCTAGTGATCGTAGAATCGCCGCAAAACTATATATAGTGACCGTAAAGAGCGTATTGTTACATACGTTGACCGCCAGTGTATTTTTCTCTCAAATTAAGCCATATTAATCGGAAAGGACGCAGTATGGACTACTACTACAACTACTAGTACTGCTTTGATGTGTCCCGTCAACTCGCCAAACAAGGAGAAGCTTGCTTACTACGCCTCTCCCTCGCCCACGCGCCCGGTGGTTCGCAGGACGAGGAGAGGGTTTTGACTACATCGCCCTCTCCCTCTCCCTCTCCCTCTCCCTTTCCCTCGCGACGTGCAGCAGTTCAATCAGTGTCAGATTGCCAGAAGCATATTGTACTGTAGTATCATCATTGTTGGACCTTCCGAAGAGGCGAAGAGCCAAGTGCAAGGTTCACACGAGTACGAACTGTTGAACCTCTCGAAGAGGCAAATAGCCAAGCGCAAGGTTTTATAGGAGTTTTCGTCCTAGTTGGAGTGTACTACAACTATAGCGAACGATGCTACTGTATGATGCCGCCACGTCACGTATATCCAAAGCTGTGCCACCTTTTTTTCTCAAAGAGCGTGTTGGAGCCCATGCAACAACCACACAAGTTGCACGTACACATAACACATTTACTAGTAATAAATTCTAAAGGACAAATGCCAGTATGCCACACAAGTTCATCTCCAATTCATGTGTTAAATTTGTGCACGACTAGTCTACATATATTCATAGCGCTACCGTTCACAATTACCGTACTCCACTTACACGTTATAGATGGGCTACATGTCCTCCTCCAGGTTCCAGTCCCAGGTGTTCTTCATGGATGGCATGATCCATAGCGGTGGGCAACGGGAATCATTGTCGCAGTTTTCTAGTCCGGTTCCACACAATGGAGACTCATCCAAGCTGAAGCGGCATAAATAAGGGATAGCGTGTCACAGCATGTCGTTCGTCCGGCAGTGCGCACTGAAGACACAACCATGCTTCATGAACGGCAGGCCTTCCGTGTCATGCACAGAAGGTGGCATCCACTTCACAATGGGGTAGCTGTCCCCGATGAAAAGCGAGTACTCTCCAAGAGTGTTCCTCGGCACCCACGTAGCATCACGGGGGTCGAACTCGGCGCCGTTCATCTAGTACACGCGGCATCCCTGATCTGGACACATGGTGACGTACATAGTCAAGGTCCATGCATAATAATGTTTTGCTCAAATATGGCGGTCAGTAATACTGTGTATCAAATAGTAATACTCCGGTATAGAGGAAGTAAAATAACCAGATTATTATATATAGCCACTCTTGGCTACATGGATGAGATAGTAAGACATGGAAAAACAAAAATGGTGGCAGCTAGTGGGTTCAAGTCTTCAATGGCCTAGCTAGCTATACGCGTCCTCCAAGGTAAAAAGTACTCCTACTAGTACTACAAAGTATGCTACTAGTACAACAATGAAAGAGAAGGCGAGAGGGTTAAAAAATGGAATACCTGGGTAGATGGTGATGGTCCGATCGTGGTAGATTGTGTGACCATGTTGCACATCAGTGGTAGCATGGGTAACGACTGCTAAGATAGTTGATCCCAATATGCCAAAGTCAGCTACAAGGTTCCAGGTTAGACCGAATCGCGGATGCAAATGCACATCCAGGATCGGCGATCTTATTTTGATCGGGGGATGACTGGTCCCTGCAAAATAATGGAGTACCGTTAGGGATGCAAATGATGGTTTGTGCATTCCGTTTGTAATCTCCCGTACCGTAGGATGGCAACCAGATGAAACAAGTCCCCTGGCTTGTCACCGCAAAGATGCAGCCTAGATGGCACACGGCGTCTTCGAACGTGTAGGGGTACAAATCTGCCGCCGCCAACATGCGCCAGCCTCTGCAGTTAATGCCTCTTGCATTGATGGCAATTCTTATGTCGAACACCGCGATGAGATAGTAATCGTCGTAGCCACGTAGCTTTGTCGGCGAGTCCGCAATTGCTATCTTCTTCAATCTCATGTAGGCATCATCATACGTATTCAAGCCCAGCCAGTCCGGAAGGCCGATCCCAATGGTGGAGAAGGGGTCTACCGGAACGGCCGCACGACTGTGGATGTTGTGCAAAATGATGGTGGTATCCGGCTAGAGGTATGCAAGCCAATCTTCATTGGCACCGACCCAGACCTATATATAAGACGGTGGGCAGCGGAGAAATTACGGGATGGAAATGGAATAACTAAGCACTACATGATCAAACTCCATTACTGACCTGCTCATCAGACAAAATCCGACTACCTCTCAATGTCGGCAACTCTAGCGTAGTAAACGTGCAACCATGGCCAGGGAGCGGTGGACTGTTTGAAGGATTGTCCCACAGAAGAACCTTCTCCTCGAGGACGCATGGAAGACCCAACAAGCATGGCCTTTTCCCAAGCCTGTCTAAGCAGCGTCTTGAAAAATTTGGTGCAGGAAGCACCAAGTCTTGCGGCGGTGAGGACGTCGGAGCGGCGTGCGATTTATCCTAGAGGATCATCGTCCAAGGTCTCCCAGCCAAGACGAGGATGAGAACCGCTTGGCGAATCCATGGGAGCAGCGACGAA
Source organism: Aegilops longissima (assembly GCA_021605205.1). Lineage (NCBI taxonomy): Eukaryota > Viridiplantae > Streptophyta > Magnoliopsida > Poales > Poaceae > Aegilops > Aegilops longissima. The sequence goes on from CM038681.1 coordinate 83,474,942, forward strand.
CTGCCTTCTCTTCGAGGGGAGGGGAACTGGCGAGGAGGAGATAAGAGCGTAGTAACCGCAGGGCCTTATCCCTTCCAACTGTAGATCGTTCCTCAGCGAAGGGGTGAGGCTATTATTTACTACTAGTACTAGCATTATGGAACGTTATGGGATTGCATTATACTGTAAATAATAGCACTAGTAAGAAATTTTTGGCACTAGGTAGTAGTTTTTGGCGTGGATTAAGAAATTTTGGGTATTTTTTGCCATTTTTCGTACACGCCAACTAGTGTCAAAAACGTCTTACATTATGTGATGGAGGAGTACGTACTCGTACTGTAGCAGTACTAGTACTACTTTTCTCAACTAGTAGTGCGATGTACTATACTCTTCTAGTCTAGTCTAGTATAGTGCACCAGTTTTGAACTCTTGAATCTCAGGGCCAAGGAGCTACAGTTGGAAGTTGAGGGTACTACTGTTCTCTAGAACCATCAATGTACTATCAATGCAGGGGAAGTACACCTGCGTAGTGTCCTAGTGGGTACTCTCTGTGCTCTATTCAGCCGCTCCTCTCACGTAGCTGGCCTACTCAGCCGCTCCTCTCACGCACGCACTAGCAGCCTGTTTATCAGCGACGGTTACTACGGGGGCAGAACATTTGAGTTATTTGATACAGCGAGACTAGGCTTTTCGCTTCCATTTGTGGAGGTGTAATGGATCTCGTCGAACTTTGTTAGTAGTTCCTTCTTTATGAATGAGATGAAGCAAAGCTTTTGCCTCCGTTTAAAAAAAACACGTCAAGAGGAATTTCTTTTATAGTAGAGTCGATAATGGAGTGAAGTCCATGCATGCAACGCCACAAGCTACAGAGTAGTAGTAGAGCAATTTACTACAGAGCCATATTGCACAGTTCCCAATGCCCCGACAGGCTTTTCCGGCTCCTCGGGCTTAATTGGGAGGCGCTAGTTTAAATATGCTACTAGCTGATGAGGAAGCTGCAAGCGAGGTGCGGCTAGGGCGAGCACGCGAGCCAAGGGATGCTGGGAAGGAAAACCCGTTCATGTGGCTAGGTAGTCCAGTGCACCCAGATTGTGGGGCCGCACGTTCGTTTGACTTCAAAACTCAAACTACCCGTGTAAAATATTGGCTCGCAGCGAAGTGTAGTAGTACTATTTTTAAAAAAAGGCCGTCGTGTGTTCGGCCGGGATCGAACCCACAAAACGAGGTATACACTCCCGCGACCACTAGTAGTACTCGTTGGAGTACAACCCAACCTAGAATCGCCTTTTGTCGCTAGTAGTACGTACATTGTTCCTTACAAGAAACCCCTAAGAGCATGGTTAATAGTATAGCCAGCTGCTGGCAATAAGCCAGTGCCATGTCATCTACAACCCATCTTATAGCCAACATGTACAATAATAGATCAAAAGAGTGTACTACTTTTTTATTATGTGACCCACTTATCATTCTCACAAAGTGCCTAGGAGCACGTGCTAGAGCTGGCTCTTCATGAAGAGCCCGCTTACCTTCTCTCTCCTCTTCTCTTTCCTCCAACTAAGCAGAAATATACTAGTTTATTTCTTATAGCCCGCTGACTCAGCTCTATTGTACTTGCTCTAATAATGCAAGAAACCACTAAAATGCCAAGAAACTACTACCACTTGCATATGTGGCAGACTTAAGATAAGACTACCTTATCAACCATTGTACATGCTCTTACCAACAAAAATCCTCGAGTGACCTCCTACCTCCGGCCCGTCCACCTAGTCATCCTTGGCCATGGATGCTACTACCGCCGCGCGTAAAGGCGAGTCAAAACCGCCGCGGTGCGAAGCCCATGTTGCGGCAGCCCGGATGCCAGCTCCGTCCGGTGCTCGCGGCCGCTAGCTAGCCAAGATAGCTCCGTCCAGCTGCTTGTCTGCAAGGTTTGCTAGCTAGATTGGCATGACAGCGCGGCGGTTTGCTCGCGTGCGCCGTGCTAAGGCCAGCCATTTGGCTCGAGCGAAGGCCAGAGCGGTGGCTTGCTCGCTCGTGAGTCACGCTCGGGTCAGCCTGCCAACCCGTGCGGAGGCCAGCGCAGCGTCCGGCTCGTCCGGCGGAGCGGCGGCTAACTCGCTCATCACCGGTGCCACCGACGAACACGCATCAGTACTGTTTGAAGTAATGTTCAGGAAAAATAATGATTTGAGGGGGAATAACAAGATAGAAGGTCAGATGTGGGTCCCTCGTGTCAACGGTCAAACAAAATGTATTGGTTTAAGCTGCCTCGTCAGCACGGACGTGTGGGCCAACCCTGTCATAAATGGGTTTAAACGAACCTAATCGGTAGGAGTACTAGGTAGTTTTTGGCGTGGATTAAGAAATTTTGGGTATGTTTTTGCTATTTTTTGTACAATAGATTCTTCCTAGGGCTGGTTGGAAGTGGTAGTTTTTTGTTAAATACTCTACATATTGTAAGTAGGAGTGAAAATTAAGCTTTGGAAGCCAATAAGCAAGGCTAGTTACATAGTGCATATGTGTACATGATTGAAAGTAAATATCAACCACGAGTGACTAATATCTTGATGGAAAACTCGAAACTATGTAATACTAGGAAAAAATGCATGGTTGGAAATACTAGCAATGTTCATGTCCGTTGCAACGAATCATAATTAGAATAACTAGTCGTCAACCCGTGCATCTGCACGGCTAGCACTTTTCCTTATTATGTCAAAAGGTTGTTACAAATTAGAAATGTTGAACATTAATATAAATATGTTGTTATGTATTATTATTATATTTGTGGACGACATGGTTAAAGTTCAAAACATGTTACATACATCTTCCTTCCTTTCACTTAGTGAAAAACCATACATCTTCCTTTTTGCCACAGAAGCACGGTAGAATTTGATCTTAAAACACTTCGTAGATTAGATCCTATATGTGCATGACATTTAAGCTTAAAGTCCTCTCTTAGGAACACTGGGAGCAGAGAATTAAGTATTTTCTCATACCTCTTTTTGGGGAAATTCTCATTCCCTAATAGCCATAGAATATTCAGATTTGATTTTGTTTTCTTAAAGAATTTGTTTTATGATTGTTCCTAATTTTTAGTACTTACTATACATTCTACGGAAATATAAATATCCCTTATGTAATCATGTGTTTACATAAGATATTTGTGATGAATGACACATTGAGATTTAGTATTGTAATGGTAGTAATTAGGTGTTAGTTTGAAGATAATTTAATAGCTACAATTTTCAATACTTAATATACACGCATATAATATGTATTGATAATGCACACGTGAAGAATCATGTGGATCCATGCAATTCATGAATCGCATGCGGAAAAGTAGTATAGATGTCGAACAGTAGTATTATGTGCATGCAGAATAATTATAATCAATGCTTGAGCTGATTTAGCATCTCTAAACTTGCAGGACACCACAACATTGCACCTACCGACGTTGGATCCAGCGATTGCCGGCGGTGTTTAGGAGGAGCTTGTCGAGCCGGCTAGTACCGCCGTAGATTCATGAAATGAGTCGCTTCATCCAAAATGATTTATCTTGGTCGGGCAAACGCACTCTTCCACTTCCTGACCAATTAGTTGGTGAAGTAGATTGGCCTTTCCTTATATAAGAACGGCATGCTCCTTTGTTTATATCGTTTATTAGGAGCAGTAAGCAAAGCAGTATAAATTTTGACTGTATTTAAATTCGACAAAAATACTTGTGGAGATGTGGTATATATCTGAATTTTCTGATATCACATGGATGTCCTTTGCTTTTCAATACCATGAACACATTGAATATTTAGAATGCGTACGTTTATTTTTTTGTAGGACACCCTATAATAGTGTTTGCTCGTATAGACTATATGGGAAAAATGATGTCATGAATTACTCATTATTGGGTACATTGGCGGCTTCCCTATGCTCTCGCACCAACAAAACTCGCCAAGAAAACTGAATTATAATTTAAGTGGCTCAATGTCGCCATCTCAGGAAATCAAAACTGTAATCTGATTCCTCAAAATTGATTTATTTCTCGAAAAATATTGAACCAACAGCTACTCTGATTTCCTAGGTTCTTCATCTCCATGACTATATCCATTAGTCTTGAAGTCTTGACTCGACCCAAGTCTTTCCTTGCGGTGCACCTCATCTAGCCATCAGTTTCGACCAACTCCACATCTATATATAGTTGACAAACTTCCGCATCAACCTTCCTTCAAAAATATATTGTATCTACAAAACATGAGAGATTTATTTTTTGAGCTAGCATACGGAAAAATCTATTAAATGTAATGTTAGGTTGAATTCTGGGATAAAAAGGAAAATATATTGGGAGTACCGAGCACACTTGACTTGAAATAGAAAAATCAGCGCCACCAGCCATAGAGAGCACGATTGAAGGGGGCAGGGGGCAGCGAACATGTATAGCAGTATAGGAGTCCACCTAGTGTCTAATCGGCAGAATATTTTATTCATGGCGTGGCTTTTGCGGGGACTCAGCAGCATCGTGAAGTTTTTCCCTCTTTTTACGTTAGACTGGACTCTTTTTAGGGTCAGATTAGACTCTTTATGGTTGGAGCCTTACCTATTCTTTTGAGAACACGGATGGATGCTTTTTTTTTGTTGTACAAACATTGGACGTGTCATATGCCTTTTTTATGGCACGTCCAGATCATTTATGTTACGTATGTTTTTCTTTAATCCGAACGTCAATTCTACAATCCAACGGTGTAATTAATGTTAATGATGTGGATTAATGAGAAGACTTGAAAGGTGCCTCTAATTAGTAAATATAAGATACTTATTCACAAACTTGGTACAAAACACTCTAATTTTGATATACATATGTCACTAGAGATATATTATGTTTCAATTAGAATATATTCCTTGGGCTGTTTTGGTGAGGTCAGGGAGGGATGTGGTTGGTTTTAAGATACTAATTATGGGTTTTTATGCAAATTGGTAGACAAGTGGGATGTTGGTGAGAAAAGGCAACAACTGACCTCACAATCGTTAGATGTAGATCTAATGGTCAGAAATGACAGATGGCAGACACACCAGCATCACCAACTTAGTCTTGTGTAGGAGTACTAGCAAGATACGTGCATTGCACGGAACATCAAGATGCATTTATTTATAAAACACTTGTGTGATTGACCCTTGCGGGAGTAATCCCATGTGTAAAAACTAATGATATCTCGAGAAATATGAGATAAGGTGAAGAGGAGTGGGGTGTGGTGGTGGTTGGTGGTCGGACCGAGCGGAGGCATGGGGATTGACGACGCCGGCAGCAGCCACCAGGCCAGTTTGTTCCAGAGGCTTCCTTTCTTAATTGCTCAACAATGAGGTTTGTTGGAGATAAGGATGAACGAGGGAAGGCCTTGTCTGCAAATGTGGAGAGGGGTGCGGGTATCTTTTATTTTAATTTCCATCGTCAGATATAGATCGGACGGTCTATATTGCAAGATGGCACACGTACCATCATCACCAACTCGGTTTTTTATAAGAGAAGAAATATAAGTATGGAGATACAAACGTATTATCGATACTTGCTCCCATAAACTAGCATCTACATTCTATTCAACGCCTCGGCATGTGGGGCCTTAGCACAATGACTTCTCGACTGTGTAAAACAAAGATTTTCCCGTCGCCAACAAGGAGGGGGTGACGGCGGCGTGCTTTTTGTCTTGCTCTAGTCCTAGTAGTCATACTAGGTGGTCTAAGCATGTGTAGATTTATTCTTTTTCACGTCTCGTGTTCGCTGTACTGCCACGACTGTTGATGAATAGACGGTAAGTTATTCACGGGGAAACCCTTGTTGAGCGTGTTTGCGAGAGAGAGAGAGAGAGAGAGACAGTGTGTGTGTGTGATATGTTAGAGACTGAGGCAATGACAACAGATTCTTTGTGTCTATGTCTGTGGAGGACAGAGAGAGACATGTACATGGGGCTTTGTGTTATGTAACATGGAGACACATATACATAATTAGAGAGTGAGTGTGTGAGATACACATGCGGACATGAGGAGAGATGAGGATCCAGATAAATGGGTGTTTGTGCGTGTCTGTGTGTGTTTGTGCACGCGTTTGTGTGTGAGAGGGAGAGAGTGTATGTGGAGTAGAGAGACCACTGATGATATAAACCTAGTATAAGGGAAGGGGAATGGTGTGACATGTGTAGTAGCGAGATAGCACGGGTGCGGGCGGGGGGAGCAGACAATTTGGAAGAGACATTGAGTGTGTGTGTGGGAGAGGGGTGTGAGAGCCATTGTCGTGTATAGAGGGAAGCATAAAAATATTTGTTCTTTTGGGGCTGGCACCTCGAACAAGCATAAAAATAGAGGGAAGCAGATATATTGTCGTGTATGCACACACCCTTCTTTCATTAGTTTAGGTGAACCATTGATGATCAATTCGGACCAGGGCATTCGATTAAAATTAATTTTACCTAAATAGATGGTGCAAAATAAACTACAACAACTAGATTTGCAACCACGGGATGCTGACGATATCTTCAAAGAACATTGCAACAACAGCTAGGCTTCACAGCAACATATGGTAAGCCAGTGTGTTTTAGTACATGTGAAATGTAATGCGAGTGAGCTTCTTTCTTAGCTTGTGCCCTCAACGTGTAATCCTACCGAATTACAAATAGTTCAGTTGTCTGCTTTGCTGTATTTCCTGATTCGAATGCTTATTTGTTGTTACGCTATACCTGAGTTGGCCAATATGTCAGAAGTTCCTGCTGTACTATCGTAAAGAAATGCATGCCTATTTCATTTGAGTCCTTAACTTTTCCTCTCAACTTCATCACAAGACTGTCTTCGTAGTTTATATGAGGCCACATTGTTAAGTGCTTTCTCAGATTATTTCAACTGCTTAGATGCCTTGGCAACTTAAATATAGCGGTTGTACACTCCCTTTCAACTAGGGATGTCAACTGGGTCCCGTTTAATCCCGATTAAAGTCCACTAGTGGTATGATAGTTCAAAAGGGTTTTGTTTTTTGAGGAAAATGAACTAGGGAGGTAGCAAAAACTAACTACATGGGACTGATGGATGTCGTTTATTTGCCACTTACATCCCTAGTTTCATCTTACCATTTTAATTTCTTTTCGGCTGATGCTGCTTCGAACCATTTAAATATAGTTTTCCATACTCGGCAATAATTGGTCTGTCGTTTACCATGTAAGCTTACTGCCTGGATCATACGATAACTATCTCTTACTAATGTCCAGCGGAAACCTTTCAGGATGCTGTTCAGACTAGGACACAATGTACAACCCCAGAATCTATTTGTGGAAGCAGTGTGTCATCCATGTTATCAGATGGTAGCAATTCAGAGGCAACACCGCCGAAGAGCAGTCTGAGCATAGATATTATAGTGCTTGAGGCTCTACTAGAGGCAGAAAGAGATGGTGTGGCTGCCATGAATGAGGTAATATTTATCTTGAGGCTGGAAATTACGGAATTAGCGGCACGCATTATGCAAGCAACTCAAGAATTGGAGGAAGTAAGAATGTTGCATTTGAAGACGGAGGAGGTCCTGCTGTTTCTGCTATCTGAAGCCCAAGGTAATTCCAGTTCTTCTTTAGATACTAGTTGAAATTGTCATTAGATTATTGTACTTGCATGTTGTGTCATGTCTCTGAATGGATTATGTTGCAAGACCCCCTATGTTGTCCATGTGTTGTAATGATCCAAATTTTTTAGGCGAGGTAATCCTCAGTACTTGTATGATTGACATAAGGTGAACTGTTTTTCGTGTGAGCATATTGTATTGGATGAAATAACTGTTTGACTCAGAGTGTATCCAACCTACTAAATTTGAAGATCACGACATTTCTAAATCATAATCATATATAAAGGTGGAATAAATCTTTGTTGTGGTTTTGAAGAAATAAATAACAAAACGTATAATTATCTGTGGATATTCTTAATCGAATACAAATTGGATTTGAATTTAGTTTGCCAGGTCCCAGGGCAAACGTGAATGCTAATTCTCCCAAGTTTTGAACGAAGCAGCTAAACACCCACTATAATTTGTGGGCTGCCCAAAGCAAGTGTTTGCGAGATGGAAATTACTGTCTACCCCTGACACTTGACATCCTTATCGACCGGATTTACACTGCTGTCGATAGGGGTAGACTAGTAACTTCAGTCAGACGTGACACGACAGCCTCTAAGCCCATTCAGACACGGTGGGCGCCAAACGTGGGCGGCAAAACACATTTGATTCAAGCTCGTCCGAAAGACATGTGTCTCTTCCTCCATTTCCCCATTCATACACGATGGGCGGCAAAACAAACTCAACTCGTCCGAAACCGATGTAGGCTAATATTTTAAATAGGGGCAGATGTGTAACTTCCATCAGACATGACACAACCGCCCTACCTGTCAGCCCCGTTCATACACCGTGGGTGCCAACCGTGGGCGGCAAAACACCCTCTCCTCGCCCGAAATAGTTACTGGCAAATATTTGGGAGATGCGAGATTACCGTCCTATCCCCAACCGACGCGATGTCCGAAATTTTAAACGAGGGATAAGTTCGTAACTTTCCCCCATTTCAGAGAAGCGCGTCCCAAAGTTTGAGATCCCCCCTCCCCTCCATTTCCCCATTCATACACCGTCGGCGGCACGACAACCTCCGCACTGCGGCCAGCCTCCTCCGTCCGCCACCCCATCCTCCACCTTGCCGGAGCCGCTACCCCTATCCCGTCGTCCACTGCAAGAGATGGATGTCTCTCATCCATGGCGCTGGAGCAGGATCCTTTCATCGCCTCCTCTCGCTTCATCGGCGCCGTCGTCCACCTTGTCGTTGCCGCTCCTATGAACGCCTCGTCCACGGCAACAGGATATATCCCCCAACCCGGCCGTCTGCCGTCTAAAGTCTTCTTCCCCACCGCCGACAGCCATCGCACCCGCATCACCCTCAATGTATCAGCATAGGCCTACACGGCGTTGCAAGAGAGGTGGTACTCTTCCATATGTGCTTAATTTATTGATCTCACCCGGAAAATAGATCGTAATTTGTTTATTGTACTTTTCTTGTCCGTACCAAATCGTAGTGGCTAGTTGAAAGAAAACATTGGTTGCGAAGTAGCTTTGTCCGGTTTGCACCTTCAGATCCGCCATGGCACGGGCACTATACTTGTAAAGCTTATGGTTTCCCCCCTTTATATTCACTACCATCATCGTAGGTGCTTCGTGTCGTGCTAGCACTGCTCCTCAAGACCTCAACCCAAAGCTTACGTGTTGAAATACGAATCTGATATGATGCTCATATCACTAAAACAGAGAACGTTTAATTGGTCACCTAATGTTCCTATATTCGTTTCGAAAAGCATGTGCGCCACCCACTGGTCCAGCTAGTTCCACTTTCCTGATTTTTCTCTTGATCCTTAGGGTTTTCCCCTTTCATCTACTCTACTATGATCTGTGTAGGTGCTTTCTGTCGTACTAGCATTTCTCCACCCTTCAAGCTAAACAACACAACACTCATAATTCGAAAGCTTAGTTGTTCAAATATGATTGTGATATGATACTAATATTAGTTAACCGACACCTTTAATTGCTTAGCTAAAGGTCCCACTTGAGTTTTCACTCGCGACATATAGAGAGACAGCATAATTGCATTTCTTTGTCACTTGTTGACTGTACTTTCTTGTCCATACCAAATCTTAGTTGTTATTTCAAAGCAAACATCGGTTGCTAACTACCCTTTGCGCGGTTTGCAGCTTCAGATTTGCCATCCCACTGCCACGGTCAACACTGTACTCATCATGCTTATGTTTTCCACATTTTATGATGACCACAACCAGCCTACGTGGTTCGGGTCGTAATAGCAATGCTCCACCCATCGAGCTAAACAAGCTTAGTTGTACAAATTCATATCTGATATTATTGCTGATATTAGTAAAACTGAGAGATGTTTAATTGGTTAGCTAAATGTTCCTACTTTAGTTTCGAAATGCATGTGAGCCACATATGGTGAGATGGAAAGAATAGGATTTCTCTGTGCGCTCTGGTTCATCATGGGTGGCCAACCGGCATTGTATTGGAAGACTTGTAATATCTTCAATCTGCTTGCTCTTCTGCTCTTCTTTAAGATGATACTCTTCTCTTGCGGTCGACTGGTGAGGTCGAGTTGTTCTCCCTTAGTATATTTTGAATCTGTCAGGCCCTGTTCAAGAATTCATCCGATTAACAAGTTAACTTTCCGATTAATCCCTACTCATAAGGTCACCGAGTAGCCGACTAAATGATTAATCACCCGAGTAATTGATTAAATGGCCGATTAACTTGCCGATTAGCCTATTAATCCCCTATTCGCCAGCCAACCGAGCAGCTACCAGTTAACGATTTCCTCAACAATAGTGTCAGGTCAGGTCACTTGTTCTTCTTTACTATATGCTGAAGATATCATTTGCGAAGTGTCATCACTTCTGGAGCTCTCATATTTTGAGTAGTAGGCCACATTATATTAATGCACACAACAAATTACAGCATGCATGGCATCTTTTAAAAGAATTGCAGAGATAGCACAGCGGGGTTTCTGAGGGAGGCGTATTGGATTAGAATCACTTCGCATTACAAAGAAAATCTCACTTGTTTTTATGTTTTCATGCATGTCGATATTGAACATTATCAAAATGAATATGAGAATGGGCATACGAGAGGAATATTGCAGAGCGATCCTTTGGCTAACAAACTTGGCATGGTGGAGGATGGCCTATCTTATTCACCCATCAAGGTGCTTGCTCTAACTTTGCAAAGTTGTATTGGTCGCTTTATATTTTGCATCGACCTCTTGCATTACTTCTACTTTGTTACACCATCTGCTTAGTTTAAGCATCATATATGAGTATATGCCATACCTATCCATTTTCTATACCTATTCCATGTGTCGTCTGTGGCGCCCAAGACCGAGCTTGCTTGCCTTCCGGGGTTTCGAGTTTTGTCGTGTGATTTGTTTGTGTGTGCATTCATCATGTCATCTCTTGCATTGCATCATCTCATCATGCCATTTAATTTTAAAACTCATCTAAATAAATTGTATGGATTTTTGATCCATTTAAATCGAGGATATTTACAATGGTGATTTCTCTTTATAACATATCCTCCCAATATTTAGGGAGCTATATTAAACCATTCCATAACACATTTGCGCGGTTCTTCAAATTTCCTTTTTTTCCAACTCAACTTCTTTTCCTCCTTTGGTGCCTTTTTAGTAAAATTGAGTTGCAATTTTACTTTATCCACAAATGTTCCAAATCAGCCCATAAATCACATCTAGTGTGTAGGGCCATCTCCTATAATTTCAACCCATTTGGAGTTCATTCGAATGGGTTTCGAAATTCAAACATGTCGAGTTAAATTCAACATGTGTGGATTTTACATTCTCTAAAAATCCTCGGGCCATTTTTGTTAAATTCCTCATATTTTTGTGAGCCCGGGAAAATTATCCGTGTGTCCAAATCCTGTTCCTAACCCTCTCTTTCTTTTTCTTCTCTTTAATTGTTTTCTGCTAAAGAAAATATAGAAGAGAGAGGGAGAAGAGAGCCCAGCCCAGGCCAGCCCACCTCTTCAGCCCACCATCTTCCTCCCAAGGCTCCTCCACCGGCCTCTCTAAGCCGGCCCAAGGCCCACCAACCTACCTAACCCTAGCCTCCCCTCCGCTCGATCTCCATCTCCCTCGTCCTCCCTCCAGCGCCGCTTCGCCCGAGCTCCCTGCGCCCGATCCCATCTCCTTCCTCTCGCTCGAACCCCCCTCCTCTCGATCCCTTTTCCCCTTCGTTCTCCTCCTGGCGCCGCCACTCACAGGGAGAGAGAGGAGCAGAGTCCTCGCGCCGCCCCTCCCCTATGCTTCTCCCGCTGCAAGCTCCGCCACTTGGCGACCCCTCGACCGCCTTGCCGCCTCCCCCCACCCCTTCTCCTCCCGACTTATCCTCGCCCGCCACCTCATCAACCGGCGCCGCCTCGCCAGCTCCTCTGCCGGATGTCGCCTCTGTCAGAGCCGGCAGCAACTACAGCTGCACCTTCCCTGATGCCATCTCGTGCTCGCCTTCGACCGATTCGTCGCCGCCGCCATCCTTCGCGCCTCCACGCTGTTCCCCACGCCGTACCTCTCCGAGCAGGAGCTCCGCCTCCCCTGCTCCGCGCCAACCGGTGCCGAGCGCCGCTCCTCCCGGCCTCCTCGCACCCATCCGCCCTGCTAGCGTTGCTTAGCTCCGGCCCCGACCTCCGTCTCGCAATAGCAGTGTTGCTTGCTGCTGTTTCGCCCGTGCTGGTGACCCCTCGGGCCGCCGTGTTGCCATTCGCTGGAGATCGCGTCGTCTTCTTGCCTCCTCCTCCGAGCGTGGATTTCGCCAAGTGCCGTCTTCGGGATTCTCCAAGTACCGTGACTGCAGCCGGTGTGTTTTTTTTTTGTCAAGTCCGACTACACGGGTACGACTACATCCGAGGTGGATTTCGTCAAGTACCCCTTCGGATTCGTCAAGACCCTCATGTACGACTACACCCGGTGATGCGTCAAGTACCTCTATCGTCGACCCCGTGGGCGTCAAGTTCATCTACGAAAATGAGTACAACTACCGTTGACATGCTTTTCGCCAAGTACCTCTCGGATCCGACAAGTACCCCGATGATGTGTGTACCACTACCGTCGACCCTCGAAGACCCCGTGGACCCCGAACATCCACGGGACATGAATAACTACTTCCACTACGAGATGTACCACTACCATCGAATGTGAACGACTACTTCCACGACGTCCGTGAACCACTACTTCCACTACCGTCGCGAGCGACTACTTCCCCTCGACCGAGACCGACTGCTTCCCTCGACGATTTTGCACCGCCCCGAAACGCACGCTTCTAAGGTATACCCGCCGGAACGACCGCCGTGGATCGAATGCATATGTTGTATGAGATGCCCGTTTGCACCGTGTCCGAATTTGTCGCTCGCTTGTTCCTCCTCGTTGCCATGCCATCGTCTCGTGGGAACCCGGTAACCAGGAACACCCCACCATCTTGCTCAATTCGCTTCCGTCACACTTTCTTTTGCACCGGTATCTCCGTGAGCTACCGGAACCGATATGTTGCCGTGGCATCATTTTCGGATTCGTTGCCGTGGCACCCCTTTTCGTTCCGCCATGGTGACCAAATGCTTGATAACATGCTCATGTCAACTTTTAATAAAAATTGCATAAAACTTGCACATGTCATCCGCATCATGATAACAACATTTAAATGTTTATAATTGTTGTTTGCATTAATTTGCTTAAATTTCATGCTAAAATGATTTATTTCATAACTAAATAACTGTAGCCCTGATTTAAATAAATTATATATGTAAATGGGGTAGAAAAATGCCTAGTTTAACATGGTAGCATTACTTTGCATGTTTAACAACTCTAAAATATGCTTTAGGTCAGAACAGTACCAAATTCGAAATATGGACATGAGGATTTTCCGGAATTATCGTTTGTTGTTCCGGCCTCATTTAAACTTGCCTAAATAGTTAGTTTACTTATGCTTCACCTCTTGCCATGTTTAACAACATTTAATATTGTTTGGTAGCTTAAAAGAGATTAAACTAAATATGTCAATGTGGTGTTCCGTCAATATGCAACTCGTTGCATATTGGGCTCCATTTAACTTGTAGTTTTGTTTGTGCATATTGCCATGCCATGCTATTTAAACCGGACATGCATCATACTTGATTGTGCATCATGACATGTTTATGTGATGGTTGTTTACTATGTGGTTTGCTTCTTTCCGGTTCGCTTCTCTCGTTAGCTTCGGTTCCGTTCCGGAGTTGTGAGGATTCGTTCGACTACGTCCGTTTGTCTTCTTCATGGACTCGTTCTTCTTCCTTGCGGGATTTCAGGCAAGATGACCATACCCTCGAAATCACTTCTATCTTTGCTTGCTAGATGCTCGCTCTTTTGCTATGCCTATGCTACGATGCCTACCACTTGCTATATCATGCCACCCACATTGCCATGTCAAACCTCTAACCATCCTTTCCTAGCAAACCGTTGTTTGGCTATGTTACCGCTTTGCTCAGCCCCTCTTATAGCGTTGTTAGTTGCAGGTGAAGATGAAGTTTGTTCCTTGTTGGAACATGGAGATGTTGTTCTCTATTGTTTAATCAATGCATCTATATATTTGGTAAAGGGTGGAAGGCTCGGCCTTATGCCTGGTGTTTTGTTCCACTCTTGCCGCCCTAGTTTCCGTCATATCGGTATTATGTTCCCGGATTTTGCGTCCCTAACGCGGTCGGGTGATTTATGGGACCCCCTTGACAGTTCGCTTTGAATAAGACTTTTCCAGCAAGGCCCAACATTGGTTTTACCATTTGCCTCACCTATACCCTTTTCCTTGGGTTTCGGAGCCCGAGGGTCATCTTTATTTTAGCCCCGGGCGGTGCTCCTTCGAGTGTTGGTCCGAACCGAGCAACCTCTTGGGGCCACCAAGGGCAACTCGAGGGTTGGTTTTACTCGTAGCTTGACTTATCCGGTGTGCCACGAGACCGAGGTACGTCGACTCCTATCAGGATTTGTCGGCACATCCGGCGGCTTTGCTGGTCTTGTTTTATTCTGTCGAAATGTCTTGTAGCCGGATTCGAGACTGATCGGGTCTTCCGGGAGAAGGAATATCCTTCGTTGATCGCGAGAGCTTATCATGGGCTAAGTTGGGACACCCTGCAGGGTATTATCTTTCAAAGCCGTGCCCGCGGTTATGTGGCAGATGGGAATTTGTTAATGTCGGTTGTAGAAAACCGAAATTGATCTTAATTAAAATACATCAACGCGTGTGTAACCGTGATGGTCTCTTCTCGGAGTCCGGGAAGTGAACACGATGTTGGAGTGATGTTTGACGTAAGTAGTTTCAGGATCACTTCTTGATCATAGTTGTTCGACCGTGCCTTGCTTTCTCTTCTCGCTCTCTTTTGCGATTGTAGCCACCATATATGCTAGTCGCTTGCTGCAGCTCCACCTCACTACCCTGACCTACCTTTAAGCTTAAATAGTCTTGATCTCGCGGGTGTGAGATTGCTGAGTCCCCGTGACTCACAGATACTTCCAAAACCAGTTTGCAGGTGCCGATGAAACAGTGCAGGTGACGCATCCGAGCTTAAGGAGGAGCTCGATGAAGATCTTGTTCATTGTGTTGTTTCGTTTCAGTTGATCGAGAGTGGAGCCAGTTGGGACGATCGGGGATCTGTGTAGCATTTGGGGTAGTCTTCTTTTATTTTGGTTCCGTAGTCGGACCTTGATTGTATCTGTATGATGTAATGCTTTACTCATGTATTATGTGAAGTGGCGATTGTAAGCCAACTATGTATCTCTTTCCTTATGTATTACATGGGTTGTGTGAAGATTACCTCACTTGCGACATTGCTTTCAATGCGGTTATGCCTCTAAGTCGTGCTTCGACACGTGGGAGATATAGCCGCATCGAGGCGCGCTAAGTTGGTATCGAGCCTTCCCGACTTAGGAGCCCCCTGCTTGATTGTTTCTTTGGCGTTGTTGAGTCTAGAACGGAAAATGTTTTGAGTCTTAGGATTATATATATCGAGAGTAGGATTCTTTTTACTCCTCGGTCCTTAAATCGCTCTGGTGAGGTATCCTGACGTAGAGTTTTGACTTTTCTCTCCTCAAATTTCACTAAAAAAATTTTAGGATCACGCGGGTATCTTGGAATCGTTCCGATGGTTTTGTGACGAGAACATTGTTCTTGGTGCCTCCTGTCATTTAGGGGTTGTGGCAGTGTCCCGGGGAGTCGAGCTCCGAGGTGTTGTCGTCACAATTTTATCGTTGCAGTTCTGGAATACCTGAGTTTTGCCGACATCGAAAATCTCTTTTGTGCAGTTGTTGGTGAGATAACCTCGATAACTCAGTACTGGGGCGAGCTCGAGAGTATTGCCATGACTCGTATAACGGATGCTTTTCGAAGGTCGAGGTAAACGATTTCCGGAGGTTTCTTGGTTATGTGTTGAAGGATGGATACAACTGGATCTAGGTATTGTTAGTTTGGGTGATATATTTTGTGTCCCCTGTATCCCCAACACCAGATTGCATAACCAGAAAGTTTCGGGAGTTTATAGGTGGGTATTCAAGTAGCTCCTAGAATATCTTTCCGACAGATGCATGATATGGGATTGGGTAAATCTCTATCATATGTGTTTGTTCCGGCTTATTCTGCAAGCCAAATCCTTTGTTTTTTTTGTTCCGTTTTGTGGTATTCAAGTTGCTTCAATGCCAAGTGTTGATTCCATACCTTTCCTAAATGGTGTTCTCATATTGCTACGTGAATACTAATCCTTCTTGATCACTGAGCTTGTCATGTCAATTCTTTTGCAACCGACGTGCTTCTGTTCAAGTGGATCCGATCATTGCAACATTCGCAAGATCAATTCTAAGTTTTTTTTTCTCAACGGTGTTCGTTTCATCCGACCCAAGTTGTCTTGTTTTCCCGCCCTCCCACCCTTTTTCTTCAAGGACTCAGATTTATTAATCAAGTATCCATTTTATTGAGTGAAGGTTCTTCATTCTTTTCCTTTAATGTTTTATCCGGTGATTTCTCATGAAGACGCTAAGGAAGCTTCAACCTTATCATTGTTCCATTCTAATTTTCTTCTCCGGTGGATTTAAGTCAAGTTTTCAGTGTTGATCGTATTCTTTTCATCGTTTCAAATGCTTTCTCATGTCGGTGCATCTCTTAATCATCCACTTCTCGCTATTCAATTGTTCCGGAGTGTTGAAGATATCTCAGAAGATTCTAGTTTCCATTCTCAATTCACTCAAGTTCTTTTGAGGATGCTATCTCATTCAAGCCATTTAATTCTACCGGTGCAATATCTATTTCAAACAATTGTTCAACGGTGGTTCTTTTGAGTGGGCCCTAACCCACGGGTCTTTTCCCATGATCTTACCTAACTCTTCTAATTTTCCGGAGTTATTCTCAAATTCTTTGCAAAGTTTGATGTAAGGATGAATTATCATCAGTCAAATGTCTTTCTCCAAGATCTTTCAAATTATTTTCATTGTTGGTTCAACCTTTCTAATTTTCATTCTGGAGTGCCTCAACAATTCATGGTGGTGTTTCTCGTCGTCATTCTCAAATTTTGAAGACCGAAGACGAGTTTCTCTTTAGTCTTGGTCCATTCTCTTCAAGATTCATGGTTCTAGCTTCGTGCCATCCTCATATTTGTTTTGATTGTGAGAATTCTTTTCACCCATCCGGAGAAATTCAGAAATCTTTTCAGTTTGATTATCCAGAGCCCATCATCTCAGAATTATTCATTCAAGCGTTCAACTCTTGTTTTCCAAATCTCACCGGTGCATCGTCGAAATATCCTCTAATCAGTTCATGATCTCTTCGTTCTAATGTATCTAAATTCTCTCAAGTATCTTGGTTCATTTTCTAATTCTTCCCGGTGTTTCTTTATCTTTTCTTCGTTCATTTTCAATTCTTACGGTGGTTCATTCAAGATTTCTCTTCCTTTGTTATCATATCAAATCATTCGTTGTTTCCAAATCCCACCGGTGGTTCCATCAATACCTTCTCAAGTTTGCGCTATATCTCTATCTGTAATCATTTTTCAATGAGAATAAGTAGTATGCCAAATCCATTGCTTTCCATCAATTTAATTGGTGAAGGATCAGCATAATGTAATTCTTATTCTTGTTTCATCGAGTAAGTTCAATTCCTTATTCCGGAGGTTCATCAAAATTCTTGATTTCATTTGTTCATCTTTCTTTCCGGAGTTCCAAGTTTTCTCGGTTATATCATTTCAAAGCTTCATCTTATCACTGCAAGGCTTCACCTTGTGTTTTCAACTTCTCTTTCTTTCTATCACCCTTTTGGTTACCGGAGTTCATCATGGAGGTTCTACATGGTGCTTCCTCAAGGATTCTTTTCATTCTTCAATTGTTCATCAAGATTTCTCGTGGAGTTAAGATCCGTCAAGCCATACTTCAAAATAAACATGGTTACAACACATGTTTTGTTTTGAGGCGTTCAAGCATTCTTCATCTTGCATTCCAACGTGCAATTCTCTCTTGAGATGGTGTTATGTCATTGTTGATAATTTTCCTTCGCGTTTCATGATTCACAGATTTTAAGAGTGACATATTTAAATCCATCATTTTATCTTTGTTCATGAGATATTTAAATCCATCAATCTCTTCATTGGAGTTGTCTTGGGCTATATTTCACCTAAAGCTTTCCCTAAGGATTGTTGCTATTTATGGTGCTTATAAAGGACCCAAGTTCTTCATTTGTCCTCTCGGTGAAATAAGTTTCTCGTCTCCTTGTTCATACCGATCCAATCTGTTGTTTCCGTTGGTGGCAGAAACTCACCTCATAATTTTGAGAAGTTTTCCATAAGCCCACTACAAAGGTTATTCTTTTCGTTGTTGGTTTTCCAACAACTCCGTTCTATCCTTCTTTGTAAGGATGCTTCATTCAAATTCATTTGTGGTAGAAGTTGTCATTTTATTCTCCGTCCCTTTATCCCAACAATCTAGATTCTATTCTTTTGTTTCGAAGGCATTGTGATGTTGCTCTCTTTGACCCATCGTCTCGTTTTGTCAAGATCATGTTCTTTTTCTTGCTTTATCCATTTAACCGGAGTGTCGTGTTTTCATTCGAGCTCTCTCATCTTATCAAGTTTTGCCCCCCTTCTCAACCGGAGTGTTGTCTGAAATCTTTCTTACCCCTGTGCCATTTTTCAATAGTTCCGGAGGCAGTGTGTTGTTGATTTCATCAAGTATCATTCTATCTTCTCAAGTTCATGTTCAATTCCTTCCATTTACAGTCGGAGTGCTGCCAAAATTATATCATTCTTGTTCATTCTTATCTCGTTTTAACCGGAGTGGTTCCAATTCCTTCTTGTCCATTGTAATCGTCATTCATAGCTTTCCAACCCACAAGGTTCACAGGGTGTTCCTTGTTTCTATTTTCTACTGGAATGCTCTCAATTTCGTTCAACTCTATTGTGTTATTCTTTCAAGTTTTCAACCTCTCGAGGTTCATTGGTTTCATTCGTTTGTCAAATAAGCAACTTAGTTTTACCTCTTCCTCTCCCGCTTTTCTCTGGTGCCATCCTAGATCTCGGGACGAGATCCTCTCGTAGTGGTGGAGTGTTGTGACGCCCCAAGACCGGAGCTTCAGTTGCCTTCCAGGGTTTCCGAGTTTTGTCGTGTGATTTGTTTTGTGTGTGCATTCATCATGTCATCTCTTGCATTGCATCATCTCATCATGCCATTTAATTTTAAAACTCATCTAAATAAATTGTATGGATTTTTGATCCATTTAAATCGAGGATATTCACAATGGTGATTTCTCTTTATAACATATCCTCCCAATATTTAGGAGCTATATTAAACCATTCCATAACACATTTTGCGGTTCTTCAAATTTCCTTTTTTCCAACTCAACTTCTTTTCCTCCTTTGGTGCCTTTTTAGTAAAATTGAGTTGCAATTTTACTTTATCCACAAATGTTCCAAATCAGCCCATAAACCACATCTAGTGTGTAGGGCCATCTCCTATAATTTCAACCCATTTGGAGTTCATTCGAATGGGTTTCGAAATTCAAACATGTCGAGTTAAATTCAACATGTGTGGATTTTACATTCTCTAAAAATCCTCGGGCCATTTTTGTTAAATTCCTCATATTTTTGTGAGCCCGGGAAAATTATCCGTGTGTCCAAATCCTGTTCCTAACCCTCTCTTTCTTTTCTTCTCTTTAATTGTTTTACGCTAAAGAAAATATAGAAGAGAGAGGAGAAGAGAGCCCAGCCCAGGCCAGCCCACCTCTTCAGCCCACCATCTTCCTCCCAAGGCTCCTCCACCGGCCTCTCTAAGCCGGCCCAAGGCCCACCAACCTACCTAACCCTAGCCTCCCCTCCGCTCGATCTCAATCTCCCTCGTCCTCCCTCCAGCGCCGCGCCCGAGCTCCTGCGCCGATCCCATCTCCTTCCTCTCGCTCGAACCCCCTCCTCTCGATCCCTTTTCCCTTCGTTCTCCTCCTGGCGCCGCCACTCACGGGAGAGAGAGGAGCAGAGTCCTCGCGCCGCCCTCCCTATGCTTCTCCCGCTGCAAGCTCCGCCTTGGCGACCCCTCGACCGCCTTGCCGCCTTTCCCCACCCCTTCTCCTCCCGACTTATCCTCGCCCGCCACCTCATCAACCCAGCGTCGCCTCCTCGCCAGCTCCTCCGCCGGATGTCGCCTCTGTCAGAGCCGGCAGCAACTACAGCTGCACCTTCCCCGATGCCATCTCGTGCTCGCCTTCGACCGATTCGTCGCCGCAGCCATCCTTCGCGCCTCCACGCGGTTCCCCATGCCGCACCTCTCCGAGCAGGAGCTCCGCCTCCCCTGCTCCGCGCCAACCGGTGCCGAGCGCCGCTCCTCCCGGCCTCCTCGCACCCATCCGCCCTGCTAGCGTTGCTTAGCTCCGGCCCCGACCTCCGTCTCGCAATAGCAGTGTTGCTTGCTGTTGTTTCGCCCGTGCTGGTGACCCCTCGGGCCGCCGTGTTGCCATTCGCTGGAGATCGCGTCGTCTTCTTGCCTCCTCCTCCGAGCGTGGATTTCGCCAAGTGTCGTCTCCGGGATTCTCCAAGTACCGTGACTGCAGCGGTGTGTTTTTTGTCAAGTCCGACTACACGGGATGCGACTACATCCGAGGTGGATTTCGTCAAGTACCCTTCGGATTCGTCAAGACCCTCATGTACGACTACACCCGGTGATGCGTCAAGTACCTCTACCGTCGACCCCGTGGGCGTCAAGTTCATCTACGAAAATGAGTACAACTACCGTTGACATGCTTTTCGCCAAGTACCTCTCGGATCCGACAAATACCCCGATGACGTGTGTACCACTACCGTCGACCCTCGAAGACCCCGTGGACCCCGAACATCCACGGGACATGAATAACTACTTCCACTACGAGATGTACCACTACCATCGAGCGTGAGCGACTACTTCCACGACGTCCGTGAACCACTACTTCCACTACCGTCGCGAGCGACTACTTCCCTACGACCGAGACCGACTACTTCCCTCGACGATTTTGTACCGCCCCGAAACGCACGCTTCTAAGGTATACCCGCCGGAACGACCGCCGTGGATCGAATGCATATGTTGTATGAGATGCCCGTTTGCACCGTGTCCGAATTTGTCGCTCGCTTGTTCCTCCTCGTTGCCATGCCATCGTCTCGTGGGAACCCGGTAACCGGGAACACCCCACCATCTTGCTCAACTCGCTTCCGTCACACTTTCTTTTGCACCGGTATCTCCGTGAGCTACCGGAACCGATATGTTGCCGTGGCATCATTTTTGGATTCGTTGCCGCGGCACCCCCTTTCGTTCCGCCATGGTGACCAAATGCTTGATAACATGCTCATGTCAACTTTTAATAAAAATTGCATAAAACTTGCACATGTCATCCGCATCATGATAACAACATTTAAATGTTTATAATTGTTGTTTGCATTAATTTGCTTAAATGCCATGCTAAAATGATTTATTTCATAACTAAATAACCGTAGCCCTGATTTAAATAAATTATATATGTAAATGGGGTAGAAAAATGCCTAGTTTAACATGGTAGCATTACTTTGCATGTTTAACAACTCTAAAATATGCTTTAGGTCAGAACAGTACCAAATTCGAAATATGGACATGAGGATTTTCCGGAATTATCGTTTGTTGTTCCGGCCTCATTTAAACTTGCCTAAATATTTAGTTTACTTATGCTACACCTCTTGCCATGTTTAACAACATTTAATATTGTTTGGTAGCTTAAACGAGATTAAACTAAATATGTCAATGTGGTGTTCCGTCAATATGCAACTCATTGCATATTGGGCTCCATTTAACTTGTAGTTTTGTTTGTGCATATTGCCATGCCATGTTATTTAAACCGGACATGCATCATACTTGATTGTGCATCATGACATGTTTATGTGATGGTTGTTTACTATGTGGTTTGCTTCTTTCCGGTTTGCTTCTCTCGTTAGCTTCGGTTCCGTTCCGGAGTTGTGAGGATTCGTTCGACGACGTCCGTTTGTCTTCTTCATGGACTCGTTCTTCTTCCTTGCGGGATTTCAGGCAAGATGACCATACCCTCGAAATCACTTCTATCTTTGCTTGCTAGATGCTCGCTCTTTTGCTATGCCTATGCTACGATGCCTACCACTTGCTATATCATGCCACCCACATTGCCATGTCAAACCTCTAACCATCCTTTCCTAGCAAACCGTTGTTTGGCTATGTTACCGCTTTGCTCAGCCCCTCTTATAGCGTTGTTAGTTGCAGGTGAAGATGAAGTTTGTTCCTTGTTGGAACATGGAGATGTTGTTCCTTGTTGGAACATCTTTACTTGTTGGGATATCACAATATATCTATTGTTTAATCAATGCATCTATATATTTGGTAAAGGGTGGAAGGCTCGGCCTTATGCCTGGTGTTTTGTTCCACTCTTGCCGCCCTAGTTTCCGTCATATCGGTATTATGTTCCCGGATTTTGCGTCCCTAACGCGGTCGGGTGATTTATGGGACCCCCTTGACAGTTCGCTTTGAATAAGACTTTTCCAGCAAGGCCCAACATTGGTTTTACCATTTGCCTCACCTATACCCTTTTCCTTGGGTTTCCGGAGCCGAGGGTCATCTTTATTTTAGCCCCGGGCGGTGCTCCTTCGAGTGTTGGTCCGAACCGAGCAACTTCTTGGGGCCACCAAGGGCAACTCGAGGTTGGTTTTACTCGTAGCTTGACTTATCCGGTGTGCCACGAGACCGAGGTACGTGCGACTCCTATCAGGATTTGTCGGCACATCCGGCGGCTTTGCTGGTCTTGTTTTATTGCTGTCGAAATGTCTTGTAGCCGGATTCGAGACTGATCGGGTCTTCCGGGAGAAGGAATATCCTTCGTTGATCGCGAGAGCTTATCATGGGCTAAGTTGGGACACCCCTGCAGGGTATTATCTTTCGAAAGCCGTGCCCGCGGTTATGTGGCAGATGGGAATTTGTTAATGTTCGGTTGTAGAAATCCCGAAGTTGATCTTAATTAAAATACATCAACCGCGTGTGTAACCGTGATGGTCTCTTCTCGGCGGAGTCCGGGAAGTGAACACGGTGTTGGAGTGATGTTTGACGTAAGTAGTTTCAGGATCACTTCTTGATCATAGTTGTTCGACCGTGCCTTGCTTTCTCTTCTCGCTCTCTTTTGCGATTGTAGCCACCATATATGCTAGTCGCTTGCTGCAGCTCCACCTCACTACCCTGACCTACCTTTAAGCTTAAATAGTCTTGATCTCGCGGGTGTGAGTTGCTGAGTCCCCGTGACTCACAGATACTTCCAAAACCAGTTTGCAGGTGCCGATGAAACCGTGCAGGTGACGCATCCGAGCTTAAGGAGGAGCTCGATGAAGATCTTGTTCATTGTGTTGTTTCGTTTCAGTTGATCAGTAGTGGAGCCCAGTTGGGACGATCGAGGATCTGTGTAGCATTTGGGGTAGTCTTCTTTTATTTTGGTTCCGTAGTCGGACCTTGATTGTATCTGTATGATGTAATGCTTTACTCATGTATTATGTGAAGTGGCGATTGTAAGCCAACTATGTATCTCTTTCCCTTATGTATTACATTGGTTGTGTGAAGATTACCTCACTTGCGACATTGCTTTCAATGCGGTTATGCCTCTAAGTCGTGCTTCGACACGTGGGAGATATAGCCGCATCGAGGGCGTTACATCGTCACACTATGTTTTTCCAGTCAAATGTTGTTCTTTCGTAATAGATGTCCAAAAGGAAGAGGGTGAGTGCAGATCCTCAAGGAGTACAAACTAGGTATTTGGAAAAGGTAGTTATACCTGTTAAATCAGATAGATCAGCAGCCACAGAAAACACAGTCCCAACTGTACCACACTTTACCCCTACTCCAGTGGCCAAACCCCTGTTAGAACTGCTGGGAGCCTAGCGTCAGGTACTGTCTATGATATCAATTCAAAATTTGAACTCCTAAATTTCTGCTTGTGCCTTACCTTCTCCCTTGTATGAAAACTAATTTCAGATGAATCTCCTTGCTCAAAGGATCATACAATCTCAAAACAATAAAGGGCTCTGCATTGCTCTTGTCAGTACCTCTCTCCCTTTTGCCTTGTAACGCTGTACTTAATTAATTGCTATTTGATTATGTATCATCAGTCTGCACCTGAGCTTCATTATCATCTGTTTCTTCGAATATTATTTGATCTATATTTACTCTTTGCAAAATGTAGAATAATGGCAACGGTTATAAAGAATTTTCTTTGGGGAATTTATTGAATTATCCTTCCATCAACATGGAGAAGGGCTTTGTCCAACCCGTGTTAACATGTAATGTAAGTTCATCCTTCTCAAGCCTTCAAACTTTGTTCTAGTATAGATTTGGATAGGCATCATTTCCTCCACTGCTGTTTGCTTTGCTGTTTACATCTGATTGGATATTTGCAACAACTACCAGTTTCAAGTTGTAGTTGTAAAAACATGTTCCTTATGCAGAACAGATCCATTTATTTGCTTACATAATTGTGAAACCTGTTACGTGTCTCCTCGTTTCTCTTTCAGACTCGTATCTCTTACGCCAGGCAGAACTTTAGGGAAGATAGTGAGCCAAACCATCTTGAGGACAGCGAGATGACCCCAAGGTCCTATCTTGATGAAGGCGGTGAGTTGAAGCTACTCACGGCAGGTGTGAGACAACCTCTGTGCGATCGCTGCCTCAATCAGTTCGACTTCTTAAGTCTCAACTTAAAGCGGAAAGGCTTGCTTCAGCTTAGCTCTGACTTGAAGTCAAAGATGCAATGAAGATGTCAGAGGACTGCCGTGCGCACCATCATGCCTTAAATCTAGTGTTGATGCATCTATCATTGACACAACAGAGGTCTACTCAGCTTCTTCAGCTGTTTGGGGGGCCCAACCTGGCCAGGCCTAGTGCCTTCTGAAGTGCTCTCAGTTTTGTATATAATTTTGTCGGCGCATTTATTTGCACTGGTAGCGAACTTTGATGCCCGGTGGATGTAATATGTGTGATAGCCGTGATAGCCTAGCGTTAGTTGCTTGCTTATTTATTTCCTTGTTGTCTTGTTTATTTGTTTGCTTGTAGTCTTTGTAGTTCTTTTTCCGCGGTTTGCTAGTGGCTGCAATAACCTATTTTTTAAAACTAGGCCACAATAACCATGGGCTAATATTTACTGTAGTGACCTTTGGGCCTCCTGGGTCAGTGAAAGCGATGGGCCTTCTACGGGCCGTAGAAATAGTGGGCCTTCTACGGGCCATAGAAACAATGGGCCTTCTACGGGCCATAGAAACAATGGGCCTTCTATGGGCCGTATCATCAATGGGCCTTATACGGGCAGTATGATAAATTGGCCAAACATGGGCCAATAACAGGCTGCATTATGGTCGTAAACGGGCTAGAGTTGGAATTATCCGTTCATGGGCCGACCATAACGGGCCATCGTTAATAGGCCGTATTTGATGACGCTATGAAAACAACCCAGCGTATTAACGGACCACAAGCGGGCGCTTTGTAACCACGGGCTGAATTTGGCCCAAGCGAAAATAGCGAGAACGGGCCGTAAGTAAGCGAATCTTTGAAATGAGCTCAAGAATAAATGGGCTCGAGAAGGCGAAAGATAACATGTCTGAAGCGCCCAGCGGAATAACGGGAATTTAATGGGTATAAAGTGATACACTTTGTTCATTACGGGCCGATTTCACCACAGGCGATTAATGGGTGTAAAGTGATACCTTTGTTCATTACGGGCGATTTCACCACGGGCCGTTAATAGGCCAAGAGTTACATAGGGCCTCATATGGGCGAAAGACATCATGGGCCATACATGGGCCGAGTGAAAACAGGCTGGAATCATATTGGGTGGCCCAGATGACGCTACTGGACCTAATTCGGATAGGGCGTAATGGGCCTTGGGTTAGCGGGCTGTAAATGGGCTATATGCGAACAGGCCGTTAACAGGCTTTACATGGGCCGGCCCCCCACCTTTTGACCAAGTCAAACGGGCCGGCCTTTTCATAGGAATGGGCCTTTGTTGGGTCGTGCCATGTGTCGACGTATCATACACTACATGAAATGTGTTAATAGATGACGGATTTGCGGTGACAGATTCAGAAACTGTCATGGACAGACTGGTACAGCCTGCAAGCCCACCTAAGCCCACCTGAAGCCCTAAACCATTCCCCGTATATAAAACCTAACCCTAGAGACACTCCCACTCTTTCTCCTCCTCCGCCGCCGCCCCCATCTTGGCCCTCTCTAGTTAGCGACTTCCTGCCCTGCCCGCGCCCTGTCACCGTATCCTCCTCCTTTGCACCACCACCGTCCTGCTCCTGCCCGTCGTCCAGCTCCTGCTCCTCTACCGGAACCAACCGGAGCACGCCTGGAAGTGGAGGAAATTCCCGTCCCTCTCCGTACTGGATCTGGATCGGCTCCCATGATTCTTCCTCCCTCTGTTGGTAAGGACGCACTAGCACATCTACTATCTTTTGCAGCGAAGAGTCGAACTAAATCCAATTCAATTCAGGCGGACCTCTTATCTTTGTGAACTTTTGTGCTGATCTGGCATGGAGGTCAAACCCGACGCCGGCTTGTCGGAGCGGAGTGGGCGTGCGGTGACCTACGGCACGGCTCACTAGAGACAGCAGCGCAGCGGCATCGCCGATTCCTTCCCTGTCCATGAGGTCAGATCTCCTGCCCGCCCCATACACCGAAACTCAAGATCCACTTGTTCTTGTTTTTTTTCATTTTTCTTTGGACTAATCTCATAGCTTCTTGGCCAGTTCGACTTTTACCCCAAGATAATTTCCACGAATCAATATCTTCATTGTTTTTGGTCTGTGGCTACCTAATTCTACAGCTAGAATAGAATAGAACAGGTTGAGGGGATCGATCTGAAACTGAGTAGGCAAACATTTTAGTCTAGGTTAGTCGGTGTATTTGGAGCAAAATTGAACGCCCCAAAAGAAATATCTGCACACGGGACAAAAAAGAAAATGGTATTTTGAAACATCTGAATAAAATTTCATTGCAACGAGAGCTCCATATCGGTAGACTGCTAGAGCTGTACTTGTTTTCATTTCCTGCTATTCGATTTGCTATTAATCTTACTTTCTCAATGTACAGACGTGCTTCACAAATGTTAAAAAATCTTGATGGTTAATGCTTTAACTTAAGGAGATATTTCCATAAGCAAGTTTAGTTTCTTGCTGTGCTGGGTTCTATTAGCTTATTATGAATCTGAACATGACATGACAAATCACTGAAACATGATCATATTAATTTTTTTCTGTGTGTATTTAACAAGTTCCTTTGATTGATTGGCATACATCTCACGCACACATACTGGATCGCAGAGGTGCAGCCAACCTCTAGCCTCTGCTTCTTCCTCCCTGACGGCAGCGTGGAACCAACAGTGGGTTCCGCTAACCCCGACCGCGGCCTAACATGCATGGACTGAAGCGTTGGACAGGCGCCCACTACTTGGCTCTGCATGTCTGGGTCATCTGAGATAAGTTATTCTGTCTCTTCCTTAAGTGAGATTGTGTGCTTCTCTGATCCAGTTGTAGTAAGATGTACAAGGCCTTAGCTGGTTTTTAGGGAGGAACTTCATCTCATGGCTGAAACTTGGCTAAAACTATGGGCATACAAAATACATCTTTGTTTTTTTTGCCTTACAAACATGGCTGTGAACAAACTGAATGTTGTCAAACAACTGTATATCCATCCTCAATTATTCTGATATTTTTGGAAGTGAAAAGGAGTAAGGATAGCACAGAGAACAGAGAACACGCCGGTTATGTTGGAAAATTTGGTCGAATTTACAGTCCAGTAGCTGGCATAAATATAGGACAACTAGAATGCCTAAATGCACACAATGTTGATGGTAAGACATGCTTGACAACTACCTAACACGATCAAATTATTCATTTCGTAAATTTGGACAAAAATAGTACCTATATCCGTGATTGCTTTTACATGTGTTCTGATTCAGCTTGTACCTTCATTAACGTGAAGTAATTTTTAAGATATATATATATATATACACTAAATTTGTAGTCTGATTCATGCAAGCCTTGTTCCTACTACTGCCACTTTGTATAAATATATACTGATTCATGCAAGCCTTGCTCCTACTTCAAATTTGTAGTCTGAACGTACCTATATATCCGTGCATCAGACTAAATTTGTAGTCTGATTCGTGAAGTAGGAGCAAGGCTTGTTCCTACTGCTACCACCTTGTGTAAATATATACTAGTTCATTTCGTTTCATTATTGTTTTTTGTTATAAATAATAGTTCTATGTTGGTCAAGTGGGCAGCATATAAAATTGTTATGCACTGAAGTAACGCAGATAATAAAATCAATGTTTATGATAGAAAAGCTTTTCTGTATATTCTGAATGAATATAAACGATGCATGATCATTTCAAGCTGCACTTCCCTATCTATTATTTCATTGTTTATCAAGTATTTTCAAGTTTCATAGTCCATTACATTACAAATTTTGATTTTTCATCTAATAACAAATACATAGCTTAATGTTCCATGAATAAAACCAAGTGTGGGAGATCTCTCAAGGAAACTGTATCATATTATATGGTGAAATTTTCCATGCCATTTGAAGTTCACTTGGTAGGAAAGTATTGTTTACTATTTGTTAGCCCTTTGAGATGTAGTTGCAACATAAACATTGCTGCTGCTCGTCGACCCAAATGACATAAACTTCAAATGTTCACGTGTCAACAAGTTTACACATCATGGGGGGATATTGTTTGTTAGTGATATGCCATTTCGTTGGTGGGTTTATATGGCCTCAACTACTGCTGCTATAGTACTTGGAGCTCTGTGATGTGTATTTTTTCACTCTGTCATGTGAATTTCATTTGACACACTTTTCTTTGTATTAATTTTAAGAAACCACATGTTTACTCTTGTTTTATACTCCATCTGTAGGCACTATAAGATTTAGGAATTCTAGACATCATGTAATTCATTTTTTATTTTTGTTGCAATTCTCTTATTTCTACTAACCATTCATATCTCCAAATATCTAATATTCTTGTAAATATGCTAGGTAATATTGGAGAGAGTGCTACTTGGTGCTGGCCATCACAATCATCCACAGCATGATAGTTGCCATCAAGAGCGTCGACGCAAGAGCCTGAATAACAACAGACTCAATAGTTTATGTGTTATGTTGATGTAAAATGGATTGTATTGGTTCATATATAACTCTGTTGTGTGATATATTTTCTCAACCTATGTTGTATGTTATCAGTTTGTAGAGGATTTTTTAAACTTCTATGTTGTAGATACGTACAGATGGATGTGATAAACTTTGTAATGTTTCACACCATGCAAATATTTTTTGTTGGGCCAAAATTGGCATTAGGATTTGTGTATCACATTATGTTAAAAACATACTGGGTCAAACTTTGGCCAAAAGAAATTGGCTAATGGGTTCAAGCAAATTTAAACTGCCCTTTAAATTTTTCCTAAATCCATGACGGATTTCGTGACGAAAAATAGTATCCACGTAGGCATCCACATCATCCGAATTAGTCAATTGAAAATCCTACGTGGTGTTAGTCCATGACGGATTATTCCGTCACAAAGGCTTGGGCCTAGGCAGGCCTGGGGCAGATCCATGACGGCCAAGAACCATCATGACTGGTACGATATCAAATTATGACGCGATTGTCGGTGTACTAGAGTAGGGGTACCCTAGTATCCCGAACTTGTGCATCGGCGATTCTGACACCACCCGCAACAAGGCTTGCGGTGACCGCCAAGGTCTCTGTGGTTCCTTTGGAGCCATTCAAGAACAAAGTATTTAAGCCAAGGAGACAAGGCCCCGGCAAGGGGAGCTTGCTGGGAAGGCCAGCCAAGGCACCTAGGAGACAAGGCCCCGACAAGAGGAGCTTGCCGGGAAGGCCCGATGAGCGACAAGCTTCCGGACGCGACAAGGCAACAACCGCGGCAAGGCGCTTTCCGCGACAGACCACCACTCTTTTCCTCCGCTCCAGCTCATCTACCAACGTGTCGCCATGGAACCTCTCCAGGCACGCGTGGCAAGAGGCTGTGCGGCCAGCTGAGCGTGGTGGTAAGCGGCGCTGACAAGACTGCCATCGTGGCAAGCGGTGGTGCCCCTGACGGTCCCTATTTGTACTGTTTAGGCGACATAGACGGGCATTTAATGCTTTTGTCCCCTGCCATCAGGGTTAGGTATGATACACTGTACAAGTAGTTGTACCAACCGCACTCTTTTTCCATTTTTGCCCTTGTCTACGTTGCCACCTGTCGGTGACCCCTTGAGCATATAAAAGGAGGCCCATGCGCAACGTAGAAAGGGGTTCGAAAGGCTCGACGCCAGAAAACACCTAGCTCTCTCATTCAAGAACTGAATACACACATACATGCAGCAGTAGGAGTGTTATCTCTCCGGAGAGCTCCGAAGCTGGGTAAACTGCTTGTGTGCATCTCCTCGATCTGCTCTTCGTGCGACCTCTGCCCCCCGCCGAACCAAAAGGGGCTCGGTCCGCCGGTCCCATAGGTGTTCGTGGGTTAGATCAGCCTCCCCGACATCTTTGGCGCGCCAGGTAGGGGGCGTCGAGGCTGTGTGAACCTGATCCGGCGTTCACACGAGCTACATCTTCATCATCTTCATCGACATGCCACCGAAGAAGAAGGCTTTGGCGGCAGCAGAGCCATCCACGTCGATCCCACCACCACCGGAGCAAATGGGTGGTGGGGTAGACACCAGCGGGAGAACGGGCGCCAGCGAGGGAGCTCATGACGCTGCCAAGTCCAAGGACAAGGCTGCGCAGACCTCGGCGTCCGTACATGCACCGCGCCCATCCCAGGAGGCGCGGGACCGACAGCGTCATGGTATTCACAGTACCATACGCTCGTTGGATGAAGATCGAGCTGGAGGATCTCGGGGCCCTCAAGACCAGCGTGCACGCCAACATGCTGACACGAGCGAGGCACGGTCGCCTGGACGGGATGCTGCTCCTTCTAACATAGTTAGAAGTCCGAGCATATCCCGCTCCTTGCACCGTTCACCACTGCCACCCACCACTCCAGCAGAAGCTTTGGCGAGAGCTCAACTTCTCCTAGACTACCCTCCAACAGCCGACAAGGTCGACGAATGGAGGGCCACCATCCAGAGTCTCATCGGCTTTGCCAATGGCGACACTCCACGGCAGCTGAGTACATCGCTGCCGCGACAAGACCGCCAGGCACGAGCTGGTGGCGACGAAACCGTTGGAGGTGCAACAACCATGCACTCTCCACCCCAAAGGTCAAGATCGCCAACTCGCCGGATCCACCTCGACAGCGACTCCACCGCATCATCGGATCCACGAGCTCGCCGCGATCGGCGCCAAGTTCTTCACGACGGCGGCAAGAAGGCGCTTCGAACTTCGCATCGGCGCCGAAGAAAGCGGCGTCAATTCGACCAGCGCTGGGCCCTCTGTCGACATGCATGCGCCCGAAGAACCAGCGACTTGCCGTCTGTGATGGGTTGCCCTGCGTTCACTCGTGAGCTGCGGCAAGTCGATGGCCCAGCAAGAAAATTCAAGCGGGCGTGCGAGAAATGCGGCGGCGGGGCGCATCCGTCGGAGTTCCTCAGCATCTACACCATCGCGGTGCAAGCTGCGGGGGCGAGGCGACAAGATCTGGCCAACTACTTCCCGGTACTCAAGCCCAATGTCGAGATCTGGCTCATGCACTTGCGGACAGCTCCATATCCTCTTGGGCAGATCTATGCCATCGGTTTGTCGCCGCCTTCACGGCGCCACAAGCCTCATGGCCAAGAAGGCGACCTTCATCTACTCGCCCGAAGGAAGGAGAGTCCCTGCGCAAGTACATTCAGAGATTCACCGTGTACACTACAACATCCCGGATGTCCACCTGCCGCATGATAATTAGCGCGTTCCATCGAAACGTGCGGAACCGCAGGATGAGGAGGAGATGGCGATGTGCAAGGTCAAGGGCGTCGATGAGCTGTATGCCCTGGCCGACAAGTGTGCGCGTCTTGAGGAAGGAGAGACTCCGGGAGAATGTAGAAGCGGGAGGATCGATAGTGAGGAGGCTGCCCCGGCAAAGAAAAGTCGGCGGCGGAATAACAGAAAGAAGAAAGGCAAAGATGTGCTAGTTGTCGAGCAGTCCGGCAACGGAGATGGCGCCAACAAAGCCAAAGTTAGTAGCTCCGGCAAGGAAGTTGCCGCTAGCACCAGACTGCCAGGCTGTGGCGGCCGCCGACAAGCAGGACGGCTCCAACAAACAGTACTGCAAGATCCACCACACCAAGGGCCATGACCTCCAGAGCTGCAAGAAGGTCGAGCAGCTTGTCGAGCGAGAGAAGGCTGAATCTGGCGGCGGCAAGGAGAAAGCCGGGAAGGTCTTTGGAGGAGCTAGCAAGAAGCGCCTCGGCCGGGGAGGACGCCGCGGCAAAGCCAAGCAGCGGCAAGGAGACAGACCTCCTCGCGACCGCGACAAGGATGAAGATGACGACGAGGATGAATACATGGATGATGACGAGACCGATGAGCAGGAGTTCCAGAAAGCCACAGAGGTCCTCTGCGTTGACAGCGGTGCTTCTCTGCATACTTCACACCGCCAACTCAAGCAGTGGATGCGGGAAGTCAATGCAGCAGAACCATCCGTCGAGTCACGCAAGGCTCGAAATGGTCGGCCGCCTATCATATTTGATATTGAGGACCACCCTGATCGCATAACGCGGTCGGTGCTTGCCAATGTTGGTTTCACCAACTATCCGCAACCTCAAGGTCACTAAGATGCTAGTTGGCGGTAGGCGGGCTTGAACCTGATCTCCTCGCGGTACTCCGAAACTCCGGATCACGACGGTGAGCTCGAAGAGGCGGCACATTCAAGGAATCAATCCGGGAAGGAGCAAGCGAAGGGAAGATCACGTTGCGGTGACATTTGGCAGCGAGCTTAACTTCAGAAGTGAGAGGGTCACCTTTGACGTTGCTGATTTTCCATTGCCTTACAATGGGATACTTGGCCGTCCAGCACTCGCCAAATTCATGGCGGCCTCTCACTATGCATACAACCTGCTGAAGATGCCAGGCCCGATAAGCGTCATCTCTGCCCTGGCGACAAGAAGGATGCTCTTATCTACGCCAACAAGATCTACCGGGAAGCAGCGGCCGCAGCAGATCACAAGTCACTTGCCGCTGAAGCTCCCGTGGCGAAGAAGAAAACCAAGTCCGGCAAGAGTTATGATGCCCACTCCGGCAAGCGCACCTCTTGGTGCTGCGCTACCGTCGAGGACACACCATCGAGCTCCACGGCAAGTGTAAGAAGGCGATGGCAGCTCCACCAGAGACCAAGAGGGTGTCGCCAAGGAGGGCGGGCTGGTGGTACCTTCACCATCGATTGCCACTCTCGACCCTAAATAGGAAGCGCGCTCGTTGCTTTCCTGCGGGTAACGTCGGCGTGTTTGCATCGCAACCGTCGACATCCCGGTGTTCCTGGGAAAGTAATTGAGCACCACCTGGCTATCTGTCCTCATCGCGGCCCGTCAGCGAAAGTCGAGAAGCGAGCGGTGGGCGCCAGAATTCATTGCGGAAGAAATCAAGAAATTGGAAGCAGCAGGCCTTGTCGAGAGGTGCTCCATCCTCGTGGTTGGCCAATCATGTAGTTGTCGCATGAGGCAAATGGGAAATGGAGAATTTGTATCGACTTTAACGATGTTAATAAAGCTTGTCCCAAAGATCCATTTCCCTTGCCGTGCATCGACCAAATTGTTGACTCCATGGCCGGATGTGATTTGCTTTCATTTCTTGATGCATACTCAGGGTACCACCAGATCTTCATGGCAGAAGAGGATGAGGAGAAAACCGCATTCATCACCCCATGTGGCACATACTGTTTTGTACGGATGCCTTTTGGGTTAAAGAATGCTGGTTCAACATTTGCAAGAGTAGTCCATGACTCTTTTGAGCCACAAATACACAGAAATGTAGAAGCCTACATGGATGACATAGTGGTCAAGAGCAAGGACAAGGCTACTCTGATTCAAGATTTAGACGAAACCTTTGCAAATCTGCGCAATATCAACCTCAAGCTCAACCCCGAGAAGTGTGTGTTTGGAGTCCCCTCCGGCAAGCTTCTCGGGTTCTTCGTGTCTCAGCGAGGAATTGAAGCAAATCCCGACAAGATCAAGGCCATTGAGCAGATTGAAGCACCAAAGCGCGTCAAGGATGTACGAAGACTTGCCGGTTGCGTAGCTGCTCTCAGCAGGTTTATCTCTAGATCTGCTTAGCGCGCCCTGCCATTTTTCAAAATTTTGAAAAAGGCAGGTCCAATGAAATGGACTCCCGAAGCGGAGGTTGCGCTGCAGGATTTAAAGAGATACCTGTCCTCCACTCCAACACTTGTCGCACCTAAGCCACAAGAAAAGTTGCTGTTATATATAGCGGCAACCAATCAAGTGATTAGTGCTGCGTTAGTAGCGGAGAGGGAGGCGGATGATGAGCTAGCAACCAAGGCAGATGCATCCAGCGACAAGCAAGGCACTTCACCGACAAGCTCTGGTCCCGACAAAGATGGATCTGCGCAGGAGTATGAGAAGGTGCAGAAGAGAATGGTGCAGCGCCCAGTTTACTTTGTCAGTTCCCTCCTGCAAGGGGCTAGGTCAAGGTACTCTGGTGTGCAGAAATTGCTTTTCGGCCTCCTCATGGCCTCGAGAAAGCTGCGCCATTACTTCCAAGCACACGAGATCACAGTCGTCACTCGCTTTCCGCTGAAGAGGATACTGCAAAATCCGGAAGCAACAGGCAGGATTGTCGAGTGGGCCTTTGGAACTGTCAAGCTTTGGCCTCAAGTTTGAGAGTACTTCAACTATCAAAAGCGAGCATTGGCAGAATTCATAGCAGAATGGGCGCCAACACAAGATGAAGAAATTCGAGCGATCATCCCGTCAAGGAAGCAAGCAAAGAGTGGCTGATGTACTTTGATGGTGCCTTCTCGCTACAAAGGCCCGGTCTTGGCGTACTACTTGTCGCACCACGGAGAGCACCTCAAGTGCGTGGTCGAGATGCACTTTCCCAAGGAGCAAGCAACAAACAATCTGCAGAGTATGAAGGTTTGCTTGCGGTCTCGAGATCGCATGATGAACCTTGGGATCAAGAAGCTCTTTGTCAAGGGTGACTCACAGCTTGTTATCCGTCAAGTGAACAAGAATTATCAGAGTCCGTTGATGGAAGCTTACGTTGATGAAGTGACAAAGCTAGAAGAGCACTTTGACGGCCTACAAATGGAATATGTTCCAAGCGCTCAGAACAACATTGCCGATGGCCTGTCGAAGTGTGCCGCACTTAAGCTACCTGTGGAACCAGGGATTTTTGTGCTCAAGCTGACTCAACCGACTGTAGCGCCATCAACTGGACAGAACAAGAAGCGAAAGTTGATTTCGGTGACTATTTTCGGCGAGCTCCCGAAGCCGCCGCCAAGAAAGGTCTCAAAGTCAACACCAAGAGTCTTGAGGGCGATGCTGCTCCGACAAGCCCTAGGGTTTGTTTCGTTGAAGCGAGCGCTCCCGACAAGTTTTGCTCGGCAAGCTTGCGGGAGCGTCAAGCTCGGCTGAGCCGCGAGTTCTTGCCGTGAAGCGGATGTTCCGCAGCAGCAGATGTGCCTTTTGTCCTTGTTGTCGAGCCGCAAGCTCCGGCATGGGCACAACAGATTGTCCATTTCCTTGAGACAGGAGAACTTCCGAAGAGCAAGAAGAAGCGGAAAGAGTAGCCCGGCGGTCAAGTATGTACCAGTTTGTCGACAGCACTGCATGCGAAGAAGACTCAACGGTGTGAAATTGAAGTGTATCCACGAGAAGATGGGCGAAGCTGTTGGCGAGAGATACATGGAGGCATATGTGGTCACCACATTGGCGCGAGAGCACTGCCGGCAAAGCTTTCCGGCAAGGTTTCTTTGGCCGACAGCCCTCCGAGGATGCAACTGCACAAGTAACCAAGTGTGAAGCGTGCAGTTCCATTCCAGCAGATACACCAACTAGCTCAAGCTCTCGGGCGATCCCTTTATCCTGGCCATTCTCGATGCAGGGGCTCGACATCCTCGGCCCCTTTCCCGAGCTGTCGGGGCTTTGAGTACTTATGCGTTGCAATCGACAAGTTCACAAAGTGGCGGAAGTGGAAGCGATGAGGAAGGTGACAGCACGATCAGCAGTCAAGTTCTTGGTCGATTGTTTGCCGTTTGAGTTCCTAACAGGATCATCACCGACAACGGTACACAATTCTGAGCCGCACCTTCATGCTGTCGTCCAAGATCTTGGCGTAAGGTCTGTTTCCTTACATTGCTCATCAGAAGTAGCGGTCAAGCGGAGAGGGCAAATGCTGAAGTGATGCGGGCTCAAGACCAGAACTTTCGACGAGGCTGCACAAGTGCGGAAGAAACTGGATTGAGGACCTGCGGTGGTTCTTTGGTCGATAAGGGCGGACGCCGTCGAGCCAGCGGCGGACACCTTCGCTCTAGTCTATGGGCAGAGGCAGTTCTCCCCCCGAACTTCGTATCACGGGTCACCTCGAGTGCTCGCTTATGATGAGCTTGAGCAAGAGCAGTTGCGACAAGATGGCGCATTGCTACTTGAGGAGGACCGTCTTGAGCCATTGTCTGAGCTGCTCGATACCGGCAAGCTTTGTGTCGCTACCATAGCTGCAAACTTAGTGCGAAGTCTCGAGGAAGCGACCTTGTTCTTGGCGCGTTCAGTCCGCCAAGAATTCCAACAAGTTGGCCTTGAAGTGGGAAGGCCCTTACCGGGAGAAACGAGTCACTAGGCCTGGCGATGTCCGCCTTGAGACCGAAGATGGCATTCCGGTGAGCAACTCCTGGAACATTGAGCATCTTCATAAGTTTTACCCGTAGGGCGCTTCTTTGACAGCTTGGAAGAAGTGCCGATCCGCCCCGACGAGCAGAAGAGCCTCACCCGCGACACCGCGATGGCGAGATCGGCGCGCGCATCCAGCTGGAAGAAGCGGCAGCAGCCGCTACCGTGGCGAGTTCGGTTTCACCGTGGAGGAAGCGAAGCGGCAAGCCTTGTCGGCGAAGGAGTTTGCCGGCGAGGAGCTTGCGAGGCAAGCCGGTCGAAAAAGAGCCGCCGGGCGCCTCCCCACCTTCAAGCAGCTTGCTTGTGGCGGAGCCCCAGCTCCAGCAAGAAGGCGTCTTTGCAAGGCGGAGGCGTGGCGAGGCGGCGAGATGGGCCAACAGCAGCCCGCGCCCGGCGCGGCCTGCTCCACAGCAAGCAAGCACTTGTTGCCTTGAGCACCCGCTGCTGCGGCAACGGGCGGGGTCCTCTCGGGACACGCCGCACACCCATAAGCGGCCAAGGAACCCACTCTTCCGCCTCGTCGCACGGATCGAGCAAATTTGATCTCTCGCTCAGCTCCGATGAAGAAGAAGAAGAGTTAGATTCCTTGCTATACTTGTAGTTCTTCAATTTTGTTGCTTTGTCTTGTATCGACTTGCTTCCTCTGAACCGTTTCCTTTTCGGGGCGCTGGCCCGAAGGCGTCGAAGAGCCAAGGCCGGTGATTGTCATCGAGGCGATCCTACAGCAGCAGATAGGAAGGCCGCCAAGACCACCTTGTCGGACGCGGCAACTCTTCCTCAAAGCAGCCCCCAGCACAGCCCCCAGAGTAAGTATAGGGTTCACTTCCTGCCGTTAGGCGTGCATGGGTGCTCTTCCTTTGCTGATATCTGACTGTTGGTTTTGTGTAGGAGCAGAGCAGCCCCACCAGGAGTGCACTGAAGCCGCTCCTGACATGCCTTCTGCTTCGACTACACCGCCAAGGGAGGATCCCCCGGCAAGGGAGAATTCTCCGGCAAGGGAGGCTTCTGCGGCAAGGCTCAGCTCTCCGGCAAGGGACAGCACCAGCGATCCCCCGGCGGCAGAAACCATGAATATAGACCCTAGGGCTTGAAAGTCTCTCCTTCGACCGGAGCCCTGGAGCTCGACGCCCAGGGGAGCTTGATGAAGACGCCATCGCCGGCCTTCAAGTAGGCGCCGGGCTGAGGCTCTTGAACTGGCGCTGCTGCAGCGGCGGAGGGATCGTGATCGGTGTAGCGCTGGCGCTCCTGCTGACCTCGGGGCCGTCGGTCACGATGCGGACTCCTCGCCCGGCTTCATGGCGGCAACCAGCATGACCTCTTCGCCCGGCAGGCTCGTCGGCGCCGGCTTCCCCTTGATGGCGGCGGCGTCGTCGGTGTGCCCTGTGGCGTCCTCCTCGCTTGGCGACCTCGGTCTCCATTGGCTCTGCGATAGATGGATCGGCGATCGAAAAAGAAAAACGATCAGGAAAATTTTCAAAAAGAAAAATTAGAAGATCAGAAGAAACACAAGGGAAGTTTTCAAGCAAGGAGATTACTGTGCTGGGGTCTACATTCATGGTTTACGCGCGCGAGGATCGCTGGTGCTGTCCCTTGCGGAGAGCTGACCCTTGGGAAGCCTCCCTTGGGAGAATTCTCCTTGCGGGGATCCTCCCTTGGCGGTGTAGTCGAAGCAGAAGGCATCTCAGGAGCGGCTTCAGGGCACTCCTGGTGGGGCTGCTCTGCTCCTACACAAAACCAACAGTCAGATATCAGCAAAGGAAGAGCACCCATGCACGCCTAACGGCAGGAAGTGAACCCTATACTTACTCTGGGGGCTGTGCTGGGGGCTGCTTTGAGGAAGAGTTGCCGCATCCGGCAAGGTGGTCTCGGGCGCGCCTCCTGCTGCCGCGGTAGGATCGTCCTTGATGACAATCACCGGGGCCTTGGCTCTCTTCGACGCTCTCTGGGCCAGCGTCCTGAAAAGGAAAGGGTTCAGAGTGAAGCAAGTCAGATACAAGACAAAGCAACAAAATTGAAGAACTACAAGTATAGCAAGGAATCTTACTCTTCTTCTTCTTCATCCGAGCTGAGCGCGGAGAGATCAAATTCTGGCTCGCCTCCGGTGCGACGAGGCGGAAGAGTGGGTTCCCTTGGCCGCTTGGCGGGTGCAGAAGCGGTGGTCTGAGAGGACCCCGCTCCGGTTGCTGCAGCAGCGTGGGGTGCTCCCGCGGCAACCGTGCTTGCCACGGTGGAGCGTGCCGCGCCGCGCGGCTGCTGTTGGCCCATCTGCCGGCCCGCTACGTCTCCGGCCTTGCGAAGACGCCTTCTTGGTGGAGCTGGGGGCTCCGCTCACGGCAAGCTGCTTGAAGGTGGGGAGGAGGCGTCCTCGGCGGGCTCGTTCGACTTGGCTTCGGGCTCGGCAAGCTCCTCCTCGCCGGCAAACTCCCTTCGCTCGACAAGGCTTGCCGCCTCTGCCTCCTCCACGGTGAAACCAAACTCGCCCGCGGCAGCGGCTGCTGCCGCCTCTTCGGCTGGTGGCGATCGCTGCATCTCGTCATCGATGGTGTCATGGTGAGGCTCTTACGCTCATCGAGGCGGATCGGCACTTCTTCAAGCTGTCAAAGAACTGCCGCCGCGGCGTCGTCTGCTGGCTCTTGCCAAGTGGGGACAATTCCATGCGAGTCGCTGCGGCATCATTACGCGAATGCGGTCAGCGAGGAATTGTTGCACAATGAACGAGCAGCGCCTCGGCAACCTGAACTTCTCGGGATGATGCGGATCGGGCTTGAACAGCTCCAAGAGCATCGCGTCAAGTTCAAACGGTGAAGTTGAAGTTGAGGCCCGGCGCAACCTCATGATATCCGCCGAGTTCGAAACTCCCGGCGGGTCTCCTCCTCTCTGCTAGAAGCGTCGGTGGCGAAGAAAGTCTCGCTAGCGGTGCCTACGATGAGCCGGCAAGCTGAGGCGCAAGATCCGAAAGTGGCAATCTTCAACCTAAGCGTCCTCGGCGCCACGTTGCTCAATCGTTGCCGCGCACTATTGGGGTTTGGCGTTAGGCGGTAAAGGGCTGCGGGTTCTCCTCAACAATCCAACACCAATCTGCCCTCCATTCCTCCCATTTGTTGCGGAGCTCTCCCTCCAGATAAGCTTCCCTCTTGCCGATCCTAGAGATCCAGCGATTCCTCGACGCAAGAGGCTCCCTCTCAACTCGAGGCATAAAGAAATGGCGGAAGAGCTACATTGGGATGGACTCCGACAAAGTTTTCGCGAGAGATGTGCGAAAACTGCCATGGTCGAGACAGCATTGGGGGTGAAATCAGGAGGCGGAACCGTAGGTGTTCATGATGTCGAGAAAAATTCAGAGAAGGCGGGCGAGCCCGCGAAGAAGAGTGCGAAGAAGGGATACCCATTTGGAGCCAGTTCAGGCGGCGGTGGGAGTACCTTCGTCTTGCTGGATCTTCGCGTCTCCGTCGACGAAAAAGGTAGTAGTACTCCCTCGGCTCCCTCGCGGCGGTGAGGGGAAGATAACCCGCTCCTTCGCGGCGCTGCAAGCAGCTGCGCCTCGGCCGACTTCACGGCCTTCCCTTGTCGACTTCGAACCATGGCGAAGGTGGTGGAGGAGATCGGCGGCGTTGGTGGTGCTGGTGGCGATGGGGGCGGAGCGGTGCTCTCTTTTCAGCCTCGGGGAGAAGGGGGGAGCAGCGGAGGTTTTTTCGAGATTTGACAGCAACTGGCGAGGTGGGCGGACTGTCCCTGTTTCCCCTTCTTATAAAGAGGGAGGGGGCGGACGTTCCGCTTTTCCGAATAAAGAAATCACCCACGATCTCAGCCACGATCTCTCCCACGACACCTCATTCGACGCGTGCCGTTCGTAGAGGACGTGGTGGGTCCAGGGTGAGTTACGGCATAACCCAGGCCACGTGTGCCCGTGCCTTGTTTTGGGCCTGGCCCAACAGCGCTCGGCACCGTGTGCAGCCCGAGCCCAGCGGGCTCTCTGCCGGTGTACTAGGTAGGGTACCCTAGTATCCCGAACTTGTGCCGCAGCGATTCTGACACCAGCGGCAAGGCTTGCCGGTGACCGCCAAGGTCCTCTGTGGTTCCTTTGGAGCCATTCAAGAACAAAGTATTTAAGCCAAGGAGACAAGGCCCCGGCAAGAGGAGCTTGCCGGGAAGGCCAGCCAAGGCACCTAGGAGACAAGGCCCGACAAGAGGAGCTTGCGGGAAGGCCGATGGCGACAAGCTTAGGACGCGACAAGGCAACAACATGACAAAGGCGCTTGCATGACAGACCACCACTCTTTTCCTCCGCTCCAGCTCATCTACCAACATGTCGCCATGGAACCTCTCCAGGCGCGCGTGGCAAGAGGCTATGCGGCCAGCGGAGCGTGGTGGTAAGCGGCGCTGACAAGACTGCCATCGTGGCAAGCGGTGGCGCCCCTGACGGTCCCTATTTGTACTGTTTAGGCGACATAGATGGGCATTTAATGCTTTTGTCCCCTGCCGTCAGGGTTAGGTATGATACACTGTACAAGTAGCTGTACCAACCGCACTCTTTTTCCATTTTTGCCCTTTTCTACGTTGCCACTTGTCGGTGACCCCTTGAGCATATAAAAGGAGGCCCATGCGCAACGTAGAAAGGGGTTTGAAAGGCTCGACGCCAGAAAACACCTAGCTCTCTCATTCAAGAACTGAATACACACATACATGCAGCAGTAGGAGTGTTATCTCTCCGGAGAGCTCCAAAGCTAGGTAAACTGCTCGTGTGCATCTCCTTGATCTGCTCTTCGTGCGACCTCCGCCCCCCGCCGAATCAAAAGGGGCTCGGTCCGCCGGTCCCATAAGTGTTCGTGGGTCAGATCAGCCTCCCCGACAGCGATATACATGACGGATTTCAAATCCGTCAAGGATGGACACCCATGACAGTTTTTCACTAATCTGTGACGGACTAGATGCGTCACGTATTAACAGATTTCTTGTAGTGATAGGCGCCTTCTGTCCAATGAGTGGATGATATCTATCCCAACGATGAGCCAACACGTGTTTCCTCCAGCCAATGATGATTTTACACGTGGAAAATCCCCATTGGTCGGGGCTGTTAACGGGTTATCGGATCCAAAACCCGACCCGATAGCTTAATGGTCTTCCGTTATGGTGGATGCCACATGTTGGTCACCCTTGACGAAAGCACTTCTGTGACGCGGGATATATCGTCATGGAAGTGGACACTTCCGTGATGATAATTTTGGTAATGTCATGGAACACTTCTACGACAACACAGGTATGACTATCTTGATTCTGTCATGAAATCGTCATGGATGTACATGCATGACAGAAAATGCGACCTACTGTGACAAACACGTATCATCATGGAAGTGTATTTTTTTGGTAGTGAATTCGACGCGGCATTTTCAGTAAGTGCTTGAACGAACTTTTAAAGAGTTCGGCGAAGAAACCGGCTAACAGTCTTATATCTGCAGGTATGCTGACGGGTCGTCCTGAGGAGGAGATGCCCGGGTCCGTGGGTGATCTTCTGCCAGAGCTCTCACAACTACACGAACAAGTTTGGCAGGTGATGCAAGGCATTGCCCAAGCCTTGTGGCCATCCGTCTCTCTGCCAGGAGGCATGGGGGACCTTGTAGAGAAGCTCAAGGGAGCGCGGCGGCGCTTCCGATTATGGAAGATATCAGCATGCCGACAAGGTGCGAGGGAAGCCTGGGCCATGGTGAAGATCACGGTATACCAAGATCGACCCTCACCACATGGCGAGGTTGGACTGTGGGGCTGACGGAAGGAGATCCCGTCGGTTTAGTGTATGACTAAGTAGAATTAGCCATAAAGTATTCCCAATAGGATTGTAGGCTAGACAACTGTTGGATGGTATAGCGAAGAATTTAGTCGATCTAAGTGATTTGTGTACTTCAAGTGACATATATTGTCCCTAGCGGATTGTAAATCATTTGTCATGGCGGACCTTTTAAGCCCGACCTCTGGACCCGATAGTCCGGAGTTTATCCGAATACCCGCTCAGTTATGTAAAAACCGGGGTACGCGTGGAAAGCAGGCGTATGGGTCATAAGTGCTTGAACAGACAAGTACCCAACTAGCTATGTTATATTACATGGATAGTAAGAAACATCTTCCATGGAGAATAGTTCCGTTAAGGGTTCCTTTCCAGAGTACGCATGCCCTAATGTGCATGTCGAACTGCGAAAAGAGACGCGGGCTATAAACATCTGGGGGCATGTATTAAAATAAATAAAAGTCATCTTTTGTTCACCGACCGAGTATTCCCTTAAGAACGCTAGCTTTCGGCTTCACCCAGTCTAAGGTACACATCCGGCTGACCCGGCAGTAACAATCGCAGAGGTGCTCCCCTTATGCCCTAGCGAATTAATCAGGCGTAGGGCACAAACACAAGAGCCAGGCAACCCAGCTTGGCCAAAACTTAAGTCATATCGATGCATCACTACTGGAATCAGCTACTTTGCCATCTGCCAGCTCTTTGCCGTCTGCTGGCGGACGGCAAATAACTCTTGCCATCAGCTACCCAAAGAGCGGCAAAGAAGCGGTGATGGCAAAGAAATCTTCGCCATCAGCCGGTTCTTTGTCGTCCGCTAGCTGACGGCAAAGATTCTTCTCGTCGGCTAGCAGGCGGCAAAGAGGAGGGGGCCCCACCGAGAGCTGTTTAAAAAATATGCGCGGCCCCCCTCTTTGCCGTCGCTAGCGGACGGCAAAAGAGCAAAAAGCGGACGGCAAAGAGGCGGACGGCAAATATTTAACATATCTAACGGCGCGCCCCACCCCGCCCTCTCTCTCTTTCTCTCCCTGCTCCCACCTGCCGCCCCCCACCACGCCGCCGCCGCCGCCCCGCCGCCCTGCCCCCCCCGTCGCCCCGCCGCCCTGCCGTCTCGGCCCGCCCTTCCAGCCCCTCGCCCCCCGCGCAGCCGCGCCTCCCACCCGCCCGCCCCTTCCTCCACCGACCCCCGCCCGTCACCCCTGCCCGCCCTGCCGTCTCGTGCCCCAACCCCAGCCCCACCTCCCTCCCAGCGCCCGCCGCTGAACTGGCCCGCCGCCCAGCTGCCTAGCCCCCCTCCTCCACCGGCCCTGCCCCAGGTGAGCTCTACCTCCTCTTTTTTTCTGTTTTTTTTTCTTTTTTTTAGTTTTAGGTTTATGTTTAGTTTAGATTTAGTTTTAGTTTTAGTTTTAGTTTTAGGTTTGGTTTTAGGTTAGGATTAGTTTTAGTTAAGTTTTAGGTTTAGATTTAGTTTTTTCCTTTTTTCTGTTTTTTTAGTT
The DNA here is from genome assembly GCA_021605205.1 of Aegilops longissima. Classification (NCBI taxonomy): domain Eukaryota; kingdom Viridiplantae; phylum Streptophyta; class Magnoliopsida; order Poales; family Poaceae; genus Aegilops; species Aegilops longissima. Next base: position 83,519,125 of record CM038681.1, read on the forward strand.
TTAGGTTTATGTTTAGTTTAGATTTAGTTTTAGTTTTAGAAAAGAGGAAAAAACCCGACCGACACGGCACCCGACCCGACCCGGCACCCGACCGACACCCGTCCCGAGACCCGACCCGACCCGACACCCGACCCGACCCGACCCGACCCGACACCCGACCCGAGCTGACCCGATCGACACCCGACCGCGACACCGACACGGCACCCGACCCGACCCGGCACCCGACTGACACCCGACCCCGAGACCGACCCGACCAGACACCCCGACCCGACAACCGACCCCCGACCCGACACCCCGACCCGACACCCCGACACCCGACCACGACACCCGACCCGACACCCGACCCGAGCGACCCGATCGACACCCGATCGCGACACCGACACTCTCGGCACCCGATGTGGCGACCGGTTCTCCGGTGTCAATTCGAAAAATGGCCGTTGTGCTCATCAGCCCCAGGATTCTTGTTAGTGATGAGGCACTAACAATCTGAAATTCAAGCAGAAATACAATATGTGTAGTACAAGACCATTTTGGCTGTGAGTACAACAAATGGTTTCTAAAGGTTGATGGCGAAGCAGTTTATGAAACACCCTCGTCTATGGGACTCCATTTCCCACGGAACAGTGACCAGGATAACTCCTATCTTCGCGTGGCGAGATCACCGTGCCTAGGTTACGGGACTGTCATCGCAGCGCTTCTCTCAAGCATGAAAATCTGGCCAAGACAATAGCGAGGGACAAGCCGATGAGTACTTTGAATGTACTCGCAAACATTATGAACACAGGCATAAATTAATAATGATGTGCTGAAAATATTTTATGCGTATGGCGCTAGTCTCATAAGATAAATAAAACTACAGGCGTGCAAGCATGTTATTTGCGAATATTAGTAATATGGTATTATTAAAATTATGAAGTAAATAACATTAAGGACTTCAAAAGAAATGCCACAATCGGCGATCGGCGACACCGCATAAAGGGCTTTAAAAGAAATGCCACGATCGGGCGTCGGCGACACCACATAAAGGGCTTTAAAAGAAATGCCACGATCAAGGCGTCTGGCGACACCACATAAAGGGCTTTAAAAGAAAGGCCACGATCGAGGCGTCGGCGACACCACATAAAGGGCTTTAAAAGAAATGCCACGATCGAGGCGTCGGCCGACACCACATAAAGGGCTTATAAATAACAAGAACAAATGCATGATCGGGCGTCCGAGCGACACCACATAAAGGGCTTATAAATAACAAGAACAAATGCATGATCAAGGCGTCGGCGACACCACATAAAGGGCTTTAAAAGAAATGCCACAATGAATATCCAGGAGGTAGAACCATCCTGGGATATTCAAGAATACCAGAAAAATATCACGGGTTAGTCCACATCAAAATAGTAATCATAAATTATCACAAGTCACAATCGTGCTTCCGGTTTAACAGTTTCACCTCCGAAGACCGACACTAAGACCGACACTTGACCCATCCCAAACTGTAATCCTTAACCATGGACACGGCTATTGAATAGGTTTAATCTCTGCAGAGGGTGTACTCTTTACCCACGAGTAGCGGATTTCTTTAATCCATCGGGACTAATTCCGTCTCACGGTCTTTTGTTGAAAACACACCTAACTTGCACACACCAGCTTAACTCACATGTGTCCGGAATCACCCACGACACCTGTTATGCAAAACTCTAAGTGGGAGGCTACAACCTCGGCGTAACATGGGATCACAAAATTTATACAGCATAAGCTGGGAGCTACCCCTTTCGGCTACAACCGAAACACCCATGCTCCTGACCGGTGGTATGACTACGGATGCCTCAGTATCTCCCACCACGGCCTCTCACATGCGGTGTGTGCTAGGAAAGGGTTGACAACTTCTTGAACCGTACCCTACTTGATGTAGAGACGAGTGGTAGTACGAAGCAAGTATGGGGGTTACCGGCACAAGACTCGATCTACGGTTGACTCAGGAGGTTGTAATATTTCCTGCATGATTAGCACAACAATGTATATATCTCAAACAACAGATGAAAACTTCACGCGACATCCCCTCATGTCATACCGGACACGACCGACTCGACGGAGGACCAGGGGCAAGCCCGTGTCTACCCAAGACAGAGGCCTTCCCGTCTTTCCTTCCGGTATGCATGGAAGACATATGACGGTGATTTCCATCACAATTCATGTCAACTTCACTAGCATAAACTCTTTAAAATGCACCCAAGAATAGGATCTCATCCTCACATAAAATGACGCATGAATATGTCGGGGTGGTGTTGCCACCGTGCTATGCAACACACACCAAAAATTCACCAGGGTTCAGAATGCTTGCCTTCAGGTCATGGGAAGGAAGGGTGCATCCAAATCATCATGAAATCTTGAAAAACCCTATTTAAAATAATATATTTGAATTACACACAAAAATAAAAATAGCACAAAAGTTGTTTTGAAAATTTTTCAAATAAATCTTAAAATAAACTAGACAATATTTGAGAGAGGTAGCAAAAAGAATCAATTCATTTGGAGTTGTATTTAAAAAGTTATCGACAGTCAAAGTTCTGGTCAAAATCTGATTTTAAAATAAAACAGAAAAACAGAAAAATGTTTCGATTATACGTACACGTCGAAGGCGCAATTTCAAATTGCGCTTCCACTTATCCAGCGTGAATGGCGTCTGAGTCACTGCCAGTGGGTCAAGGGGGCCCCACTGGTCAGGTTTGACCCGTCTCCTTCCCTCTCTTTCCTCCGGCGAGCGGAGGGGAACTGGCGATCTCCCGGCGTTAGGCGCTCCTCGAGGCATCCGAGTGCAGGGATGGATCCGCCACTCCTAGGCGATTCTTCCGGTGGTCGAGGGTAGCCGGGGTGGAGGAGTCGCGGCGAAGCTCCGCGGAGGGGCATTCGGGTGGATAGTGAGTTTGGGGCTGCGGTGGTCTCCGGCCAAAATTGAGCGAGGTTGTGCTCGCGAGAGGAAGGGGAGTTCTTGGTGGAGAGAGTGGAGAGGAGAGGCACTGGTGGCGATGGAATCGGCCAGGGCTTGGCGGCGACCGAACCGGCGGACTCGGGAAGAAGGCCTTCCTTGCTCGATTGCTGGCCAAGGCAACACTAGGAGGATCAAATGAGGTTGCTCGAGGACTTGGTTGAGCTCCGGGGCCCTTATATCGTGGTGGAGGTCGGTTCGGGGCGGCCGGCGATAAGGACGACGGCGAACCGCCTCCCCTGTAGCTTGGGCGACGTGGCGGCGAGCCTTGGCGGACGGGCTGCGGATGAGCTCGCACTGCTCACAAGGGCAGGTGGCAAGCTGGGGTTGCTTAGGCGGCGCCGACCACGGTCGGGCTGCTAGTGGCCGGCAGCTAGCCGCCACAGCCATCTGGCGGTGGCTGCTGGGGTGCCAGGTTGGTCGGGGTGGTGTGGCGGTGCAGGGACACGGCGTGCAGGTGGGGCGGGTTTTGAGTCTTGGGTGCGACAGCGACTCGGGTGCAAGCGGGTGCCAAACGCATGCTCTGGGCGTGCCCAGAGCACGCACGAAAGGTGCTCGATGAAATGCCAGGGCAGCCTAGGGTGTTCTAAACCACAAGGGAGTTAGCAGAACGGGGTTAGGGGCTAGGGCAAGACCTTAGGACATGCTGGGTAGGTTAGGGGCTCAAGTTCACAATGTAAACTTGAACTCATGCCAAAACTGGTCATGCACACAGGGTGTTTGACAAAATGCCAAAGGCACCTAGGTAGCTCTTGGAGTGGCCAAACTCTCCAGATCAGTGTCTCTATGGATATAAGAGAGGGTGGTGAAGTCAGTTTGCAAAAAGGAAAAACTTGCTAGTGCAAGTTTTGCAAAACCTCAATTCTGGGCAGGGAGTGAGTGGCATCATTTCATGGACCAAAAGTGTTCCAAAAAGAGCATGCTCCTGGACTTAGGGGTTTTGCAAGGTTGACAACAAGCATGAGAAAACACAAGGTCATTAGAGCAAGAAATAATAGAGTTGTAGTAGAAAACACAAGTCTGGTCCAGAATGAAAAAGAGGCTGTTGCACTCAAATTTTCCAAAGAACATCACTATGTTTTTGCATAAAGTTGAATGGTATGCTATCACTGACATCCCATAATTTTGGTGGAGGCTCTAGGGAAATATTTAATTGGGTTGTAGTGCAAAAGTGTCCACTGGACCAGATTTGAAAAACAGGTGTAAAACTCAAAATATGTCATGAAATAATTATTTTAATGCACAAAAGTGATTTAGAGACCTCACATGACATCTCCAAATTTTGGTTGGAAATTTAAGAGATTCTATCAAAAGGTTGTAGTTCAAAAGAAGCTCCAAAAATTTAATATAGTTCATTTCAATGAATAAGGCTCAAGGTGAAATAATCTAATAAACAATTTTACTTATTTAGAAATTGTTTTAGATGAGATGGCAAAGAAGTCCATATGCATTTTGGAAAGCTCCACTAGGGAAAAATACAAAACTCCTTAACAATAAAAGAGGAGTTCTGAAATCAACAGAAATAAAGATTTTTAAAACCCTTGGCAAAAATTTTAAATGTTGAAATATTGGCAAAATTTTTGGGGTGTTACAACTACTACCCCCCTTAAGAAAAATCTCGTCCTCGAGATTTGCAAAGAGTTAAATTTTAAATAAAATTGCATTAAAACAGAAATGGCTATAGTGAGAGAACGATAAGTGGTGCAAAAGTACAGTGTGGGTTACTGGCGCGGTGTGTGGAAAACTAGCGATTTCTGCACTGGACAAAAATTTAGAATAAATCCTAAATCTTAAAATACGCTGGTCGCACCCGAGAGCACAGTGCTCTCTCTGGCTGACTGGTGGACCCGGGCCCACGGTCAGCCTCTTCTCCTTCCTCTGTCTCTCTTCTTCCTCTCTCCCGTGCGCTCTCCCGCGCTCTCTCCCGCGCTTTCTCCACCGGCGATGCCTAGCGCGTAGGGCACCTAGGCCGTACCGCGGTAGTGCGTGGCGCGCTAGCTGCCGGTGCAGCGTGCACTCACCTTGCGGGCCAGTGTGCTGTCGGCACTGCTCGCGGATTCGCCTCCGAACACCAGCGGTCGGGTGAGAGTGGCGCTGGTGGACCTCGCCCACCGTACACCGAGCTCGAGCTTATAAAACGACCGCGGCGTTCTCCTCTTCTTCCTCACACTTGGCCTTGCTCCTCCTTCTCTCTTCTTCTCCTCTGTTTTCGATTGCCGGAGCTCGAGACGAGGCGCTAATGGCGGAGACGGCGCCGGACTGGTACGTGGTCCTGCTGTGCGGAGGGCTGGCAGCGGTGATGGGGCTCTCCGTGCTCCTGTGTGCGATGATCCTCGACGATCGTCGTGATGCCGCTGCTCGGCTGCTGGCTCTCCGCGGTCGCGGTGGCCACGACGAGTAGGTGGGGTGCGCCGGGTGATAACTGTTGTCCGGAGGTGCTTAGTTAGACGCAACACAGTTTGCAAAATTTTTGCAAGCAGTGTATGTGTCCGCGTGATTGTGGGGTGAGTCTGCTGCCTTGGGGCTGTGTGAAATAAAAGATCTATGTCGTGAGAAAACATACGATGCGGCAACTCAGGAGAAAGAAATCACGCTCCAGGATTTCTCGCGAGGGAAAAACAGTAATACACTAAAGTCCAAAAGTGACAGAGTTGCTTATATTAATGATTTACTCGCTGCGAAACTTGGGGTACTATGCATAAGTTACAACACATAAAAAAATGCGACGATAAATACAGCGGTGCATCTAAATTGAAAACGGTAATTGGATGGGGTCCTAAGAAAACGTTTCCGGTACTAGGATACACTGTTCTTCTATCGGAGGGAGTGGATTGACCAGTCGATGTATGCGTCTCTCCTGGTCGGGCCTCAGTGATCTGCCGATGGCGATCTGAGGATTTAAATCCGCGAGGCTCTGCAGATAACCCATCACATGTTGGGTCAAACGTTCTTAGCGATGGCGTATTGGACGAGGTTGGCCAAGACTGGGTCTCTCTCAATCGTCCACCGAAAGGATGTTACTCCTCCGGTGCTGCACAGCTTGAAAATAATAATACCCTCGTCATTTGGCGTAGGGTACCGCGAATCGAAGGCGCAGCAAGCGCTTCACACGCAGCAGCTTCTCTGACCATGTGCGGGTTGGCATAGATTTTCCCACGAAGGAGACTTCGTGGGGTCTTGGTTTGGGTTCTGGCGGGATGTGCACGGCTGCCCAATATCTCGAGGTGGAAGGGGTGATCCTCAATTTGAACAGCTCGTACTGGGGTGGCTGGGTTGCGCCCATGGTACTGCGGGTAAAATCCCACAATATCTTGACAAAGCTACCTGGGGTAGCATCTGGAGTCCTTAGATAAATACTAGGGTTTGGCATGGCAGGAAATGGTTGTGGGGATGGTGCACAAGGTGAAGGTGCTTGGCAAGGTCACTCAGTGGCCCTTTTTATAGCACAGGGGCTGGGTCATTTACCGTGGTAAAAGGTAAAGAATCGGCCGGCTTAGCTCGGGGTCAAACACGGTACACACATTCTACTAAAGTGGCGTATCACTGTGGATGTTGTCGGGGCGGGTTCTGGGTAGCTGCGCCAAGGATAGAGAAATCACAATGCATGCTAATACATCCATGCAAAACTACTACATAAAACAAATGCACGATGCCAGGCTGCGCTAATTTAAGGAATCACAGAATTACAAAGCGAGGATACACTGGGACTCGGTACTACTCGAGTGTCTCAGTCTACTTCGTTCACATCCAAGCGGGCGTCCCTTGTGGATGTCGAGGCTTCCCTACGGTTATCACCGTCGGAATTTACTGGAGAGGGCTGAGGGGTTGCAGGCTCGGGGTAGTGATGATGACCGTCACGGGGATTGTTGACCACAACCCCATTGGAGTGTGCTCCCAGGAGGCGACGAAGCACTTCTAGGGTCATCAAAGCACTTTGGCTGACGGCTGGGGCTGGCCTCAGGGTCTCGTCGGTTGTCCAAATAGCACGACGGGTTGTCGGCGTTGGGCTCGATCTCCTCCTCATTGGGGCTCGACGAACCAGCTCTCCTGAGCTGCGACCAGATCAATAGTGATCTGATCGAATAGGTTCTCCAGTGCACTTACATAGCGCACTAGATGCGATGTCTGAGGTCTGTCTCGTGATCTCCGTTGGCAACTTGAGGTGGTCTACCATACCCTTCACGCCTGGGGTAGTAGTGGAAGCGAGCGAGTTAACTCTGGCGACAGGTGCCTTAGATGAACTATAGCCTCTCGGCAGCTAGTTGGATGGCTTGCGGCTCAAAGGAAGTAGTTCTTCCGGTGAACTCAGAGGCGCTCGGTGTGAGACCCCTCACCGTAGATATGTCTGATGGCCCAGAATTGACAGCTCGCCACTAATGGGTCCTTGGTACACAACATATGAGGCGGCTCTTCTAACGCGTGAGGCACGGCGGGTAAGGTTTTGAGTATGGTCACAAAACTCCAAGATTGGTTCTTTGTAGTCTCATGGTGTACTACGGGACCAGGCATTGTGGCTTGGTTTTGGGATAGCGGCTATGCTGGGCTGGGTTGAGGTGAGCGCGTCCCTTTTTATAGAAAAAGGGGATGGAGTCTTCCTTCGCACGCTTGCGAACGAGACGCCTTTGGTGCTGGTCACTTGTGTGTGATAGACGGGCTAGTTGATAGGTTGGGCACCGACTGCAGAAAGCGTCGGGTCACTGTGTGGCTATCTTGTGCGAGAAGCTTGGCTGAGGTCATGGTTATGGCTCGGTGGGTTATTAGCCTAAGTTTATTGACCTGGCTAAGATAGGATTAGCCAATGGCCAGCCAGGCTCTGATACCAAGTCTGTGGCGACCGGTTCTCCGGGTGTCAATTCCCAGAAAATGGCCGTTGTGCTCATCAGCCCCAGGATTACTGTTAGCTGATGAGGCACTAACTGATCTGAAATTCAAGCAGAAATACAATATGTGTAGTACAAGACCATTCTGGCCTGTGAGTACAACAAATAGTTTCTAAAGGTTGATGGCGGAAGCAGTTTATGAAACACCCTCGTCTATGGGACTCCATTTCCCACGGGAACAGCTGACCAGGATAACTCCTATCTTCACGTGGCAGAGATCACCGTGCCTAGGTTCTGGGACTGTCATCGCATAGCTTCTCTCCAAGCATGAAAATCTTGCCAAGACAATAGCCAGGGACAAGCCAGTGAGTACTTTGAATGTACTCGCAAACATTATGAACACAGGCATAAATTAATAATGATGTGCTGAAAATATTTTATGCGTATGGCACTAGTCTCATAAGATAAATAAAACTCTGAAGCGTGCAAGCATGTTATTTGCGAATATTAGTAATATGGTATTATTAAAATTATGAAGTAAATAACATAAAGGACTTCAAAAGAAATGCCACAATCGGGCGTTTGAGCGACACCGCATAAAGGGCTTTAAAAGAAATGCCACAGTCGGGCGTCTGAGCGACACCACATAAAGGGCTATAAAAGAAATGCCACGATCGAGGCGTCGGCGACACCACATAAAGGGCTTTAAAAGAAATGCCACAGTCGGGCGTCTGAGCGACACCACATAAAGGGCTTTAAAAGAAATGCCACAGTCGGGCGTCTGACCGACACCACATAAAGGGCTTATAAATAACAAGAACAAATGCCGCAGTCGGGTGTTTGAGCGACACCACATAAAGGGCTTATAAATAACAAGAACAAATGCCGCAGTCGGGCGTCTGAGCGAGACCACATAAAGGGCTTTAAAAGAAATGCCACAATGAATATCCAGGAGGTAGAACCATCCCAGGGATATTCAAGAATACCAGAAAAATATCACGGGTTAGTCCACATCCAAAATAGTAATCATAAATTATCACAAGTTACAATCGTGCTTCCAGGTTTAACAGTTTCACCTCCGAAGACCGACACTAAGACCGACACTTGACCCGTCCCAAACTGTAATCCTTAACCATGGACACGGCTATTCGAATAGGTTTAATCTCTGCAGAGGGTGTACTCTTTACCCACGAGTAATGGATTTCTTTAATCCATCGGGACTAATTCCGTCTACGGTCTTTTTGTTGAAAACACACCTAACTTGCACACACCAGCTTAACTCACATGTGTCTGGAATCACCCACGACACCTGTTAAGCAAAACTCTAAGTGGGGAGGCTACAACCTCGACGTAACATGAGATCACAAAATTTATACAAGACATAAGCGGGAGCTACCCCTTTCGCTACAACCAAAATACCCATGCTCCTGGACCGGTGGTATGACTATCGGATGCCTCGATATCTCCCACCATGGCCTCTCATGCGGTGTGTGCTAGGAAAGGGTTGACAACTTCTTGAACCGTACCCTACTTGGTGTAGAGACGAGTGGTAGTACGAAGCAAGTATGGGGGTTACCGGCACAAGACTCGATCTACGGTCGACTCAGGAGGTTGTAATATTTCCTGCATGATTAGCACAACAATGTATATATCTCAAACAACAGATGAAAACAGCACGCGACATCCCCTCATGTCATACCGGACACGACCGACTCGACGGAGGACCAGGGGCAAGCCCGTGTCTACCCAAGACAGAGGCCTTCCCGTCTTTCCTTCCGGTATGCATGGAAGACATATGACGGTGATTTCCATCACAATTCATGTCAACTTCACTAGCATAAACTCTTTAAAATGCACCCAAGAATAGGATCTCATCCTCACATAAAATGACGCATGAATATGTCGGGTGGTGTTGCCACCGTGCTATGCAAAAATTCACCAGGGTTCAGAATGCTTGCCTTCAGGTCATGGGAAGGAAGGGTGCATCCAAATCATCATGAAATCTTCAAAAACCCTATTTAAAATAATATATTTGAATTACACACAAAAATAAAAACAGCACAAAAGTTGTTTTGAAAAAGTTTCAAATAAATCTTAAAATAAACTAGACAATATTTGAGAGAGGTAGCAAAAAGAATCAATTCATTTGGAGTTGTATTTAAAAAGTTATCGACAGTCAAAGTTCTGGTCAAAATCTGATTTTAAAATAAAACAGAAAAACAAAAAAACGTTTCGATTATACGTACACGTCGAAGGCGCATTTTGAAACTGCGCTTCCACTTATCCAGCATGGACGGCGTCTGAGTCACTTCCAGTGGGTCAAGGGGGCCCCACTGGTCAGGTTTGACCCGTCTCCTTCCCTCTCTTTCCTCTAGCCGAACGGAGGCGGGAACTCCGGCGATCTCCGCCGGTGTTAGGCGGCTCCTCGAGGGCATCCGAGTGCAGGGATGGATCCGCCACTCCTAGGCGATTCTTCCGGTGGTCGTAGGGTAGCCGGGGGTGGAGGGAGTCACCGGCGGCGAGCTCCGCGGCGGAGGGGGCATTCGGGTGGATAGTGAGTTTGTGGCTGCGGTGGTCTCCGGACAAAATTGAGCGAGGGGTTGTGCTCGCGAGAGGAAGGGGGAGTTCTTGGTGGAGAGAGTGGAGAGGGAGAGGCACTGGTGGCGATGGAATCGGCCAGGGCTTGGCGGCGACCGAACCGGCCGGACTCGGGGAAGATGGCCTTCCCTTGCTCGACTGCTGGCCAAGGCAACACTAGGAGGATCAAATGAGGTTGCTCGAGGACTTGGTTGAGCTCCGGGGCCCTTATATCTGTGGTGGAGGTCGGTTCAGGCGGCGGTGATAAGGACGACGGTGAACCGCCTCCCTGTAGCTTGGGCGACGTGGCGGCGACGAGCGCTAGCGGACGAGGCTGCGGATGAGCTCGCACTGCTCACAAGGGCAGGTGGCAAGCTGGGGTGGCTTGGGCGGCGCCGACCACGGTCGGGCCTGCTAGCGGCCGGCAGCTAGCCGCCACGGCCATCCTGGCGGTGGCGCTGTGGGGTGCCAGGTTGGTCGGGGTGGTGTGGCGGTGCAGGGGACACGGCGTGCAGGCTGGGGCTGGGTTTTGAGTGCGGGGTGCGACGCGGCGACTCGGGTGCAAGTGGGTGCCAAACGCACGCTCTGGGCGCGCCTAGATCACGCACGAAAGGTGCTCGATGAAATGCCAGGGCAGCCTAGGGTGTTCTAAACCACAAGAGAGTTAGCAGAACGAGGTTAGGGGCTAGGGCAAGACCTTAGGACATGCTGGGTAGGTCAGGGGCTCAAGTTCACAATGTAAACTTGAACTCATGCCAAAACTGGTCATGCACACAGGGTGTTTGACAAAATGCCAAAGGCACCTAGGTAGCTCTTGGAGTGGACAAACTCTCCAGATCAATGTCTCTATGGATATAAGAGAGGGTGGTGAAATCAGTTTGCAAAAAGGAGAAACTTGCTAGTGCAAGTTTTGCAAAACCTCAATTCTGGGCAGGGAGTGAGTGGCATCATTTCATGGACCAAAAGTGTTCCAAAAAGAGCATGCTCCTGGACTTAGGGGTTTTGCAAGGTTGACAACAAGCATGAGAAAACACAAGGTCATTAGAGCAAGAAATAATAGAGTTGTAGTAGAAAACACAAGTCTGGTCCAGAATGAAAAAGAGGCTGTTGCACTCAAATTTTCCAAGGAACATCACTACGTTTTTGCATAAAGTTGAATGGTATGCTATCACTGACATCCCATAATTTTGGTGGAGGCTCTAGGGAAATATTTAATTGGGTTGTAGTGCAAAAGTGTCCACCGGACCAGATTTGAAAAACAGGTGTAAAACTCAAAATATGTCATGAAATAATTATTTTAATGCACAAAAGTGATTTAGAGACCTCACATGACATCTCCAAATTTTGGTTGGAAATTTAAGAGATTCTATCAAAAGGTTGTAGTTCAAAAGAAGCTCCAAAAATTTAATATAGTTCATTTCAATGAATAAGGCTCAAGGTGAAATAATCTAACAAACAATTTTACTTATTTAGAAATTGTTTTAGATGAGATGGAAAAGAAGTCCATATGCATTTTGGAAAGCTCCACTAGGGAAAAATATAAAACTCCTTAACAATAAAAGAGGAGTTCTGAAATCAACAGAAATAAAGATTTTTAAAACCCTTGGCAAAAATTTTAAATGTTGAAATATTGGCAAAATTTTTGGGGTGTTACACCCAACCCCGACCCGGCACTCCGACCTGACACCCCGACCCCGAGACCGACCCCGACCCCGACACCCCGACCCCGAGCCTGACCCGACACCCCGACCCCGAGCCTGACCTGACCCGACACCCCGACCCCGACAACCGACCCCGACCCCGAAACAACACCCGATCCGACGCATATGCTTTGCTCCGGATCCGACGCATAAATTTCATGGTGAATTATATATATAATTGTTGTGTGTCCAGTGATGATGATGATGATTATAGTGATGATAGTGATGATGATGATTATAGTGAGCCCATCATTGATTATAGTGATGATGATGATTATGCATTTATTGATGATACTGATCGAGATTATTAGTAGTGTCAGGTATTCAATTTTTTATGTTGTACTTGATGATGATACACTTAAGTGATATACATATTATTATTCATGTCGGTACTTTTTTTATGTTGTACTAATTTCGTTTATTCTTTGTCATGGCAGGTGTTGAAAGATGGTGGGCGCTGGTCGGGAGCGCGCCGAGGCCCCTTCTTCATTGGCGCGTGTTGCGAGGTCTTCCATTGCACACGCACCTCTCCGCCGAGCGTTGCTGGACAGTATGTCGACACCACCGGGCCCTTCTTCGTCGACTGCGGTGCCCAGCAAGGGACGAGGTAAGAAGAAGAGAGGAGGTGGAGCACGTGGTCGCGGGAGAGGAGGTAGGGTGACTCTTACGGCTCCTTCCTCGCCGCCACCCCCAGCTGTTTCACCCGAGCACATGACTGCTAGGGTGGACTCGTCCGAGGAGGACGCTACACGGACTCCGGTCCACGAGCCTCCGGTCCACGGGTCTTCGGCCCACGAGCCTCGGGTCGACGGGCCTTGCCCCTGAGCCTCCGGTCGACGGCCTTGCCCACGAGAGTTGGGCCCACGAGACCCGAAGGAGCACACGTCTGGATGGGGTACCTGGTCGGGTCAGCCTGAGGAGCAGTGGCCATCTTGATGATGGCGGGAGCCGAGTGGCCATCTTGATGATGACGGGAGCCGGTGATATTGAGGAGGAGGGGCGCGTCTACCAGCGTGGTGCTACACGGCTCCGTCCGTGTCGGCGACCAGCAGCAGAGGTGGTTGATTTTCCTGATGGGGAGAGGTAAGTGCATTTAATCTTTTGTACCTTCTGCATTCACGTTTCTTCAAATAACTAATCGTTGGCCTTGTCATGCTGCGGGGTTGGGACCACCATGAAAGTGTCCGCCGCCCAACTCCGTCCTTGGAGTTCTGATTCGCGAGAACTTCCGGGGTTTTATCACGTTGCTGGTGAGGGTCGGCTTCGGAGGTTGGATTGAGTTGGGAGCACTACTTGGCTGCCCGGCCCGCCGGGTGAGATTATTGATGGTGTCTTGTGCAAGACGAGGGAAGACGTGGTGATCAGAAAGTTCTGGGTAATTTCTCCTTTACACAATTAAAAATCTTGAACTAGCTAGTTATTACTTGTACTAATCAATATTGTATCATTTGATTGCAGACATTCTACCGGTGTGAGGAGGGATACGAGGAGGAGGCGGCAGATGTTATCGACAAGGAGTGCAAGCGCCTACTTCAGAACTTACGGCATGAGGTTCGGGTGCAGGCTGTTCGAGACTACTACGCCGGGCGTGGTATCAAGAAGCCCAAGCAGGAGTGCCGCGATAAGTTCTTGAGTAAGGAGCAGTACATGAAGGTAATTCTTAAGGCCTTGTACTTACTTCCTTCATTTAGTAATTCATAGCCGTAGCGCTAAAGTTTCTATTTGCTAACTTAGGCCCCTCCGAGATGGTGTGCGGATCGGATGGATTGTTGGGAGGTGTTGGTCAATGCATGGTGCTCAAAACAATGGCGGGCCTCCCACAACGAGGCCAAGGACAAACGTGCCCAAATGGAAGGTGTGCCACACCACCAAGGCAACTCAACTTATTTCAAGACGGGCGGAACTGGTATGTGGTTTGCTTCATGATTCATGCAATTCATTCATCATGCTAGCTTTAGCCCTTTAATTACTAATTTACTTTGTTTCTCTCTTTCAGCACGCTACAATAAAGGCGGATAAGGTGCGGAGGTGTACGACCTGTATGCCATGGCCCACACTGGCTCTTACAAGAAAGTCAAGGCATTCTCTGCGTCTGACCTTGATGATCCAAAAAACTTCACCAACATCTCCGCCCACGACAAGCTCGTGCAATATAGAGATCGGGGAAGGCGAGGAAAGGGAGGACTTCAACCCGAGCAGTGGTCCCATTGATCTGAGCTGCTGATGATATCTGGTGGCGGGAGGTCCCATGGATCCATAGCCATGGGAGATGGACTTATCCGTTGTCCTAGCACTCTCCGGAGATCAAAGCGCGCCCGATCGAGCTCCGCTCTGAGATAAGGCCTCGTGAGCGGCCAGTCAACTCGCCTTCAAGGTTAGTTATAAGTACTCAGCTATCTTTATCCATTACATTGTGTGCGCTTCCATCGATGATTACAAATGGTCATGTGAGTGGTGTTGCAGGCTGCTATACAGAGTGAGAGAGATAGAACAGAGAAACTTCTGGCGGAGGCGGCGGAGAGTCAGCGGGAGTTGGAGGAGAGGACGACAAAGATGTTGGATGAGGAGAGAGAACGGAATGACATGCAGTCAAGGGCCATGTATGAGCTCCTTGTGGTAAGTTTCTTCTCTAGATTACTTGCTAGTCTTAGCATTTGAGTCTCATTACTAACTAGTATGACTCTGTTGTGAAAACCAAATGTGCGATCGTGTATGCGAGAAGTCGGTCCGATCGCTCCGCCGATGCGATGATTGCTCACAGGAGCACGGTGAGTTTAATTAAAATGTACATTACTTGCTAGTCTTAACATTTGAGTGTCATAATGCTAACGAGACATTGGAAATGATCTTTGGTGCAGCTTAACTCGAAACGCATCGCACGATCCTTCTCCACTACCGGCGCGAGCCAGCCCGCTCAGACACCTCCACGATCACGATAAGTTTCTCTAGTGTTTTGCTTAACAAATGCATAAAGACCTATACTTAGCTTTATTTCCTCCAATATGCTTACCATAATGACCTAGAGTTAGCTTTTTTTCCTCCAAAATGACTTAATATGCTTACTGACCTCATAAACCATCCATTCTACCTAAGTTAGCTCTAAAACGATATGTACTTAGGTTACTTATGTCAAAAATTCCATAATTAGCTTAGTTAGCTCATAAACGATCCATTTTACCTAAAGTTAGATCTAAAATGACTCATTTTACCTTAGTTAGCTTACAAGTGATCCAATTTATCCAAGTTAGCTCTAAAATGACCCATTTTACGTAGATTAGCTCCTAAATGATCCATTTTACCTATGATAGCTTTATTCACCTAGGTTAGCTCCAAAATGACCCATTTCACCTAGGTTAGCTCCAAAATGACCCATTTCACCTAGATTTGCTCCTAAACGATCCATTGCATCTAAGTTAGCTAAAAACGATCCATTTCACCTAAATTAGCTCATAAATGATCCATTGCACCTAAGTTAGCTAAAAAACGATACACTTCACCTTAGTTAGCTCAAAAACGTGGCATTTCACCTTAGTTAGGTCATAAACGACCCATTTCAACTAAGTTAGCTCATAAAAGCTCATAAATGATCCATTTCACCTAAGTTAGCTCAAAAACGATCCATTTCACCTTACTTAGCTGAAAAACGATGCCCTTCACCTTAGTTAGCTCATAAACGACCCATTTCAACTAAGTTAGCTCATAAATGATCCATTTCAACTAAGTTAGCTCATAAACAACCCATTTCAACTTTGTTAGCTCATATATGATCCATTTCACCTAAGTTAGCTCATAAATGACATATACTTCTTGTTCTAGTCTTCTTCTTGTTCTAGTCACCTATTTCTAACTTTCTTATTTACCATTTTACAGATTTCATTCACTTCATGGAAGCTAGCTTGCTATGATGGAGTGCTTGCTTTTCCTTTGATGAAACTTTGCATTGTATCTAGCTTGCTATGATGGAACTTGATATGTTGATGAAACTTTGCATTGTAATATGTATATGGAAGGAACAATGTGTATGGATGGAACTTGCTTATGTATGAATGGATGAAACTTATGTGCTGGATATTTGATATGATTGCTGTTAAATAGCCCTGTGAAATATATCTATATATGTCATATATATTTGCTGTGAAAATTGTTGAATTAAAAAAAACAGAAAAAAAGAGACAATATGCAGCCTCTTTGCCATCTGCCACCGACGGCAAAGGGCTCTTTGCCATCAGCAGCGGATGGCAAAGAGGCCACATGGCGAACAGCGTGCTTCTGGGAGGTGACCAATTTGGTCGGTTTGCCCACAGATGGTGACGGCATGAGCTTTGCCGTCGCAGCGGACGGCAAAGGCCTGCCGGTAACCACCTAACGGAGTAACAGCGCATTTATTGCCGTCCGCCTTCTTTGTTGTCCGCTGCTGATGGCAAAGGCCCCTTTGCCGTCAGCTGCCCGAAGCGGACGGCAACGCAGCTCTTAGTCGTCCCCTACTTTGCCGTCCCCTTTTGCCGTCCGTGGCTGACGGCATAGGTCTTTGTTGTCCGCCATCCATGCCTTTGCCGTCCGCCGTGGCAGATGGCAAAGTAGCTGATTCCTATAGTGCATATAATGGCGAAAAAAGGTACGTGTGGAAGAAATAACACATGTGTGGGGCATAGAGCCCGGAAAATAGTTATATTAAGCTTCTGTATAAGAAGCCCCAGGTATAATGAGCGCAGTTAGCGCGTCAAGATTGTGTAGTCAAGACACAATTTAGCCTTTAAAGGCCTTGAAGAAAAGGAAAAAAGAGATAAAAGACAGGTAACGGATATTTAAAAAATTGACACAGGTAAGGAGACGAACATAGAGTCCGGCACTAGGCGTAGAACCTTCGGAGTCTGGCTGCATTCCATGGGTTTGGCTCGAGTCGATTGTCTGATGTATCCCGCAGACGTTACGCTCCACCGGTCAGAACTTGGTCAATAATGAAGGGACCTTCCCATTTGGGCTTGAGCTTGTTATTTTTCTTCTCCGGTAGGCATAGAACGAGTTCGCCAATGTTATAGGTTTTGGCCCGTACTTCTTTGCTTTGATACCTTCGAGCCTGTTGCTGATAGAATGCGGAACGGGCTTTTGCCACGTCACGCTCCTCCTCCAGGGCGTCCAAACTGTCTTGCCGATCAAACTCGGCTTCTTTCTCTTCATACATGCGCACTCGAGGTGAGTCATGGATTATGTCGCAGAGGCGGTACGCCGTACACCATAAAAATGGTGTGTATCCGGTAGTGCGATTCGGCGTGGTCCGCAGCCCCCATAGTACGGAGTCGAGCTCCTCTACCTAGTGCGTGTTTGATTCCTTTAAGGACCGTACTAATCTGGGTTTAATGCCGCTCATGATAAGACCATTTGCTCGCTCGACTTGACCGTTAGTTTGCGGGTGATAGACAGAAGCATAATCGAGCTTGATGCCCATGTTGCTGCACCAAAGTTTTACCTCGTCGGCTGTAAAGTTCGAGCCGTTATCGGTGATGGTGCTGTGGGGGACGCCATAACGGTGTACAACCCCCAGATATGAAGTCTATCACAGGTCCGGATTCGGCCGTTTTATCTGGTTTGGCTTCTATCCATTTGGTGGATTTATCCACCATGACCAATAAGTATTTTTTTTCTTATGGCTTCCCCCTTTGAGGGATCTGACCATATCAAGCCCCCAGACCGCAAAGGGCCAAGTAATGGGGATTATTTGGAGGGCGGTAGGCGGCATATGGCTTTGGTTTGCAAAAATCTGGCAACCGACGCAACGTTGGACAAGGTCCTGTGCGTCTGCTCGGGCCGTCAGCCAGTAGAAACCTGTACGAAAGGCCTTGCTTACAAGGGCCCGAGCTGCGGCGTGGTGGCCACCAAGTCCAGCATGAATTTCTGCCAAAAGTTTCCGCCCTTCCTCTTCGGAGATGCACCTTTGAAGGACTCCGGTGGCGCTTTTGTTATAAAGCTCTCCCTCGTGGACCTTATAGGCTTTAGACCGCCGCACAATGCAACATGCCTCGTTTGGGTCCTCCGATAGTTCCTGCCTAGTTAGGTAGGCCTGGAAGGGTTCTGTCCACAGGGCGATGACTGATACGTCTCCAACGTATCTATAATTTTTGATTGCTCCATGCTATATTATTTTCCACTTTTATATTACTTTTGGGACTAACCTATTAACCGGAGGCCCAGCCCAGAATTGTTGTTTTTTGCCTATTTCAGTGTTTCGAAGAAACGGAATATCAAACGGAGTCCAAACGGAATGAAACCTTCGGGAACGTGATTTTCTCACCGAATATGATCCAACAGACTTGGACCCCACGTCAAGAAAGAAGGGAGGCGGCCACAAGGGTGGAGGGCGCCCCCTTAGGGCGCGCCCCCTGCGTCGTGGGCCCCCATTTGCTCCACCGATTTACTCATTCCTCCTATATATACCTACGTATCCCCAAACGATCAGATACGGAGCCAAAAACCTAATTCCACCGCCGCAACCTTCTGTACCCATGAGATCCCATCTTGGGGCCTGTTCCGGAGCTCCGCCGGAAGGGGAATCCACCATGGAGGGCTTCTACATCATCACCATAGCCCTTCCGATGAAGTGTGAGTAGTTTACCTCAGACCTTCGGGTCCATAGTTAGTAGCTAGATGGCTTCTTCTCTCTTTTTGGATCTCAATACAATGTTCTCCCCTCTCTCGTGGAGATCTATTTGATGTAATCTTCTTTTTGCGGTGTGTTTGTTGAGACCGATGAATTGTGGGTTTATGATCAAGATTATCTATGAACAATATTTGAATCTTCTCTGAATTCTTTTATGTATGATTGGTTATCTTTGCAAGTCTCTTCGAATTATCAGTTTGGTTTGGCCTACTAGATTGGTTTTTCTTGCAATGGGAGAAGTGCTTAGCTTTGGGTTCAATCTTGCGGTGTCATTTCCCAGTGATAGTAGGGGCAGCAAGGCACGTATTGTATTGTTGCCATCGAGGATAACAAGATGGGGTTTTTATCATATTGCATGAATTTATCCCTCTACATCATGTCATCTTGCTTAAGTGATATGTCTCCAAAGTGACTGGAATTATCATTGATCAAACTTAAGCACTTACTAGCATTCCGCATCAAAAATTATCTTTTTATCATTTACCTACTCGAGGACGAGCAGGAATTAAGCTTGGGGATGCCTGAAACGTCTCCAATGTATCTATAATTTTTGATTGCTCCATGCTATATTATCTACTGTTTCGGGCAATATTGGGCTTTATTTTCCACTTTTATATTATTTTTGGGACTAACTTATTAACCGGAGGCCCAGCCCAGAATTGTTGTTTTTAGCCTATTTCAGTGTTTCGAAGAAAAGGAATATCAAACAGAGTCCAAAAGACCTGAAACTCCACGGAACCTGTTTTTGGACCAGAAGAAGCCCATTGAGTAGAGGAAGCTCACCAGGGGAGTCCCGGGCTGCCCACGAGGGTGGGGGGCGTGCCCACCCCCCTGGGGCGCGCCCCCCTACCTCGTGGCCAGCCCGGAAGTCCACTGACGTACCTCCTGCACCCATATATACTCTCGTACCCTAAAACTTCCAGAACGGAGATTAGATCAGAAGTTCCGCCGCCGAAGCCTCTGTAGCCACGACAAATCAATCTAGGCCCTCTCCGGCACCCTGCCGGAGGGGGCCATCATCACCGGTGACCATGGAGGAGTATCCTGAGGGTCTTCATCATCATGAAGGCCAAGGACCAGAGGGTGGAGGCCATGGAGGAGGAAGCACAAGGGGGAGAACCTCTCCTCCTCTCTTCCGGTGGCGCCGGAGTGCCATCGGGAGGGGAATCATCGCCATGGTGATCGTCTTCATCAACATCACCATCATCATCACCATCCTCATCTCTTTTACACGGTCCACTCTCCCGCACACCGTTGTAATCCCCTACTTGAACATGGTGCTTTATGCCACATATTATGATCCAATGATGTGTTGCCATCCTATGATGTTTTGAGTAGATATCTTTTGTCTGTGGGTTGATTGATGATCTAGATTGGTATGAGTTGTATGTTTTACTTTGGTGGTGTCCTATGGTGCCCTCCGTGTTGCGCAAGCGTGAGGGATTCCCGCTGTAGGGTGTTTCAATACGTTCATGATTAGCTTATAGTGGGTTGCTAGAGTGACAGAAGCTTAAACCCGAGTAAGAGGGATTGTTGTGTATGGGAATAAAGAGGACTTGATGCTTTAATGCTATGGTTGGGTTTTACCTTAATGATCTTTAGTAGTTGCGGATGCTTGCTAGAATTCCAATCATAAGTGCATATGATCCCAATAGAGAAAGTATGTTAGCTTATGCCTCTCCCTCATATGAAACTGCAATAGTGATTACCGGTTTTGTTAACAATTGCCTAGGACAATTCCGCACACCGATCCACCATTATTCCACACTCGCTGTTTATAATACTAAGTAATATATTCTAACTTTATGATAACAGCACGTACCTTTATGTTTTAGCTCTCCGATACCATGCAAAGTTATCCTCTTCATACCCACAACGTAGTTTATTTCTCGTTGCTAGTTGGAAGAAAACGTTCGGTGCACATACAGTCGTATCAGTGGCAGATAGGGCTTGAGAGAATATTGATCTTACCTTTAGCTCCTTGTGGGTTCGACACTCCATACTTATCACTTCCACCTTTGGAAAGTGCTACGATGATTCCTTGCATTTGGGGATTATCAAGCTCTTTTCTGGCGCCGTTGCCGGGGAGCAATAGCATGGGGTTGATATTCTCGTGTGTGCTTGTTTGCTTCCTTCACTAAGTAGATTTTGTTTTTCCTTTTTATTTCTGTTTAATTGTGGGTGAAACATACAAAAAAAATTAAAAATGAAAATACAAAAAATTTATTACTTGCCTCTCATGCCTAAAAAGTTTTTCAAAAAGAGAAGTGATTGGAAGGTTTTGCATTGAAGAAGTGAGGGTCGACCTTGAGCACTTGTGCTCATGCTCATGGAAACAATGTAGAATTTTTCATGTAAGTTTCTCTGTAAATAATTATCCCCTTGTATATTCCTTGTATTATAAAAATAAATGTGCCAAGCTTGGTTTTAGGATGATTAGATTGCTTGTTTGCTTTGTGCAGAATAAAAACAGAAACTTTGGCTGTAGTGCATGAATTTACATTTTTAACTGGAAAGTCAAATGGTTCTGATTCTTTTTGCACATTACTTCTGTACAAATTTTTCGAATTGTAAAATTTAGTTTGTAATTTTATAAGTTACAGAAGTTTGGAAAACTTCCAGATTACTACAGATGTTTCTGTTTTTAACAGATTCTGTTTTGCATGTGTTGTTTGCTTATTTCGATGAATCTATGGCTAGTATTGTTGGGTATGAACCATAGAGAACTTGGAATACAGTAGGTTTAACACCCATAAAAATAAATAATGAGTTCATTACAGTACCTAAAGTTAGTAATTTTCTTTATTACACTAACAGATCTCACAAGTTTTTGTTGAACTTTTGTGTGGAGGAAGTGTCTGAAGGTCGAGGAGCTATCAATATGAGAAGAATAAAGAGAGGCAAGAGTTTAAGCTTGGGGATGCCCAAGGCACCCCAAGTAAATATTTCAAAGGATGCTCAAGCATCTAGGCTTGGGGATGCCCCGGTTGGCATCCCATCTTTCTTCTCCAACAATTATTGGTATACCTCGGTTTTTATTTTGTTCACATGATTTGTGTCCTTTGTGTTTTTCCTTTTCTTCAAGAACCATGCTAGCATGAGATAGCCCTTCATTGATTTATAGAATACTTCATGTGCTTCACTTAAATCTTTTAAGTATGATCTTATAGAATTACTCTTTGTGCTTCACTTAAATCTTTTGAGTATGGTTTTATAGAATGCTTCATGTGCTTCACTTATACACTTTGAGCTTGGATATTGGTTAGTTGTAGAATGCTCCATGAACTTCACTTATATATTTTGGAGTATGAATAATTTTATCATTTAAAGTGGGTTTGGAAGAGTCTCAACTTTAGGAATTAGTGATCCCACTATTCTGGAAGTGTTGAATCTTAGTGTGATATTTATGAAAGTGGATTTGGAAGAGTGTCAACTTTAGCTAGTAATGATTCCACTATTTCGGAAGAGGTTCCAATTGAGTATGAGAACAAAGTTGCTATCCATGATACTACTGAAAATTATTATGAGGGAGGAATACATGCTTGTAGGAGTTGCAATAATATTAAGTTTCCTCTCTATGTGCTTAAAGTTTTGCAGATATACTTGTTTTGCCTTCCTATGCTAGTTGATTCTTGTTCCCATAAGTTGTGTGCTCACAAAATCCCTAGGCATAGGAAGTGTGTTAGATTTAAATATTCTAGTCATATTCTTCAAGATGCTCTCCTTGTGTTTCAATTCTTATCTTTAAAGTGAGCATCATTGAAATCATCATGCCTAGCTAAAAGGCATTAAAGAAAAGCGCTTGTTGGGAGGCAACCCAAATTTATTTTAGTTTCTTGATTTTTGGTTCTGTTTAGGAATAAATAATCCATCTAGCTTCTGGTTAGATGTGTTCTCATGCTTTTTGTTTCAATAAAGTGCCAAGTAAGACCTTTGGGAAGACTTGGTTGAAAGCTAATGTGATCTTGCTGTAAAAAACAGAAACTCTGCGCTCACGAGAATAGATGTCATTTTTTACAGAAGAGTGATATTGAGTTGATTCTTTTTGCAGAAGATTAATAGACAAATTACTCACGTCCACCAATTTATTTCATAATTTTTGGATTAGCAGAAGTATGGTTATTGTTCAGATCATTACAGACTGTTCTGTTTCTGACAGATTATGTTTTCATTGCATAGTTTGCTTGTTTTCTAGTTTCTATGACTTATATTCCTCAATATAAATTGTAGAAATGATATGTTACAGTAGGCATCTTGTGAGAACAATTATGAACCTTGTCTTTGACAGTACCAAAGTGAATGGTTTGCTCTTTATCATACTAACCTATCTCACGAAGTTTGGTTAAGTTTTGTGTGATTGAAGTTTTCAAGTTTTCGGTGAGATATCGATATGAGGAGAAGAAGGAGTGGAAAGACACTAAGCTTGGGGATGCCCTGGAAGGCATCCCCTCTTTCGTCTTCAAAACTATCGGTGCACCTTACTCGGAGCTATATTTTTATTCGTCACATGATATGTGTTCTACTTGGAGCGTCATTTTCTTTTGTTAGTATTAGCTAGATGCTATTTAGAATAATGTTTTTCATCTTTATTTTCAATAAAAATGTCAAGGATAGCCTTTTACCTTGCTTATTTTGCAAGTATACATGTTTCTGTTTGAAAACAGAAAGTTTACCGCTGTTGCAAAAATTCCTTAGAAAAGTCAGAATGTGCTAAAATGTTGAAACCTTTTGCGTAATAAGCTCTGATAAATTTACTACAGTGGGAATTTTCTTTCATAATTTTTGGAGTTAGGGAAGTATGATGAATCTTGCATTCTTTACAGACTATACTGTTTTGGCAGATTGTTGTTATGGTTGCATTGTTTGCATAAGTTTGCTTGTTTAATGATTCTATTTGAGGATAGGAGTGTTAAATATGCAGAGGAATTTAGTATGCAATGTTGAATAATAATTTTAGTAATTTGTTACAGTAGAAAATGATAAGGTTTTGCATTGGTTTATACTAACCTATCTCACGAGTTCTTGTTGAATTTGGTGTGTATGAAGCTTTTGAGATTTAGGAAACCGACATATAAAAGGAATTAAGGAGACACAAAAGCTCAAGCTTGGGGATGACCAAGGCACCCCAAGACATTATTTAAAGAAGTCTCAAGCATCTAAGCTTGGGGATGCCCCGGCAGGCATCCCACCTTTTCTCTTCAACAACTATCGGTTAGTATCGGTTGAACCTAAGTTTTTGCTTCTTCACATGAGTTGTGCTATCCTTGCAATGTTATTTTATTTTGTTTTGCTTGCTATTTGAATAAAATCATTGGATCTGAAATATTGAATGAAGAAGAACCCTCCCATGGCTAGTTAATAATTTTACTACTCAGTGTTCTTCACTCATATCTTTTGGAGTAGTTTGTCATTTGCTCACATGCTTCATGTCTATCCTATGAGTAAATGGTTGAATGAATTGAATGCCATAAACCTGAATTTTTATATGTTTCATATGCTTATAACATGGTTAGTGACGACTTCACACATAGAAAGTATGAGGCATAAAAGTTGTTGAGAATTGACAAACGTAGTTTTGGTCATCGTTGCAATTAATAGGAAGTAATAAGGAAAGAGAGGTTCACATACAAATATATTATCTTGGACATCTTTTATGAGTGTGAAGCACTCATTAAGTATGACATGCTAAAAGAGTTGACGTTGGACAAGGAAGACAACGTAATGGTTTTTGTTTTCCGACATCTCAGTTAAAATATATTTTCATTGACCTTCCAAACATGTTGAGCTTGCCTTTCTCCCTCATGCTAGCCAAATTCCTTGCACCAAGTAGAGATACTACTTGTGCTTCCAAATACCCGTAAACCCAGTTTTGCCATGAGAGTCCACCATACCTACCTATGGACTGAGTAAGATCCTTCAAGTAAGTTGTCATCGGTGCAAGCAATAAAAATTGCTCTCTAAATATGCATGACTTATTAGTGCAGAGAAAATAAGCTTTGTACGAACTTGTTGTGGAAGTAATAAAAGCGACGGACTGCATAATAAAGGTCCACATACAAGGGGCAATATAAAGTGACGTTCTTTTGCATTAAGATTTTGTGCATCAACCCTAAATGCGCATGACAACCTCTGCTTCCCTCTGCGAAGGGCCTATCTTTTACTTTATGTTTTTACTTTATGCTTGAGTCAAGGCGATCCTCACCATTCCCTTTTTCATTTTATCCTTCGACAAGCTCCTTGTGTTTGAAAGATCATGATATACATATCCAATTGGATGTAAGTTAGCATGGGCTATTATTGTTGACATCACCTAAAGGTGAATACGTTGGGAGGCAACACAATAAGCCCCTATCTTTCTCAGTGTCTGTCATGACCGGTTTTCCAATAAAATAATAATTGAGAACCGATCTTTTGAGTCCAGTATGAGGAAAATCCTCCTTACTGGTAGACAAAATCTTGATACAAAAAGCCAGTAGCATTAAAACATATTACAGGGTCGAGCTGAGGGTGCTCAACGTTTTCTTACAAGCACGCCAATAATTATACATAATGGCGGATATGACACAATGGTGTGGGGTGGCATACTACTGACTCGAGAATAAAGTGGTAGTGGAATAATACAGTGGAGTGGGTAATATGACTCCTAAACTGGCAGCTCATCGAGCGTCGAGGTGAGGCTCGATGAATTTATTTGGGTAGCGGAAGCGGATATAATACAGTGACCAAGTCCAAGATCGCTCGAGACTGACTGGGACTCCTCTAGGCGTCGGACTTGCTATCAAACTCTTCATCCATGAGATCGCCTTCATCAACATCTGGCCAAATCAACAAGCCAGGTGAGTACTTTGGAAGTACTCGCAAGACAGTTCAGACATAAGATATAACAAATGCATACATGAATGCGAAATGAGCAAATAACAATGCACATCCAAATAATAAATATTTGCACAACATGATAAGTAAAAAGGAAGTCGGGCGGTAGTCCTCCCGAAATCCCAACAAAAACAGAATGAAAACCGATCGGGTGTCTGGAGCGACGCCTCGAAGGGTAAATGAATAAATAATCATGCCGCAGTCGGGCGTCTAAGCGACACCACGTAAAGGGCTTATATTGAAAAGTAAAAGACATATGTGCCACAGTCGGACGTCTGAGCGACATCGCAGAAAGGGCCTATATCCAAAAGTAAATAACAATTGTGCCACAGTCGGACGTCTGGCGACATCGCGAAAGGGCTTATATTCAAAAGTAAATAACAATTGTGCCACGATCGGACGTCTGGCGGCATCGCAAAAAGGGCTTATATTCAAAAGTAAATAACAATTGTACCCACGATCGGACGTCGGCGACATCGCAGAAAGGGCTTATATTCAAAAGTAAATAACAATTGTGCCACGATCGGACGTCGGCGACATCGCAGAAAGGGCTTATATTCAAAAGTAAATAACAATTGTGCCACGATCGGACATCTGAGCGACATCGCAGAAGAAAGGGCTTATATTCCATCATTCATATCGATAAATTCACAGGATATAATACTCATAAGAAATATTCAACACACAATAATAAGCGGGTTAGTCCATCCACAGGAATAAACATTTAACGGACTTAACACTCATGTGGTTCACCGGAGTTTTGTCACTGAGATTGATACTGACAAGATAAGTTGAACATAGTACTCAGACATGGATAAGATTGTTTCAAAGGATTTTGACTCTGCGAGTTTGTACTAATTATCCACAGCCAGCGGTTTCCGTAGTCACGAGGACTAGTTCCGTTTACGGTATTTCGATAGAAACACATCTAACCAAGACACACCCATCCCACCTCACGATGCGAGGAATCACCCTAGACAACGTTCAAGAAAAACTTTGAGATGGGAGATCACAACCTCGAATAGCATGGGATCAAATTTATATCTGGCGCTCTAAGGGTGCCCCCTCTCGGTCCCAACCGAAACACCCATGCCCCTGACCGGATGACGGGCTTTAATCCAGGGCCATGGAACCCTCATCCCGGCCTCTCTATTTGGTGTGTACCAGGAAAGCGGTTTGCAACTTACTAAGCCATATCCCTTTTGGAAAACATGTGGTACTACGGGAAGGGAAATGGATGGAAACGTGACATGATTCACGTTGACACTGAAGTCAAAAGGTCTGGCTTAAGACTGGCATGCTACAACACTGCCATCTTACCCATTCTCATGCCATCTCATGGCCATGCAAACTTATAACCGACGACATATGGATTTTCGAAACTCACTTGCCTCAACTTTGCATGAAATATGACATTCATCGAGATGCTCATAAACATGCCATGAACTACTTAATGCAAACATGCCAAAGACACTCATCATATCAAAAGTTCAAACATGCTTTCCTGGTTCGGAGTAGTCGGAGTCTAGCTTGGCGAAGTTCGCGGTTCCGTCACCTCCTCCGGTATCTACGGTATAAAAAAATACGTACTTATCGTAAATAACGTGAGTGCACAGAAAATTTTTCCAAATATTTTTCAAATAAATCTGATAAAAAAACTAGACAAAATTTTAAAGAGTACAGAAAAAGAATCAATCAAAAATCCTTTTCTGTTTAAAAGTTATAAGGGTTTTAATTTAGGGACCTTTCTGTAATGAAACAGAAACTTCTCAGGGGGCTGAACAGAAAAGACCAGAAAAATGCTTCAGACTGAAAGCGTATTTGCCCGAATACTTTTTCAGAAAACGGTTCGTTTAAAAGAAAAGAGAGGCTGACAGGCGGGTCCCACCCGTCAGGTTTGAAAATTCAAACGAGGGAAGAACAGAGCCCGCCGGCGCCCGAGAGCTGCGGTGGTCGCCGGCGGCGATCCACGGCGAGGCAGGGGGATCGGGCGGTACCTACGTGTTCAGTGTGTCCTTCCACGTCGGCGGGTGGTGGTGGTCGTCGTCAGCAAGCACTACGTCGACGGCGGCCCTTGCTCCGGCGGACGGCGGCTCGGGTGGAGTTGGATCTCGTCGGGGAGGGCTGCGAAGGTCAAATAGAAGCTTCGGTCAGCTCACTGGGTGCTCGAGGAGGCTACTGACGAGGTTTGGGCGTCGGGGATGGCCTCACCAGAGTGGTTCGAGCTGGTGGCCGAGGCGGATCGGGGCGGCCGGGGTTGGGGGAGGATACCTCCTCGAGGTCCTTCTAGTGGCTTGGCGGGGTGTTGGTGGGGTGCAGAGGTGGTGCGTGCTCGAGAGCGAGCTCGGGGCCCCTTTTTATAGGCGATCCAAGGCGGTGGCCGTGAACAGGGATCTCCAGCGATGGTTACGGCGGCGCAGTGCTTGGTCGGGGAGTTTAGGGAGTTGGGCGTCAACGCGGAGGTTCACCGGTTCCGTTTAGGTGCTAACCAAGTTTGGATTAGGCTCTCTGGGTGGCTTCGACGGAACAGGGCGCCGCGGGCCCGTCGGCGGCAGAGGGCGCGCCCTGTGCTTGTCGGGCCACGGCGACGGTGCTGCGAAGTGCGCTGGCATGCATGAGGCCACGCGGAGGCTAGGCGTTAGGCGGCGCCGGGACGGCGTGGCGAGCTGGCTCTGGCTCCCGTTGGCCGCCACGGGTGGCTCTGCCACCGCAGAAGCTGCCGGCATCGGTGATGCTCGCCGCCACCGACACCTGCGCCCGTCCAAGAGAGCGTGCGGTGCTCTGGTCAAGGAGGAGAGGCCGTGCGCAACGCGCCAGAGCGCTCGGGTGATCGATGACCACTCTCTGACGAAAAACGACACTCCAAATCTCTGAAACTCTGAACTTTCTGAAAGTGTACAGGAACAGTGCCGGCCAAGTGTTCAACAAAATGATTTTGGCATGTGGGGAATTTTCCTTGAGCTGATTGTTGGTGGGGTGGCCTCTCATTGCATCTGGGGGCTGCCTGAATTTTGGTAGAATTTTTGGGGAAGAGGTAATATGAATTTCACCAAATTTTACAAATCTGGTCCAAACTAGCAGACGTTGAAACTTGAAAATTTTGAAAAGAGGAAGAGTGGATCTTGATGGATCTAGGTTGGGGGTGCTAAATACTATCCAGAGGAGTTGGTTTGAGATCAAAACTCAAAGGGAATTAGGTACTTGCTTTGTAAATCACCTAGGCTTAAAATAAATGACAGAATTGTTTTGGGAAATAAATTAAATGAAATAAAATCCAAAAATGGGTTGGACTTGTTGGAACAGAAAGTTTAGATTGCTCCAAAGAGGAAGGAGGGGTTTTGGGAGGTTTTACCACATGAGGCATGGTAAAACCATGGGTGGTTTCAAAATGAAAGAAGCCCCAAAACTCATAGGGTTTCGTTTTTTTTAAGAAAATAATTTCCAAGAAAATATATTTGAGGAGGGAACAATCAGAAGGAAGGTTCTCACTAACCAAACACCAGGGTTGAATAAGATACAAAAAATAAAATCCTTGCCAAGGGAAAAAGTTTTGAGAGAGAAGTTTTTGGAAGAATTTAAATGACCTTCTTCAAATCCAACAAAGTTTTCGTTGAAAACCAAATAAAATTTTTTTAGTGTCACAACACCTACCCCCTTAGGAAAAATCTCGTCCTCGAGATTTCAGCTGATCCTCAAATAAGTGTGGGTGCTCTGTCCGAAGAAAATCCTCTCTTTCCCAAGTTGCTTCACTCTCGGTGTGATTGCTCCACTGAACTCTAAAAAACTTGATGGTTTTCTGTCGGGTCCTCCTTTCAGACTCCTCCAAGATTTTTATTGGATGCTCCCGATAGGTGAGGTCTGGCTGCACGTCAATGTTTTCATGAGATACCTGCTTCTCTGGGTTGCTTACGCACTTCCTCAACTGCGAGACGTGGAACACGTCGTGGACATCGGATAATTCTTCGGGTAAGTCTAGCTGGTAGGCTACCTTGCCTCTCCGTGCCACTATACAGAATGGTCCGATGAATCTTGGTGCTAGCTTTCCCTTAATCTTGAATCGTTGCAGGCCCCTCATAGGAGATACTCGCAGGTACACAAACTCACCGGCTCAAACCGACTCACGATGTTTACGATCGTAATAACTCTTCATCGGCTTTGGCGGTCTTGAGTCGGTCCCCGATTAGCTTGACCTTTTCCTCGGCTTCTTTGAGCATGTATGGGCGAAGATATGGCTGTCTCCGGTTTCGACCAATTTAGCGGGTACGACATCTTCGCCGTCTGAGGCTTCAAATGGTGCCATTTGCGAGCTGGCACAGTAGCTGTTGTTCTATGTGAACTCTGCGTAAGGCAAGCTTTCTTCCCAACTGGTTCCATAGGTGAGGACACATGCTCTCGGCATGTCCTCTAGAATTTAGTTTACTCGTTCAGTTTGTCCATCCGTGCAGGGATGGTATGTTTATCTTGAAAGCTAGTTGGGTTCCCGAGCCTGTTGTAATTGATCCCAAAATCGGAGATGAATTGAGTGCCTCATCCGATATTATAGTCTTTGGAACTCCATGTAAGCGAGGCAGTGCGGGAGAGATAAAGCCTGGCAAGCTTCTGAGTGGTGTGGGTTGTCTTCACGGGGATGAAGTGTGCCACCTTAGTCAGTCTATCTGTGATAACCCATATGGCATCATTTCCGTGCCGTGACCGAGGTAGCCCAACAATAAAATCCATTCCAATCTCGTCCCATTTCCACTCGGGTATCTTATTTGGTTGTAATAGTCCGGCCGGTTTCTGGTGCTCGGCCTTGATGCGTTGACATGAGTCACAACACGCAATGAACGTGGCTATGTCCCTTTTTATACCGTGCCACCAAAAAATTTCCTGAATATCCTTGTACATTTTTGTTCCTCCAGGATGGATTGAATACGGAGCGGTGTGGCCTTCAGCTAAGATTTGCTGTTTAAGGTCCTCGATATTTGGTACACAATGTCTATCTCCGTACCACAATAGTCCATGTTCATCGATAACGAATTCTGAGGCCTTGCCCAAACTCACTTTCCGTTTTAGGCCTTCAATGCTGGGGTGCCCATGCTGAGCCTCTTTAATCTTTTCTATCAGGGTAGGCAGCATTTCTAAATTCGACACACTGACTTCGGTGACCACCAGCAAGTTGAGTTTAGCAAACTCCTGCCAAAATTTAGGTCTCAGGTTTGGTAGGTTGTCGTTGTTCGGGCTAGGGTTCCGACTTAGAGCATCTGCCACTACATTTGCTTTTCCTGGATGGTAGTGGATTCCAACATCATAATCCTTCACTAATTCCAACCAGCGTCGTTGCCGTAAATTGAGATCCGGTTGTGTGAAAATATACTTGAGGCTTTTATGGTCGTGTATATTTCTAGCGATTTCAAGTAAAAGTGTCTCCATTCCTTGAGTGCATGAATGACTGCTGCCAACTCTAGGTCATGAGTAGGATAATTTTCTTCATGCTTGCGAAGTTATGCGGAAACATCGCACTACCTTGCCTTCTTGCATCAATCGCATCCGAGGCCTTTTAGGGATCGCCACAATACACCTCAAAATTCTTGTGTATATACGCACGATTAATCTTGGTCTTGTCGTTAATTTCTTTTTAGTTCTTGGAAACTTTTCTCGCAAGCTTCCGTCCATTCAAACTTCTTGTCTTTCTTGAGTAACTGCGTCATTGGCTTTGCTATGGTGGAGAATCCTTCAATAAATCTTCATTAGTATCCTGCCATTCCCAAGAAACTTCGTACGTCCGTTACGCTGGCTGGTGGTTTCCAGCCAAGTATGGCCTTGACTTTTTCCGGGTCTACGGCAATACCTTCTTGGGTCAGTACGTGGCCCAGAAAACCTAACTGTCTTAGCCAAAATTCACACTTGCTGAACTTGGCGTACAATTGATGTTTCCTGAGTTCTCCTAGCACAATTCTGAGAGGTTCAGCGTGCTCTTCTGTTGTCTTGGAGTATATTAGAATATCGTCGATGAATACCACCACAAACTTGTCCATAAACTTCATAAATACTTTGTTCATGAGATGAACAAAATATGCGGGGGCGTTCGTTAGTCCAAATGGCATTACTGTGAACTCATACAGTCCGTATCTGGAGGTGAAGGCTGTCTTGGGGATATCTTACGTTCGTAACTTTAATTGATGGTATCCCGACCTTAAGTCAATATTTGAGAATACTTTGGCCTGAGCGAGCTGATCAAATAAATCATTTATCCGTGGCATTGGGTATTTGTTCTTGATTGTGACCATGTTAAGTGCTCGATAGTCTATACACAATCTCAGTGTCCCATCCTTCTTCTTGGCAAATAAATTTGGTGAACCCCAAGGTGAGGAGCTGGCTCGAATATATCCTTTGTCCAGTAATTCTTTTATTTGCTTCTTCAATTCTACCAATTCGGATGGTGCCATTCTGTATGGTTTCTTGTATATGGGGCGGTTCCGGTGCTAGCTCAATGCTGAATTCTATCTCTCGATGCGGTGGCATGCACGGTAGTTCTTCGAAATCGTGCTGAAATTCACACACTACTGGAACCTTGCTTAATTCAGAAACGTCCACCTTGTTCAATCTCGGTTGCCGGGATATTTTTCTCTCTTTGGCTGAAACTCTTATTGTCTTCCCGTGGTGGTGGGTGAGAATTACGGTCCGGTTGAAGCAGTCAATAAAACCTCTGTTGGTGGTTAATCAATCCATCCCTAGGATGACATCCAGTCCTTTATTTTCCAATACAATAAGGTTGGCGTGAAACTTCAATCCTTCAAATTCAATAACCACACCTTGGCAGTAACTCTGAGTCACTTGCTTAATCCCAGGGGACTTGATGATCATGGATCTTTCCAAGGGAAGCATTGAAAAATTATTTTGCAAAGCAAATCTCTTCGAAATGAATGAGTGAGAAGCTCCAGAATCAAACAAAACCATGGCAGGTATTGTTTTGGCAGGGAACATACCGAGTACGACATCCGGGGCGTTTTGTGCTTCCTCTCTGGTCACGTGGTTCAGATGACCCTTCCTGTGATTGTTATTGGGGTTGAAATTGTTCCGCTTGGGCGCTGAATTATTGCCACCGTTGTTCGGTTTTGGGGTCGAGTTCCTTGGCTTGGGGCACTGTTTGGCATAGTGCCCTTCTTCTCCCAAGCGTAGCAAATAACGCTAGGCGTCGTGAACTCCTTGTCCCTCGCATGGAAATTCTTGATTGGGTGTGAAGCATTCGTCGTGGTTTTGTGTGTCCCACCTTTCTGAAAATCCGTCTTGCTCCGGTGGTTGCGAGCAAGGGTAGTCTGGTCCCTTTTTCGCTTGCGAAAATCCTCCAAGCTGCGTCGCTCATTTTCCAAGGTAATTGCCTTATCCACCAGTGTTTTGAAATCTGGAAAGGTGTGCACAACCAGCTGGCATTTAAGCGCGGGTGCCAGGCCTTCCAAGAATTTTTCCATCTTTTTGCTTTCAGTCATACGCTCTTCGTTGGCGTAGCGAGACAACAGAGTAAACTGGCTGTTGTATTCTGACACCGTCATGGTCCTTTGTTTGAGGTCATCAAATTCTCTCTTCTTGATCTTCATAACACTTTTAGGAATGTGCGCCCCATGAAAACCTTCTTTGAATTCCTCCCATGTTATTTCATTTTCGTTGGGGTGCATGTGTAGGAAATTTTCCCACCATGATGCAGCTGCTCCAGTGAGATAGTGCGGTGCAAATAGTACTTTCTCACGGTCTGAACACTGTGCAATAATTAATTTTCTTTCCATGTCTCGAAGCCAGTCATCGGCCTCAAGAGGTTTGTCAGTATGAGAAAATGTTGGGGGACGCATCTTCTGTAGCTCAGACAACTTGGATTGCTGCTGATACCGTCCATGGTGATTTCCCATATTGATGACTTGGTTCATCATTTCCTGATGTTGTTGCTGACTCTGTTCGTAAACGCGGCATACTTGGGTAAATGTTGTTTCACTGCCCTGTTGACTTGACTGCCCCTGTGTGAAATTGTTGTTTGGTGGTGTGCCATAATTTTCCTGTGGCTGATTTGGCATGGAGCGCGTCCAAGGACGAGACATTTTTCACTCTGGGGATATATTTTGTAAAACTCATAAGAAAAGAAATTGAGTCGCAAAAGTCAATAAATTCATAAAGACGGGAAATTTTAAATGCTCCAAGATTTTTCAAGAGAATAAATGTTTGCGCACGGAGAAGGACTGCTCACTACATATCTTACACGCAAGCAGTAATTATACAATACATCACTCAGGATATGCGTACATATTCCTGACATGTTATTTTGGCTAGTGCACTTCTCCCAGTTCCTACATGATGCGCAAACAAGCTACTTCTCACAACCTATGTACATATAAACATATCGTACAAGTCGGTACATCGCATGGCGGCTAAGCGTACTCAGTCGGAGATGGTAAGGATCTCCCTTGGCCTGCCGAGGGTGAGGCGCAGTGAGGCTGGGGACTCAACCTCCTCCTCGCTAATAGGCTCCAGACGCGAAGCGCTGCGCTGAGTTGATGAAGCGGGTGCCATAGGTGGAGCAACACGAATAGGAGTGGGCGCAATACGTGGTGCAGAACGAACTGAAGTGGGCGCAATGACCTGGTTGAACTCCTCAGTGGTAGGCAGGCGACGAGCAGTGGCGAGAATGGTAGGTGAATAAGATGCCGAGGACGAGACAAAAGTCAACGGTGGTGCGGTGTGCAGGAGCTCCCCTCCTGTTGGCGGCACAGCCATGGACTGATGTAACGCCCCGGTTTCGATGCGCCAGGTGTCTGCCAGTTATTCGTCAGCATTGCCATGTCATTTGCTTGCGTGTTGCACTTTGCCATGTCATCATCTGCATTTTTATCATGTCATCATGTGCATTTCATTTTGCATACGTGTTCGTCTCATGCATCCGAGCATTTTCCCCGTTGTCCGTTTTGCAATCCGGCACTCCTATGTCTCCCGGCGCCCCCTTTTACCTCTTTTCGTGTGCGGGTGTTAAACGGTCTCGGAATGGACCGAGGTTTGTCAAGCGGCCTTGTTATAGCACCGGTAGACCGCCTGTCAAGTTTCGTATCATTTGGAGTTCGTTTGGTACTCCAACGGTTAACCGGGTAACCGCAAAAGCCTCTTTTGTTGCAGCCCAACTCCCCTTTCTAAGTGGCCCAAAACCCACCTAACTCCCCTCCATGTTCTCGGTCGTTCGATCACGATCGCGTGGCCGAAAACCGCACCTCATTTGGAGTCTCCTAGCTCCCTCTACCTATAAATACATCTCCCCCTCCGAAATTCGCGGATGAATTCGCCCCTAACCCTAGCCAACCTCCCCTCGGCCAGAACCGTCCATCCCCGCCCGGACATGTCCGCCGCCCCCTCGACCAACCCGCGCCCGCCACCTGTCGCGCGCGCCGTCGTCCCGCGGCGAGGCCCGCCGAGCCCATCAAGCGGCTCCAGCTTGAGCCGAGCCGCGCCCGCCCGCGCGCGCTGCTGCGAGCCGAGCAGCGTGCCGCCCGTCCCGCCGGTTCCGCCTCCGCCACCGCCGGACTTCGCCGCCTTCCGCCCGGCGGACCGTGCCATCGCCCGGCGCCGCCTGTCCTCTCCACCCGCGCGCCCGGGCTCCTCCCGGCGCGCCGCCCACCTCGCCGTCTCGCGCGCAAGCTCGCCTCCCGCGCTACGGTCATCTCCGACCAGATCCGGAGGAGCGCCGGATCCGCCGCCGTCTCGGACGGCGCGCCCTCCGCTGCCGTCCCGCTCGATCGGGGTTGCGTTGACCCGGCCACGTGGGCCCCGGCCTCGCCTGCCGGCCCACTTGCCTGCCAACCGGCCTGCCAGGCCTCTCCCTTCACTCTGGGCCGAAGCCCGCGTGGTGAGATGCCCTATTCCCCGCCCGTGCGTGATTTTGCTATCCCGCGCGCTTTCCTGTTTTTTTCAAAAATTCATCTAAGTCCCGAGCATATGTGATATTTTGTGCCATTTTCATCGCATCGTAACTCTGTGCATGTAGCTCCGTTTTGCGCGTGTAATATGTCAAAATGTTCGCCTCGATGAGTAGATCATTTCATCTCATTGCATCATTTTCATTTGAGCTCATATTGGTGCCCGAAATGCTGTTAGAAGAGTGCTATGTGATGTTAGTTTCTGATTTTTATCAGAACATGCACTTTTGTCATTTTTGCCATGATTGATGTGTGCATCCTATGGACTTGAGTCCTACATGTGTTTTGTAATATGCTATGCCATATTTCCAGGGGTGTATGCCATGTATTTTTGTGATATATATGGTGACTAGCACAAGCATGCAAACTAGGTGTCTTGTTGCTGATTTCAGCCCTGTTTTGCTGATATTTTGATGCCATGTTAACTTGATGCTACCGAGAGATCCATGCATATTTTGAGATACTTCAGTAAGGATGTTTTGTAAAGCATGTCTTGCTCTATCCATCCATGCCCTTGTTTGCAATTATGGGGTGCCATAGCTTGAGTCAATCGAGCTCTACTTTTGCTATCAAATGTTTCCTGGCAGATTGTATACATGTTATTCAATTTTGCCAAGGTTGTTGTGGTTGATCCATGTATGCTATGTTATTCTTCTTGCCATGTATGTCTTCTAGGCCATGTCTTCTTGATGTATGTATGCTTAGTTTTTCATATAAGGCTCTGTAGTGAGTGCATTGAGCTTGTAAACATGCCTACTTGTTATCAGTTTTTGACATGCCATGTTGCTGAATCTGTTAACGAGACTTTCGATATTGACATGGGTGTTACTATATTTTCTGATCCTTTTTGGCTTATGGTCAGTAAAGGACTTTTGTTATATGCAAGTATTAGATTCATGTCATGCCTTTGTTTGCCATGATAAGTTCCTGTAACATGTTGTTTGATAGCTCTAAACATTGCAACCTGATGTTATTTTTGCCAATACCTGAAACTGTTATTAGTTGCAATCTTGCCATGCCATTTTGAGCTTGTTCTAGTTGTTTCTGGAGTTATCTCAGTGTTCATGTTTTCTAATGCTTTACCTGTAGATCATGCCCATGCCTTTTTTTATTATGTTGGGGTGTTGTAGCATGTTGTTTTGATGCTTGCAATATGCCTAGTTGCTGTTTTGGACAGATTGTTGCTATAACTTGTATAGGGTGTGTGTGTTGAACCGTTGCTCCGTTTTGAGTGTGCTCTATATGGAACTTGCTTGATTTTGCATGTAGTTTCATATTATCATGTTGCATCCTTGTTTTGAGGTGTTTGTTTGATGTTTGTATGCATTTTGCATCAATGCCATGCTTATCTTGTTTTGCTCATATCTTCTAGGCCGTAGCTCCGAATCTAATGAACTTTATATGTAACTTGACTAGAATTTCGTGTAGATCATCGTGGTGCATCTTAAATTGCTGTTTAACAACTTCAACTTACGGTTTAGTCAGATCTGGACCAATTTCGAAATGTGCATATGAGGACTTACCGGAATTGTTATATGTTGTTTCCGGCCTCATTTAAACTTGTTTTGATGTGTTGCTCTTGTTTTGCATCATATCGTGCCATGAATAGCTTCATGTAGCTTTGTCATGCATCATGCTTGGTTGTGCATCATGTCTTGTTCATGTGTGATGTGTTTACTATGTTGTGTGCTTCTTCTTGTTAGTTCCTGTTTCGTTGCGATCGTGAGGATTCGTTCGTCTACGCTTGGTTCGGCTTCATCCGTTCATCTTCTTCATGGACTCGTTCTTCTTCCTTGCGGGATTTCAGGCAAGATGACCGCTACCCTGGATCTCACTACTATAATTTCTATGCTAGTTGCTTCGTTCTATCGCTATGCTGCGCTACCTATTACCTGTTGCTCAAGCCTACCTAATTGCCATGTCAGCCTCTAACCTTTTGCACCCTTCCTAGCAAACCGTTGTTTGGCTATGTTACCGCTTTGCTCAGCCCTCTTATAGCGTTGTTAGTTGCAGGTGAAGATGAAGTTTGTTCCTTGTTGGAACATGGAGATGTTGTTCCTTGTTGGAACATGTTTACTTGTTGGGATATCACAATATGTATCTTATTTAATTAATGCATCTATATACTTGGTAAAGGGTGGAAGGCTCGGCCTTATGCCTGGTGTTTTGTTCCACTCTTGCCGCCCTAGTTTTCGTCATATCGGTATTATGTTCCCGGATTTTGCGTCCCTAACGCGGTCGGGTGATTTATGGGACCCCTTGACAGTTCGCTTTGAATAAGACTTTTCCAGCAAGGCCCAACATTGGTTTTACATTTGCCTCACCTAGCCTTTTCCCTTGGGAGTCGCGCATCCCGAGGGTCATCTTTATTAC
The DNA here is from genome assembly GCA_021605205.1 of Aegilops longissima. NCBI lineage: Eukaryota > Viridiplantae > Streptophyta > Magnoliopsida > Poales > Poaceae > Aegilops > Aegilops longissima. Next base: position 83,557,032 of record CM038681.1, read on the forward strand.
CCCGGGCCAATGCTTGTCTAAGTGTTGGTCAAACTAGAACCACTTACGGTGCCGCCCGAGGCAACTTGGGGTATCGTCGGTTGCCGTCGTAGTGTTCATCCGGTCGTGGCCTGAGACAAGATACGCGTGGCTACTATCAGGGTGTCGGCACGCCGGGAGGTCTTGCTAGACTTGTTTTATTGTTGTCGAAATGTCTTGTAGCCGGGATTCCGAGACTGATCGGGTCTTCCCGGGGAGAAGGAATATCCTTCGTTGATCGCGAGAGCTTATCATGGGCTAAGTTGGGACACCCTGCAGGGTTTGAACTTTGAAAGCCGTGCCAGCGGTTATGTGGCAGATGGGAATTTGTTAATGTCGGTTGTAGAAAACCGAAGTTGATCTCAATTAAAATACACCAACCGTGTGCGTAACCGTGAGTGTCTCTTTTCGGGGTTGATCGAGAGGAGAACACGGTTTCTGGGTTATGTTTGACGTAAGTAGGAGTTCAGGATCACTTCTTGATCATTACTAGTTGACGACCGTTCCTTTGTTCCTCTTCTCGCTCTCATTTGCTATGTTAGCCACCATATCATGCTTAGCCGCTGCTGCAACCTCACCACCTTTACTCCTTCCTTACCCATTAAGCTTTGCTAGTCTTGATACCCATGGTAATGGGATTGCTGAGTCCTCGTGGCTCACAGATTACTACACCACCAGTTGCAGGTACAGGTTTGCGATGATCATGACGCGAGAGCGATGTTTATTTGTGTTGGAGTTCTCCTTCTGCTTCTTCTTCGATCAGGGGATAGGTTCCAGGTCGGCAGCCTGGGCTAGCAGGATGGATATTGTTTGAGCTTCTGTTTATGTTTCATCCGTAGTCGGATGTTGATCTTGTATTTGATGTTGATGTATTCTTGTGGCATTTGTGCCTTATGTATGTATCCCTATGTATTATGTAATGTTGATGTAATGATATCCACCTTGCAAAAGCGTTTCAATATGCGGGTCTATCCTTGGTGGGACCTTCGAGTTCCTTTTGGGATAGGGTCGCATATTAGGCGTGACAAGTTGGTATCGAGCCTCGACAAACCCTAGGAGCCCCTTGATTGATCGTGTAGTTTGGCCGTTGTTGGGTCTAGAAGAAAATTGTTTTCGAGTCTAGTTATATCGGAGTAGAAATTCTTTTACTCCTCTGCCCCTTCGTCGCTCTGGTAAGGAATCTTGACGTAGGTGTTTTGAATTACTCCTCTTCCCGTTCAAAATTTTTCTTTAGGATCACGTGGTTAGTTCGTGAGTTATCCATCCTCTTTTGTCCGGTGCATTTCTCGTCAAGTTGACTCGAGCCTCTTCATCTTTGAGTTCAATCCTCAGTTCTTCCTCCGACGTCGTTGTTTTTCCTTGTCCGAAGTTGTCCTTGTTTTTCCCACCCGCCCTCCCTTCTTCCTCTCGGAACCGGAGTTCGTAATCGAGTATCCATCCTACTCGAATGAAGTCTTTCCTTTCTTTCCTCAATGATTTCAACCGGTGTTTTCTCTTCAAGATATTCGTCGGTTTCCCCTTCAAAGTTGCCTTTGTTTTCCCGCCCTCCCACCCTTTTCGTCCCGGAGTTCGAGTTTCTTCCGACCATCAATTCCATTCGTGTGGAGCCTCTTCAGTCTTCCCTCAATTATCTCAACCGGTAAATTCTCGTTTGGTACGACGTTCTTCATCTCTTTTCTTCTCCGGTAGACTCAATTCAAGTTTTGAGGTTGATCATATCCTTTTCCTCGAAGTGTTTTTCCTGCTCGTTCTCCTCTTGCCAGTTTATTCTTTCGGAGTCCTCAAGACATCTCAGGAGATTCGTCTGTGTTCGAATTAATTCGAGGTTGTCACCTCATTCTAATATCTCAATTGATCCAGTGCATCATCTATCTGTTCATCATCCCTTTCCAACGGTGTTTTCTTTTAGTGGGCCTTAACCCACAGGTCTTTTCCCAGGATCTTACCTGACTCTTCTAATTTTCCCAGAGTTATCCTCAAATCCTTTTCGAAGTTTGACGTAAGTATGAATTTCATCAGTCAGATGCCTTTTCCAAGATCGATTTCAAATTCTTTTCATTGTTGGCTCAATCCCTTCGTTTTTCATGCTCCCGGAGTACCTCAGTAATTTTGGTGGTGTTTCTCGTCATCATTTGAAGACCGAAGAAGAGTTTTTCCTCTAAATATTGTCCGTTCTCCCGGAGATTCATGGTGCTAGCTCGATGTTATCCTATCTAGTTGTTTCCAGTTGTGCAATTCTTTTCATCCATCCGGAGTATTTCAAGAGTTGCTTTCCGTCTCAATCATCCGGAGGCCATCTTTTCGGAAGATTTCTTCGTTCCAAGTTTTCAAAGCCGTTCTCCAATTATTCTATATCCGTGCCCCTTCGTTCGTCTCATATTCTTCCGGTGCTTCGTTCAAGTGTTCTTTAATCAGCTCATGATCTCTTTGTTCTTTTGCATCTAAATCCCCTCGAGCATATTTGGTCTTCTAATTCTGCCCGGTGATTCATTCTCTTTCATCAGTCATTTCCGAATTCTTACGGTGGCTCGTTCAACATTCTTTTTCCTTGTTTATCATTTTAATCCATTCGTTCTTTCGAATCCTACCGGTGGTTCATGAAGACTTTCTCAAGTTCGGTGCTATCCCTTCTCAATCCTTTTTTCAAGAAGAATAAGTAGTATGCCAGATCCATTGTTGGTCATCAATTTAATTTGATGAAGGATAAGCATACAATAAATCTTATTCTTATTTCATCCAAGCTGATTAATCCTTTTCTTCGGAGTTTGTTCTTGAGGAATAAATTCTATTTCCAAGTCTTTCCATCTTTTCTTTTTCGGAGTTCAATTTCCTCAGCCATTTCGTCGGAACCTCCATCTAAATCATCGCAACGCTCATCTTATTCTTTCTAACTTCATTCTATCTCATCATCCTTTTGTTACCGGAGTTCTTCATGGTGGTTCTTCATGATTTAATTCATTCTTCAAGAGTTCATCAACATTTTGTTAGTGGAGCTCAAGTATCCTTCCTTCTTGCTTCTCGAAGTGCAATTAATTCTCCGTTTTCTTTTGAAGTGGAGTTTTGCATTTCTTCGTTCTCCTCAGCTATTTAATCTTTTCCGTTGGTGGTAGGTTATCACCTTATAAATTTTGGGATGTTATCCATAAGTCCACAACAAGCTTATTTCTTTTCGTTGTTAATTTTCTCAACAACTCCGTTCAATCCTTCCTTCTAAGTTCTTTTCTTTCAGTTCTTTCAATTCTTCCGGAGGTATTGCGTTGTTTATCTCGTCAAATGTCATCCCATCTTGTGAAGCTCGTGTTCTATTCTTTCCTTGTTCAACCGGTGTGCTGCCTAAATCCTTTCAGTCTTGTTCGTTTCTTTTCTCATTCTAGTTGTTTCATAGTCTATCTGATTCTGTGAGCTTTCGATTCTCGTCATTCTCGCCGTTCCTCTCTTCTTCTCGAGTGCTCTCGATTCTTTGCTTCTTCCCTTGAGTTCTTGTTTTACCTCATCCCTTTTTCCCTTCCGTCTCGGTCCTAAGATCTCGGGACGAGATCTCTTGTTAGTGGAGGAGTGTTATAGCGCCCGGTTTCGATCGCCTGTGTCTCGCGATTATTCGTCGGCATTGCCATGTCATTTGCTTGCGTGTTGCACTTTGCCATGTCATCATCTGCATTTTATCATGTCATCATGTGCATTTCATTTTGCATACGTGTTCGTCTCATGCATCCGAGCATTTTCCCGTTGTCCGTTTTGCAATCCGGCACTCCTATGTCTCCGGCGCCCCTTTTACCTCTTTTTCGTATGCGGGTGTTAAGCGGTCTCGGAATGGACCGAGGTTTGTCAAGCGGCCTTGTTATAGCACCGTAGACCGCTTTGTCAAGTTGCGTATCATTTGGAGTTCGTTTGGTACTCAGCGGTTAACGGGTAACCGCAAAAGCCTCTTTTGTTGCAGCCCAACTCCCCTTTCTAAGTGGCCCAAAACCCACCTAACTCCCCTCCATGTTCTCGGTCGTTCGATCACGATCGCGTGGCCGAAAACCGCACCTCATTTGGAGTCTCCTAGCTCCCTCTACCTATAAATACATCTCCCCCTCCGAAATTCGCGGATGAATTCGCCCCTAACCCTAGCCAACCTCCCCCTCCGCGCGCCGGACACGTCCATCCCGCCGCCGGACATGTCCGCCGCCGCCCCATCGACCAACCCGCGCCCGCCACCTGTCCGCCGCCCGTCGTCCCGCGGCGAGGCCCGCCGAGCCCATCAGCGGGCCAGCGAGCCCAGCCCGCGCCCGCCCGCCCGCGCCCTGCGGGCCGAGCGCGCCGCCCGTCCCGCGGTTCCGCCTCCGCCACCGCCCGGACTTCGCCGCCTTCCGCCCGGCGGACCGTGCCATCGCGGCGCCGCTGTCCTCTCCACCCCGCGCCGCCGGGCTCCTCCCGAGCGCGCCGCCCACCTCGCCGTCTCGCCGCCGCAAGCTCGCCTCCCCGCGCTGCCGGTCGTCTCCAACCAGATCCGGAGGAGCCGCCGGATCCACCGCCGTCTCTGGACCGGCGCCGCCCTCCGCTGCCGTCCCGCTCGATCGGGGCTGCGTTGACCCGGCCACGTGGGCCCCGGCCTCGCCTGCCGGCCCACTTGCCTGCCAACCGGCCTGCCAGGCCTCTCCCTTCACTCTGGGCCGAAGCCCGCGTGGTGAGATGCCCTATTACCCGCCCGTGCGTGATTTTGCTATCCCGCGCGCTTTCCTGTTTTTTTTCAAAAATTCATCTAAGTCCCGAGCATATGTGATATTTTGTGTCATTTTCATCGCATCGTAACTCTGTGCATGTTGCTCCGTTTTGCGCGTGTAATATGTCAAAATGTTCGCCTCGATGAGTAGATCATTTCATCTCATTGCATCATTTTCATTTGAGCTCATCTTGATGCCCGAAATGCTGTTAGAAGAGTGCTATGTGATGTTAGTTTCTGATTTTTATCAGAACATGCACTTTTGTCATTTTTGCCATGATTGATGTGTGCATCCTATGGACTTGAGTCCTACATGTGTTTTGTAATATGACATGCTATATTTCCAGGGGTGTATGCCATGTATTTTTGTGATCTATGTGGTGACTAGCACAAGCATGCAAACTAGGTGTCTTGTTGTTGCTGATTTCAGCCCTGTTTTGCTGATATGTTGATGCCATGTTAACTTGATGCTACCGAGAGATCCATGCATATTTTGAGATACTTCAGTAAGGATGTTTTGTAAAGCATGTCTTGCTCTATCCATCCGTGCCCTTGTTTGCAATTATGGGGTGCCATAGCTTGAGTCAATCGAGCTCTACTTTTGCTATCAAATGTTTCCTGGCAGATTGTATACATGTTATTCAATTTTGCCAAGGTTGTTGTGGTTGATCCATGTATGCTATGTTATTCTTCTTGCCATGTATGTCTTCTAGGCCATGTATTCTTGATGTATATATGCTTAGTTTTTCATATAAGGCTCTGTAGTGAGTGCATTGAGCTTGTAAACATGCCTACTTGTTATCAGTTTTTGACATGCCATGTTGCTGAATCTGTTAACGAGACTTTCGATATTGACATGGGTGTTACTATATTTTCTGATCCTTTTTGGCTTATGGTCAGTAAAGGACTTTTGTTCTATGCAAGTAGTAGATTCATGCCATGCCTTTGTTTGCCATGATAAGTTCCTGTAACATGTCGTTTGATAGCTCTAAACATTGTAACCTGATGTTATTTCTGCCAATGCCTGAAACTGTTATTAGTTGCAATCTTGCCATGTCATTTTGAGCTTGTTCTAGTTGTTTCTGGAGTTAGCTCAGTGTTCATGTTTTGTAATGCTTTACCTGTAGATCATGCCCATGCCTTTTTTTATTATGTTGGGGTGCTGTAGCATGTTGTTTTGATGCTTGCAATATGCCTAGTTGCTGTTTTGGACAGATTGTTGCTATAACTTGTATAGGGTGTGTGTGTTGAACCGTTGCTCCGTTTTGAGTGTGCTCTATATGAAACTTGCTTGATTTTGCATGTAGTTTCATATTATCATGTTGCATCCTTGTTTTGAGGTGTTTGTTTGATGTTTGTATGCATTTTGCATCAATGCCATGCTTATCTTGTTTTGCTCATATCTTCTAGGCCGTAGCTCCGAATCTAATGAACTTTATATGTAACTTGACTAGAATTTCGTGTAGATCATCGTGGTGCATCTTAAATTGCTGTTTAACAACTTCAACTTAAGGTTTAGTCAGATCTGGACCAATTTCGAAATGTGCATATGAGGACTTACCGGAATTGTTATATGTTGTTTCCGGCCTCATTTAAACTTGTTTTGATGTGTTGCTCTTGTTTTGCATCATCTCGTGCCATGAATAGCTTCATGTAGCTTTGTCATGCATCATGCTTGGTTGTGCATCATGTCTTGTTCATGTGTGATGTGTTTACTATGTTGTGTGCTTCTTCTTGTTAGTTCATGTTTCGTTGCGATCGTGAGGATTCGTTTGTCTACGCTTGGTTCGGCTTCATCCGTTCATCTTCTTCATGGACTCGTTCTTCTTCCTTGCGGGATTTCAGGCAAGATGATCGCTACCCTGGATCTCACTACTATCATTGCTATGCTAGTTGCTTCGTTCTATCGCTATGCTGCGCTACCTATTACCTGTTGCTCAAGCCTACCTAATTGCCATGTCAGCCTCTAACCTTTTGCACCCTTCCTAGCAAACCGTTGTTTGGCTATGTTACCGCTTTGCTCAGCCCTCTTATAGCGTTGTTAGTTGCAGGTGAAGATGAAGTTTGTTCCTTGTTGGAACATGGAGATGTTGTTCCTTGTTGGAACATGTTTACTTGTTGGGATATCACAATATATATCTTATTTAATTAATGCATCTATATACTTGGTAAAGGGTGGAAGGCTCGGCCTTATGCCTGGTGTTTTGTTCCACTCTTGCCGCCCTAGTTTCCGTCATATCGGTATTATGTTCCCGGATTTTGCGTCCCTAACGCGGTCGGGTGATTTATGGGACCCCCTTGACAGTTCGCTTTGAATAAGACTTTTCCAGCAAGGCCCAACATTGGTTTTACATTTGCCTCACCTAGCCTTTTTCCCTTGGGAGTCGCGCATCCGAGGGTCATCTTTATTACCCCGGGCCAATGCTTGTCTAAGTGTTGGTCCAAACTAGAAACCACTTGCGGTGCCGCCCGAGGCAACTTGGGGTATCGTCGGTTGCCGTCACGTAGTGTTCATCGGGTCGTGGCCTGAGGCGAGATCTGTGCGGCTACTATCGTGGTGTCGGCACGCCGGGAGGTCTTCTGGACTTGTTTTATTGTTGTCGAAATGTCTTGTAGCCGGATTCGAGACTGATCGGGTCTTCCGGGAGAAGAATATCCTTCGTTGATCGCGAGAGCTTATCATGGGCTAAGTTGGGACACCCTGCAGGGTTTGAACTTTCAAAGCCGTGCCCGTGGTTATGTGGCAGATGGGAATTTGTTAATGTCGGTTGTAGAAAACCGAAGTTGATCTCAATTAAAATACACCAACCGTATGCGTAACCGTGAGTGTCTCTTTTGGGGTTGATCGAGAGGAGAACACGGTTTCGGGTTATGTTTGGCGTAAGTAGGAGTTCAGGATCACTTCTTGATCATTACTAGTTGACGACCGTTCCTTTGTTCCTCTTCTCACTCTCATTTGCGTATGTTAGCCACCATATCATGCTTAGCGCTGCTGCAACCTCACCACCTTTACTCCTTCCTTACCCATTAAGCTTTGCTAGTCTTGATACCCATGGTAATGGGATTGCTGAGTCCTCGTGGCTCTGATTACTACACCACCGTTGCAGGTACAGGTTTGCGATGATCATGACGCGAGAGCGATGTTTATTTGTGTTGGAGTTCTCCTTCTGCTTCTTCTTCGATCAGGGGATAGGTTCCAGGTCGGCAGCCTGGGCTAGCAGGGTGGATATTGTTTGAGCTTCTGTTTATGTTTCATCCGTAGTCGGATGTTGATCTTGTATTTGATGTTGATGTATTCTTGTGGCATTTGTGCCTTATGTATGTATCCCTATGTATTATGTAATGTTGATGTAATGATATCCACCTTGCAAAAGCGTTTCAATATGCGGGTCTATCCTTGGTGGGACCTTCGAGTTCCTTTTGGGATAGGGTCGCATATTGGGCGTGTTCTTGAGTCCATGCGGGCAGCCACAAGGTCGTCCACCAGGCTGTCGAAGGCTGCCTCCAGAGCTCGGAGGTACTCGACAAGCATCTCAATAGCCTCGCCTCGCTCTCCTCTGGGGCAAGCGAATGAGTAGTGACATGTGTATGGCACGTGGCATGGAAGGTAGCGGTAACGATGAGTCTTCATTGAAGGAAGAGCATCCCGGAGACGAGCTATCGCCTCACGGGCAGCCATCTGCATAGCATGCCTCTCCGTAGGCATGGCTCTCCCCAAGAACCGGAAGCGGTAACTCAACACGCCCTCCCTTGAATTGCACCGCTACCTGGTGCATGGCCAGACTGCCATTGATCTTGTGCGGGTAGAGTGTGAAGACTGGGCGCACTGATGGCCCCATCGCGACCTGGATGATGAAGGAGAGGAGCTTGACGAACCCCTCAGGCACGTTGGCGAACACCTGTGACTCACAATCGTTGCCAGCAATCTACAAAAGTAGGCAAAAATTCTGAATGGTCAGGTCATAAATTTATGCTGACTGTCAGAAAATGACTACATTTGCAAAAATATGAATGAACTCTATAATGCTAATAACCGATTAGCTATCGCACCTAGTGGCTTCCTCTGATCAGCTGGCTCTGGTACCAAGCTTGTCACGACCGGTTTTCCAATAAAATGATTATTGAGAACCGATCTTTTGAGTCGATATGAGGAAAATCCTCCTTCTTGGTAGACAAAATCTTGATAAAGAAAGCCAAGTAGCATTAAAACATATTACAGGTCGAGTGAGGGTGCTCAACATTTTATTACAACACGCCAATAATTATACATAATGGCGGATATGACACAATGGTGTGGGGTGGCATACTCTTGACTCGAGAATAAAGTGGTAGTGGAATAATACGATTGGAGTGGGTAATATGACTCCTAAGCGGCAGCTCATCGGCGTCGAGGTGAGCTCGATGAAATTATTTGGGTAGCGAGCGGATATAATCTGATGACCAAGTCCAAGATCGCTCGAGACTCGATGGGACTCCTCTAGGCGTCGGACTCGCTATCGAACTCTTCATCCATGAGATCGCCTTCATCAACATCTGGCCAAATCAACAAGCCAGGTGAGTACTTTGGAAGTACTCGCAAGACAGTTCGGACATAAGATATAACAAATGCATACATGAATGCGTCATGAGCAATTCACAATGCACATCCAAATAATAAATATTTGCACAACATGATAAGTAAAAAGGAAGTCGGGCGGTAGTCCTCTCGAAATCCCAACAAAAAAAGAATGAAAACCGATCGGGTGTCTGGAGCGACGCCTCGAAGGGTAAACGAATAAATAATCATGCCGCAGTCGGGCGTCTAAGTGACACCACGTAAAGGGCTTATATTGAAAAGTAAAAGACATACGTGCCACAGTCGGACGTCTGAGCGACATCGCAGAAAGGGCCTATATCCAAAAGTAAATAACAATTGTGCCACAGTCGAACGTCTGAGCGACATCGCAGAAAGGGCTTATATTCAAAAGTAAATAACAATTGTGCCGCGATCGGACGTCGGCGACATCGCAAAAGGGCTTATATTCAAAAGTAAATAACAATTGTGCCCACGATGGGGCGTCGGCGACATCGCAGAAAGGGCTTATATTCAAAGTAAATAACAATTGTGCCACATTCGGACGTCTCGGCGACATCGCAGAAAGGGCTTATATTCAAAAGTAAATAACAATTGTGCCACGATCGGATGTCGGCGACATCGCAGAAAGGGCTTATATTCCATCATTCATGTCTGATAAATTCACAAGGATATAATACTCATAAGAAATATTCAACACACAATAATAAACGGGTTAGTCCATCCACAGGAATAAACATTTAACCGGACTTAACACTCATGTGGTTCACGGGAGTTTTGTCACTGATATTGATACTTACAAGATAAGTTGAACATAGTACTCAGACATGGATAAGATTGTTTCAAAGGATTTTGACTCTGCAGAGTTTGTACTAATTATCCACAGCCAACGGATTTCCCTAGTCACGAGGACTAGTTCCGTTTACGGTATATCGGTAGAAACACATCTAACCAGTACACACCCATCCCACCTCATGATGCCAGGAATCACCCTAGACAATGTTCAAGAAAAACTTTGAGACGGGGAGATCACAACCTCGAATAGCATGGGATCCAATTTATATACGCTCGCTCTAAGGGGTGCCACCCTCTCGGTCCCAACCAGAAACACCCATGCCCCCTGACCGGATGACGGGCTTTAATCCAGGGCCATGGAACCCTCATCCCGGATTCTCTATTTGGTGTGTACCAGGAAAGCGGTTTGCAACTTACTAAGCCATATCCCTTGTGGAAAACATGTGGTAGTACGGGAAGGGAAATGGATGGAAACGTGACTTGATTCACATTGACACTAAAGTCAAAAGGTCTGGCTTAAGACTGGCATGCTACAACACTGCCATCTTACCCATTCTCATGCCATCTCATGGCCATGCAAACTTATAACCGAGAACATATGGATTTTCGAAACTCACTTGCCTCAACTTTGCATGAAATATGACATTCATCGAGATGCTCATAAACATGCCATGAACTACTTAATGCAAACATGCCAAAGACACTCATCATATCAAAATTTCAAACATGCTTGCCTGGTTCGGAGTAGTCGGAGTCTAGCTTGGCGAAGTTCGTGGTTCCCTCACCTCCTCCGGTATCTACGGTATAAAAAAATACGTACTTATCGTAAATAGCGTGAGTGCACAGAAAAGTGTTCCAAATATTTTTCAACTAAATCTTATAAAAAACTAGACAAAATTTTAAAGAGGACAAAAAAAGAATCAATCAAAAATCCTTTTCTGTTTAAAAGTTATAAGGGTTTTAATCCAGGGACCTTTTTGTAATGAAACAGAAACTTCTCAGGGGGCTGAACAGAAAAGACCAGAAAAACGCTTCAAACTGAAAGCGTATTTGCCCGAATACGTTTTCAGAAAACGGTTCATTTAAAAGAAAAGAGAGGTGACAGTGGGTCCCACCGTCAGGTTTGAAAATTCAAGCGGGAAGAACAGAGCCAGCCGGGCGCCCGAGAGTCTGCGGTGGTCGCCGGCGGAGATCCACGGCGAGGCAGGGGGATCGGGCGGTACCTACGTGTTCAGTGTGTCCTTCCGCATCGGTGGGTGGTGGTGGTGGTCGTCGGCGAGCACTACCTCAACGGCGGCCCTTGCTCCGGCGGACGGCGGCTCGGGTGGAGTTGGATCTCGTCGGGGAGGGCTGCGAAGGTCAAATAGAAGCTTGGGTCAGCTCATTGGGTGCTCGAGGAGGCTACTGACGAGGTTTGGGCGTCGGGGATGGCCTCACCGGAGTGGATCGAGCTGGTGGCCGAGGCGGATCGGGGCGGCCGGGGTTGGGGGAGGAGACCTCCTCGAGGTCCTCCTAGTGGCTTGGCGGGGTGTTGGTGGGGTGCAGAGGTGGTGCGTGCTCGAGAGCGAGCTCGGGGCCCCTTTTTATAGGCGATCCAAGGCGGTGGCCGTGAACAGGGATCTCCAGCGATGAATTCTGGCGCGATGCTTGGTCGGGAGTTTAGGGAGTTGGGCGTCAAGCGGAGGTTCACCGGTTCCGTTTAGGTGCTAACCAAGTTTGGATTAGGCTCTGGGTGGCTTTGGAACGGGCAGGCGGCCTTGAGCCCGTCGGCGGCAGAGGGCGCACCTGTGCTTGTCGGGCCACGCCGACGGTGCTCTTGGGGTGCTTGTTGGCATGCATGAGGCCACGCGGAGGGCTAGGGGCGTTAGGCGGCGCCGGACGGCGTGGCGAGCTGGCTCGCTCCGTTAGCCGCCACGGTGGCTCTGCCACCGCAAGCTGCCGGCGTTGGTGATGCTCGCCGCCACCGACACTGCGCCCGTCAAGAGAGCGAGCGGTGCTCTTGTCAAGGAGGAGAGGCCGTGCGCAACGCGCCAGAGCGCTCAGGTGATCGATGACAACTCTCTGACGAAAAACGACACTGCAAATCTCTGAAACTCTGAACTTTCTGAAAGTGTACAGGAACAGTGCCGGCCAAGTGTTCGACGAAATGATTTTGGCATGTGGGGAATTTTCCTTGAGCTGATTTTTGGTGGGGTGGCCTCTCATTGCATCTGGGGGCTGCCTGAATTTTGGTAGAATTTTTGGGGAAGAGGAAATATGAATTTCACCAAATTTGACAAATCTGGTCCAAACTAGCAGAGGTTGAAACTTGAAAATTTTGAAAAGAGGAAGAGTGGATCTTGATGGATCTAGGTTGGGGGTGCTAAAGACTATCCAGAGGAGTTGGTTTGAGATCAAAACTCAAAGGGAATTAGGTACTTGCTTTGTAAATCACCTAGGCTTAAAATAAATGACAGAATTGTTTTGGGAAATAAAATAAATGAAATAAAATCCAAAAATGGGTTGGACTTGTTGGAACAGAAAGTTTAGATTGCTCCAAAGAGGAAGGATGGGTTTTGGGAGGTTTTACCACATGAGGCATGGTAAAACCATGGGTGGTTTCAAAATGAAAGAAGCCCCAAAACTCATAGGGTTTCTTTTTTTTTTAGAAAATAATTTCCAAGAAAATATATTTGAGGAGGGAACAATCAGAAGGAAGGATCTCACTAACCAAACACCAGGGTTGAAGAAGATACAAAAAATCAAATCCTTGCCAAGGGAAAAAGTTTTGAGAGAATTTTTGGAAGAATTTAAATGACCTTCTTCAAATCCAACAAAGTTTACGTTGAAAACCAAATAAAAAATTTTGAGTGTCCCAGTGTCCGGCTGAAACTCCATAACCACAAGTATTGCGTGAGTGTTAGCAATTGTAGAAGACTATATGATAGTTGAGTATGTGGACTTGCTGAAAAGCTCTATTCTTGACTCTTTCTGATGTTATGATAAATTGCAATTGCTTCAATGACTGGGATTATAGTTTGTTAGTTCTCAATGAAGTTTCTGAACCATGCTTGACATTGTGAATAGATTGTCACTTGATCATGAAAAGTTTTATGAGATAAGCTGCTATTATGACACATATTGTTGCTAGAAAAGTGACTGGAATTATCATTGATCAAACTTAAGCACTTACTAGAATTCGCATCAAAATTATCTTTTATCATTTACCTACTCGAGGACGAGCAGGAATTAAGCTTGGGGATGCCTGATACGTCTCCAACGTATCTATAATTTTTGATTGCTCCATGCTATATTATCTACTGTTTCGGGCAATATTGGGCTTTATTTTCCACTTTTATATTATTTTTGGGACTAACCTATTAACCGGAGGCCCAGCCCAGAATTGCTGTTTTTAGCCTATTTCAGTGTTTCGAAGAAAAGGAATATCAAACGGAGTCCAAAAGACCTGAAACTCCACGGAACCTATTTTTGGACCAGAAGAAGCCCATTAGTCTGAAGCTCACTGAGAGTACTGGGCTGCCCACGAGCGGGCGCGCCACCCCACTGGCGCCCCTACCTCGTGGCCAGCTCGGAAGTCCACCGACGTACCTCCTGCACCCATATATACTCTCGTACCCTAAAACTTCCAGAACGGAGATTCGATCGGAAGTTCCGCCGCCCATAAGCCTCTCAGTAGCCACGAGAAATCAATCTAGGCCCTCTCGGCACCGCCGGAGGGGGGCCATCATCACCGTGGCCATGGAGGAGTATCCCGGAGGGGTCTTCATCATATGAAGGCCAAGGACCAGAGGGTGGAGGCCATGGAGGAGGAAGCACAAGGGGGAGAACCTCTCCTCCTCTCTTCCGGTGGCGCCGGAGTGCCATCGGGAGGGGAATCATCGCCACGGTGATTGTCTTCATCAACATCACCATCATCATCACCATCCTCATCTCTTTTACGCGGTCCACTCTCCCGCACAACGCTGTAATCCCCTACTTGAACATGGTGCTTTATGCCACATATTATGATCCAATGATGTGTTGCCATCCTATGATGTTTTGAGTAGATATCTTTTGTCTGTGGGTTGATTGATGATCTAGATTGGTATGAGTTGTATGTTTTACTTTGGTGATGTCGTATGGTGCCCTCCGTGTCGCGCAAGCATGCGGGATTCCCGCTGTAGGGTGTTGCAATACATTCATGATTCGCTTATAGTGGGTTGCTAGAGTGACAGAAGCTTAAACCCGAGTAAGAGGGATTGTTGCGTATGGGAATAAAGAGGACTTGATGCTTTAATGCTATGGTTGGGTTTTACCTTAATGATCTTTAGTAGTTGCGGATGCTTGCTAGAGTTCCAATCATAAGTGCATATGATCCAAGTAGAGAAAGTATGTTAGCTTATGCCTCTCCCTCATATGAAACTGCAATAGTAATTACCGGTTTTGTTAACAATTGCCTAGGACAATTCCGCACACCGATCCACCATTATTCCACACTCTCTATTTATATTACTAAGTAATATATTCTAACTTTATGATAACAACACCTACCTTTATGTTTTAGCTCTCTGATACCATGCAAAGTTATCCTCTTCATACCCACAACGTAGTTTATTTCTCGTTGCTAGTTGGAAGCAAGCGTTGATTGCACGTGAAATTAAATGTCGATGGCAGATAGGGCTTGAGAGAATATTGATCTTACCTTTAGCTCCTTGTGGGTTCGACACACTCCATACTTATCACTTCCACCTTTGCAAAGTGCTACGATGATTCCTTGCACTTGGGGATTATCATTAAGGCATTACTCTGTTTTCTTGAACTTAATACTCTAGATGCATGCTGGATAGCGGTCGATGAGTGGAGTAATAGTAGTAGATGCAGGCAGGAGTCGGTCTACTTGTCTCGGACGTGATGCCTATATACATGATCATACCTAGATATTCTCATAACTATGCTCAATTCTATCAATTGCTCAACAGTAATTTGTTCACCCACCGTATAATACTTATGCTCTTGAGAGAAGCCACTAGTGAAATCTATGGCCCCGGGTCTATTCTCATCATATCAATCTTCCATCACTTTATTATTTCTTTGCTTTTTTTACTTTACCTTTTATTTTACTCTGCATCTTTATACCAAAAATACCAAAAATATTATCTATCATCTCTATCAGATCTCACTCTCGTAAGTGACCGTGAAGGGATTGACAACCCCTAATCGCGTTGGTTGC
Source organism: Aegilops longissima (assembly GCA_021605205.1). Taxonomy (NCBI): domain Eukaryota; kingdom Viridiplantae; phylum Streptophyta; class Magnoliopsida; order Poales; family Poaceae; genus Aegilops; species Aegilops longissima. The sequence goes on from CM038681.1 coordinate 83,572,332, forward strand.
ATTGAGCTATTTATTTTGTGTAGGTACGAGGGACTTGCGTGTAGCCTCCTACTGGATTGATACCTTGGTTCTCAAAAACTGAGGGAAATACTTACTCTACTCTGCTGCATCACCCTTTCCTCTTCAAGGAAATCCAACACAGTGCTCAAGAGGTAGCAGGAAGATTTCTGGCGCTGTTGCCGGGGAGTCAATGCAAAAGTCAACATACCAAGTACCCATCTCAATCCCTTATCTCCCGCATTACATTATTTTCCATTTGCCTCTCGTTTTCCTCTCCCCCACTTCACCCTTGCCGTTTTATTCGCCCCCTCTTTTCCGTTTGCCTTTTTCTTCGCTTGCCTTTTTTTGCTTGTGTGTTGGATTGCTTGCTTGTCATGATGGCTCAAGCTAATACCAAATTGTGTGACTTTACCAATACCAACAATAATGATTTCCTTAGCACTCCGATTTCTCCTCTTCATCGATCTTGAATCTTGTGAAATCAATCTGCTTTGTTGAATCTTGTTATGAAAGATCAATTCGCCGGCCTTCCTAGTGAAGATGCTGCTACTCATCTAAATAGCTTCGTTGATTTATGTGATATGCAAAAGAAGAAAGATGTCGATAATGATATTGCTAAATTGAAGCTATTTCCTTTTTCGCTTAGAGATCATGCTAAAGCTTGGTTTTCGTCTTTGCCTAAAAATAGGTATTGATTCTTGGAACAAGTGCAAAGATGCTTTTATCTCTAAGTATTTTCCTCCCGCTAAGATCATCTCTCATAGAAACGATATTATGAATTTTAAGCAACTTGATCATGAACATGTAGCAGAATCTTGGGAGAGAATGAAATTAATGATACGTAATTGCCCCACTCATGGTTTGAATTTGTGGATGATTATGCAAAAAAATTATGCCGAATTGAATTTTGCTTCTAGAAATCTTTTAGATTCGGCCGCGGGATGCAATTTTATGGAAATCACTTTAGGAGATGCTACTAAACTCCTAGATAATATTATGGTTAATTATTCTCAATGGCACACCGAAAGATCTACTAATAAAAAAGTGCATGCGATAGAAGAAATCAAATGCCTAGCTAGGGGCGTTAAACGATAACGCTTGTTGGGGGGCAACCCAATTTTATTTTTAGTTTTTTTTTGCTTTTGCTTCTGTTTAGGAATAAATAATCCATATACCTTCTGTTTAGATGTGGTTTTATGTTTTAGTTAGTGTTTCTGCCAAGTTAAACCTATAGGATCTTCTTGGATGATAGTTATTTGATCTTGCTGTCATTTCCAGAAACTTTTTGTTCACGAAAACAATTGTTAAAAATCACCAGAACGTGATAAAATACTGATTCCAATTTCTGATGATCAATAAACAAATTTTCTAGGTCTTCCTATTTTTGCTGATTTTTTGGATTTCCAGAAGTTTGCGTTAGTTACAGATTACTACAGACTGTTCTGTTTTTGACAGATTCTGTTTTTCGTGTGTTGTTTGCTTATTTTGATGAGTATATGGCTAGTAAAATAGTTTTTAAACCATAGAGAAGTTGGAATACAGTAGGTTTAACACCAATATAAATAAATAATGAGTTCATTACAGTACCTTGAAGTGGTCTTTTGTTTTCCTTCGCTAACGGAGCTCACGAGATTTCTGTAGAGTTTTGTGTTGTGAAGTTTTCAAGTTTTGGGTGAAATCTTTTGATGGATTATGGAACAAGGAGTGGCAAGAGCCTAAGCTTGGGGATGCCCATGGCACCCCCAAGATAATCCAAGTACAACAAAAAGTCAAAGCTTGGGGATGCCCCAGAAGGCATCCCCTCTTTCGTCTACTTCCATCGGTAACTTTACTTGGAGCTATATTTTTATTCACCACATGATATGTGTTTTACTTGGAGCGTCTTGTATGATTTGAGTCTTTGTTTTTTAGTTTACCACAATCATCATTGCTGTACACACCTTTTGAGAGAGCCATACATGAATTGGAATTTGATAGAATACTCTATGTGGTTCACTTATATCTTTCGAGCTATATAGTTTTGCTCTAATGCTTCACTTATATCTTTTAGAGCACAGTGGTGGATTTTTTTTATAGAAACTAGTGATCTCTCATGCTTCACTTAGATTATTTTGAGAGTCTTAAATGGCATGGTAATTTGCTTAATAATAATAATAAGCTTGGTATTCAAGATTTGTAAAACTTTCTTTTGAGTGCGTTGAATACTAAGAAAAGTTTGATGCTTGATAGTTGTTTTGAGATATGAAGATGGTGATATTAGAGTCATGCTAGTTGAGTAGTTGTGAATTTGAGAAATACTTGTGTTAAAGTTTGTGATTCCCGTAGCATGCACGTATGGGGAACCGTTACGTGATGAAGTCGGAGCATGATTTATTTATTGATTGTCTTCCTTATGAGTGGCGGTCGGGGACGAGCGATGGTCTTTTCCTACCAATCTATCCCCCTAGGAGCATGCGCGTAATACTTTGCTTGGATAACTTCTAGATTTTTGCAATAAGTATATGAGTTCTTTATGACTAATGTTGAGTCCATGGATTATACGCACTTTTCCTATCCTTCCACCATTGCTAGCCTCTCTAATACCGCGCACTTTTCGCCGGTATCATACACCCACCATATACCTTCCTCAAAACAGCCACCATATCTACCTATCATGGTATTTCCATAGCCATTCCGAGATATATTGTCATGCAACTTTCCACCGTTCCGTTTATTATGACACACTCCATCATTGTCATATTGCTAGCATGACCATGTAGTTGACATAGTATTTGTGGCAAAGCCACCATTCATAATTCTTTCATACATGTCACTCTTGATTCATTGCATATCCCGGTACACCACCGGAGGCATTCACATAGAGTCATATTTTGTTCTAAGTATCGAGTTGTAATTGTTGAGTTGTAAAAAATAAAAGTGTGAGGATCATCATTTTTAGAGCATTGTCCCAAGTGAGGAAAGGATGATGGAGACTAAGATTCCCCCACAAGTTGGGATGAGACTCCGGACGAAAAAAAGAGGCCATAAAAAAGAGAAAAGGCCCAAATAAAAAAATGAGAGAAAAAGAGAGAAGGGACAATGTTACTATCCTTTTACCACACTTGTGCTTCAAAGTAGCACCATGATCTTCATGATAGAGAGTCTCTCATTTTGTCACTGTCATATACTAGTGGGAATTTTTCATTATAGAACTTGGCTTGTATATTCCAATGATGGGCTTCCCCAAAATGCCCTAGGTCTTCATGAGCAAGCGAGTTGGATGCCCACCCACTTAGTTTCTTTTTTTGAGCTTTCATATACTTATAGCTCTAGTTCATCCGTTGCATGGCAATCCCTACTCACTCACATTGATATCTATTGATGGGCATCTCCATAGCCCGTTGATCGCCTAGTTGATGTGAGACTATCTTCCCTCTTTTGTCTTCTCCACAACCACCATTCTATTCCACATATAGTGCTATATCCATGGCTCACGCTCATGTATTGCGTGAAGATTGAAAAAGTTTTGAGAATGTCAAAAGTATGAAACAATTGCTTGGCTTGTCATCGGGGTTGTGCATGATTTAAATACTTTGTGTGATGAAGATAGAGCATAGCCAGACTATATGATTTTGTAGGGATAACTTTCTTTGGCCATGTTATTTTGAGAAGACATAATTGCTTTGTTAGTATGCTTGAAGTATTATTATTTTTATGCCAATATGAACTTTTGTCTTGAATCTTTCGGATTTGAATATTCATACCACAATTAGGAAGAATTACATTGAAATTATGCCAAGTAGCACTCCGCATCAAAAATTCTTTTTTATCATTTACCTACTCGAGGATGAGCAGGAATTAAGCTTGGGGATGCCTGATACGTCTCCAACGTATCTATAATTTTTGATTGCTCCATGCTATATTATCTACTGTTTTGGACCATATTGGGCTTCATTTTCCGCTCTTATATTACTTTTGGGACTAACCTATTAACCGGAGGCCCAGCCCAGAATTGCTGTTTTTTTTGCCTATTTTAGTGTTTCGAAGAAACGGAATATCAAACGGAGTCCAAACGGAATGAAACCTTCGGGAACGTGATTTTCTCACCAAATATGATCCAGGAGACTTGGACCCCACGTCAAGAAAGAAGGGAGGCGGCCACGAGGGTGGAGGGCGCCCCCCTAGGGCGCGCCCCCTGCCTCGTGGGCCCCCCTTTGCTCCACCGAGGTACTCCTTCCTCCTATATATACCTACGCACCCCCAAATGATCAGATACGGAGCCAAAAACCTAATTCCACCACCGCAACCTTCTGTACCCACGAGATCCCATCTTGGGGCCTGTTCCGGAGCTCTGCCGGAAGGGGAATCCACCATGGAGGGCTTCTACATCATCAACATAGCCCTTCTGATGAAGTGTGAGTAGTTTACCTCAGACCTTCGGGTCCATAGTTAGTAGCAAGATGGCTTCTTCTCTCTTTTTGGATCTCAATACAATGTTCTCCCCCTCTCTCGTGGAGATCTATTTGATGTAATCTTCTTTATGCGGTGTGTTTGTTGAGACCAATGAATTGTGGGTTTATGATCAAGATTATCTATGAACAATATTTGAATCTTCTCTGAATTCTTTTATGTATGATTGGTTATCTTTGCAAGTCTCTTCGAATTATCACTTTGGTTTTTCTTGCAATGGGAGAAGTGCTTAGCTTTGGGTTCAATCTTGCGGTGTCCTTTCCCAGTGATAGTAGGGGCAGCAAGGCACGTATTGTATTGTTGCCATCGAGGATAACAAGATGGGGTTTTTATCATATTGCATGAATTTATCCCTCTACATCATGTCATCTTGCTTAAGGATTTACTCTGTTTTCTTGAACTTAATACTCTAGATGCATGCTGGATAGAGGTCGATGAGTGGAGTAATAGTAGTAGATGCAGGCATGAGTCGGTCTACTTGTCTCGGACGTGATGCCTATATACATGATCATACCTAGATATTCTCATAACTATGCTCAATTCTGTCAATTGCTCAACAGTAATTTGTTCACCCACCGTAGAATACTTATGCTCTTGAGAGAAGCCACTAGTGAAATCTATGGCCCCAGGGTCTATTCTCATCATATTAATCTTCCATCACTTAATTATTGCTTTGCTTTTTTACTTTACCTTTTATTTTACTTTGCATCTTTATAACAAAAATACCAAAAATATTATCTATCATCTCTATCAGATCTCACTCTCGTAAGTGACCATGAAGGGATTGACAACCCCTAATCGCGTTGGTTGCGTTGAGCTATTTTTTCTGTAGGTACGAGGGACTTGCATGTAGCCTCCTACTGGATTGATACCTTGGTTCTCAAAAACTGAGGGAAATAATTACTCTACTCTACTGCATCACCCTTTCGTCTTCAAGGAAATCGACCGCAGTGCTCAAGAGGTAGCAATGACAGCCATAATCACGTGGGCGGAAGGTGTTATTCCGGTGGCGGAGCCTCCGATTACGTCAGAGTGTTCGGTATCTGGTGTTGTGGCCAAGTCTGGACTGTTGTTGCCGGTCTGTCCTTCCCATACCACGGATGGCTTAAACAGCCTTTCCAAGGAGATATTGGGTGGGACAGGGTCGCGCTTAGCGCCGATGTAGGCGAGGATGTCCGCCGCTTGATTGTTTTCTCGGACCACATGGTGGAATTCGATCCCCTCGAACCGAGCTGACATCTTGAGGACGGCGTTGCGGTAAGCCGCCATTTTTGGATCCTTGGCGTCAAAGTCTCCATTTATCTGAGATATTGCGAGGTTCGAGTCCCCCCCGCACCTCCAGGCGTTGAATGCCCATGGAGACTGCCATCCGGAGACCGTGTAACGGGGCCTCATATTCTGCCGCATTGTTGGAGTCTATGTATAGAATTTGGAGTACGTACTGGACTGTATCTCCGGTGGGGGATGTCAGGACGACACCAGCCCCCAGACCCGCCAGCATTTTGGAGGCGTCGAAGTGCATGATCCAATTGGAGTACGCGCCATATTCTTTAGGGAGTTCGGCTTCTGTCCACTCGGCGACAAAATTGGCCAGTACTTGCGACTTAATGGGTCGTTGTGGTTTATATGTTATGTCGAACAGGAGGAGCTCGATAGCCCATTTAGCAATCCGGCCCGTGGCATCGCGGTTGTTTATTATGTCGTTGAGTGGTACTTCTGAGGCCACCGTAATTGAACACTCTTGAAAGTAGTGCCGTAGTTTCTGGGATGCCATGAATACCGCATATGCTATCTTTTGATAATGTGGGTACCGTGATTTGCATGGAGTGAGGACCGTGGATACATAGTATACCGACTTTTGAAGTGGGAATTTGTGTCCGCCCATCTCTCGTTCGACGACGAGCACTCCGCTTACAACTTGGTGAGTTGCCGCTATATATAACAGCATTGGTTCGCCATTAGTTGGCATGGCCAAGATTGGGTTGGTGGCCAGGATGGCTTTTATTTCTTCCAATCCAGCCATGGCCGCATCCGTCCACTCAAAGTGTTCGGTGCGCCGAAGAAGGCGATAAAGGGGTAGTGCCTTTTCTCCTGATCGGGAGATAAAGCGGCTTAAGGCCGCCACACATCCAGTTAGTTTCTGAATTTGCTAGAGGTCTATTGGGATAGCCAACTGTGACAGAGCTCAGATTTTAGCCGGATTTGCTTCGATTCCTCTACTGGAGACGACGAAGCCCAGGAGCTTTCCAGCGGGCACGCCGAAAACGCATTTTTCCGGATTGAGCTTGATGTCGTATGTTCACAGATTGTCGAACGTGAGCCTCAAGTTGTCTATTAAGGATTCGACGTGTCTGGTTTTAACGACCACATCGTCTACGTATGCCTCCACTATTTTGCTGATCTGTTTTTCCAGGCATGTCTGAATCATGCGCTGATACTTTGCACCGGCGTTCTTAAGCCCGAAAGGCATGGTGTTAAAACAGAAGGGGCCGTATGCGGTGATAAATGCCGTTGCGGCTTGGTCGAACTCCGCCATCTTGATTTGATGGTATCTGGAGTATGCGTCGAGGAAACACAATGAGTCGTGTCCTGCAGTAGCGTCGCTAATTTGATCGATCCGGGGGAGGGGGAAGGGATCCTTGGGGCAAGCCTTGTTAAGGTCCTTGAAATCGACACATAGGCGCCAGGATTTATCCTTCTTTGGTACCATCACCAGGTTTGCTAGCCAGTCCGGATGTTTTATTTCTCTAATGAATCCGGCCTCTAGTAACTTGGTTAGCTCCTCTCCCATGGCTTGTCGCTTAGGTTCAGAGAAACGCCGAAGAGTCTGCTTGACCGGCTTGAATCCCTTTAGAATGTTAAGCCTATGCTCGGCCAGCCTGCGTGGTATTCCTGGCATGTCTGAAGGATGCCAGGCAAATATGTCCCAATTCTCGCGCAGGAACTCCCGTAGTGCGGCGTATACAGCGGGGTTCAGCTGTGCCCTGATGGATGCTGTTTTTTTAGGGTCCGTTGGGTGGACTTGGAATTTGACTGTTTCATCCGCTGGTTTAAAAGAGGTGGACTTGAATCTTTTGTCGAGTATCACATCGTCTGTGTCCACTGTGGAGCGCAGCGCGGTTAATTCCTCGGCCGCGAGGGCTTCGGATAATGCCTCGAGGGCCAGTGCGGCTGTTTTGTTTTCGGCGCGGAGTGATATGTCCGGATCACTAGCTAGAGTGATGATTCCATTGGGCCCGGGCATTTTGAGCTTCATGTGCCCGTAATGGGGTATGGCCTGAAAGATCGTGAAGGCCTCCCGCCCTAGAAGGGCGTGGTATCCGCTACTGAACGGGGCCACTTGGAATGTGATTTCTTCGGACCTATAATTCTCTGGCCTGCCGAATACCACATTTAGTGTGATTTTCCCAGCGCATCGTGCCTCCCGACTAGGGATGATTCCTCTGAAGGTCATGCTGCTTTGCTCAATGCGATTTATGTCTATTTCCATTTTTTGAAGAGTCTCCTCATAGATGAGGTTTAATCTGCTGCCGCCGTCCATGAGCACTTTAGTAAGCCGAAAGCATCCACAATTGGACTAAGGACCAAGGCGGCTGGTGCTCGGGCTGTTCGGAATTTAGGTTCGTCACTGGCATTGAAGGTGATAGACGTGTCACTCCATGGATTTATCGCTGCCACGTGGCAGACTTCGGCAAGGCTGCGGAGTGCTTGCTTACGCCTATTGTTTGAGGCGAAGGTCTCGAAGACTGTCAATACTGTATTGTTGTTATCCATGGGATGGTGCTCTGCAGTATTTTTAATGAGGAGATCCTCACCGCTCTTGGCCACCTGCCGGAGTACCCAACATGCTCTAAGGCTGTGTGTTGGTATGGTATCCGTTGTACTGTGAATTTTGCATGGCCCATTAAGCCATCCCTCCCATACGGTTCCACGCCCTATAGTGGGATTTTTCTTCTTTGTAATTGAGTCGGGCGACTTATGAGTGTGCACCCTTTTAGTTCGGACTGGGGGTTTTGTCAGAGCCGGATTATCCCAAAATTTTGTTTGGGTTTTCCAGGCGCTTTCCATCGCATAGTACTTCCGTACTATGGCCGCCAAGTCAGTGAAGTGTGCTATGTCACGGCAACTTATGGCATTGAGGATTCCCTTGTCCGTGCAATTATTGCAAAAGAATGAAATTGCGTCTTCCTCGCGACAGTCCTTGACCTTGTTCATTACAAGGAGGAATCTGGCTCAATAGTGATGTACTGTCTCCTGGGACTCTTGTATAATGTGGGAAAGATCATTTATATCTGGGTGGGTGGGTGGATTTAAGTCCGGACCTTGACCCGATCTGAGACCCAAGGGGGGAGGAGTTTCCGATCTTGGAAGTTCGGGCTCTGGGATGTTGCCCAGTAGGTCTGGCCCGCTGCCTGATTCTAGGTTCAGGGTTTGGGCGATGTCCTCCCGTAGACGGTTATCCGGCTCAGAGAGCTCGGGAATCCGGACATAGTTTGTCCTCAAGATAGAGGAAGAATCGCCGCATTGCTCCTCCACCACCGCTATCTGATGGGTGACCGGCGGAGAGTTAATCTCCCTTTTGTCGGGTTTAAGCCCGATCTGATCATAGTCTGTAGCGACTCCCAAAGCAGCGATGCGGTCCAAGAGCTCGTTCAAAGAAGAGAGCTATATTGGATCCAACTGCTCGGCGAGTCCCGAGCTGACGTGGAGGCTGTTTTTGATGACCTGGGAAGTCATCGTCGGCGCAGCGGCCGAACAGGCGGTCATGACGAAACCGCCTAGTCGGAGAGTTTGGCCTACAGCCAGGGCTCCCCCGGAGGTGATGTTGTCCTTGACAACAAGGCGAGCCATCCAGCCTTATGATGACGGCACAGTGGAACTCCCAATGAAAGCACCAATGTCGGTGTCAAAACCGGCGGATCTCGGGTAGGGTGTCCCGAACTGTGCGTCTAAGGCGGATGGTAATAGGAGGCGGGGGACACAATGTTTACCCAGGTTCGGGCCCTCTCGATGGAGGTAATACCCTACTTCCTGCTTGATTGATCTTGATGATATGAGTATTACAAGAGTTGATCTACCACGAGATCGTAGAGGCTAAAACCCTAGAAGCTAGCCTATGGTATGATTGTTGTTGTCCTACGGACTAAACCCTCCGGTTTATATAGACACCGGAGGGGCTAGGGTTACAGAGTCGGTTACAAGGAGGAGATCTACATATCCGTATTGCCAAGCTTGCCTTCCACGCCAAGGAGAGTCCCATCCGGACACGGGTAGAAGTCTTCAATCTTGTATCTTCATAGTCCAACAGTCCGGCCAAAGGATATTGTCCGGCTGTCCGAGGACCCCCTAACCCAGGACTCCCTCAAGGGCGAGTAAAACGGCAAGGGTAAAGTGGGGGAGAGGAAAACGAGAGGCAAATGGCAAATAATGTAATGTGGGAGATAAGAGTTTGTGATGGGTACTTGGTATGTTGACTTTTGCGTAGACTCCCCGGCAACGGTGCCAGAAATCCTTCTTGCTACCTCTTGAGCACTGCGTTGGTTTTCCCTTGAATAGGAAAGGGTGATGCAGTAAAGTAGCGTAAGTATTTCCCTCAGTTTTTTGAGAACCAAGGTATCAATCCAGTAGGAGGCCACGCCCAAGTCCCTCGCACCTACACAAACAAATATAAACCTCGCAACCAACACAATAAAGGGGCTATCAATCCCTTCACGGTCACTTACGAAAGTGAGATCTGATATATATGATAAGATCATATTTTTGGTATTTTTATGATAAAGACTAAAAGTAAAGAAAGCAAAATAAACGGTAATAGAAATAGCTTGTTGACGGAAGATTAATATGATGGAAGATAGACCCGGGGGCCATAGGTTTCACTAGTGGCTTCTCTCGAGAGCATAAGTATTACGTTGGGTGAACAAATTACTGTTGAGCAATTGATAGAATTGAGCATAGTTATGAGAATATCTAGGTATGATCATGTATATAGGCATCACGTCCGCGACAAGTAGATCGACTCCTGCCTGCATCTAGTACTATTACTCCACACATCGGCCGCTATCCAGCATGCATCTAGAGTATTAAGTTCAAAAGAACAGAGTAACGCTTTAAGTAAGATGACATGATGTAGAGGGATAAACTCATGCAATATGATATAAACCCCATCTTGTTATTGTAGCGACCAGACCCGAATGGATCCAGTCTACGTGCTCGATGTCATCCTGGATCAAGAATGTCGACACCACACATGATTGAAGGATTTATTGCAGAGTAGCAATCACACACTTATTACATCGTTGTCCACAAGGGAACTTATTACAATAATATGGCTTAAGGCCATCTAATAATAACAGCGAAGGCTTGGAAGATAAGCGAGTCCATCAACTCCAACGGCATCACCGAGTATAGAACCACGACCTAACACCTTACTCGTAAATTCGAAAAGTCTGCATAGCGTGAAAGTTGCAGCCCAAAACGGTCAGCACATGGCATATGCTGGCAATGTAACACATAAAGAGCAATGAAGGAATAAGCCTATACTACATGCATATATGGCTGGTGGTAAGGCTCTACGGTTACATTTGCATAAAGCTGATTTTTGCCTACAACAAAGGAATAATTTTTTTTAACTATCATGGTGGTTGTTAAACATTGAGAATGGTTGACAGCATTCTCAATCCCAATTAAAAAGTACTCATCAAAACCCAATAGCTTTTATTTAGAAGTAACATGTTGAGATTCACATGATATTCAATTACCGGATACTCAAATTGTCCATAACCGGGGACACGGCTAATCATGATTAGTTTATACACTCTGCAGAGGTTTGCGCACTTTTCCCCACAAGACTCGATCGCCTCCGCTTGGTTCTCGCACTACATGGTGTTTGAGAAACGGATGACCGAGACATAGTCTTTCAGAAGCGCTAGCACCTTACATGTGGGTAGACCGTACCAACCTACATCCCCTACATCAGCTAGCCTACCGTAAGAGTTCGCACAACTTAGTCAACTACGCCAGAGCCCATAATTGGCTTGTGGCTGCACACGGAAGTTTCAGTTTGAATAATCTTATGATCCCTTAGAGCACGGGTGGCGGTCCGAAGAAATACAGCAAGTCTGATAGAAACCAGTGCCTCAATCCACCCAGATGTGTGTTTAGGTTGCCACCTTAGATAAACCATTAATTAACAATCTCACATCTGTCATGGATATTCACTCACCCAATCCACGTCTACTAGCATAGCATGGCGTAATAAGCAAACGTAGAAGTAACTCCCAAGGTTTCATAAGTAAAACAGGTAATAGGTACTACCTCAATCTAATTCCCATCCCACAATTTAATTAGATCCTAATCATGCAAGTGTTTGAGGAATAGATCTAATGCATAAAAACTGGGTAGTAGAAAAGGTATGATCAAAGTGTTACTGGCCTTGCTGATGATCCGCGAGACCTAGAGGTTCGAAGTAACAAGCGGCGCACACCGGGTGATCTAACGCAGACAAACAACAAGCATACAATAAGTACTCATCTAATGCACAGGAAATCTCGAATAAAAGATCTAACCAGAAAGTTCAACTTAAGAACCCTGGTTGCAAAAGAATCGAATCAAAATAAACTCCAAAGTCGAAACTCGAGAGAGAACGACTCGGTTTAGCAATCTGAAATTAGGTCAAAATTTCACAGTAGCAAAACTCTGTGAAAGTAGGGTAGTCGAACGGCGGTTTATATTCTAAACTCCAGCGCTTGAATCACCCGATTCCGATAAACGAGCGAGAAATAAAACAGATTTGAAAATCGGATCTCAAATCGAATCGAAAAATAGCGGATTAAATCCGATTAAAAGAAAACGATTTAACGGTTTAAATAACGGACGCTTGTTAATGAAACGAATCCAACGAACGCGTTCATTAAAACGAGCAGTTCGATGGACGTTCGTTAAATAAGAAAACCGAAAAATAAAACCAATCTAGGGTTTTTAAAAACGAACATCTCTTTTTTAAATAAAACCGGATCGGTTTTGGGGAAAACCGGATCGGCGGGCGGGCGGGCGGCTACCTCGGTGATCTCGCCGGGCGAGGTCGCTGGGGCTCGATTAGGCGGCGAGGCGGCGGGGTTTCGGCGGCGGGGGAACGGCGGCGGGCGGCGGCGTCCGGCGGCGGCGAGGTTCGGTCGAGGCGCGGGTTGGGGGCGGCTCGGTGGGTGAGAGAAGGGGCGCGATTATGAGAGGGGGTTCGCGGCGTGGGGAAGGGGCAAAGGCGCTGGTCGGAGGCGGACTCGAGGCGGCGAGGGGAGGCTGCGGCGAGGCTCGCCAAGGCCGAGCTTGAGGAGAGGAGGAGGTGGGTGGGGGCGCTGGCTGGGGCGGCTGGGCCTCGGCCTGGGGGCGCGAATTTTTTTTTTAAATAATTTTAAACCAAACGAATTAAAAAATACCAAATGAATTCGATTTAAATAAAACAAATTTTCCCGACTCCTAAAATGAGTCGAACAAAATGAACTTTAAAACTACAAACATGCGTAAATTTTAAAATGCTCATTTTGCCTAAGCAAAATAAATCTTCCAAAACCAAATTTGATTTATTTATAAAATCTTCATTTTCCTAATTGTTGGGAAAGTCATATTATTCCCTCTCAAAATATTTTTATAGGAAAAACTTTATGAAGATAATTTAAATAATCCAAATGATCCTATTTTCAAAATTTGAGAAATCCCAAATATGAAAATAATGAAACTTCCAACTCTCTCCGAGGGTCCTTGAGTTGCGTGAAATTTCTAGGATCGGAAAAATGCGAGAAAATATGATATGCATGATGACCTAATGTATAACATTCCAAATTGAAAATTTGGGATGTTACAAACCTACCCCCTTAAGATGAATCTCGCCCTCGAGATTCGGGTTGGCTAGAAAATAGGTGAGGGTGGTCCTTAAGCAAAACTTCCTCTCTTTCCCAGGTGGCTTCATCCTCAGTGTGGTGGCTCCACTGAACTTTGCAAAACTTGATAACCTTGCTGCGGGTAACTCTGCTGGCATAATCGAGAATCTTAACGGTTTTCCTCATATGTCAAGTCATCCTTCAACTGAATTGCTTCCGGTGCACTGTGTCTCTTAACGGTACCTCTGCTATCTCGGGTGACATTTCTTCAATCGAGAAACATGGAATACCTCATGAACTCTCGACAGTCCTTCCGGCAATTCCAATTTATACATAACTTCTCCCATGCGTTGCAAAATCTTATATGGTCCAACGAAACGGGTGCTAACTTTCCTTTCACTCCAAAACGCTTAACTCCTCAAGCGGGGATACTCGAGATATACTCATCTCCAACTTCATACTCAATCGCTGGCGCTTTGAATCGGCATAGCTCTTACATGCGGACTGGGCTACCTTGAGCCTGTCTCGAATCAACAACCTTCTGTTCAGACTCCTTAATTAAATCTGGTCCAAACAACCGGCGATCTCCGTTTAGTCCCATGACAACGGTGTCCTGCACCTTCTTCCATCTGAGCCTCGAAGGTGCCATCTTTAAGCTGGTTTGGTAAGCTGTTATTGTAGGAAAATTCTGCATACGGCAAATTATCATCCCAACTAGATCCATAATCTAGTGCACAAGCTCTCAAAGCATGTCCTCCAAAATCTGATTGACTCTCTCGGTCTGTCCATCGGTCGTGGGTGGAAAGCTGTCTTTGAATTCAATCGGGTTCCCAATGTTTCGTGCAACCGGTTCCAAAATTTCAAGTAAACCGGGTTCCTCTATCCGATACAATGCTCCTCGGAACTCCGTGTAAACACACAATTCTGGTCATGTATATCTTTGCCAACTTAGCACTGCTATAGGTAGTCTTGATCGAATGAAATGAGCTACCTTTGTCAAACGATCGACTATGACCCAAATCGAGTCATATCCTGAACGGGTCTTTGGCAAACCTGTGATGAAATCCATGCCTAGTTTATCCCACTTCCATTCGGTATCGCAACGGTTGTAACAATCCTGCTGGCTTCTGATGTTCTGCCTTTACTTTCTGACATACGTCACAAATTGCTACATACTCCGCAATATCCTTCTTCATTCCGGTCCACCAGAAAATATTCTTCAAATCCAAATACATCTTGGTATTTCCTGGGTGAATCGAATAGGGTGAATCATGGGCTTCTTGTAAAATCAACTTCCTGATCTCTGGGTCATTGGGTACATAAACACGGTCTTCAAACCATAGGGTATCGTGCTCATCCTCACGAAATCCTTTAGCTTTTCCTTTGCTCATTTCTCCTTTATAGAGGCAACTTCCTTATCTGCCTTTTGGGCTTCTCTGATTTTGTCCATTAGTGTCGACTGAATCTCCAATGCTGCTACATAGCCTCTCGGAACTATTTCCAAACATAGTTCTCGAAGGTCCTCGGCTAACTCATTGGGTATTCCTCCCATCATTAGGGTATTGACGTGGCTCTTACGGCTCAATGCGTCAGCTACGACATTAGCCTTTCCGGGGTGATAATGCAATCTCATATCATAATCCTTGATTAGCTCTAACCATCTCCTTTGTCTGAGATTCAACTCCTTCTGTGTGAAGATGTACTTCAAACTCTTGTGATCCGTATATACTTCACAATGATTTCCAATGAGGAAATGTCTCCACGTCTTCAAGGCATGCACAACGGCTGCTAATTCCAAATCATGTGTGGCATAATTCAACTCATGAGGCTTAAGCTGTCGTGAAGCATACGAAACAACTCTTCCTTCCTGCATAAGCACTGCTCCAAGTCCTCGACGTGAAGCGTCGCAATACACCTCATAATCCTTGGTCTGATCTGGCAATATCAAAACTGGTGAGGTAACCAATCTTTTCTTCAACTCCTGAAAACTTGCCTCACAGTCCTCAGTCCATATGAATTTGTTTTCCTTCTTCAACAATTCTGTCATAGGCTTTGCAATTCTTGAGAAATTCTCAATGAATCTTGGTAGTATCCTGCGAGTCCAAGGAAACTCGAATCTCTCCAACTGTCGTTGGTGCTTCCCATTTGGTTACGGTCTCAACTTTTGTGGGGTCAACTGCTATCCCTTCTCCGGATATAACATGTCCGAGAAATCCAACTTCCTTTAGCCAAAACTCACATTTGCTGAACTTGGCATACAACCTGGTGTTCCTCAATTTCTCCAAAACCAATCGCAAATGTTCCTTATGTTCCTCTTCATTCTTGAGAAAATCAAAATGTCATCAATGAACACCACGACGAACTTATCCAAAAACTCCATAAACACTTTGTTCATCAGGTTCATGAAATAGGCTGGTGCGTTAGTCATCCAAATGACATAACGGTATACTCGTCTGATCCATATCTTGTGGTAAATGCTGTCTTGGGTATGTCTTGCTCCCGAATCTTCAACTGATGGTACCCTGATCGCAAGTCGATCTTGGAAAACACTTTGGCTCCTTGCAAGCGATCAAACAGATCATTTATCATAGGTAGCGGGTACTTGTTCTTGATTGTTACTTCATTCAATCCACGATAATCAACAACCATTCTCAAAGATCCATCCTTCTTCTCCACCAATAAAACGGGTGATCCCCAAGGTGAAGAACTTGGGCGAATAAAACCTTTATCCAATAGTTCCTTAATCTGCTTCTTGATTTCTGCCAAATCCTTTGCGGGCATCCTGTACGGTCGCTTCGATATCGGGCCTGTTCCTGGCAACAGCTCGATCAAAAATTCAATGTCTCTATCCGGCGGCATTCCTGGCAACTCTTCCGGAAATACATCAGGATAATCCTTCACCACTGGTACTTCTTCCTGTACCACTCCTGATAAGCAATTAACTTGTGCTCTCCTCGGCTCGTGCCGTGATACATACTTAATCCTTCTTCCTTCTGGTGTGGTGAGCAAAATTGACCTTGTGGTACAATCTATGTTTCCTCCATACTTTGATAACCAATCCATTCCTAATATCACATCCAATCCTTGGGATTCCAGAACTATTAGGTGCGAGGGAAAACATAGTGTCCAATCCTTAGTGGCAGTCGATCACACCATTTACTAGCCATGTACTCTGCTCCGGGTGAGGTTACTAGCATGGGTGACCTAAGGGCTTGGGTCGGTAATTTGTACTTATCCACAAATCCCCTTGATATGTATGAATGCGATGCACCAAGATCGAAAAGAACAACTGCAGATAAATGACTTAACCAAAAACTTACCGATTCTTGATCGGGCTGATCTTCAACCTCCTCCACATCAATGTGGTTCACTGTCCCCTGTTGAAAGGGTTGGGCTTCTTTCCGAGCTTCCATTACCATTTCCATTCGCCTCTCGACAGTCATTTGCATAGTGCCCGATCTTGCGGCACTTAAAGCAAGTAATGTGGCTCAGTCTACCTTGGATGGTGTTGACGGGTTGGTGCGGTTCTGTCCATTGCTTCCTCCATTCCGTTCCCATTCTTGGTGCCATTATGGTTATGCTGAATTACCTCCTCCATGGGTATCTGAAACTGAATTCCTGATTTAGGGGTATAACGAGGCCTGCTGGGATCGAGTTATACTTCCCTTGTCCATACTTCCGCTTGCAGTTCTCAATTTGCTGCTGCTTTCCTTCAATCATGAGTGCTCGGTCTACTAACTCCTGGTAGTTGTTGAAACTTGCTACCATCAACGGCATCTTGAACTCATCATTCAGTCCTTCTAGAAACTTCTCTGTTTAGCTGCATCAGTAGTAACGCATCCGGGGCATAACGTGCTAATTTGCTAAAGTCATCCACGATCGCCAACAGTCCTTCCTCCTTGGCGAGGTTGCGAAACTCACGCTTCTTCATGGCCATGGCTCCTGCTGAAACATGGGCGGTCTGAAAAGCTTCTTGAAACTGGTCCCATGTGGCGGTGTCTCACGGGTAAGTGGCTGTGAAATTCTCCCACCATCTTTGTTGCGGGTCCTTCAAGCTGATGTGCTGCAAACTTCACTCTTTCACCATCTGTGCATCCTGCAGTGGTCAGCTCCTTCCTATCTTGCGGAGCAAGTCATCTGCTACAATCGGCTCGGTGCTCTTGGAATACACCGCGGTTCGATCTAAGGAAACGAGTCGATGATCCGCAGTGGTGGTGGTGGCGGTGGGTTGTTGTTGTTGTTGTTGTTGTTGTTCTGCACCAATGTTTGAATCAGGGTATTCTGCTGCTGGATCAATTGGGTGATCTCTGGCGGGAAAACGAATCCGGGGTCGCGTCTCGGAGGCATCTGATGGGTTTAGAAAAGAAGAGAAATGTAGAATAGAATGAGGTCTAAGGGAATCACTACCCAAATGCACATGAGCAAAAACACACAAAATCACTCCATTCAATCAAACAAGGGCTTACAACGATCTAACTATCGCAAAAGTGCGTGTACTATAATGTTTACATGGAGGGAATACTACTAATATGTGGAGGACTTCTACTAATTTGAACCGGTGGAAGACTCCATGATGTCTGCTCCTGCTTCGTCTTCGAAGTCGGGTTCACTTGGATCCGAATCGGTGTCGTCGATGTTAATGTAGTCGCTTGGGTATTCGACATCTTGGTCTTCATTCTGAGCGCCAACTTCTTCTTGAGTTCTTCGATCTCGTACTTAAGATCGTTATTGTGTCTTGCTAGAGCTACGATCTCGTCCATGTAGTCCTTGTGTGTAGTCTTTAGTTCTTCTTCCAGTTCGATGATCCTTCCCTTTGTCTTCTGCAACTCCAACATGTCATTGCACATTTGGTTCTCCTGGCGTCGAATGTGCTGATTTAACTCCTGGATGAACGCTGCAATGGATCTATCCTTCTTGGTGCTGACGACGTCCCAGTTGTCATCTCGGCGTCCGCAAATCTGGTGGATGGTATCCTTGAGGTCTTCTTGATAAACTTCCCCAATGCGTCCCATGGTGATGTGAGCTGCCATGCTCTTTCCCAGACTCCAAGTGGGTGCACTGAAAACACTATCTATAGGCTTGGTGATTGGGGCGAATGTTCTTCCTGGAACGTGAGCATGAATCTTCCAGCGCTCCTCTTCAGGCAGAGTGGCGTTGAAAGTCCCGGTGAAGCTTGGTAATCCAATGTTCAGGTACTTAGTAACTTCCTTCAAGTGAAATCCAAATGGTGTGCCTTCATACGGTTGGGTGTACTTGATCTTCGCGTCCGTCATCCTAAAGAGAGTAGAAAAGATGAGGAGTTAGAAAATGGGAAGAGAGTAGTGATCTATGGCTTTAACTTAGTGGTCGTGTCCTACAGTCAGCGTGTGCTCTGATACCATTCTCTCAGAGCGACCAGACCGAATGGATCCAGATCTCGTGCTCGATGTCATCCTGGATCAAGAATGCCGACACCACACAAGACTTTGAAGGATTTATTGCAGAGTAGCAATCACACACTTATTACATCGTTGTCCACAAGGGAACTTATTACAATAATATGGCTTAAGGCCATCTAATAATAACAGCGGAAGGCTTGGAAGATAAGCGAGTCCATCAACTCCAACGGCATCACCGAGTATAGAACCACGACCTAACACCTTACTCGTAAATTCGAAAAGTCTCGCAACGTGAAAGTTGCAGCCCAAAACGGGTCACACATGGAATATCTGGCAATGTAACACATAAAGAGCAATGAAGGAATAAGCCTATACTACATGCATATATGGCTGGTGGTAAGGCTCTCTGTTACATTTGCATAAAGCTGATTTTCCCTACAACAAAGGAATAATTTTTTTAACTATCATGGTGGTTGTTAAACATTGAGAATGGTTGATGACATTCTCAATCCCAATTAAAAGTACTCATCAAAACCCAATAGCTTTTATTTAGAAGTAACATGTTGAGATTCACATGATATTCAATTACGGATACTCAAATTGTCCATAACCGGGGACACGGCTAATCATGATTAGTTTATACACTCTGCAGAGGTTTATGACTTTTCCCCACAAGACTCGATCGCCTCCGCTTGGTTCTCGTGACTACATGGTGTTTGAGAAACGGATGACCGAGACATAGTCTTTCGAAGCGCTAGCACCTTACATGTGGGTAGACCGTACCAACCTACATCCCCTACATCAGCTAGCCTACCCGTAAGAGTTCGCACAACTTAGTCAACTACGCCAGAGCCCATAATTGGCTTGTGGCTGCACACGGAAGTTTCAGTTTGAATAATCTTATGATCCCTTAGAGCACGGGTGGCGGTCCAGAAGAAATACAGCAAGTCTGATAGAAACCAGGTGCCTCAATCCACCCAGATGTGTGTTTAGGTTGCCACCTTAGATAAACCATTAATTAACAATCTCACATCATCATGGATATTCACTCACCCAATCCACGCCTACTAGCATAGCATGGCGTAATAAGCAAACGAGAAGTAACTCCCAAGGTTTCATAAGTAAAACAGTAATAGGTACTACCTCAATCTACTTCAATCCCACAATTTAATTAGATCCTAATCATGCAAGTGTTTGAGGAATAGATCTAATGCATAAAAACTGGGTAGTAGAAAAGGTATGATCAAAGTGTTACTTGCCTTGCGATGATCCATGAGACCTAGAGGTTCAAGTAACAAGCGGCGCACTCCGGGTGATCTAACGCAGACAAACAACAAGCATACAATAAGTACTCATCTAATGCACAGGAAATCTCGAATAAAAGATCTAACCAGAAAGTTCAACTTCGAACCCTGGTTGCAAAAGAATCGAATCAAAATAAACTCCGAAAGTCGAAACTCGAGAGAGAACGACTCGGTTTAGCAATCTGAAATTAGGTCAAAATTTCACAGTAGCAAAACTCTGTGAAAGTAGGGTAGTCGAACGGCAGTTTCGTTCTGAAACTCAGCGCTTGAATCACCGATTCGATAAGCGAGCGAGAAATAAAACAGATTTGAAAATCGGATCTGAAATCGAATCAGAAAAATAGCGGATTAAATCCGATTAAAAGAAAACGACGAACGGTTTAAATAACGGACGTTCGTTAACAGAACGAATCCAACGAACGCGTTCATTAAAACGAACGGTTCGGTGAACGTTCGTTAAATAAGAAAACCGAAAAAATAAAACCAATCTAGGGTTTTTAAAAAACCGAACATCTTTTTTTAAATAAAAACCGGATCGGTTTTTTGGGGAAAAACCGGATCGGCGGGGCGGGGCGGCGGCTACCTCCGGTGATCTCTCGCCGGCGGGTCCGGCGGGGCTCCGGTTGGGGGCGGCGAGGGCGGCGAGGGGCGGCGGGGGTTTCGGCGCCGGGCGGGGAACGGCGGCGGTGGCGGCGCCCACGGCGGCGGCGAGGTTCGGATCTGGGCACGGGTTGGGGCGGCTCCGTGGGTGAGAGAGAGAGGGGGGCGATTTATGAGAGGGGGTTCGCCGGCTTGGGAGGGGGGCAGGCGCTGGTCGGAGGCGGACTCGAGGCGGCGGCGGGAGGCGCGGCGGCGGGCTCACTTCGGCCGAGCAGCCGAGGAGAGGAGGAGGTGGGCCGGGGGCGCTGGTTGGGCGGCTGGGCCTCGGCCTGGGGGCGCGAATTTTTTTTAAGTAATATTAAACCAAACGAATTAAAAAAAATACCAAATGAATTCCGATTTAAATAAAACAAATTTTCCCCGACTCCTAAAAATGAGTCGAACAAAATGAACTTTAAAAACTACAAACATGCGTAAATTTTTAAAATGCTCATTTTTGCCTAAGCAAAATAAATCTTCCAAAACCAAATTTGATTTATTTATAAAATCTTCATTTTTCCTAATTGTTGGGAAAGTCATATTATTCCCTCTCAAAATATTTTTATAGGAAAAACTTTATGAAGATAATTTAAATAATCCAAATGATCCTATTTTCAAAATTTGAGAAATCCCAAATATGAAAATAATGAAACTTCCAACTCTCTCCGAGGGTCCTTGAGTTGCGTGAAATTTCTAGGATCGGAAAAATGCGAGAAAAATATGATATGCATGATGACCTAATGTATAACATTCCAAATTGAAAATTTGGGATGTTACAGTTATCCTCGATGGCAACAATACAATACGTGCCTTGCTGCCCCTACTGTCACTGGGAAAGGACACCACAAGATTGAACCCAAAGCTAAGCACTTCTCCCGTTGCAAGAAAGATCAATCTAGTAGGCCAAACCAAACTGATAATTCGAAGAGACTTGCAAAGATAACCAATCATACATAAAAGAATTCAGAGAAGATTCAAATATTGGTCATATATAAATTTGATCATAAACCCACAATTCATCGGTCTCAACAAACACACCGCAAAAGAAGATTACATCGAATAGATCTCCACGAGAATCGTGGAGAACTTGGTATTGAGATCCAAAAAGAGAGAAGAAGCCATCTAGCTAAAAACTATGGACCCGAAGGTCTGAGGTAAACTACTCACACATCATCGGAGAGGCTATGGTGTTGATGTAGAAGCCCTCTGTGATCAATGCCACCTCCGGCAGGACGCCAGAAAAGGCCCCAAGATGGGATCTCATGGGTACAGAAGGTTGCGGCGGTGGAATTAGGTTTTCGTGGATACTTCTGTTGGTTTGGGGGTACGTAGGTATATATAGGAGGAAGAAGTACGCCGGTGTAGCAACATGGGCCCCACGAGGGTGGAGGGCGCGCCCAGGGGGGTAGGCGCGCCCCCTACTTTGTGCCCTCCTGGTTGATGTCTTGACATGGACTCCAAGTCCTCTGGATCACATTTGTTCCGAAAATCACGTTCCCAAAGGTTTCATTCCGTTTGGACTCCGTTTGATATTCTTTTTCTGCAAAACTCTGAAATAGGCAAAAAACAACAATTCTGGGCTGGGCCTCCGGTTAATAGGTTAGTCCCAAAAATAATATAAAAGTGAATAATAACGCCCATTAATCATCCAAAACAGAATATAATATAGCAGGAAGCAATCAAAAATAAAAGATACGTTGGAGACGTATCAAGCATCCCCAAGCTTAATTCCTGCTCGTCATCGAGTAGGTAAATGATAAAAACAGAATTTTTGATGCAGAATGCTACTTGGCATAATTTTTTAATGTAGCCCTCTTAATTGTGGTATGAATATTCAGATCCAAAAGATTCAAGATAAAAGTTTAATGTTCACATAAAAGAAATAATACTTCAAGCATACTAACTAAGCAATTATGTCTTCTCAAAATAACATGGCCAAAGAAAGTTCATCCCTACAAAATCATATAGTTTAGTCATGCTCCATCTTCATTACACAAGAATGCTTTCATCATGCACAACCCCGATGACAAGCCAAGCAATTGTTTCATACTTTAGTAATCTCAAACTTTTTCAACCTTCACGCAATACATGAGCGTGAGCCATGGATATAGCACTATGGGTGGAATAGAATATAATGATGGGGGTTATGTCGAGAAGACAAAAAAGGAGAAAGTCTCACATCAACGCGGCTAATAAACGGGCTATGGAGATGCCCATCGATCGATGTTAATGCAAGGAGTAGGGATTGCCATGCAACGGATGCACTAGAGCTATAACTTCATGAAAGCTCAACAAAAGAAACTAAGTGGGTGTGCATCCAACTTGCTTGCTCACGAAGACCTAGGGCATTTGAGGAAGCCCATTGTTGGAATATACAAGCCAAGTTCTATAATGAAAAATTCCCACTAGTATATGAAAGTGACAAAACAAGAGACTCTCTATCATGAAAATCATGGTGCTACTTTGAAGCACAAGTGTTGAAAAAAAGGATAGTAGCATTGTACCTTTTTTTGGCCTTCTTCTTTTTTTTGGCCTTTCTCTTTTTTTGGGGGACAATGCTCTATGAATGATGGTCATCACACTTCTATTTATTTACAACTCAATGATTACAACTCGATACTAGAACAAAGTATGACTCTATATGAATGCCTCCGGCGGTATACCGGGATAAAAATGAATCAAGAGTGACATGTATAAAAAATTATGAACGGTGGCTTTGCCACAAATACGATGTCAACTACATGATCATGCAAAGCAATATGACAATGATGAACGTGTCATGATAAACGGAACGGTGGAAAGTTCCATGGCAATATATCTCGGAATGGCTGTGGAAATGCCATAATAGGTAGGTATGGTGGCTGTTTTGAGGAAGATATAAGGAGGTTTATGTGTGAAAGAGCGTACCATATCACGGGGTTTGGATGCACCGGCGAAGTTTGCACCAACTCTCAATGTGAGAAAGGGCAATGCACGGTACCGAAGAGGCTAGCAATGATGGAAGGGTAAGAGTGCGTATAATCCATGGACTCAACATTAGTCATAATAAAGAACTCACATACTTATTGCAAAAATCTATAAGTCATCAAAAACCAAGCACTACGCGCATGCTCCTAGGGGGATAGATTGGTAGGAAAAGACCATCGCTCGTCCTCAACCGCCACTCATAAGGAAGACAATCAAAGAACACCTCATGTTTCAAATTTGTTACATAACGTTTACCATACATGCCTGCTACGGGACTTGCAAACTTCAACACAAATATTTCTCAATTTCACAATTACTCAACTAGCACAACTTTAATATCACTACCTCCATATCTCAAAACACTCATCAATCATCAAACTTCTCTTAGTATTCAACACACTCATAAGAAAGTTTTTACTAGTCTTGAATACTTAGCATATTAGGATTAATTTTCCTACTTAAGAAATTACCATGCTGTTTAAGACTCTCAAAATAATATAAGTGAAGCATGAGAGAATAATAGTTTCTATAAAACAAATCCACCGCCATGCTCTAAAAGATATAAGTGAAGCACTAGAGCAATAACTATATAGCTCAAAAGATATAAGTGAAGCGCATAGAGTATTCTAATAAATTCCGAATCATATGTGTCTCTCTTAAAAGGTGTGTACAACAAAGATGATTGTGGTAAACTAAAAAGCAAAGACTCAAATCATACAAGACGCTCCAAGCAAAACACTTATCATGTGGTGAATAAAAATATAGCTCCAAGTAAAGTTACCGATGGAAGTAGATGAAAGAGGGGATGCCTTCCGGGGCATCCCCAAGCTTTGGCTTTTAGGTGTCCTTAGATTATCTTGGGGTGCCACGGGCATCCCCAAGCTTAGGCTCTTGCCACTCCTTGTTCCATAATCCATCAAATCTTTTACCCAAAACTTGAAAACTTCACAACACAAAACTTAACAGAAAATCTCGTGAGCTCCGTTAGCGAAAGAAAACAAAACACCACTTCAAGGTACTGTAATGAACTCATTCTTTATTTATATTGGTGTTAAACCTACTGTATTCCAACTTCTCTATGGTTTATAAACTATTTTACTAGCTATAGGTTCATCAAAATAAGCAAACAACACACGAAAAATAGAATCTGTCAAAAACAGAACAGTCTGTAGTAATCTGTAACTAACACAAACTTATGGAATTCAAAAAATTCAGCCAAAATAGGAAGACCTATAAAATTTGTTTATTGATCAGCAGCAGTTGGAATCAATATTTTATCATGTTCTTGTGATTTTTAATAATTAATTTCGTGAACAGAAAGTTTCTGGAATTTTCAGCAAGATCAAATAACTATCATCCAAGAAGATCCTATAGGTTTAACTTGGCACAAACACTAATTAAAACATAAAAAAAATCTAACCAGAGGCTAGATCAAAGATTTATTCCTAAACAGAAGCAAAAGGCAAAAAAAAGACTAAAAATAAAATTGGATTGCCTCCCAACAAGCGCTATCGTTTAACGCCCCTAGCTAGGCATAAAAGCAAGGATAGATCTAGGTATTGCCATCTTTGGTAGGGAATCCATAAGTGGCTCTCATAATAGATTCATATGGTAGTTTAATTTTCTTTCTATAAAAGTGTTCCATGCCTTTCTTTAAGGGAAGTTGGAATCTAATATTTCCTTCCTTCATATCAATAATTGCACCAATCGTCCTAAGGAAAGGTCTACCAAGAATAATAGAACATGAAGGATTGCAATCTATGTCAAGAACAATAAAATCTACGGGCACATAGTTCCTATTTGCAACAATAAGAACATCATTAATTCTTTCCATAGGTTTCTTAATGGTGGAATCCGCAAGGTGCAAGTTTAAAGAGCAATCATCAAAATCACGAAAACCTAGCAAATCGCACAAAGTTTTTGGAATCGTGGAAACACTAGCGCCCAAGTCACACAAAGCATAGCATTCATGATCTTTAATTTTAATTTTAATAGTAGGTTCCCACTCATCATAAAGTTTTCTAGGGATAGAATCTTCCAACTCAAGTTTTTCTTCATAAGATTGCATCAAGGCATCAATGATATGTTTAGTAAAAGCTTTATTTTGACTATAAGCATGAGGATAATTTAGCACGGATTGCAACAAGGAAATACAATCTATCAAAGAGCAATTATCATAATTAAACTCCTTGAAATCCAAAATAGTGGGTTCATTAATATCTAGAGTTTTGATCTCTTCAATCCCACTTTTACCAATTTTAGCATCAAGATCTAACAACTCCGAATTTTTGGAATGCCTTCTAGATAAAGATGGATCATATTCAGTCCCATCATTATCAAGATTCATATTGGAAAACAAAGATTTAATAGGGACACATCAATAACTTTTAGATCTTCATATTTATTTTCATAGAAATTAGAAGAACACGCTTTCACAAAGCAATCTTTCTTAGCACGCATCCTAGCGGTTCTTTCTTTGCACTGATCAATGGAAATTCTCATGGCTTTGAGAGACTCATTGATATCATGCTTAGGTGGAATAGATCTAAGTTTCAAAGAATCAACATCAAGAGAAATTCTATCAACGTTCCTAGCCAAATCATCAACTGTAAGCAATTTTTCTTCAAGCAAAGCATTGAAATTCTTTTGTGAATTCATAAACTCCTTAATACTAGTCTAAAATTCAGAGGACATCTTATTAAAAATTCCATAAGCATTGTTGTAGGAACTAGCACAGTGGCCCGCTCGATGCGCGGGCTAGGATTTTGAAAAGTTCAATAATGTGAACATATTATTCAGTTTGTCTAAAAGATAATGGAACATGTGCAATGATATTTATGAATGTAAGACTTCTAGGAGCATAGTTTTCTCTTAGTTATTTTTGGTTATTCATTTATATGTAAGGTGTTGCCCATTTAGTGTTTACCATCTAATTATGTGTTGCATACCAGCCCAAATTATACTTGTATTACTTTTTCGCATTTTATCATGTTTTATTTTTCTTTAAAGAATGGAACATTATGTAAAATGTTGGTATCTTACGATCAAAATGCAGTGTATGAGAATTAAAAATATAGTTTATGGATATTCACATTATCGGCACATGAAATAATACATCCCTATTACCACTTCAAATATTATGCTTAAGTAAATATCACATGTGCATGTAACATATTTATCTTTTACTTTTGTCAAGTTATTATTATAAACTTTTAAGTGTCTTTTATTAGTGAGCATATATTCTTAGAGCAAACATATTTTTGTGAGCAAACATGCAATCTCTATGTGGCGTTAGATTGATATGTGAAACACTCATATTGTTAATAATTTTTTAATTCATATCGTTAATCATTTGTATTACATGTATCAATATTTTTTTTAAATAGTAATTAATAGTCCAGCGAACTAACGGTCAGATAATTTTATGAGGCCTTTCAATTATTTTCTCACCGAAAATCCGAATTTTAATTCAAATATCTCTTCTAGATATCTCTCTCTTAAACGCTTCCTCCGGAACTGGTCAAAACGTTGGCTGCCAGGAATATGGTTCTAAATCCATGCATTAATATGATATTATGCACAACCAATATGTTGCTTTGGCACAAATGGTTGGACATCTTCGTTTGATCTTAAATTAACACATAATATGCTGCATCGATATGATAACTTTAGAATTATTAAAATTGTTAGTTGTCAAGAGACTATTATATATGCTATTTAAAATGATGCAGATCTTATAATTTTTTAGTTATGCTTTTAAGTTCTTTGGTGTACAGTAACTGAAATACTCGAAAAAGACATAAAAACTTCAGTCAATGTATTAATTAGGGTCAACTTTTGTGAACCCTTAAATAAATATGTGAGCTAATATACTATAATGACAGATAATGACTCCCCTTTAAACTAATATATAAGACATTTTAGGTCACTCAAATAGTGATCGAAAATGTCATTATCTGTCATTATAGTAAGCCAGTTAACATAAAACCATACAATATAACCATAATGACAGATAATGACTCCCTCTGTAAACTAAAAATAGTGATCGAAAACCTCTCATATTAGTTACATAGGAAGTAATTAACATTAATTACGTTTCTAGAGCTATTTGAACTAATTGACCTTCGAAATTCAAGATTTATCATCATATATGTTCCCAACTTTTAGTATAGTCAATTATCAAACAGTTATGATGAACGCTCATCTGCACTTAATCCATC
The DNA here is from genome assembly GCA_021605205.1 of Aegilops longissima. Taxonomy (NCBI): domain Eukaryota; kingdom Viridiplantae; phylum Streptophyta; class Magnoliopsida; order Poales; family Poaceae; genus Aegilops; species Aegilops longissima. The sequence goes on from CM038681.1 coordinate 83,600,162, forward strand.
CATACCTGCTGTGTTTAAAAATTGTAATCTGGTAATATTGATGCTTTGGCGTGTGATACAAATGACACCAGCATCACGTTAGACAACAGTACCTGCATCGCTTGTATCAATGCAAAACGGGAGGGAACTGTGAGCTTAATGTGATTGTTCTGCACATTGTGGTCGTGGTAGTCAAGATGAGCTGCAGACCTTCCCATGGTGATCTAGCTTTGTTGCATGACATTTTTAGAAGATGTGTAAGAAGAGAGACCATATTGGTTCTTTATTGTTCACTTAATTAAAGCATCACAAAAATGTGTATGTGTACCTCGCTAGGACTCTCGACCACCATTGCTGGGCTGCAGCGTCTTCATGTCGTCGGCGGTGGCACAGGAGCTTGTTGTAGGATGTAGTAAAGAAGCGTCATGTATAGCCGGTAGTGCCAGGCAATCTATGCAGTATGTGTTGTTATCATAACCTGGCACACAAGATACAGTGGAGGTCCAGATCAGTAATCAGTACAACTAAGCACCAAGAGAGGAGTAGCACGCGTTGGAGCAATTGCTGGAGACAAAATCGAAACTTCAAGCATGATTAACAGTTTTATGGACACACTTTCTCTGCTTTCCCTGAAATAGTATTTTTAAAAAGAGTAAATGGCACTGGCGGTCCGAGAACTTGCGCTGCAGGTGCACTTAAGTCACGGTACTTGCAAACCGGAAAAACCCGTCATAGAATTTGCATTGCCGGTGCAGATAGGTCACATATGCCATCTGAACCGGCCAGCTGCCCTATTTTCGAGAAAAACCCATCATAAAACTTGTGTTGCGGGTGTAGATAGGTCACATTTCAAATTTTTCGTTCCTGGACATTTTTTTAAAGTCACGAATCACAAATATTTTTAATAAATATTTTTAAATTTATCGTTCACGAACATTTTTTAAAGTCAACAAATAGTTTTCAAATTAATTGTTCATGAACATTTTCAAATTTATTGTTCGCAAACATTTTCAAGTTATTCGTTTGCGGACATTTATTAAAAGTCACGAATCACAAATATTTTTTAATTTATCGTTCGTGAACTTTTTCTAAAGTCGCAAATTACAAATACTTTTCTAAAATGTTCAACACTTAAAAAAATGTTCGTGAATCATAAATATTTTTCAAATTTATCGTTCTTGACCCTTTTTTTAACGTCGTGAACAAATAGTTTTCAAATTAATCATTCACGAACATTTTCAAATTTATCCTTCGCAAGTATTTTCAAATTTTTTGTTCACGCACATTTTTTAAAGTCACAAATCGCAAATATTTTTGATAAATATTTTTTAATTTATCATTTGTGAACTTTTTTTAAAGTCATGAATCGCATTTTTTTAATGTTCACAACTTTAAAAAAATGTTCGTGAATCAAAAATAGTTTTCAAATTTATCATTCTCGACCCTTTTTTTAAAGTCGTGAACAAATAGTTATCAAATTAATCATTCACGAACGTTTTCAAATTTATCCTTCGCAAGCATTTTCAAATTTTTTGTCCGTGGACATTTTTTTGAAGTCACAAATCACAAATATTTTAATAAATATTTTTAAATTTATAATTCACGAACTTTTTTAAAGTCATGAATCATATTATTTTTTAATGTTCACAATTCTAAAAAAATGTTCGCGAAACAAAAATATTTTTCAAATTTACCTTTCTCGACCCATTTTTTAAAGTCGTGAACAAATAGTTATCAAATTAATCATTCACGAACATTTTAAATTTATCATTCGAAAACATTTTCAAATTTTTGTTCCTTGACATTTTTTAAAGTCACGAATCAAAATATTTTTAATAAATAAGTTTTAATTTATCATTGGTGAACTTTTTTAAAGTCGCGAATCACAATTTTTTAATGTTCACAACTTTAAAAAATGTTCACATATCAAAATATTTTTCAAATTTATCTCTCTCGACCCTTTTTTTAAAGTCGTGAACAAATAGTTTTCAAATTAATCATTCACGAACATTTTTAAATTTATCATTCGAAAACATTTTCAAATTTTTTGTTCCTGGACATTTTCTTAAAGTCACTGACACAAATATTTATTTTAAATGTCCGCGAACATTTTTTTAAAGTCGTGAACAAATAGTTTTCAAATTTATCGTTCACGAACATTTTTTTAAAGTCAGGAATCACATATATTTTTAAAGTCGTGAACAAATTTATCGCGCTTGGCCGTTAGAGGGAGAAAACCGGGCAGCTGGCGTGTTCAGATGACCTGTATGACCTATCTGCACCCATAATGCAAGTTCTATGACGGGTTTTTCCGGTTTGCAAGTACCGTGACTTAAGTGCACCCGCAGTGCAAGTTCTCGGACCGCAGTGCCATTTACTCTTTTAAAAACTAACACTAAGAACTCACCCGATTAACAAAGTGATGCCCTTGGAAGACCAGCAATTGGACTCGTTACTGGCACTACATCGCTAAAACGCATGGGGCAGGGAGGCACCTAGCTAATCCCATATACTCTTGTAGCTAGCTGTTGTTGGTCATCTGCAACAGCTGTAGTTTGTTAAACCATATACACGCCATAACCTTGAACAATTGTCAGCCACCACAACTAAATTTTGTTCTCATTGATGTACGTGTTGGTGCCGCACAAAAGATTCTAGCGGAACAACCGAGAACACAAACTAACGGGAATTGTCAATTACTTGAGGATTATCACAAAGTAGCAAAAATATAGCTGCTTAGACTTACAATCTGGCACACAAGTGTACCTACAGATTTTCTCGAGAGTGGCGGCTGCTGGCAGCAACCTAGAGGCAGCGTGAAGAAGATCCTAGTCGACGTGCTCCCTACAATTAAGAAATCAGCTGGAAATAAATTATTGGAAAATTTCAAAGAGAACATGGTGGTGAGAGACCAAGTACGATGTACGCAGAAGCAAGTATACCGAGAAATTGATTGACTTATTAGTATATGTGCAGTAATTTGTTGCAGCAAGAATAGCTAGAAATTGATTGCCACGTTAGTATGGCCAGTAATTTTTGGCATCTGCTGTTTGAAGCAATGCTCTGTTGTGCTAGGAAATCATAACATATAAACATCCAGATTAGCAGATGTTCGTATACCTTAGCAACAGGGCATGCGTTCAGGATTCATGATGTGTGGATCGTCTATCTTACACCCTACAGCCATCCGAGGAATGCAAAAAGGGACTATGAAGAAACTCCAGCATCAACCCAGCAATCGTGCCGAGTTACTGATGTGCATAATCACCAATTATGAGATTGCCTCCCCACATATGGCAGCCCCAATATCCTCATGCATGTATCACATAACAGAAATCATGTCTCTTCCCCCTCTTCTATGTTGTACCTTCTCCTATCCAGCAACACCATGACCACTCCATGTATGCCCTCGGGAAACCATCTACCTCCTCCTCGGCGGCATCTCGCACAAGCAGGAGCACGCACATCTCCTTGGTCCGGCAGAAGTCGTCCTAGACCACTCAGGTTTCGTGTTTGTTCATCTCAGTCTAATCTCCTTAATCAGCTACAACAGATACGTCCTGTTGATCAGCCACAAAATAATTCGGAAATCTTCTTTCTGTTGGAACTATGCGTCCTGCAACTATATTCAAATTACTTGGAATTGTTAATATTCAGAATATCTCATTATGGAATTATACATGTTTTTATACATGGAATTGCTGAAATTGTTAATATTCAGAATATCTCATTATGGAATTATACATGTTTTTATACATGGAATTGCTTTACATGTTCATCATGGAATTGTTACTTGCTGGAATGTACTTAAGTAATATATCCTTGAGGAAGCTGGTCGATTATCAGTGGAATACAATATAATAGTTATATTGGAAAGACTACCCGGGTACACTGATGATTGGAAGAAGCTAGATCGTATAGTTAGATTACAGCCCTAATGTTGATCTACATAATTAGAGAAATTTACACTCTATTATGGCGCGTTGCTCACAATTCGCATATCTTATATAAGGTTTGTCCCTGGCTCTTATTGATTGTCATTGCATAGCACAATCTTATCCCTGGCTCTTATTGATTGTCATTGCATAGCACAATCTTATTGGAAATTGACACTATCACAACGTGAATGGCCACTTAGACCCTGCTAGATTTATAACTATACGTGGAAAGCACACACGCTGCCCTTTATTAGAACCAGTTATAGTTTCTCCCTCTAAAATCCTGTCACCCATCCAGGTAATAATCAAACGTGTTCCATTGCATAAACCCAATGATTGATTAATATTTCTGAGAAGCATAACAGAAACACCAACTTGAGCGGTCCGACCACCAGACGCATCCAAAGAACCTCCTAAAAGAATATACATACAACATGAACCAAGCAAAACATAAACTACCAGGAAACACAGTTGGACAACCAACAATAGGATCAACAATAAATTCCGCAGCGTCCCGACCATCAAATCCAGATGAAGAATTACCTACACGCAAGACAAATATTATAAATAAATGAAAGCGTAGATTAAAACAGACCAATAACTTACTTGCAAGCAGATAGCTCACATGGAATATGCATTAGTATAAAGAAAGAAAACACATGCACGTTGTCACATCAGCCTACACAACTGCATGCACGTAGTGGAAAGCAAGCTCGCACAAACTGCTAATCCGTCCACAAAGCACCCACCAAACATTTTTTTAATTATAAAAAATACTAATGCAATCCACGGGAGAAGTGCCGGACCACACACATGCACGCAGTCACATCAAACCTACATTTGTAATATACATTGAACAATTTTTGAATAGACATTAAACATTTCAAAAACATAGGGAACAATTTTTATTCATTGAGCAATTTCTAATATACGATGAACATTTTATAATGCATGATGAAGTTTTTTGTAATATACGTGAACATTCCTAAATATACAATGAATATATTTGTAACACGCAATGAACTTTGTAGAATATAGAGGGAAACAGTAAAAATAAAAAAAATCATAAAATTTTAAAAAAGAATATAAATATAAATACAAAAAATAAAATAAAAGAAAAACGAAAAGAAAAAAGAACTAGAAAAGAAAAACCGAAAAAATAACGAAGGAAAAAACGCGCGCAGCACGCGCTGCCGTGAACTGGGCCGGCCCACCTGCGGGCACTGTGGGCGTTTCCTTCCCTATCCCGGTCATTTTTTGCCACGTCAACCATCCCTGTTTAGAAAATGACCCGAAGATTTAATTTAGACCGGGATTGCAGAGTTTAGGGTGCAATCGACCGGGATTTCGATTTAGGGGTTTGTTTTGTCTGACCTCTACAAGTTTAAGGTTTGAAATGGACTTTTTCCAACCTACACAGCTGCATGCATGCATGCACTCGCAGATCACCGAAGCATTTTCCTAAACAGATGTAGTCGCGTCAACTCACCGGCAACAAAATCAACAGGACGCTTTTCTAAACGAATCTCTTAGCGCCGACGGCGCAATTCACCAGCGGACGAACTCTGAGCTGTAGCCCCTGCAGAAAACGATCAAACAAATACCTAATTATACATCGAATACGCAGAAGAGATTAACAAAAGGCCACCAGTTAAGCCAAACCTACCAACAGGTGCGGAGCCAGCGGGATGACGACCACCGTGCACTAACTGATCATCGGGTAGACGGCCACCAATAGCACCCTCCGCCATGGGTGCACCACGACCTCGTCGACGACCAACAACAGCCCCATGGATTCCAGGAGGACTGCCTGGACGGCCAAGGCCGCTTCGGTCAGAACTCCCGCATACTGGGTGAAGACCACAACCTGAAACACGAGGGAAAACAATGAGGAGAATCACGTATTTATAAGGACCAGAGACGTAGAGAGAAACAACGGGAGAAGACCAGAACCAGCTATAAGAGCGGCCTCCAGAAAACACGAACATAGCGGCGCCGCCAGAGAAAATTCTACAGCAGCGCACGTGGCAACCTTTGTGAAAAAAATTAGCGACGTGCCGCTGCCATCGTGGGACAACACAGGGAAAACCAAATGACGTGCAACCCAGCGTTAATATCACGAAACATCCAAGAGATCAGCTTTAAAAAAATGTGATAAAGAACTCATAACACCAAACCGCTGCTGGCTCCATCCCCATTCTCTTGTCGTTCTGCTCCTGGAAGCAAGTACACTTCTGCTAACCAGTTCCGATTGGCCGACCGCTTGCATGATGTCGCTCATGCATATTGTCGTGTTGCTCCTGGATGCAAATACAACACCCCTGGTCAGCTCTAATTGGTCCACCCGCTCATTGGCCACTGACGACACCGATCCCATTGCATGATGGAACTGGTCCACCACGCGGCGGCACACAATTAGCGTGCATGCATGCAAGGCAAACACGTACGTATAACCCCTCCATACTACAACGGTGCAAATAACACAAATCAAAATTTTAACACTCACGTCCAAACAACCGAAAGCGACTGGACGTAAAAAACAGAGACACAAACGGGGTGAGATGACCCATACAAGAAAAATAAGCACACCACCCTGCCACACACTCAATGAAAAAACGCTAAACCAACCAAACCGGGCGCCACAACAGTTCAAAAAATTTGAAACGAACTCTTAAATCTACAAAGCAGTTCTACACCACCAGGTACCAAACAAATAGCACGTGTCACATGCGGTATTCACCATACATCATTTTCACACAAGTGGCTAAACCTTAAAGTAAAATCTTTGCCTGGAATGGAGGCTTGGGTATTTCTTTGATCTGAGTTGATACAACGTAGGCCTACAAGGTACTTATATTAGCGAAACAAGCCTACCCTTAGTCCTACTCGGATGATTGCTCCTAGTCCATATCGGACAGGACTCTATGTACGTGGTTAATTTCAACAATTACCCCCCTAACCACGATGTCCTCACTTCACAGCTTGGACGCCGATCCTTCGCCGCATCTTCACGAATTTCTGTCTTCCTAAAGATCTGGTTAGGATATCTGCAAGCTAGTCATCGATGCAAACATAGTTGATGTCGATCTTGCTTTCTTCCACACATACCCTTACGCAGCGATATCTCGTATCGATGTCCTCGCATCGAGCATGATGCACTGGATTCTTCCACAGAGAGATTGTAGAGTTGTCATCAACATTGAGCACCACTCGTTCCGGTTCCTTACCTGTGAGGTCACCGAGTAGCCTTCCAAGGCACGCGCCTTGACACACCGCGGTTGCAGCTGCAATATACTCCGCTTCACGAGATGATAATGCGACCACCTTCTGTTTTTGTGATAGCCAACTCACTATGCTTCCTCCCAAGAAATATGCCACGCCCGACGTACTTTTACAGTCGTCCACATCTTCTGCCATGTCGCTATCACTGTAGCCAAGTAGCTCCACCATCTCCTTCTTCTTCTTTCTCAAATAGACACAACCAAAGTTTGTTGTCCCTTTGATGTACCTGAGTATACTTTCCACAGCTGCCCAATGCTCCATCGTGGGTGCTTCCATGAAGCGACTCACCATGCCAACGGAATAGGCCAAGTCTGGTCTTATATTTGTGAGATACTTCAATCTTCGGACCACACTTCTATACTCCGTTGCATCAACCGCGCGTGCTTCACTTTTCTTGCTTAGCATAAGACGAGGCTTCATCGGAACATGACTTGGATTGCAATCTTTCATGCCACAACTTTCAAGTATCTTCTTTGCATAGGCCTCTTGGCATATTGTGATCACCTCTAACTTTTGCTGTACCTCGATTCCAAGGTAGTAACTCAAGAGCCCTAGATCAGTCATCTTGAATAGCTCCTTCATTTGTAGCTTGAAGTTGGCAATCACCTCTTCGTCTACTCCAGTTATCAAAAGATCATCCACATAGATGCCCATTAGTAGACGATCCTTGCCTTCACCTCGCTTGTACATTGCATGCTCCAGTGGGGCTTTCTCAAATCCAAGAGAAATCAATGTACGGTCAAGCTTAATATTCAATGCCCGAGGAGCTTGTCATAGCCTGTACACCGCCTTGTGTAGCTTCAATACCTTGTGATCCTCTCCTTCTTGGATGTACCCCGGTGCTTGCTTCACATACAACTCTTCTTCTAACTCCCCAGTCAAAAATGCGGAGTTCACATCCATATGATGTATCCTCCAAGATTCTTGAGCCGCGAGAGCTATAAGTAGCCTCACCGTGTCCATCCTTGCAAGTGGAGCGAACACTTCTTCGAAGTCCACACTTTTCTCTTGCACGTTTTCTTTAGCCACGAGTCTTGCTTTATGCTTCACCAAGCTCCCTTCGGCATCCTTCTTGACTTTGTACATCCACTTGAGCTCTATGACATTATGTTCATTGGGAACATTCACGAGCTCCCACACTTTGTTGTCTCGGATCGATCCCAACTCTTCATCCATAGCACGACGCCAGCACTCTTCTGTCCTTGCATCTTCAAAAATTTCCGGTTCCTCGATGTGCAAACATTGTTGCCCTTTATACTTCATCTTCATTGAATTTATTCGAAGCGCTTCTTCCCGGGAGAGATCCAATGAGCGTCGTTCGTGTGCTACTAAAGATGACACACTTGCTTCTGAACTTGCCAAAGTTCTATTTTCTGGCGCTCCGGACTCTTTTGAATTTGCTGCTTGTTCATCAGACGAACCAACCAAAGAGGCTGGTGGTCCTTCATGTGCATGACCTTCTAGCTCTCCTGTCACGTGGCCTACTAGTAGTTGGGCCACGGCTGCGCCATCAGCTCTTGTACAGCCTCCTTTTGATCCACGTGACATGCTGGCCTGTTCCAGCCTTCCTGCGGAACGACACCATCAAGACAAGCACTGCCTGCCGTGCTGTACGTGCCCTTGGCCGCTGGTTCCTCCTGCGCGGACGACGCAGCGGAAATTGCTGGCGCGTCCTTTTTTCCTGCCACGCCGTTATTTCCTTGTGCACCGCCCGTGTTGCTCGTCACACCTGGTCCGAGTGCAGCTTGCCCCATGTTGCGTTCTTCTGGGGTGACCACTTCATCACGCCTCGCGTCGTGTTCTTCTGGCGACACATCTTCGCCGTCTTCTAGCGCGATCGCATCATCACGCCTTGTGTCGTGGTCTTCTAGCGCCACGTCTTCGCCTGTTGCTAGCATGACCACACCGTCACGCCTTGCGTCATGGTCTTCTAGCGCCATGAATTCGCCTGGTTTTACTGGCATGACCACACCATCACGCCTTGTGTCATGGTCTTCTGGCGCCACAACATCGCCTGGGTTTAATGGCGCGGATGCACTGACCGGACCCGTGTCCAGCTGACCAAGATCATCTGGATCCTCCTCGTCCACTAGCTCGCACATCAGCATCATATCCCCGTCGTCTCCTTCCTCGGCAATGAGCGCCCGCTGCTTCGGTGCTTCCTCACAGTTAGCCTTGAAGTGACTGAGGAGGCCACACTTATGACACCTCACTTTTCTGATGTCAAATTTCCTCCTCGGTGGTGCAGGCGCATCCTCGTCCTCCGAGTCGGCGAAGTTCTTTCGCGCCGAGCGTTGCTTCCCTTTCCCCTTCTTCTTGCCACCGCTCGTGGATCCGCCTTGCTTTTCTTTCGACAGGGCGATTCATTGCGCCTTTGTCAGCATCAGGTGCTCACTCGCCTCCGCGTCTCTGAAGCTGAGACGAATTCTCTCGTCGTGGGCCTTGAACCTTCCGACGAGATCCTCGATCGTGAGTATTTTCAGGTCGAGACATTGTTCGAACGACGTGACGATCTGAATGTAGTGTGCCGGCACGGCACGCAAAAATCGCCGGACGATCGCAACTTCTTTTAGGGTTGAACCATAGCTGCGTATGCCGTTGACGAGGGTCTTGAGACGGGCGGCAAACTGATCAACCGTCTCACTTTCATCCATCTTCAGGCACTCGTAGCTTCTCATCAGGGACTGAAGGTGTGCTTCCTTGACACGGTCATGACCCTGGTGCAGGATCTTGATGGTCCCCCATGCCTCCTTCGCCGAGTTCTTTCCGACGAAGTGTTGCAGCACATCCTTCGGCATGGCAGAGTAGATCGCTGTTAACGCCTGACGCTCCTTCCGGTACTTCGCCGCGCCCTTTGCGTACTCGGCGCCGTCGGGGTCGACGGCTTCCTAGAACTCCGCTCCCTCCATCGCGACCTCCATGTTCATCGCCCATAGTGTGTAGTCCTCTCGATCTAGGCGGGGGAATTGCGACACCCCCACCATCGGCATCGGCGCTCCCGCTGCCGCCGTCACGATCTCCTTGCCTGTGTTCGACATGATTCTTCGACTGCTTTTCGAGAATCACGTCAATACACCAAAGCTCTAGATACCAATTGTTGGCACTGGTCCCGTACGATGCGACACCGATAAGTACTTTCCGTCGAGGTGGCACACGTGCACAACCGGCTGCTTGATGCGTTCTAGCCGGCCGATGCTTTTGACCAACACACGCACGTACAACACAACCAAGCACTCAGGCAGGTGGATCGAATATGTGGAAGCTAGCTAAACGTACTTGATCGATTGATCTCGCCGGGAACTCATGCACACACACGAAACAATACGAGGAGCTGATGGATAGCAATAGGTGCGTGTCGCACCTAATACTTTATTTCATTGATCTGAGTTGATACAACGTAGGGCTAAGGGGTACTTATATTAGCAAAACAAGCCTACCCTTAGTCCTATTCGGATGATTGCTCCTAGTCCATATCGGACAGGACTCTATGTACGTGGTTAATTCCAACACAGGGATTGGCATTAACTGAAGGAGGCGGAGAGGAAGATCCTTGTGACGCCGTCTTCTGGCTACTGCGATGGCACACGTGGGAGTTTTTCCTTTGAGATTGTGGGGAGGGATTTTGGGAGCAAGCCAGGACGGATTTGAGGCATGGAAAACGTATGGTAACTTATGGTTAGAGGACTTCCCATTGATGCCCACGTAATTGCAGTATTTTCCTCAACTGAGCGTTAGATCTAATCCGTCAATTGTGTGTTTAATAATACGGGTCCACCTAATTGACGGATAGATGTTTCTAATTTTTGTAAGATTTTCTAGCATAATTCTCTTTTTTCTGGTTAACCCATCATTAACTTTTTATATATAATAGATTATCATAATTATTAGAGGAACTAGAAGAACGCCCGTGCGTTGCAACGGGGTCACATTAACTTTAAGAGTTCAATATTAATATACCCATACATATCAAGTGACATTGGTGATTTTTTTTACCATCAAATTCTCACACACACTCTCCCTCCCTCCCTCTTCCTCACTCTCTCTGCCCCTCTCCCCTCTCTCTCTAACACACACACACATATCCATCTTACTGGATACGCGACCATAATCCATCTATTTCACACACACGCGCTAGTGCATAACAATATGGATTATGTGTATTATATTTGCCGCCACAACTGAGGAAATTAATTTCATGTAAATGGGTCAGCCACAGCTCCAAGAATACGTGGAGGAGGTGGCACGGGTCGGCATCGACGCCGTCCGGCGCACACCACGGGCCCGCTTCCAAGTGCGTCTGCGCGCCGACCACCCACGCCGGATCCTTCAAGTGTCGCTTCCACCGCACCAACTCCCAGGGCCAGGGAAGCCGCCCTTCTTCACCCCCTTCACGGCCGCGGCCAACGCGGTGCCGCGGCACCCGGCCTCGCCGTCCTCGTCCCCCGTCACCGTCGCGACCCAGTGACGCAGCCCAAGCATCGGCCTCGAGAATCAAGAACGCTCGACAACGGAGAGGGAAGGGAAGATCATATACATGTCATAAGAAAGGGAGTTTATTTACTGCTCCCTCGATGTATTGTTTCCTTTGTTTGGAGATTGATTACCATCCGTGAGTTAAGGTAAGGTTAATGTGATTGAGCGACTTTTTTGAAAATCAATTATTTGTTTTCTAATTAATGTGATTGAGTGATTTAAGGTAAGGTTAATTAATTTAGATTTGATCTTTAGAGATTGTTCGTGATTGATTCTACATTACCAAATAACTTGCGCCAGTATGGAAAGTTCTGATCTTTTTAGATTTCTTTCATTGTGTGAGAGGGTGACGCAAAAATAAACCGATGAAGTGGGAGGGGGGGACGAAAAAAATCTAAAAAAAACCAACGAAGGTGGGACGAGGTAGCAAAAAAATCATAGGAGGTGGGACGAATGACATAATTAGTAAACAATTTCAGCGACAAAAGGATAAACAAATTGGATTTTTAAAACAAAACTTGCACCTGCACAAGTGGCTCACTCTTCACTTTTTGACAAAAAACTTCCGAATAGCAATCTTGGTGAGTGATCTCGACCAGGTTCGATCGGCATGGCGTGTCGTTCCTCCAGGAGCGGGTGCTGAGAGGAAGGATGGTGAACCACCATTGTCAATCGGCCGGAGCTGCATCGTCATTTGGATCAGAGCATGGACGAAATCGAGATGGTAGAGGTTGAGGAATTTGTAGGACGTGAGGGTTTAGGGTGGGCATCACGAGAACTCACCCATATCTTGGGAGACGGCAGACCCGAGGTGCAGTCGTGTTCGTGCTTCAGGGGCTGCCACGTGCTGTCCTCGCCGCCGTCGCCTGTCGATGCCACTTCAGCGCCACGAGCATGGGACTGAGGGACGAAGGGAATAGAAGGGAAGGAAGCGAGCTAATGACGTACCTATGTTTGGTATGTAATACCCTCAATTAAGAGTAGATATTTTCTTCAAATCGGTTATTTTGTTTCCTAATTAATGTGATTAAGCAATTTAAGGTAAGGTTAATTAATTTAGATTTGATATTTAGAGATTGATCGTGATTGATTCTTTCACATAAAGACATTACTAAAAATAACTTGCACCGGCATGGAAAGTTATGATCCGTTAAGAATATTTTCGTTGTGTGAGAGGGTGACGCGAAACTAAACCGGTGGGGTGGGGGAGGGACGAAAAAAAACCAGCGAAATAAAACGGTTGAAAGTGGTGGGACGAAAATAAACCGTACGAGGCTACCAACTGCTTCATTAGGAGTAGAGATAACGACGGGAGTTTGGGCGTGCAAAGGGACTCGATCGCTGGGTTTTTCTTGGTTTTTCACAGCTGAAGGGGAGGTGGGAGGAAGTACCAAAGAAGTACCAAAAAAGACCGGGTGAGGTGGGACGAAAATAAAACCCAGAACGCGACCTACCAACTGAGACATTAGGAGTAGAGATTACTAGGATACGACCTAGGATTAAAGTTTCCTATATACGCGTTGTTACCAAAATTATTTCTATCAAAAAAATTCACATCCATAGATTCATTATTATTCTCAATCAAAGTAGACAAAGGCATATCATTAAGATCCGAAGAAACACTCTTCATAGCAAATAATTTCATAAGTTCATACATCTTTCCACTCAAAACATTAATCTCTTCTATTGCATGCACTTTTTTATTAGTAGATCTTTGAGTGTGCCATTGAAAATAATTAACCATAATATTATCTAGGAGTTTAGTAGCTTCTCCTAAAGTGATTTTCATAAAAGTGCCTCCTGTGGCCGAATCTAAAAGATTTCTAGAAGCAAAATTCAATCCGGCATAAATTTTTTATATAATCATCCACAAATTCAAACCATGTGTAGGGCAATTACGTATCATTAATTTCATCCTCTCCCAAGCTTGTGCAACATGTTCATGATCAAGTTTCTTAAAATTCATAATATCGTTTCTAAGAGAGATGATCTTAGCGGGAGGAAAATACTTAGAGATAAAAGCATCTTTGCACTTATTCCAAGAATGAATACTATTTTCAGGCAAAGACGAAAACCAAGCTTTAGCACGATCTCTAAGCGAAAAAGGAAATAGCTTCAATTTAACAATATCATTGTCCACATCTTTCTTCTTTTGCATATCACACAAATCAACGAAGCTATTTAGATGGGTAGCGGCATCTTCACTAGGAAGGCCTGCGAATTGATCTTTCATGACAAGATTCAACAAATCAGCATTAATTTCACAAGATTCAGTATCGGTAAGAGGAGCAATCGGAGTGCTAAGAAAATCATTGTTGTTTTTATTGGTAAAGTCACACAATTTAGTATTATCTTGAGCCATCGTGACAAGCAAACAATCCAACACACGAGCAAGAAGCGAGCGAAAAAGAGGAGAACGGAAAGAGAGGGCAAATAATACGGCAAGGGTGAAGTGGGGGAGAGGAAAACGAGAGGCAAATGGTAAATAATGTAACACGGGAGATAAGAGTTTGTGATGGGTACTTGGTATGTTGACTTTTGCATAGACTCCCCGGCAACGGCGCCAGAAATACTTCTTGCTACCTCTTAAGCACTGCGTTGGTTTTCCCTTGAGGAGGAAAGGGTGATGCAGTAAAGTAGCGTAAGTATTTCCCTCCGTTTTTTGAGAACCAAGGTATCAATCTTGTAGGAGGCCACGCCCATGTCCCTCGCACCTACATAAACAAATATAAACCTCGCAACTAACACAATAAAGGGGTTGTCAATCCCTTCACGATCACTTACGAAAGTGAGATCTGATAGATATGATAAGATAATACTTTTGGTATTTTTATGATAAAGACTAAAAGTAAAGAAAACAAAATAATCGGTAATATAAATAGCTTGTTGACGGAAGATTAATATGATGGAAGATAGACCCAGGGGCCATAGGTTTCACTAGTGGCTTCTCTCGAGAGCATAAGTACTACGGTGGGTGAACAAATTACTATTGAGCAATTGATAGAATCGAGACTAGTTATGAGAATATCTAGGTATGATCATGTATATAGGCATCACGTCCGCGACAAGTAGACCGACTCCTGCCTGCATCTACTACTATTACTCCACACATCGACCGTTATCCATCATGCATCTAGAGTATTAAGTTCAAAAGAACAGAGTAACGCTTTAAGTAAGATGACATGATGTAGAGGGATAAACTCATGTAATATGATATAAACCCCATCTTGTTATCCTCGATGGCAACAATGCAATACGTGCCTTGTGTCGGTGTTCTGGGAACGGGGGTTCCCAGACTTGCCTTCCTGCGGCCCACGGCGTGGCTAAGCCAGCAGGCCGTACGGCCCATCTTCATCATCAAGGCATCCAAGACCGTCGCGAGGGGCCAAGCCTCGCGAGGCGGGCAACGCAAGACCTCCTCAAGAGTGGCCTAGTCAGGCAGGCTCACGAGGAGCGGAGATATCAAGGCGGGGCAAACCTCACGAGGCTCACATGACGTGAGCCATGACGATTGGCGCCAGGCGGGCGCCAGCGCGCGCAGCGTCCTTGTTTCCTCTTTGGTGCTAAGGAGGCTAGCGCAGGCGAGGAGTACCGAGGCATCAGGCAAAGGTTGCTATATCGGTGCAACAAGACCAAGACCAGGAGGGCGGCAAGGCGGAGGTCATCGTGGAGCCCAAGATGGCGTCACCACCAGAGCCTTTCGCAGGCGAAGACCACTTTTGTCAGGATAGCTTGTACTAGCTGTCCCCCTTCGAATTTGCCCGCCGCTTTTGGCTCCTTTCCCGCTCAACATTTGGGAAGAGGACCAAGGCCTATATAAGTAGAGCTAGCCACCATAGTAGGGGCATCGGGCAGTTCATCCAGCTCTCACCCGCCAAGCCACAAGCACAAGATCACCTCAACCTCAGGAGGCTGTTCTTTTCTCTATACTGTTCATCATTAGCCCCAGAGGCAATCCACCACCACCACACTGGAGTAGGGTATTACACCATAACGATGGCCCGAACCAGTATAAATCTCGTGTCTTTCTGTGTTGCGAGTTCGTTGAGTTCGTCCACGAGATCTTAGCGAGCTAGGGAGTAGATCGGTAGGAGGGAAAGACTTCGCGCGCACCCCAGTGTTTGAACCTTAAGGGTTTGCCGAAACCCCACATCCTACATTTGGCGCGCTAGGTAGGGGTGCGTCGTAGCTTCCCTTCCATCAGTTCGTCGCTCCGTCGCTCCGTCGTCTCCATGGCGGACGCTCGCCGTGCTCGAGCTGAGCGTCGGGCTGCCCTCACCGCCCGCGTTGCTCAGACGGCTCCCGTCGATGGGCCACCTCGTCGTTCTCCGTCTCCCGCCGCCAACGCTGCCACTGGCCCGGCGGGGAGCCAGGAGCAGGCGTCCTCGCTGCATCCTTCGGTGTGGCAGGACGGCCGCACCGCCACTCCATCACTGACCCCAGCCGGTTCTTCGTCTCACGATCGTCGCGCTCCCATGGAGGCACGGGCCGCACTCCTCGCCGCAAACAAACTTCTGCGCTACCGCCCGGTCGACGACCTCTACGAGGAATGGCTCGACCGCGTCGCCGAGCTCGTCCGCGCAGCAGGGGGCTCTCCGGCGCCGTCCCTCTCTCTACCTCACCCTCAGCCAGCCACGGGCGATGAGGCTCATGGAGCGCCTCCGCCACCTCTGCCCCAAGACGGTGCCTTGGCACCAAGGCGCGCGGCCCCACGACGTGATTCAGCACGCCTAGTGCCCGCGCGCGAAGAAAGAAGCTGCCAGGAAATCCCTCAGCCGTGAGAAGCCGCGCCCGCGCTTCCCGCGCCACCTCGTCAAGACCGCGCACCGCCAGCGGCGGCACCACGCGGACCTCGTCAAGACCAAGCTCCGCCTCTGAAGCAGGCCCCAGCAACCACGGCCGACTGTCGCGCCTTCACCCCCGAGCTGCGTATCGTCGTCTGGCCAGGCAAGTTCAAGCCGGATCTGCCTCCTCGCTACGACGACACCGCCGACCCCGCGGAGTTCCTGCAGCTCTATGAGCTGAGCATCGAAGCAGCCAACGGCGATGAGAAAGTCATGGAGAACTGGTTTCCCATGGATCTCAAGGATGGAGCCCGCTCCTAGCTCCTGAACCTACAGCACGGCTCGATCTCCTCCTGGGACGAGATGCGCGACCGCTTCGTCGCCAACTTCCAGGCACTCCGACGACCCGCTGGCGCATGGCGACTGTGCCGCATCAAGCAACAACCAGGAGAGACCCTCCAGAAGCACATCCAGCGCTTCAACAACACCCGCCTCAAGATCCCCAAGGTCACGGACGAGGCCATCATCTCGGCGTTCTCAGACGGCGTCCGTGACGTCAAGATGAAGGAAGAGCTCGCTATCCACGAGGAGCTCTACACATCTCAGGAGCTGTTCAACCTGGCGACCAAGTGCTCAAGAGCTGAGGAGGGGAGCCTCTCTCTCGTTGAGCTGCCAGCCGCGGGTGCAGAGGAGAAGAAAGCCAAGGCCAAGGACGTGAAGCGCAAGGAAGCAGCAGCACTGGCAGCGGAGCCTGACACCAAGCAGGGCAGAGATCAGCCCAAGTCATCCAAGAACAGCAGACCATTCTGCGCCTTCCACAACCTGAACACCCACAACACCAGTGACTGTCAAGAGCTCAGAGCCATACGAGAAGGATGCTTCGGTCGACGCCCCGAGCGCAGCGACCGGGGCTACGGCCGAGGAGGAGGACGTGGAGGCGGACGCTGGGACGACCGTGGCCAACGCCAGGAGTGGCGCGACAGGCCTCGCGAGGACCGCTGGCAGGACCATCCTCGCGAGGGCGCCTGGAGGGACCAGCCTCGTGAGGATCGGCCCCAAGGCAATGCTGGTCTTCCCCCGCTACCGCCACTAAGAAGGAACGACGACCACCATCAGGACAAGGGGGCTGGGGGCTTCCAGGAGCCGCGCGCAATCGCATGCATCTTGGGCGGCGCCCAGGCCCCAGCCTCTCAGCGCATCTTCAAATAGTTCGCTCGCGAGGTGAACGCGGTGCTCCCCAAGCTTGAAGCCACGCGCCCGCTCAAGTGGTCCCAATGCGCCATCACTTTCAACTCGGCAGATCAGCTCAAGTGCGCGGCGACCGCCGGCACCCTCCCGATGTTGTGTTCCCCAGTCATCAGCAATGTGCAGGTTACCAAGACCCTCATCGACGGCGGCGCAGGGCTCAACGTCCTGTCCGTCGACATGTTCGACAACCTCCAAGTGCCATACGAGAAGCTCCAGTCCACCAAACCTCTCTTAGGAGTGACCGGCGGTTCCACCACACCGATAGGGCAAGTCCGCCTGCCTGTCACCTTCGTAGAATGCAAGAACTACCGCACCGAGCTCATCGACTTCGACGTCGCGCACATCCGCCTGCCGTACAACGCCATCCTCGGGTATCCGGCCCTGGCCAAGTTCATGGCAGTCACCCATCACGGCTACAACGTCCTCAAGATGCCAGGAAGCAGAGGAATCATCACGGTCCCATGTGAAGAGAGATATGCGGTGTACTCCCTTGAGCGCGCCTTCCAAGCTACAACAATCGACGACCCTAACGGCAGAAGCGAGGGCCCCTCGGAGACCATCCCCAAGAAGAAGCAGCTGCACCGCGCAGGACCTCAGGAGGATGGCATCGCGGTAGGAGCCTCATCAGGATCAGCGTCCGTTCCGGGGGCGCCTCCCTCCATCGCATAGGAAGGCGCGCCCAGCGCCCTCCTCGGGCAGAGCTCAGGGGCTCTCTTCTGGAGGGCTTCAGACCTTGCCAGCCTCACGAGGGAGGCGTTTGGGCACCACTTGGAGGCGTTCTTCATGGCACGTGTCCCTCAGGAGAGCACAGGGCAAGGAGTGCCCACCACTCAGGAGTTCATCACCAAGACCACTCAGGAACTGCAAGATGCAAGAGCCATGCGCGGCGACAGCCGCTCACGAGGCGCAGCTCCCCATCCTGGCGAGAATGCTGGGCTGCGTGTCTGCATCGATGTTCCAGGGCTCAACAGGGCCACATCTCAGGAGCGCTTCTGGCCTTCGCGTGTGGGCCGCTGCGAGGGCCCGCCAGATAGCTACATTCGCATGCCCTTCGGCTTGCCGAGTGTGGCGTCAACCTATCAGCGCAACATGCGGCGAGTCCTGGCGGCTCAGGAGGCCAGGTACCACGCCGTCCTGGAGGAAATGGAGACGGTCTTCAGGGAACCTCCCGAGCCCCAGAGCCTCCCGAGGCTCAGGGCTCCGGTGGCTCATGAGGAGTCATTTCTTCGACGTACGCCTTCAGCTGCACCAACTCTACTTCGTCTATAGAACCAGGTGACATCTTCCAAGCTCGTTTAGCTGGGAGCACCCCTCGGGCTGCATTATTCCCAGGCCACGTGGGTCTGTCCCTGCGGCATGTATCCCTTTTGCTTATGTCTTTAGCTTACATTGCTGGGGGCGCCCCTCGGGCTGCATCATCCCCAAGCCGCTCGGGCCGGACCCAGTGGCATGTATCTTCCCGCATTTACCCAAGTTGAGTTGCTTTCCATGCTTAACCTGCTTACGGCTATCACCTGCTCGACCATCGCCTCCCACGAGGGCCTTCTCACAGGCACGACGTTGGTGCATGGGTCTGTCCCTGCCACGTCGACAAATCTGAGCGGTCGAGCTCTGGCTCGCGGCACGTCCCGTGCACGTCACCTCACCAGGCCCTCAGTGCCTTCACTTCATCCAGAGCAACCAGCGGCAGGCTGACAGCTGGAACGGCAAACCATGTTTTTGCTTGTGCCTGTTCACAGGGATCCCATGGGAAGGATAGCAGGCGGCACCACGAGTATCTTTTTCTCTCGTGCAATTCACTTGCGCGTTAAAAGGGGGGCTCCTGAGCATCGCGACTCAGGAGCTCTTACTGGCTCTCCAGCCCTCACCCCCTGGCCTTGACCACGACATCGCAACCTGGCATACGAGTGGCGGCTGAGCTCGCTCGAGGGCCGGGACCTAAGGACGTAGAGCACTAAGGAGAGCATGGGGGGAGGGAAACTCGTATGGGCCGGCCTAGCTATGCCGCACAAGTAGGCGCGTAGCCCTGGCGCAACGCCAGGAGTCGGCACGAAATCAACAAGATAAGTCCCGCCCTTGGATCGGCTGAATGTTTGGGCCTAATGATCACTCACGCCTTGCCGCAACCCCGTTGCGGCCACGTCGACTCCCTTTCTTGCCTTACCATGGCTGCTTGAGCGCTAAGGGGGACCTCCTGAGCATCGTGCCTCAGGGGCTCTTACTGGACCTCGGGCCGAACACCTCCTGGACTTGACCACGACACGCGACCTGGCATACCAGCGACGGCTGTAGCCTGCCTGGGGACTGGTACCTGTCAGCGTAGAGCAACAAGCTATCGCGAGGAAAGAAAGGGGGGACTTAGCCTTAACAGGACATGCGTTCACCAAATTCTCATAACAGGGAAGATAGGCACAAAAGACATTACAGACCCTTACATGCCCCCACGGGGTAATTCATGATTCTTCGCAGGGAACAAAAGCTAAAACTAAGGGGGATCCTATCTACACCCTCCCGTGGCAGACGCCATCATCAACAGTGGGCCACGGGAGGCCGGCGCCAACCCCATCTAGATCAACGACGGCCGGACGCTGCGGCTCTGCTCCGAGCGCGGCGAGAGCTCGGGGGCACGTAGCTGTCATCGCTCGTCTCCGGAGTCTCATAGAGCTCAGGAGAGCTACTGGACTCCCAAGGGCTGCTGCTGCTGGAGTGGCCACGAGCGGAGCGCGCGTCAGCTTGACGCTCCTCTCCGGAGCAGCACTCCAGGCGGCGGCCCTCAACATCAAAGACCTTGACAAAGAGCGGGGAGACGCCGTCGAACTCAAAGTGGATCGTGAGGGCACCCCTCGCACAGCAGACCCGTGCGATCTCGCCCTAGCCGCGAGTCATGAAGATCTTGCCGCCGTGGACCGCTTTGATCTCTGCTCCGGTCTCCGGGGCGCTGCAGTCGGCGTGTTATAACCAGAGCTCGAGAGGCCCCCTCGGCAACATCACGTCGGAAAAGAACCGCAGGAAGCGGATCCAGGAGCTTGGAGGCATCGGCGTCCACAGCACCAGCTCGCGCGAGGAGTCCGTGGCATGGATTCCGAGGGCGACGGTGCGCGTCGCTGAGGCGCGGCGACCCCGGACGCGGCGTGGGTGGCGCTGCTCGTCGCTCAGTCCTCCTGAGCCCTCGGCTCGGGCGTACAAGGGTAGCGGATACCCCGGAGGAGGCCGCTCGCACCAAGGCCTCGTCACCACCTGCATCGCCGCTTCATCATGACGGTGGACCGACCTCTTCTTCGGTGGAAGTGGCCCCGGGTCATCCCGGGGAGCCTTTCCCTCCTCTTTGGTAGAAAACCTTCTGATAGGCGCCATTGTTGTTAGCAGTGGAGCAAGGAGGAAGAAGCAAGCAAGCGAGGAAGAGATGGGCGACGGGGGCTCCGCCCCCTTCCCCATTTATAATGGAAGAAGGCCAACCGGCGCCTCCCACGATCGCAGGTAATGATGGTTTTCCTTGCATGTCGCAGGGACTTGTCAAGTCGTGCAGTTGCCGAGGCAGCGTGGGGAAGCGGAGACTCCTACCTCTTGAGCACTGCGTTGGATTTTCCCCGAAGAGGAGAGGATGATGCTGCAAAGTAGCGTAAGTATTTCCCTCAGTTTTTGAGAACCAAGGTATCAATCCAGTAGGAGGCCACGCACAAGTCCCTCGTACCTGCACAAAACAATAGCTCCTCGCAACCAACGTGATTAGGGGTTGTCAATCCCTTCACGGTCACTTACGAGAGTGAGATCTGATAGAGATGATAAATAATATTTTTGGTATTTTTGATATAGAGATGCAAAGTAAAAAGTAAAAGGCAAAGTAAAAAACAATGCAAGTATTAAAGTGATGGAGATTGATATGATGAGAATAGACCTGGGGGCCATAGGTTTCACTAGTGGCTTCTCTCAAGAGCATAAGTACTCTACGGTGGGTGAACAAATTACTGTTGAGCAATTGACAGAATTGAGCATAGTTATGAGAATATCTAGGTATGATCATGTATATAGGCATCACGTCCGAGACAAGTAGACCGACTCCTGCCTGCATCTACTACTATTACTCCACTCATCGACCACTATCCAGCATGCATCTAGAGTATTAAGTTAAAAACAGAGTAACGCCTTAAGCAAGATGACATGATGTAGAGGGATAAATTCATGCAATATGATAAATACCCCATCTTGTTATCCTCGATGGCAACAATACAATACGCACCTTGCTGCCCCTTCTGTCACTGGGAAAGGACACCGCAAGATTGAACCCAAAGCTAAGAACTTCTCCCATTGCAAGAAAAACCAATCTAGTAGGCCAAACCAAACGGATAATTCGAAGAGACTTGCAAAGATAACCAATCATACATAAAAGAATTCAGAGAAGATTCAAATATTGCTCATAGATAATCTTGATCATAAACCCACAATTCATCGGTCTCAACAAACACACCGCAAAAGGAAGATTACATCGAATAGATCTCCACGAGAGAGGGGGAGAACATTGTATTGAGATCCAAAAAGAGAGAAGAAGCCATCTAGCTACTAGCTATGGACCCTAAGGTCTGAAGTAAACTACTCACACTTCATCGGAGGGGCTATGGTGATGATGTAGAAGCCCTCCATGGTGGATGCCCCCTCCGGCGGAGCTCCGGAACAGGCCCCAAGATGGGATCTCGTGGATACAGAAAGTTGCGGCGGTAGAATTAGGTTTTTGGCTCCTTCTCTGATCGTTTGGGGATACATAGGTATATATAGGAGGAAGGAGTGCGTCGGTGGAGCAACAGGGGCCCACGAGGCGGGGGACGTGCCACTGGGGGCCCCACCCTCGTGACCGCCTCTGTTACTTCTTGGAGTAGGGTCCAAGTCTCTGGATCACGTTCGGTGAGAAAATCACGTTCCGAAGGTTTCATTCCGTTTGGACTCCGTTTGATATTCCGTTTCTTGAAACACTAAAATAGGCAAAAAACAGCAATTACAGGCTGGGCCTCCGGTTAATAGGTTAGTCCCAAAAATAATATAAAAGTGGAAAATAAAGCCCAATATAGTCCAAAACAGTTGATAAAGTAGCATGGAGCAATCAAAATTATAGATACGTTGGAGACGATCGGGCATCCCAAGCTTAATACCTGCTCGTCCTCGAGTAGGTAAATGATAAAAAGAGAATTTTTGATGCGGAGTGATACTTTGGCATAATTTCAATGCAAATCTTCTTTAATTGCGGTATGAATATTCAGATTCGAAAGATTCAATACAGAAGTTCATATTGACATAAAAATAGTAATACTTCAAGCATAGTAACTAAGCAATTATGTCTTCTCAAAATAACATGGCCAAAGAAAGTTATCCCTACAAAATCATATAGTCTGGCTATGCTCCATCTTCCCCACATAAAATATTTAAATCATGCACAACCCCGATGACAAGCCAAACAATTGTTTCATACTTTAACATTTTCAAAACTTTTTCAATCTTCACGCAATACATGAGCGTGAGCCATGGATATAGCACTATATGTGGAATAGAATGGTGGTTGTGGAGAAGACAAAAAGGGAGAAGATAGTCTCACATCAACTAGGCGTATCAATGGGCTATGAAGGTGCCCATCAATATATATCAATGTGAGTGAGTAGGGATTGCCATGCAACGGATGCACTAGGGCCATAAGTATATGAAAGCTCAACAAAAGAAACTAAGTGGGTGTGCATCCAACTCGCTTGCTCACGAAGACCTAGGGCATTTGAGGAAGCCCATCATTGGAATATACAAGCCAAGTTCTATAATGAAAAATTCCCACTAGTATATGAAAGTGACAAAATGAGAGACTCTCTATCATGAAGATCTTGGTGCTACTTTGAAGCACAAGTGTGGTAAAAGGATAGTAGCATCGTCCCTTTTCTCTTTTTCTCTCATATTTTTTTATTTGGGACTTTTCTCTTTCATTTTTCTCTTTTTTTTTTAATTTTTGTTCGGAGTCTCATCCCGACTTGTGGGGGAATCATGGTCTCCATCATCCTTCCCTCACTTGGGACAATGCTCTAAAGAATGATGATCATCACACTTTTATTTTTCTTACAACTGAACAATTACAACTCGATTCTTAGAACAAAGTATGACTCCATATGAATGCCTCCGGCAGTGTACCGGGATATGCAATGAATCAAGAGTGACATGTATGAAAGAATTATGAACGGTGGCTTTGCCACAAATACGATGTCAACTACATGATCATGCTAGCAATATGACAATGATGGAGCGTGTCATAATAAATGGAACGGTGGAAAGTTGCATGGCAATATATCTCGGAATGGATATGGAAATGCCATGATAGGTAGGTATGGTGGCTGTTTTGAGGAAGATATATGGTGGGTGTATGATACCGGCGAAAAGTGCGCGGTATTAGAGAGGCTAGCAATGGTGGAAGGATGGGAAAAAGTGCGTATAATCCATGGACTCAACATTAGTCATAAAGTACTCATATACTTATTGCAAAAATCTAGAAGTTATCAAAGCAAAGTATTACGCGCATGCTCCTAGGGGGATAGATTTGTAGGAAAAGACCATCGCTCGTCCCCGACCGCCACTCATAAGGAAGACAATCAATAAATAAATCATGCTCCGAGTTCATCACATAACGGTTCACCATACGTGCATGCTACGGGAATCGCAAACTTCAACACAAGTATTCTTTAAATTCGCAACTACTCAACTAGCATGACTCTCATATCACCATCTTCATATCTCAAAACAATTATCAAGCATCAAACTTTTCTTAGTATTCAACGCACTCAAAAGAAAGTTTCACATATCTTGAATACCAAGTATATTAATATTAAGCAAATTACCATGCTATTAACGACTCTCAAAATAATCTAAGTGATGCATGAGAGATCAATAGTTTCTTTAAAACAAATCCACCACCGTGCTCTAAAAGATCTAAGTGAAGCACTAGAGCAAAAGTTATCACGCTCAAAAGATATATGTGAAGCACTATGAGCAAAACTATCAAGCTCAAAAGATATAAGTGAAGCACATAGAGTATTCTATCAAATTCCAATTTATGTATGGCTCTCTCAAAAGGTGTGTACAGCAAGGATGATTGTGGTAAACTAACAAACAAAGACACAAATAATACAAGACGCTCCAAGCAAAACACATAACATGTGGTGAATAAAAATATAGCTAAAAGTAAATTACCGATGGAAGTAGACGAAAGAGGGGATGCCTTCCGGGGCATCCCTAGGCTTTGACTTTTTGGTGTCCTTGGATTATCTTGGGGGTGCCATGGGCATCCCCAAGCTTAGGCTCTTGCACTCCTTGTTCCATAATCCATCAAAAGAATTTACCCAAAACTTGAAAAATTCACAACACAAAACTCAATAGAAATCTCGTGAGCTCCGTTAGAGAAAGAAAACAAAAGACTACTTTAAGGTACTGTAATGAACTCATTCTTTATTTATATTGGTGTTAAACCTAATGTATTCCAACTTTTCATAACATCTTTGGCATGTTGCAGTCACTTGTTTCACTTTTTATTAACTGTCAAATTGTAATTGCTTCACCAGGTCTGCGTCCAAAAAGAAAAATAGAGCTATAAACAAAGGAATATGTTTGTGCAAGTAGATGGCTGATCGGTGTCTTACCTGGAAGTTTCTCAGGTTGGGTGTAGCATATGCCGTGCTCGCTGTCGATGGTTGGTATGAACAAATCGATGAGAGACTGAAATCTCGCTCTGTCAGCACTCACTTTGGCCTCAAGGTGCTTGATCAGCTCTGATCCGTGGGATCGAACTTGACGCCACCAGCAGCACCGCCAATCCTCTTCGACTTGCATCGGTAATTCCAGTTATATGGTACTCAATGTATGATCAATCGACTGTTTTAAGTGAATGATGAAAGATTTTGACAGATAAGTGGTACTCCAAATCTGAAGTCCGAATACCCGAAACACGCCGGGATTCTTGTGTCACCTCACGCAGAGTGTGTTGTCACGTCAATTCAATGTATGGACGTGATGAATAATTTGACCGGCATATACTAGTACTGCTACTGTACTACTTACTAGTCATATTTAGTGTCACAATTTATACATAGGTTTAACTAACAAGTACACACTTGAAGCCTAACTGATATATATATTGGCTTCTGCACAACATCTCCATCATCTTTATCAGTACATCCTACGCAGGTGAGTTAGGATGCACTTGATCCCAGGAAGGTATCTATCCTTCAAACCAGAAGAGTGCTTCAAGCTAACAACAATACATAATATCCAACAAAAGAGGGTCGTGCTACAGCAGCAGAATACATGGCTCAGTCTAGATATCAGCACGAATCAAGTTGTGCATATTTGCTGGTGGCATGAACCACATCGCCGCATGTCGGGTTTGCAAAAGCCATCCATCGCATGGAAGCTTGATGACTTTCACACACTGAAGATTATCTGGCAACAAGCTGTGTCGACCGATCTCTGGATGTGGTGATTCATGAAACCCATGGTATGATGTGTAAACACAACCCCCCTCGCGAATGGAAGTTGCATAGCACAGTAATCATCGCTGGTGATATGATCGATGATTGGTTGGATGATCGGATAACTGAGCCCGAGGAATAAGGAGTGGTTTCCGAGGCTGTAAACCCGCCTCCAGTTGAATACGCCTGGCCCAACGGAGCTGGGATATTTCTCGAACACGAAGCAGCCATAGCCATCAATGTCACGAACGCCCCACGCATTGTACTGCATGTGGTTTGATGTAATGGTTTGGTCAATTTGGTACGTGCGAATGAGCATCAAATGACCGCCGTCAGCTGAATGAGCGATAAACCACCACCCATTGGCTGGTATGATTCCAGGTCCTGGAATCATGAAGGCCAGCGCATTTGCATCTGCTGCAACAATTCAAAATGGAGACCAAAAGGACAAAAACAAACAATCATGTTCAGAGTATGTCTGGAATTAAGATTATTATAACAGTGACACATATCATATAGATAGATAATTGCAATGCCGTGGTCATAATCATACCCCAAGTTAAAAAAATAAGCCAATGGCTTTCATATTCTAGCAATATGTCATGGTTCAAACATCATGTAACAATGAGAGGAAAACAGCTATGACAGCGCCTACTCATATTCTACCATAGCACTTACTACTACTATTCTCATATCAACTCTAAGCAATAACATGCGTTGTTATAAAAATCTTGTAAACGAGAGTAACATATAGCAATCATGATGTTATGCTCATAATATGTATTCTAACAATCATTAGATGCCAATTGTTCTCATATCAACTCTAACAATAACATGTGTGGTCATAAAAATCTAGGAAATGAGAGGAACATATAGCAATGATGTGGTTATAGACATGGTATGCATTCTAAATTTGTAACAAATGAACAGACAGTCGTATTCATAAGGTAAAGATGAGATGAGATAGAACAATTACACGATGATAGATTCCACCAGTATAGGTAGCCAATCTGTGTGTCGACCGCGTAAACGATGCCATCGTGCACTATAGCATCAAACAGAAATGTTGCCTCAACAGGATTGATGATGATCCATAACCATGTATGGCGACCGGATTCCAGATAGACTAATCCCATGTTGAACAAGGCAATGAGCTTGTAATCCATGTAGTCTTCTGATGGTGTGGGCACGCCGCAGATTACAACTTTCGCAAGCAGAGGTCGAGCCAAAAGCTTGACGCGTCTCGTCTTGCAGAGGCGGAGTGTCGGCAGGCCGCAAGGCTCGATGGCGGCGGTATCCAACGATGGAAGGGTGATCTCTCGCTGGGTGTATATATCCACGAGACGCCGCGGACTACCGGTGTGGTGGATGAGGAAGATCCAATTGGCCTTCATGCACGCCCAGTAGTGGCCGCGCATGAAGGACAGGTGGACGGGTAGTGGTAGCATGTCGAGGGGCAACCTCCGTAGGATCGTCAAGTCGGTGTCTGGGCCACCTGCGAGGATAGGGCATCAGCAAGCAGGGTGTCTTGATAAGAGCCGGTCTGTTGCACCCAAGTAGACGGTACAAAGACACCTAGCATGCGGCCAGACGGACGGTGCTGAGTAGGTCCATACGACTACTGATCTGCTCCAAGAGAACATCGGGGAGGGAATTCCAATCACGGCTTTGCGTGTCAGTCGGTTCTGCCATTGGGGTTTTCGGTGCCTGCGAGCCAGCGGGGAAGTTGATTCGGGTGGGCGAGCGAAGGAGCTTCTTGTCGTGGGGCCGAGCAGTGAGCGGGGGGATATGGTACGCGCGAGCTACCAAGGAAGATGGCGCGGGCAGGCAAGCAGTGAGCGGGGGTAAATGGTGTGCGGCCGACGATGGGGAAGAGAGGAGGAAGAAGAAGAGAGGAGGAAGAAGAGTGGCAGACGGGGAAGAAAGTGCATTCAATCTCAATTCTACTAGTACTACTACTAGGATATACCATCCTTCGGCGTGTAAATAGTTACACTGATGACATGTGGGTCTACCACAACAGGGCCCATATGTCAGTTAATGGAGCATGAGAGGTGCGAGGCGTATTCTTGAAGCGTGCTCTACTGGCAAACATGATGGCAGTACTGGGTAAGGCTGATTTAGTAACACCAACATGCTGGTTCAACTTATTAATTACGTGTCCCATCTGTTGCAGCGTGTATTGTCACTTCACTGCCAAGACTAGTTGAATAGTTCTCTCTGACCGAGATGGGGAGTAATGGATCGCGAGGACTTCCTTTCTACAGTATCCCTATGCCTCTACGCTCACTTCACTCATTTTGCTCCGTACCTAGTCACTTGTTGAAATCTGCAGAAAGACAAATACTCCATATTTGGGAACAAAGGGTGGCTTTTACTCCGTACTATTTGGGAACAGAGGGAGTATCACCATATGGAGGGAACAGAGGAAGCTTGAAATATGAACATGTCAATGGGAGGGAGTAAGCCCCATGCATGCATGCATGCAACATGCAACACTCACACGTACACATGGACGCACGCAACACTCACGCACCCATGCGGCACACAGCACACGACACAACACACACGCTCACGCTCAAGTGCTCAACCTACTCCCTACGTCCGTGAAAGACTGTACATTTAGTGATTTACACATTGACCAGGGCATAATTAACGCCCAAAAGTAGCAGACTTATGTGTGCATGCGACCATTGAGATAAGAAGACTAAATGAAGGCCGTTGCATGCTGTAATTAAGGATAGACATGTAGCCTATACCTACAGCACAAGTTGGTGCATTAGTCAATCAACATCGATTTAGATTAAAGGCTAAATGCATTGGAAGTGTAGATGTACATCATGTACTACACTCTTTGTTTTATAGCCGATGTAAACTCTTTGTTGGAAGACCGAGGGAGGACACGTGCATGCACTCACATACACAGCCAGGGCTGTTCGCGCGCAAGGGTTGGACTCATGTCGCGCCTGCGTAAAGTTTTGTTTAACTGATTTCTTTGCTCTGCCAACTGACAGGTAGGACCGAGAAACCAAGTGACAATTTAACCAGTCAACAAAGTGCCACGTCGACTATGTGGCCGGTCACTAGGGTGCAATACGGTGCTCTACGATGAGCTAGTGATCGTATAATCTCCGCAAAACTATATATAGTGACCGTAAAGAGCGTATTGATACATACATTGACCGCCAGTGTATTTTTATCATTTCAAATTAAGCCATCTTAATCGGAAAGGACGCAGTATGGACTACTACTACTAGTACTAGTACTGCTTTGACGTGTCCCGTCAACTCGCCGAACGAGGAGAAGCTTGCTTACTACGCCTCTCCTCGCCGCAGCGCTGTGGTTCACAGGACAAGGAGAGGTTTTGACTACTGCGCCTCTCCTCTCCCTCTCCCTCGCCCTCGCCCTTGCGGTGGGCGTGCAGCAGTTCAATCGGTGTCGATTGCGAAGCATATTGTCTTGTAGTATCATCATTGTTGGACCTTCGAAGAGGCGAAGAGCCAATTGCAAGGTTCACACGAGTACGAACTGTTGAACCTCCCGAAGAGGCAAAGAGCCAAGCGCAAGGTTTTATAGGAGTTATCGTCCTAGTAGGAGTGTACTACAACTATAGCGAACGATGCTACTGTATGATGCCGCCACGTCACGTATATCCAAAGCCGTGCCACTCTTTTTCTCAAAGAGCGTGTTGGAGCCCGTGCAACAACCACACAAGTTGCACGTACACATAACACATTTACTAGTAATAAATTCTAAAGGACAAATTCCAGTATGCCACACAAGTTCATCTCCAATTCATGTGATAAATTTGTGCACGACTAGTCTACATATATTCACAGCGCTACCGTTCACAATTACCATACTCCACTTACACATTATAGATGGGCTACATGTCCTCCTCCAGGTTCCAGTCCCAGGTGTTCTTCATGGATGGCGCGATCCATAGCAGTGGGCAACGGGAATCATTGTCGCAGCTTTCTAGTCCGGTTCCACACGATGGAGACTCATCCAAGCTGAAGCGGCATAAATCAGGGATAGCGTGTCCCAGCATGTCGTTCATCCGGCGGTGCGCACTGAAGACACAACCATGCTTCATGAACGGCAGGCCTTCGTGTCGTGCACGGAAGGTGGCATCCGCTTCACAATGGGGTAGCTATTCCCGATGAAAAGCGAGTACTTTCCAAGAGTGTTCTTTGGCACCCACGTAGCATCACGGGGGTCAAACTCGGCGCCGTTCATCTGGTACACGCGACATCCCAGATCTGGACACATGGTGACGTATATAGTCAAGGTCCATGCATAATAACACTACTAGGAAAAGGGCTATAGATAGGATTGATACTAATGGCGCGCCGAGGAACCAGTGCGCCACTACTATATACTAATGGCGCACCAGTCGCTGATGCGCCATTAGTGTGGAAGACACTAATGGCGCACCAGAGACATGGTGCGCCACTAGTATTAAATGTTTTTCATTTTTCCATACATACTAATGGCGCATCAGGTCGAAGTGCGCCATTACTAGTTCTAACTAGTAATGGCGCACGAGGCAGATCGTGCGCCATTACTGTATTTTTTTATTCTTTTTTTTGCAAAACTACTAATGGCGCACTCTGGCCAGGTGCGCCATTACTAGTTTAGACTAGTAATGGCGCACTATGACCAGGTGCGCCATTAGTATATATATATATATATATATATATATATATATATATATATATATATATATATATATATATATATATATATATATATATATATATATATATATATATATATATATATATATATATATTATTTTTTACTTTTCTGCAACACTACTAATGGCGCACCACCTGCAGGTGCGCCATTAGTAACCAGGGTTACTAATGGCGCATTTGTTGCTGATGCGCCATTAGTAACCTGGGACCCCAACAAGATATTTTGGACAGCCCCACACCTACCCACTCACTTTCCCCACTTCATTCCCTCCACCTCCGTCTCCAAGCTTTCGGCTACCTCCTCCTCCTCACCTCATTTCCACCATAGATTCATCAAAATTAAGTGGTGAAATTACCTTTTTTTGATAGGTAAGTAAGGGGAAAGCTATCTTCATGATGTAGATCTACTTTTTTTCTCCCTAGCTCGCTCCAACAACGTGCACATGCACTTTTTGTGGCTTAGCTAGATCTATGTATGTTTGTGGTGTTGCTTGTGTTTGTGGTGTTGCATATATGTTTGTGTTTGCAGGTACGGTATTTGAAATCGATAGTTGCCAATATTTTGCGGAATGATGATTCATTTCCGTTTGGCGAGAATTTTGGCACTATGCATTCTTTTAGTCCTATTTTTAGGGAAGGTCATGCCAAATTTTTCTTGGTTCTAAAATATCGTTTTGCTCTACCCGCAGCGACCATGGTCCGCATGATGACCGAAGGCATCGTGAATAGGTTTTTGAGCTCATGAAGGCGAGATGCTTCAAAAGAACGAGATGGAGATAAGATGTCCGTGTCGAAGATGCAAGCTGAAGAGCCTTATTGCGGATCCGGATTCCGGGCAGGTGCGGAACCACCAGCTCTTGCGTGGTTTCATGGATGGCTATCGGTGGCAAGGTGATGAAGATGACTATGAAATCGTCCATGGGGGCGGGCAAGAAATGAGGAAGGGCAACAAGACAAGTACCACCTTGGCGAGGGAGGCGAGAAGGCGAAGAATCTCGAGGACATGATCACGGCGGTGATCTTGTACACGATCATCATGTAGAAGATGTCGTACATGATGATGAGGAAGATCAAGGCGAAGGGCATGATCATGAAGATGAAGATGCCGAGCATACGACGATGGAGGCTGGGTGCAGGACCCTCATATTCAAGAGCTGCTTCTCAAGCGGACGGATAACGCAAGAGCTGCCGCCGAGAGAAAGCCAAGCTGGATCATTTGGAGATAGACGCGGTTACTCCATTGTATGAAGGATGCAGGCCCGAGGATACCCGCTGAAAGTAATTCTCATGGCTCGGAGATGAAGGTAAAACAAAAATGGTAGCGCGATGCTTCGGCGAGAACATGTCATTCAGCACTAACGTCTTCCCAAGGGGAACAAGTGCCCGACCAGTTTCGAGGAGGCGAAGAAAATCGTGTGTCCTCTGGATTTACCACATGTGAAATACCATGTGTGCATGAACAATTGCATCATTTATCGGGACGAGCACGCGGAGTCTACCATATGTCCGGTGTGCGGCGTCACTCGATACAAGAAGAGGAAGAAAGCTCCTCGAAAATCGGTGTGGTACTTTCCGATCACTCCTCGTCTGCAGCGGTATTTCGCGGACCCTAAGGTAGCAAAGCTCCTGCGTGGCACAGCGGATAGGGAGGAGAAGAAGCGGGAAGATGCGGAAATGATCCGGAGATAAATAAAAAGACAAGATGCTGAGTCACCCTAAGGATGCGAGCGGTGGCAAGCGTTGAACTTCAAATACCCAGAATTTGGGAAGGATCCAAGAACATCGTCTTTGGCGCGAGCAATCGATGGAGTCAATCCATTTGGCAGCAGAGAAGCACACATAGCACCTGGCCTGTGTTTGTGTGGATGTACAACCTTCCCCCTGGTTGTGCATGAAGAGGAAGTACATTCACATGAGTATGCTAATTGAAGGGCGAAACAACCAGGAACGACATCAATCATATCTGGGGCTCTTTGAAGGAGGAGCTAGACACGCTGTGGAAAACGCCAGCCAATACGTGGGAGGCCGCAGAGAAAGAATATTTCCCTATGAGAGCCGCCTTTGCTCACGACGGTGCACGACTATCTCGATTACGGATATCTCGGGGCGTAGTCCACGGATTTTCGGATGCGTAAGGTGCATGGATGACACAACGTATCGCCAGCTAGATAGAGAACCCGGGTCTTCGAAAACCGTGTTTATGGGACATCGAAGGTGGCTTCGCGACGATGACCCATGGAGGAAACGCAAGTATCTGTTCGATGGTGAAACCGAACCCCGAAAACGCCCTGTACGAGGCGGTGAGGAAATAGACGAGCTGTTGAAAAATTGGAAAGACTGCCCACCGGAAAGAAGCAAAAGGCGCCAGAGCCGGGAAAGAAGCGAAAGGCGCTAGAGCCGCTGCTGAAGGTATGGAAAACGAGGTCTGTTTTATGGGACTTGCCGTACTGGAAGATCCACCGTGTGCCTCACAGCCTTGATGTCATGCATATCACGAAGAACGTGTGAGAGTCTGCTTGGTACCTGCTCAACATGCCGAGAGGACCAAAGATGGGCGAAAGCAAGGGCATGCTTGAAATCAATGGGCATCGGCAGGAGCTTCACGCTAATGATGATGATGATGATGATGATGATGATGATGATGATGATGATGATGAGGTGACGGGACACAAAAAGTCGTCGCAAAGGAAAAAAGGCCAAGAAGACCGGAAATGACTACCCTCCGCGTGCTTCACTCTAAGTCGGGAGGAGATCGAGCAGTTTTCACCTGCCTCCTAGGAGTAAAACTTCCTTCTGATTCGCTGGGAAGATAAGGAGATACCTAGACCCAGTGAAGCGAAGTTCAGCGGGATGAAGTCTCACGGTATCACGTCGATGACGCAGATACTTCCGGTTGCAATCCGTGGGATCATGGACGCGCACGTCCGTGAAACGCTATTTGGCCTATGCAACTTTTGGCGTCATCTCTCGAAGTCGATTGGCATGAGGCAACTCGAAGGCTACTGAGGAAGAGATCGTGGTGATACTATGCGAGCTTGAGATGTACTTCCGCCCGTATTCTTCGATGTTATGGTGCATCTGCTGGTCCATATCGTGGAGGATATCATCCAACTCGGGCCGACGTTCCTGCACAGCATGATGCCTTTTGAAAGGATGAATGGTGTCATCAAAGGATACGTTCGCAACATGTCACGCCCGGAGGAAGTATAGCGGGGGCTTTTCGATCAAGAGTGCATCTCCTCATCGCCGAATTATCTAGGCATCGAGAACCCGTTGGTCTACCGTTAACAGCACCTCGGCAGGCTCGCTGGATGGGGTCCTTTGTGAGGGTCACCTTGAAATGCATGTCGACTTCGAGGGTCGACTCGCCGACTTTGAAAGAGCAAACCTAGTCGCGCTACAACACATAGACGTGGTCGATCCTTGGGTGGTAGAGCACAAAACCTTTATTGAGAAGACGTACAATGACCGAGGCCAACAGAGGACGGACGGAGATATAATCAAAGAGCACAACTCATGTTTCACGCGTTGGTTCAAGCAGAAGCTTCTGTCGTACCCTTTGCATGAGGATTCTTCCACGGAAGAAAAACTCATATTCGCCTTGTCACAGGGCGCCGAGCACAACCTAATGACCTATGAGGCGTACGATATCAACGGCTACACATTCTACACCGAGAACAAGGAAATGAAGAGCGATGGTTATCAGAACTCCGGGGTAACGATGGAATCCTACACCGGCAACGACAAGGATAGATACTACGGAAGGATCGAGGAGATCTGGGAGCTGAGCTACGCTGGAGAGAAGGTCCCGATGTTCCGTGTCAGATGGGCCAAGAGCGTCCTAAAAGAAGACCGGTATTTCACCACCATGGTTATACGAAGCCAAATCCAAGACCATGGGCATAAGCGTCACCCATGAAAAATGAGCCATGGGTACTGGCTTCCCAAGTGGACCAATGCTTCTTCATTACCGACCGTCAAAGCCCGTCGTGTTGTCATGAGGAGAGGCAAAGGAAGATCATCGGAATGGATGGAGTAGCCAATGAGCAAGACTTCGACAAGTACGGCGACCCGAAGATCGAACATGACAATGACGATGAAGTAGCAACACACACCACAAGAAGAAGCAAAACCACCCTACCTAAAGGACGTCCGTTCCACAGAAGAACTCCATTTGCGAAAAAGAAGGGCAAGAAGATTGTGAACAGATAGCTAGCTAAGATTGATTGTATTTCAATCGTAGTCTTCATTTCTCGATTGTATTTCATGGGCACTTTTTGATATCATGAATATTTTTAAATTTCATGGGCACTTTTTGAATTCATGAGGACACTTGATCTCGATCACCCTCCATCTCGATCTCGATTCCCCCTCCATCTCGATCTCGATCCCCTCCATCTCGATCCCACCGCACCCTCCCATAAGCTCCACCACCGCCGACGACCCACCGCAACCTCCCCGCTCCACCGCCGACGAGCAGGCACCCGGCCCCCGCACCTCCCCACTCCACCGCCGCCGCCGATGATATTTTCAAGTAACAAATTTGAACATATTTTTAAAAAAATTATTACTGTTTTTATAAAAAATATTACTGTTATGATTTAAACAAGTTTGAACATATTTAAACACAAATAAATATAAAAAACTGCATTTAAAATGCATAAAAAATATTGGGAGCACAGGAATCGAACCCAGGACCTCTGGTGTGTGTGCTGCGTCTTGACCAGTCGGGCTAGTGGGTGGGTTCTGTTGTAGATAGGGTTAGGTTGTAGATAGGGCTAGTGGGCTAGATTAAAGAAAATTCTAATGGCGCACCGAGGCGTGGTGCACCATTAGAATAGTCGTACTTATGGCGCACGAGGGGGTGGTGCGCCATTAGAAAGCTTCCCCCCCACACTAAATCCGCAATCTCTCTAATCTCTCCCCTGCCTCATCGATCTCACCCGCTGTCCCCCGTGTTCGCTGACGGTGTCCTGGACTAGGGGGTACTCACCACGTCGTCTCCCGATCAGTTGGATTGGGCCGAGGATCCCCATGGCCGTATACTCATGGGCCAGTCCGGACAGTTGTCGCATACAAGGAAGATTCCACAAGACTTGGCGATCAAGACAAGGACTCCTCCCCCACCGGCGTATTCGGCTAGGACTCTTGTTATCCTAGGCCTCTGATGCATTATATAAACCGAGGCCAGGCTAGTCGATAGATAGACAACAACCATTACAATCATACCATAGGCTAGCTTCTAGGGTTTAGCCTCCTTGATCTCGTGGTAGATCCACTCTTGTAAACATCCACAATATCAATATCAATCAAGCGGGCGAGGGTTTTACCTCCATCAAGAGGGCCGAAACTGGGTAAACATCGTGTCCCTTGTCTCCTGTTACCATCCGCCTAGACGCATAGTTCGGGACCCCCTACCCGAGATCCGCCGATTTTGACACTGACATTGGTGCTTTCATTGAGAGTTCCGCTGTGTGATCGGCAAAAGGATCAATGGCTCATTGCGAGTCAAGCTCGCGACGTCGGCTT
The DNA here is from genome assembly GCA_021605205.1 of Aegilops longissima. Lineage (NCBI taxonomy): Eukaryota > Viridiplantae > Streptophyta > Magnoliopsida > Poales > Poaceae > Aegilops > Aegilops longissima. The sequence continues at coordinate 83,636,578 of CM038681.1, forward strand.
CTTCGTCACCAGCTCGACTGGTCACCTTGGCTTGACCGAGGACTGCGCCCTACCTCCGATCTTCATGTTCGGACGAAGGCCTTCATCAACACCAACTCCGATCTTTATCAAGATCATGGAGGAGTCATCCATGGAGCTCGGGGGCTCAACGTCAACATTGCCCTCAGGCGACCGTGCTGTTTTTCTGGACAACAAACTTGTATCCGCCGCCACCGCCTCCTCGAGTGTCGCCTAAACGATTACTTTGGTGGAATTATGTGGAATTAAGTCTACAACAACCCAGCAAAAATCTCGTCGAGTTCCGATGGAGGAATCTCCGGCAATCTCCGATATACCGGAGCCCTGTTGAATCTGGACGAAAATCCGGACGAGTTTAGGGCGTGGTATGCAGCGTCTAGCTCGGATGTCCTTTGGAGGATCCAACCGTTGATTTGCTGCGGAATTCCCTTATGTACCACCTGCCAAAAATTCAGCTCGATCCGACCGTCCAAACTCCGAGAAACTTCCGATTAGTGCATCACTTTTTGGATCTGTTTTCTGCGCGAAAACGAATCCGACCCAAGTTCGTCTTTTTTATGAACGGGATTTCGGACATCCTTTTTGAAGGAAGTTTTGTATGGGGTATTGTGTTTTGTTCTCGAACACATCCCACTAACTTTAAGATCTTTTGAACATGATCTTCAACATCATGCTGGTGTCAAACCAGTCCGGCAATATTGCTCCACGGCTGCCGACATGCGCTAGACACGTCGTCACTTTGTTGAGCCAAGCTCAACTTCTTCGGATCATCATCTTGGCAAGCCGAACAAGAGTCCGGCATCGCGAAGGATAAATCATCACCAACATCACCGCCCCACGGATTACACGGAGCAGGCATACAAGCATCGCCGCACGGTCGCTTTATCAAGCCGGCATCGACCACGTCACGACCTGCATCGGCAGGGCCGCACTATTGCTTCTTCAAGCTGGTGTCCATCACGCCAACCTACTTCGACATCTCAGCTGGACCGGGGGCTTCGCCATCTCTTCACCAACCTACTCCGGACACTTCGGTGTCACTAGCCGACCAGGCATGGGTGCGCGGATCGAGTCCCAATTTTGGGAATCACCTTCCTTCGGATTGCTACAACAAATAAACCAAGTGCTATTAATCCTAGTATTTCTTTTTGCTTGTTTGGGTTAAATTTTTCCCAAGGAATTATTACTCTGGTTAGTCCAGCATATGTACATAGGTCTATCAAATGGTGGCCGCATTATCGACGGTCGCATGATGGTTCGGTCAGTTTCCGTACATAGTTCGTGAACGCCGATCCGAACTCGGACCGACACTGTGAATCGAGCTTTGCCACGCCTTTATTGCATTACGCCGACGACCTGCATCGACATCGACTTGGCGCCAGCCATATTTCTTTTACTACTCACTTTGCATAAATTATTTATTATGCAACATTTTTTAATTCCTATTATTACTATTATCCCGGTGCGCACTATTTTTGTGCACAGGAAAATGATCCAGCCGGACTATATCCTTTGACGTCACCTCGGCTGGACGGGGGGCTTCGTCAGCACTTCATTACCCCATGCTGGGGACTTCGGCATCACTCCGCCGTCCTGCATTGACCGTGCTATGCCGCCACTTCGGAGTGCCGAGCTCCTTGCTCCGCCACCTCGGGACCGGCTTGGGGGATGGAGCCTTGTCCCGCATCAAGCTCGGACCGCGTCGTCAATACCGAACACATTAACCAGCTAAGTTGCCTTCATGCTCAAAGTTTTAAATTTCTAACTTGTGTTCGGTTCGACCAAGAATTATACTTTTTTGTAAAAAGTTGCTTGTACAAATTTTCCTTGTCGAAACTTTGTTCAAGACACTTGACGCGCTACCCGCGCTCATTATACTCGGGGCTTCTTTAATGAAGCTTATTAATACGGGCTTTATGCCCAACACATGTGTCACACTTCCGCATGTACCTTTTATTCACCATTATATGCATCGATATGACTTAAGTTTTGGCCAAGCTGGGTTTCACGGCTCCTGTGCTTACCCCACGTTCCCGATTGTTCGGCTAGGTGGTAAAGGAGCACCTCTGCGATTATTCTTGCGGGTCACCGGATGTGTACCTCAGGTCGGGTGAAGCCGAAAGCTAGCGTTCTTAAGGGAATACTCGGTCGGTGAACTAAAAGATGATTTTTAATTATTTACCCATCTTCCCCCAGATGATTTTATGCTTTCATAGTAGCTTTGACATGCACTTTAGGGCATGCATCCCAGCGAAAGGAACCCTTAACGGAACTATTCTCCCTGGAAGATGTTTCTTACTACCCATGTAATATAACATAACTAGTTGGGCACTTGTATGATACAACACTAATGACCCCTACGCCTTGTCTCCATGCATACCACGGTTCTTATATAACCACGAAGGTATTCGGACACACTCCGGACTATTGGGTCCAGAGGTTGAAGCGAAAAGGTCCGCTACGACAAACGATCTACAATCCGGCTAGAAGGCATTCTACATGTCACCTTACATTTTATAGTCAACTTTTACCCAAGTCGCTTGGGGGCTCTTATGTTTATTTGAGCCGTTTCATACTAAGTGTTTTTCTTCTTAGTCGTTGCAAAGTTAAAGCATGGCAGAAGCACCTTTTTTTTTTCTAAAGTCCAATTTTCGGATTGGCACCGAACACTTGATCTAGTTCGGACATTAATCTTTTGAATAAGTTTTTTGGATTTTCGAGCCCATGGCACTTTTAAACTATTTGTGTGTTTTCAGAACAAGTCTTGCGGCAACGCCGGACACCTTTTGAGATTCGGCAAAACATTCTCGGATATTGCTATATATGCATCAGTTTCAAATTGTGTCTTGATCAATAGTTGGGTTGCTCGGCCCGCGCTTGCCTCCTACGTTCCGCTTTGTTCGGCTAGGTGTGCAAAGGAGAACCATGCGATTGTGCTTCCAGCTCGCGTGGTCAAGCACCTCGATGGAGAAAGCCAAAACCGACTGTCACAATAGGTGTAAACTGGTCGCGATCCGATGACTACATTAAATGACGGGCCATTCATTGGCCGAAGTGTTTCCGGCTTGACCTCGACTGTCGCCGAACACTATCGGGGGCTATTAACTGGCCTCCCAAACTATATCCTCGATATTTTGCTCTTACATTGGAGCAGAGGTTTCATGATCATGCTTAGCATGACAACCCAAAGAAAGGAACCGATAGCGGGACTATTTTCTTTGGAAGACATTTCTTCTGTTAAACAGTAATATAACATGTCTCTCCGCGTACCTTTGTTTATAAACGTATGGCCAGATTGCCTTGTTTGTTGTAAATCTTTGCCCTTATAAAGGCTTTATAAAGTAGGACAAACACTCCTCGGCTATTGGCCGAGGAGGTGGAAGCCGATTGTCGGTCAACAAAGTTTTGTACAATGCGGATCTAAGCATTAATGACGTAAAGTACTTGGATACATAGAGTCATTACACATAAATTGTGATTTTACTATGGATGTCGATCCTTAATTGGCCTCCGTGCCGCATTAAGGCTCGGGGCTCTTGGGCTTCGGGCTTATTATTTACAAATATTAAAGGGCACATTGATCCCCGATCGGTGTTGCCACCGACCGGTGTCTCGGGGCTCTTGCATGGCTTGTTATATGCGAAAATCTTAAGTGCAATCAGTTTCGAGGAGATTTTGATCCTCGGGTTGGTCGGCCGCACCCAACCTGAGTCTCGAGGACCGAGCACGCCGCTTTTGTGTCCCAAGTATTCTGCGAGCTAGGACTTGATCCTCGGACCGATTTTGCAAATCAACTTTGAGTCTCGGTGGCTACGAGGATCAACGGTCTTATGTCATCCTTCAGGTGCATCTCGGGTTTTAGACCGATACATACCTTGAGGGCTACTGGCTATATATCTCGTCCGAGAATAAATTACATCAATAAAAACATTGACCAAAAATCAGCCCATGACCGAGGTGCTTAACCACCTCGGAAGCGATTCGACATATAGCTCGGATGCAAGTGGCTGGCTCCTTAGAGGGCATTTCGGCATTAAGCTCGGTTAAACTCCTTCAAACTTCTTTGAAGCAAGGTGATTTACGACACCTCGGATAAAGTCCGGCGTTGGAGCTCGGATACATAGTCCGGCGTTGGAGCTCGGAGACAGTCCGGCGTTGGAGCTCGGATACATAGTCCGGCGTTAGAGCTGGGAAGCAGTCCGACATTTGTGCTCGGCTGCAAAAGATACCTCGAATGCAGTCCGGCGTTGGAGCTCGGACGCAAGAGGACATTGCCGCCGGGAACAACTTCAAACCTGAGGTGTGGCATAAAATAACAAGGCATTGATAAAGGCGGAAACTTAAAGGGCTCCTCGGATACCCGGCGTGTGAACTCGTCGAATGCATTTGGCGATCCTCAAGATCGAAGATGAGAAGATATGTTGAACCAGTTTTCAAGACCGGCGATCGAAGATGAAGAACAGTTCGGAAGAATCGAGGCGTCCCCAACGAAGACCGGTTCAGGGGCTCTCGACGGTGTCTGGACTAGGGGTACTCACCACGTCGTCTCCCGATCAGTTGGATTGGGCCGAGGATCCCCATGGCCGTATACTCATGGGCCAGTCCGGACAGTTGCCGCATGCAAGGAAGATTCCACAAGACTTGGCGATCAAGACAAGGACTCCTCCCCCACCGGCGTATTCGGCTAGGACTCTTGTTATCCTAGGCCTCTGGTGCATTATATAAACCGAGGCCAGGCTAGTCGATAGATAGAAAACAACCATTACAATCATACCATAGGCTAGCTTCTAGGGTTTAGCCTCCTTGATCTCGTGGTAGATCCACTCTTGTAAACATCCACAATATCAATATCAATCAAGCGGGACGTAGGGTTTTACCTCCATCAAGAGGGCCCGAACACAGGTAAACATCGTGTCCCTTGTCTCCTGTTACCATCCGCCTAGACGCACAGATTCGGGACCCCTACCCAAGATCCGCGGTTTGACACCGACATTCGCCGCCCCCTCGCCACCCCTCGCATCCTTCGTCGTCCGAGCCGCAGCGCCGCCTCCCTCGCCGTCCCAGGAAGCGCCGCCTCCCTCGCCGTCCCGAGGCAGCGCCGCCTCCTCGGCGTCCCGAGCCGAGTGCCCTCGACGTCCTCCCGCCCAAGCGCCCCCTCCCCCCGCGGCCCCGCCTGCGCCCTCGACGTGCTCGCTTTCCAACACCGCGCAGCCTGCCCAGGAGGACCGCCGCCGTCTTCCTCTTCGACTACGAGGACCCGGACGAGCTCGGACGCCCAGGAGGACCGCCACCGCTCGACGCCCTCGACCGCGCGGCCTGCCTAGGAGGACCGCCACCGCTCGGCCTTGGTCGCGCCGCCTCGACTAGCTCCGGCTGCCCAGTCGCCTCGACCTCCCAAGTGAGCACCGAGCCGCTTCCCCTCTTTTTTTTTTTCCTTGATGTGTTCTAGGGTTGGGGTTGGAGAAATTTGGACAAGGAAAGGGGGTTGGAGAATTAAGTAGCTAGGGTTTTCCAAATGTTCAAATCTTTGAGCTTGCATTTAGATGCATTTTAGAGGATACTAGTCTCAACTAAGAATCTGCCTAGAGATTCTTTCTTTAAGTAGCTAGGCTCAATTAGTGAATTTTCCAGTGAGTTTGGATTCATGCAACAATATGAAACATTAATTACTATTCTTTCTGGCCACTAATGATAGATGTAAGATGTAAGAAGTCCATAATTGATTAATGGATCTGTTAGTTTGATAGTTTTTTTAGTGTTGCACCTTTTCCTTCTACAACTTGCAGATGTACACACAGTTTTTTGTGTTTAGTTTAGGAGTTGGTCCTTGGGAAGCATAGATAAAACATTATTGGCAAGTGCATTCTTGTTACTCCTAGGTATCTACAAATGAGTAGATGAATATTTGTTACCAGGAGGGGTTACAAATGTGTAGATGAACATTATTGGCAAGTTTGGCATGGAAACTACAGAGGTACTATGTAGTGTTGTATTACTTCTTCCGGATTCAGGGTGTTTAAATGTGCATTAGTTCTTCTGATAATTAATGGTTAAAGTCCTTTGACAAGAATGTGAACAATAAGAGATGTAACCAATCCCAGAAGTAGAACCATGTTTCTTTTCTCTCTACAATTCTCATGCAACAATATGGAACTAATTCTTTAAGTAGTTAATGAGAACACTTGGTCCATATTCATTTGCAGTGAACATACATTTTCACTGTTCTTATAATATGTGCTTGATGTCAGATTATGCTATGAGGATATTAGTCTAAGCCCAGTCTTGGATGCATTGTTTTATCCTGCGGTGGTTAAACCGGTTCTGAAAATTATCTAGTTTGACCTGTACTTGTCCAGCTATCATAATCTATTCTTTGACCATGGCAGTAGCTGGCATTTTTAATGATAATTTCAGTATATATCTTACTATCCTTTGCTGATCTCGTTGTATTTTCAATTCACAAGCAACTCTCCGACGAAGTCTCCTCCAGGTAATATATGTCTCATGCTTTCTAAAGAGTACTAGTATACTGACTAAACTATCCACTTGCTATGCTTAGCTGCTCTGTTGTGCGAATCGTGACACTTTGCTGTCATAATGCAACTAAGCATACTAGTCTCAACTAAGCATACTAGTTTTTGTAGTGAGACAAGAAGATAGTGAGACGAGAAGAAGGAAACTTTCCAGATTATGTAGAAAGAAAATACTTGGTTTGACAAGACGTACGATGACATGAATCAAAAACATATCTGATGGGAAAAATAAAATGGCAGAAACACAGGAGGTTACGGTTTGTTGTATCTCCACCAGTTTGGGTTGGTGAATGTGGATGATTTTTTATCCTGTGAACTCATTGTACTACTACAAGAATTTGGTATCATCATGGTGTAATTTTGTTAACATTCTGGTTTTGTTAGATAGTGGCTACACTAATCTAGAGTGATACAATTTTCCTTCCCATTTGGTATCATCATGTTAGGTGTATCTGTTATAACATCATGTGGGTTTTTAAGTCATTTACAGCTCTAGTACACTTCTCTTACACTTCTCGAGGACTTGTATTTTCTATTGTTGTGTTGTTGTTCCTATCTGTAATTGCTTCAAAGCACACTACCATGACTTAATGTTTACAATAGCTGTTTTCTTTGTGTCCAATAGTCAGCGTATATTTTTCTTCAGAGGTAACCGGTCAAATGTTCAGTGTGTATGTCTAAACTTGAATGTTGCAGTGCTGTTTTCTTTAGAGGCTACTGTCAAAAACTTGAGCTACTGTCTTGCAAAGATGATGATCATCTTGCTAGTTTGCTGGGTTTTGTCTTCGACCATTGTGTTGTGATGAATTTGCAGGTACCCTGAGAGGCCCTTGAGTTTGCTGGAATGTCGATTAACTTCCGTTCCGGCAAATCCGGGTACTCCATATGTCCTATTTTCAGCAAAGGTCATGCTAAAATTTTCCGTGAATTTTAGCATGACTTTGCTAAAAATAGGACATTTGGGGTACTTGCGACTAATGCATGGGCCAGGGTATCTTAGTACTTAGTTAAGTAGGATCAACTGCCCTGCCATTCTTGCCGCATTAAACCATAGGTGGCAATAGAGCCAAGTGATTAGGCCCAACTTAGAATTCTCCTTAGCATCGATAAACCCTAGATGATAAACCCAACATAGGTGGCAATAGAGCCAAGTGATTAGGCCCAACCTAGGGTGCCTCGGCATCGATAAATTCTAAATGATGAAAACTTAGCTTGGCTGCCCCGGATGCCTCGGTGTCGATGAGAACCTAAATGATGTATGCTTAGGCTTTTAGGGTGCCTCGGCGTCGACAAACCCTACATGATGAAAGCTAAGGCTTTTAGGGTGCCTCGGTGTCGACAAACCCTAAATGATGAGACCATGATCTTGTTCCTTGACAATAACCAACTTTTTGACCAAACTTTTTTCCTATTTAGAGCGAAACATGGCCCACAACGATGAGGCCGGTGGTTCGGGCGGCAAGCAATTCTGGGAGCTGTCCCAGGAGATGGAGGAACAACCTCACCGCTATGAGGACGCCGCGGAAGACACCGATCCTGATTACACAACCCCTAGTGGCGTCGGGGATGACACCACTAATGGTGCTGCCGAGGATGCCACCACTGATGATGGCGGCGCAGACACAGATGGCAGCCAACCGAAGAAGCAAAGGAAGGACCGGCGCCCGAATGCACTCCACACCCTCAAGTTGGAATTCACTCAAGTGGACTCCGACAGGAATCCAATGGAGCCCAAACATATAGTCAAGGGGTACTCGGTTCAGCTCGGGTGCATTCTCCGGAGCACCGTCTCGATCAACACCGAGAACCTTAGGCATAAGGACCGAGGGAATTTGCGCAACCTCCTCTTCACGAAGCTGCACGAACGATACAAGTTCCCCGCCGAATTTGAAAACACACGCCTCTCAGGGAATAAAGTGAACAGTGCCACCCTCACGAAGATGAGCATGACCCTGTCTACTTGGAGAAGCGCGGTGAAGAGAATGATTGATAAAGGTGATAGTTATGAGAAGATCAAGGCGAAATATCCTTTGATGAGCAAAGATGAGTACAAGGAGTTCAAGATCAAGTGCGACAGCAGTGCAACCTCCGAATCAAGTCAGTGGGGGAAAGAAATGCGGGAGTTGAACTTAGGGGAACACAAACTCGGTCCCGACGGTTGTAGAGTGGCGGAGCCTATATGGGACAAGGAGAATGCGGAGCGTGCCGAGCAAGGCCTACCACCCCGCTTTGAGAAATACAGCGGTAACAAGCAGACCATGAACTATGTCAGGGCCCGGTACAAGGAGGACCCGATAACAAAGGAGCTTACCACGGATCCGAAGACCAGGGCGCTTGAGCTTGTTCTGTTAAGGAATACACCCCCGCGTAATTAGCTCCATATGGTTGCACTCTAATTAATCCCCAATATTCCTAAATGGTTCACGTTCCTTTCGCAGGACACTGAAAGCAGTAGCGCGGGGTCGTCTCAGAGCTCCCCTTTCGACACCCCTTTAAATAGGGCGTTGAACGTAATGAAAAACAAGGATAAGCTCACTAAGCGGCGACGTCACTGGTCGTGTGGCGGCAAAGGCTTTTCCACAAAATGGGGTCATACTATACCGCTGGTGTGCGGAAGGAGAAAAGACCAGCTCGGAAAGCCGACGCGAGGTTGAAGAACTCAAGGCACAAGTGGCGCGGATTCGGAGCTTGTCCAAGAGCAAGTGGAACAACAACTGGGAACGAAGCTCAACGCCATGGTGCCTACGTTGATTCATGGGCTGACGACGTGGATTGCGGGCGGCCAATAGGGGCCTCCCCCGGTTCCCAGCTTCACGGCCAGCAACTTCGCAGCAAGCAGCGGCGCCATTGGTGTCCCCGTGGAGGCGGTATTCGTGTCTCAGCGCCGCACGGCATTGAGCTTAATGCACCGGGTGTACGCCGGCGGCACCTCGCCAAAGAAGCGCCCCTCCGTCGGTTACGCCACGCTGTTGGCGGTGCCTCAACATTAGCGAGCTCGGCGGCATCACGGTAACTAAGCCTCTCGGCCGATGACTTCATCTCCTTGCCTTTGGTCGGGCATCCTCGACGCCACAGTACATGTTTTCGCAGGCACCGCCGACGTTCCTTGCACTCTTACGCGCCGTGGGCGCCGAGTTGGTCGATGTCGCCAAGGGCGAATCGTTCAACCGGCAACCCCATGTTCCACGGTAATCAATGCCACCCACAGTGTATAGGGTTGAAGTGGTTCGGTGCCGCCAGGCTGCGGCGAGCTGTTACCTCGATTCGACCAGCTGGGGCCGACGAAGAAGATGAGATGACCCTCGGCGCTGCAGAATGGCCCTGCTTTGGCAAGAGCCAGATTCGTTTGGGGCGGAGGACACCACCCCACGACAAGACCGCCATCGTGCGGCGCCAAGCCATGGCAAGAACGCCGCAACGCTACCGGACCTGCCGAACATCCCTATGGCACAGGATCCGGACAACCCTATGGCACAGGATCCGGACGGCGACGACAACGACGACGGTACATTTACCAAAGAAGATAAGTACTTTGCCGAACATGGGTACGCTGACGAGTTCTGCGGGCCTCTTTCTCAAGAACCCAACCAAGACGACCACGATCTAGCTGGTACGGCGGAGAAATCCAATTGCAACAGGCGTCGTCTGGCGTTCAGTTCTCAGGACACGCCTCCAGCTCCCGCCTTCACCGAGCCTCAGATAGCTGAGGTGCGAAATATTATCAGCCCCAACACGCTCAAGAAGGCGGTATGTGAGCAGAACTCGGTCCCATTACAGGAGATCAAGAAGAAGGGACAGAAAGGAAAGACTAACAAGGGCGCCGGTGCGAGCCAGCCGGCACCGAGTTCGATCCGTGCTCAGGACGGGCCACCTTCACCTAAGGATATCTCGAGGAGGGTGCATGTGGCGAGTAGGGCGATGCTACCGCCAAATATGCTGAATGCTGCAACCGGTGCTATGCGGAGTCTGCACGGCAGTGTTCTTTCTTTGGAGAAGCGGCGTCTCAGAGAGAATGATGTGGCATACCCGGTTTTCGTGGCCAAGGTGCCAGAGGGCAAGGGCTTTGTGGATGGCGACATCGGGGGTACGATCGTCCTGCGGTTTGATGACATCTTTGCTATGTTTAACCTTCATCCGCTGCACTACACCTTCGTTCGGCTGTTTTCGCTGAGTATGGAGATGCAGATCATTAGAGACAAGACCCCGGACATCGTGATAGTCGACCCCTTCTACATGCGTGCCAAGCACTTGAGCAGCGGTGGGGACCGCCAAGTTGTGAGTTCACACCTCGAAGGCGTCATTCTGGCAAACCCAGATAAGGATAACTTCCTTGTGGCTTACTTTCCCGAGTAAGTCATCCCTTAACCGCCCCGTAACATATGATTTCTTAGATTTCGATCGTTCTTTTTTTCTAACATTCCGTGTTCTGTGCAGTGACACACATTGCACACTCATCCTCTTAAGCCCGAAATATTCCATGGCCACGTATTTCGACCCGAACCATAACTCCAAGATAGACTACACAAATGTCAAGAAAGTTCTTGATGATGTTCTCCCGCCACGCCAAATCTGGAGGCACCTTCACGGGGCAGTTCGTGAAATACGGCAAGCACACCTTCTCACACAATACGAAGTTCGCTGCGTCAAGTAGCCGCTGGCGGTCGAAGGATGCCTACTACGCCCTCCATCACATGCGGGCGATCGTAAGGGACCATCATGACCTTCTGCTACCAGATAGTCTCAAAGATTGGGCCGCGAGGTTGTCGGCAACCCAGGACGCGGACCTCAGACAAGAATTCTTTCGCATCCAGTCGGAGTTTGCAGACATCATCCATCAAGATGTCCTTCATACCTCGGGGCAGTTCTTCCGCAGATATCAACCGTCCAACAGTGAGATAAATGAAACGCTACAAATGCAGGGTGACAACAACCGCGATTTCATGACCATCACGACAGACGGCGGCTTCATCCACGCTCCTATCCGATGAGTCGAGTCGAAAGTAGTGATGTGTAGTTCTGAAACATTTATTGGCTCATGTTGTAATTAAACTTTAATGAATTGGTATGCCTCTTTGATTTGGACAGTCGTTCAACTTAGATGTAATCGATGCTATTTATTAGTAGGACCATGAATCGTGCTATTAATGTCTTGCTTTTCTATTCCGATCCTTTTGTTGCATACTTACATATTGCTTATGTATTGTGCATTGTTTGGCTTGTGCATAGAGATGCCGTATGTATGTCGTGGTACAAGGGTAAGGTTCCCGAGTCACGACGATCGGGAGGAGTGTCGGAGACAGGTTCACCGTTTCAGCGGTAACAGTTACAAAGGGTACACCACTAGGGCGGAGGCTGAATCTAGATACGCCATCTATCTAGCGGGAGAGAGGAGGGAGCGTTGGAGGAACCGGATGAAGACCAGTTTGATCGCGATGATGCTCATCATGATGACCACAGCTCTCTTCTATGTGATGGTAGTTTAGATGATCGATATCGACTTGTAATGTGAAGACAAACTTGATACTCGCGGTCTTGAGACTTGTAATGTTTTATCTTTGTTCGGTCTTTTGAATTCAGAGACTAATATGATGAATTGTATTCGGAGACTAATCTTCTATTGTATTCGATGAATCTGATGTTGCTGTGTGCTGCTGTCTATATTCTGTCCAATAATATATTTTGTAACCTGTGCAAAAATCAGAAAAGTAAAAAAAAAACCCCAAATATTCATACTAATGGTGCATCACCACAAGGTGCGCCATTAGTATGCCAAAGGATACTAATGGCGCATCAACATAGCATGCGCCATTAGTATGACAAAGCACATGCTTAGGTATGGCCCCCCAGGAGGCACACTAATGGCGCATTGTGTTACATACTAATGGCGCACTGCTTGGTGCGCCATTAGTACACCAGATACTAATGGCGCACCAGGGGTGCGCCATTAGTAAAGAATTCTAGTGGCGTGCTACTAATGGCGCACTGGTAATGCGCCATTAGTAGGCAAAACTAGTGCGCCATTAGTAGGCCTTTTCCTACTAGTGTAATGTTGTGCTCAAATATGGCGGTCAGTAATACTGTGCAGCAAATAGTACTACTCCGGTATAGAGGAAGTAAAATAACCGGCTTATTATATATAGCCACTCTTGGCTACATGGATGAGATAGCAAGACATGGAAAAACAAAAATGGTGGCAGCTAGTGGGTTCAAGTCTTCAAGGGCCTAGCTAGCTATACGCGTCCTCCAAGGTAAAATATACTCCTACTAGTACTACAAAGTATACTACTAGTACAACAATGAAAGAGAAGGCGAGAGGGTTAAAAATGGAATAGCTGGGTAGATGGTGACGGTCCGATCGTGGTAGATTGTGTGACCATGTTGCACATCAGTGGTACCATGGGTAACGACTGCTAATATAGTTGATCCCAATATGCCAAAGTCAGCTACAAGGTTCTAGGTTAGACCGAATCGCGGATGCAAATGCACATCCAGGATCGGCAATCTTATTTTGATCGGGGGATGACTGGTCCCTGCAAAATAATGGAGTACCATTAGGGATGCAAATGATGGTTTGTGCATTCTGTTTGTAATATCCCGTACCGTAGGATGGAAAGCAGATGAAACAAGTCCCCTGGCTTGTCACCGCGAAGATGCGGCCTAGATGGCGCACGACTTCTTCGAATGTTTAGGGGTACAAATCTGCCGCCGCCAACATGCGCTAGCCTCTGCCGTTACTGCCTCTTGCATTGATGGAAATCCCTATGGTGAACACCGTGATGAGATAGTAATCGTCGTTGCCGCGTCGCTTCCTCGGCGGGTCAGCAATTGCTATCTTCTTCAATCTCATGTAGGCATCATCATACGTATTCAAGCCCAGCCAGTCCGGAAGGCCGATCCCAATGGTGGAGAAGGGGTCTACCGGAATGGCCGCACTGCTGTGGATGTTGGGCAAAATGATGGTGGTATCCGGCCGGAGGTATGCAAGCCAATCTTCGTTGGCACCGACCCAGACCTATATATAAGACGGTGGGAAGCGGAGAAATTACGGGATGGAAATGGAATAACTAAGTACTACATGATCAAACTCAATTACTGACCTACTCATCGGACAAAATCCGACTACCTCTCAACATCGGCCACTCTAGCGGAGTCAACGTGCAACGATGGCCAGGGAGCTGTGGATTGTTCGAAGGATTGTCCCATAGAAGAACCTTGTCCTCGAGGACGCATGGAAGACCAACAAGCATGGCCTTTTCCCAAGCGTGTTTAAGCAGCGTCTTGAAAAAGTTGGTGCAGGAAGCACCGAGTCTTGCGGCGGCGAGGACGTCGGAGCGGCGTGCGATTTCTCCAAGAGGATCATCGTCCAAGGTCTCCCAGCCCCGACGAGGAGGAGAACCGCCTGGCGAATCCATGGGAGTAGCGACGAACTGCCTTCTCTTCGGGGGGAGGGGAACTGGCGAAGAGGAGATAAGAGCGTAGTAACCACAGGGCCTCGTCCCTTCCAACTGTAGATAGTTCCTCAGCGAAGGAGTGAGGCTATTATTTACTACTAGTACTATCATTATGGAACGTTATGGGGTTGCATTATACTGTAAATAATAGCACTAGTAAGAAATTTTTGGCACTAGGTAGTAGTTTTTGGCGTGGATTAAGAAATTTTGGGTATGTTTTTGCCATTTTTTGTACACGCCAACTAGTGTCAGAAAATGCCTTACATTATGTGATTTGAGGAGTACGATTGCATCAGTAGCAGTACTAGTACTACTTTTCTCAACTAGTAGTGCGATGTACTGTACTTCTAGTCTAGTCTAGTATAGTGCACCAGTTTTGAACTCTTGAATCTCAGGGCCAAGGAGCTACAGTTGGAAGTGGAGGGTACTACTGTTCTCTAGAACCATCACTGTACTATCAATGCAAGGGAAGTACACCTGCGTAGTGGCCTAGTGGGTACTCTCTGTGCTCTATTCAGCCGCTCCACTCACGTAGATGGCCTACTCAGCCGCTCCTCTCACGCACACACTAGCAACCTGTTTATCAGCGACGGTTACCGTGGGGGCAGAACATTTGAGTTACTTGATACAGCGAGACTAGGCTTTTCGCTTCCATTTGTGGAGGTGTAATGGATCTCGTCGAACTTTGTTAGTAGTTCCTTCTTTATGAATGAGATGAAGCAAAGCTTTTGCCTCCGTTTAAAAAAACACGTCAAGAGGAATTTCTTTTATAGTAGAGCTGATAATGGAGTGAAGTCCATGCGTGCAACGCCACAAGCTATAGAGTAGTAGTAGAGCACTTTACGTACAGAGCCATATTGCATAGTTCCCAATGCCCCGCTAGGCTTTTCCGGCTCCTCGGGCTTAATTGAGGCACTAGTTTAAATATGCTACTAGCTGATGAGGAAGCTGCAAGCGAGGTGCGGCTAGGGCGAGCACGCGAGCCACAGGATGCTGGGAAGGAAAACCCGTTCATGTAGCTAGGCTGTCCGGTGCACCCAGAGTGTGGGGCCGCACGTCTGTTTGACTTCAAAACTCAAACTACCCGTGTAAAATATTGGCTCGCAGCGAAGTGTAGTAGTACTATTTTTCAAAAAAAGGCCGCCGTGCGTTCGGCCGGGATCGAACCCGCAAAACGAGCTATACACTCCCGCAACCACTAGTAGTACTCGTTGGAGTACAACGCAACCTAGAATCTCCTTTTGTCGCTAGTAGTACGTACATTGTTCCATACAAGAAACCCCTAGGAGCATGGTTAATAGTATAGCCAGCTGCTGGCTATAAGCCAGTGCCATGTCATCTACAGCCCATCTTATAGCCAACATGTACAATAATAGATCAAAAGGGTACTACTTTTTTTATTATGTGGCCCACTTCTCATTCTCACAAAGTGCCTAGGAGCACGTGCTAGAGCTGGCTCTTCACGAAGAGCCCGCTTACCTTCTCTCTCCTCTTCTCTTTCCTCCAACTAAGCAGAAATATACTAGTTTATTTCTTATAGCCCGCTGACTCAGCTCTATTGTACTTGCTCTAATAATGCAAGAAAGCACTAAAATGCCAAGAAACTACTACCACTTGCATACATGGCAAACTTAAGATAAGACTACCTTATCAACCATTGTACATGCTCTTACCAACAAAAATTCTCGAGTGACCTCCTACCTCCGGCCCGTCCACCTAGTCATTGATAATCCCCAAGTGCAGGGAATCATCATAGCACTTTCCAAAGGTGGAAGTGATAAGTATGGAGTGTCGAACCCACAAGGAGCTAAAGGTAAGATCAATATTCTCTCAAGCCCTATCTGCCACTGATACGACTCTACGTGCACCGAACGTTTACTTCCAACTAGCAACAAGAAATAAAACTATGTTGTGGGTATGAAGAGGATAACTTTGCATGGTATAGAGAGCTAAAACATAAAAGTAGGTGCTGTTATCATAAAGTTAGAATATATTACTTAGTATTATAAATAGCGAGTGTGGAATAATGGTGGATCGGTGTGTGGAATTGTCCTAGGCAATTGTTAACAAAACCGGTAATCACTATTGCAGTTTCATATGAGGGAAAGCTAACATACTTTCTCTACTTGGATCATATGCACTTATGATTGGAACTCTAGCAAGCATCCGCAACTACTAAAGATCATTAAGGTAAAACCCAACCATAGCATTAAATAATCAAGTCCTCTTTATTCCCATACGCAACAATCCCTCTTACTCGGGTTTAAGCTTCATCACTCTAGCAACCCACTATAAGTTTAATCATGAACGTATTGCAACACCCTACAGTGGGAATCCCTCACGCTTGCGCGACACGGAGGGCACCATAGGACAACACCAACGTAAAACATACAACTCATACCAATCTAGATCATCAATCAACCCAAAGACAAAAGATATCTACGCAAAACATCATAGGATAGCAACACATCATTGGATCATAATATGTGGCATAAAGCACCATGTTCAAGTAGGGATTACAGCGGTGTGCGGGAGAGTGGACCATGTAAAAGAGATGAGGATGGTGATGATGATGGTGATGTTGATGAAGACGATCACCATGGCGATGATTCCCCTCCCGATGGCACTCCGGCGCCATCGGAAGAGAGGAGGAGAGGTTCTCCCCCTTGTGCTTCCTCCTCCATGGCCTCCACCTTCTGGTCCTTGGCCTTCATGGTGATGATGGCCCCTCCAGGATACTCCTCCATGGCCACCGATGATGATGGGCCCCTCCGGCAGGGTACCGGAGAGGGCCTAGATTGACTTTATCATGGCTACAGAGGCATGCGGCGGCAGAACTTCTGATCTAATCTCTCCCCCGAAGTTTTTAGGGTACGTGGGTATATATGGGTGAAAGAAGTACGTCGGTGGACCTCCGGGCTGTCCACGAGGTAGGGGGGGGGGCGTGCCGTAGGGGGTAGGCGCGCCCCCACCCTCCTGGGCAGCCCGAGACTCCCCTGGTGATCTTCCGGTACTCTGTGGGCTTCTTCTGGTCCAAAAATAGGTTCCGTGGAGTTTCAGGTCAATTGGACTCCGTTTGATATTCTTTTTCTTTGAAACACTGAAATAGACAAAAAAACAGCAGTTCTGGGTTGGGCCTCCGGTTAATAGGTTAGTCCCAAAAGTAATATAAAAGTGGAAAATAAAGCCCAATATAGTCCAAAACAGTAGATAATATAGCATGGAGCAATCAAAAATTATAGATACGTCGGAGACGTATCAGTCATCCTCAGCCATGGGACGCAGCTACCGTCGCCGGCAGAAGGCGAGGTCTAAACCGCCGGCGGTGCGGAGCCCATGTTGCGGCAGCCCGGATGCCAGCTCCGTCCGACGCTCGCGGCCGCTAGCTAGCCAAGATAGCTTCATCTAGCTGCTTGTCTGCAAGGTTTGCTAGCTAGATTGGCACGACAGCGCGGCAGTTTGCTCGCGCGCGCCACGCTAAGGCCAGCCATCTGGCTCGAACGAAGGCCAGAGCGGCGGCTTGCTCGCTCGTGAGTCACGCTCGGGCCAGCCTGCCAACCCGTGCGGAGGCCAGCGCAACGTCTGGCCTGTCCGGCGGAGCGGCGGCCAACTCACTCATCACCGGCGCCACCGACAAACATGCATCAGTACTGTTTGAAGTAATGTTCAGGAAAAATAATGATTTGAGGGGGAATAACAAGATAGAAGGTCAGATGTGGGTCCCTCATGTCAACGGTCAAACAAAATGTATTGGTTTAAGCTGCCTCGTCAGCACGTACGTGTGGGCCAACCCTGTCATAAATGGGTTTAAACGAACCTAATCGGTAGGAGTACTAGGTAGTTTTTGGCATGGATTAAGAAATTTTGGGTATGTTTTTGCTATTTTTTGTACAATAGATTCTTCCTATGGCTGGTTGAAAGTGGCAGTTTTTTGTTAAATACTCTACATATTGTAAGTAGGAGTAAAAATTAAGCTTTGGATGCCAATAAGCAAGGCTAGTTACATAGTGCATATGTGTACATGATTGGAAGTAAATATCAACCATGAGTGACTAATATCTTGATGGAAAACTCGAAACTATGGAATACTAGGGAAAAATGCATGGTTGGAAATACTAGCAATGTTCATGTCCGTTGCAACGAATCATAATTAGAATAATACTTATTCACAAACTTGGTACAAAACACTCTAATTTTGATATACATATGTCACTAGAGATATATTATGTTTCAATTAGAATATATTCCTTGGGCTGTTTTGGTGAGGTTAGGGAGGGATGTGGTTGGTTTTAAGATACTAATTATGGGTTTTTCTGCAAATTGGTAGACAAGTGGGATGTTGGTGATAAAAGGCAACAACTTACCTCACAATCGTTAGATGTAGATCATGGTCAGAAATGACGGATGGCAGACACACCAGCATCACCAACTTAGTCTTGTGTAGGAGTACTAGCAAGATCCGTGCATTGCACGGAACATCAAGATGCATTTTTTATAAAACACTTGTTGTGATTGACCCTTGCGGGAGTAATCCCATGTGTAAAAACTAATGATATCTCGAGAAATATGAGATAAGGTAAAGAGGAGTGGGGTGTGGTGGTGGTTGGTGGTCGGACTGAGCGGAGGCATGGGGATTGACGACGCCGCAGCGCCACTGTGCCAGTTTGTTCCAGAGGCTTCCTTTCTTAATTGCTCAACAATGATGTTTGTTGGAGATAAGGATGAACGAGGGAAGGCCTTGTCTGCAAATGTGGAGAGGGGTGCGGTCATCTTTTAGTTTAATTTCCATCCATCAGATATAGATCGGACGGTCTATATTGCAAGATGGCACACGTACCACCATCACCAACTCGGTTTTTTATAAGAGAAGAAATATAAGTATGGAGATACAAACGTATTATCGATACTTGCTTCCGTAAACTAGCATCTACATTCTATTCAACGCCTCGGCATGTGGGGCCTTAGCACAATGACTTCTCGACTGTGTAAAACAAAGATTTTCCCGTCGCCGACAAGGAGGGGGTGACGGCGGCGCGCTTTTTGGCTTCCTCTAGCCCTAGTAGTCATACTAGGTGGTCTAAGCACGTGTAGATTTATTCTTTTTCACGTCTCGTGTTCGCCGTACTGCCACGACTGTTGATGAATAGACGGTAAGTTATTCACGGGGAAACCCTTGTTGAGCGTGTTTGCGAGAGAGAGATAGTGTGCGTGTGTGATATGTTAGAGACTGAGGCAATGATAACAGATTCTTTGTGTCTATGTGTGTGGAGGATAGAGAGAGACATGTACATGGGGCTTTGTGTTGTGTAACGTGGAGACACATATACATAATTAGAGAGTGAGTCTGTGAGATACACATGCGGACATGTGGAGAGATGAGGATCCAGATAAATGGGTGTTTGTGCGTGTCTGTGTGTGTTTGTGCACGCGTTTGTGTGTGAGAGGGAGAGAGTGTATGTGGAGTAGAGAGACCACTGATGATGTAAATCTAGTATAAGGGAAGGGGGAATGGTGTGACATGTGTAGTAGCGAGATAGCACGGGTGCGGGCGGGGGGAGCAGACTATTTGGAAGAGACAACGAGTGTGTGTGTGTGGGAGAGGGGTGTGAGAGCTAGAGAAAGAGAGAGCTAGCGACGGAGAGAGAGAGAGGAAGAGAGGGGGCGAGAGGGGTCGTTTGTGTCCATAAATGGCGTATAGATAGGGAGACAATGTTGATGTTGTCCGAAATTGGCCTATGAACGGAGACGCAAGGGAAGCGAGTCATCGTGTGTGTGATAGGGACTTCATGAGAGATCTAGATAGATGGTGTAGAGAACAATGTGCGAAATCGAGAACGATTATACATTAGGGAGCTATGCAAAGAGTCACGACATATATGTATACATGGAAGGAGCTGGGGCGGGTCCGCATGTGGGAGAGATAGAAAGAGGAGAGTGGTGCATGAGGAGACAAAGTGTGCTTGTTTGCAGTGGGGGTGGTGTGTGAGGTGAGTGCGCGAGAACCACATAACTAGGGAGATAGACGTTTGGGGGCGACGTTTTGTGTGTATGGGAAATATACACTCTACATAGTGCATGTGCTTGGGTAAGAGAGATAGCGGGAGACCTAGAGAGTGAGGGAAGAGATGTGTGCATGCCCGAGAGACAAAGTGATAGAGACCTATGTTGGGGTCCGGACTTTACAAGAGAGAGGGGTGTTAATGTACTCGTGTGTTGGTGTTTGGGGGAGAGAACGACTTCTCTATGTGTGTGTGTGTGTGGTGGTGGGGGGGGGGGGTTGACTTCAGATAAAGAGTGAGGTGTCTATATTTGAGGGACTTTAGCGTAATTGAGATATTGTGCACTCATGGTTGATCAATTTGTTTCACAATTTTTACT
Source organism: Aegilops longissima (assembly GCA_021605205.1). NCBI lineage: Eukaryota > Viridiplantae > Streptophyta > Magnoliopsida > Poales > Poaceae > Aegilops > Aegilops longissima. The sequence continues at coordinate 83,656,958 of CM038681.1, forward strand.
ATGAGATAACGATACTTTTGAACATGCGTGATATACCTTGATGTACCAGAATTACAAACCTAAGATTGGAATTTTGGAATTCGACTCCATCATTAGCTTTTGTAATTCATTTAAACGGAAGTACATTTTTTAAGCCGGGATTTCGTGATTTCAAATTCATATATCAAACCTAGAGATATACACATACGGGCATGTTCAAACTTTATAATCATCCACTTTATTCATACACATACACATTTTTGCTTTTGTCATCATATTTAGGATAAACACATTTGGAATTTCATTTGAATTGGACCGTATGATGGTATTTGCTTGTAGTAGCTCAATGATCCATATTTGAATTGAATGGACAATCTAAGTTTCGAGTTGGAGACATTGATTATCAAAACTTGCACATTTTTTTTCATGCAAAACAAAAAATTGTCGGCCATGATATCATAGTCGGCCGTACGTGAGCAGAATACTTATAATTTTAGGCGCCAAAACCTTTCAAACTTCCCGCTCACATCGAAATATCACACGCTCGAAAGTTTGCGATATTCCTGTTTTACCCCTGCCACATGAACGGAAAAGGGCTGCTTTGGTAACTCCATTGTTTTCCCCTCTTTGCCCCCAACATTCTTCCCTAGAGCCCCTCCCCTTCCCCTCCCCGACCCCCCAACCACGGCAAGCCGCTGAATCTAGTCCTCCGCCGCAACGGTGGACCTCAGACCCTGCCGGATCTACCTTCCGCACCTTGGAACCCCCAACTGCCAACTCAATACTTCACCGGAGCCGCTTCAGCGACTGGCTTGTCCACCGCTCAAGATCTCCTTGACCGCCATCATGGTCCACCGCACCGGATCTGCTTAACTGGCGCCCTCGCCCACCACAGCGTAGGCCCTTCACTGGCTCCCTCGTCTGCCCCTTCGCTGGCCCTTCATACAAGCCCTCGTCCGCCGCAATAGATCCGCCTCACCGAAAGCACTGTACAACGTGCCCGCCGAAGCCTTCGTCCACTGCACCGGACCCGCTCCATGGACGCCATATTCAACTCCACCGGCCCTGCTTTACCGACGCCGCAGCCTCATCAGGTTATTTCAATTTGTACTCCTTCGGTTTTTATCTTTATCGTGCAACTGTTCACTTACCACAGATGAGCTTTCTTGTATGTCGACAGGCGCCGCAACCGTAGCACCGGAGCCGCTTCAGCGACGGCGACAGCCGGTCCAAACACAACCGCAACACGAGCACCATCAAAGATCTTTAGCTATCAAGTATGACAACGATACCCATAAGCCGCCGAGAATCAGGTACTATTATCCAACGGCCGGCGCCTACGTTCACTTTCCTAGCATAAGCACCGCACCTTCGAATTTCTTTAGGGCATCATTCAGTTTTTCATGAGACGCTTTATTCTGCTTGCACCTGTAGGGCCATACTTCTGGCAGTGAACATGTCACATGTGCTAAATTATATACCAGTGCACATCTTATATTTACTAATTAGATGCATCATATGAGACTTCACGTTAATCCACATCATTAAAAATATATTAACCGTTGATCTATATAATTGATCTATCTTGACCATACGATTTACGTTAGTTTTGTTGTGCAAAACAGGTCCAATCTACACGTAACGAAGACAAAATCTGACCCAACCTACACGCCGACTCATAAAAAAATAAAGACCCGACCTGCACGTACACTCTATTTCCATATCAAATTGTTCGGTCAAGAAATAACTCCTCGGATCAAATCTACGATTCTGATCAAATAGGTTATTGTGGTTAGAGTCCTGATGAAAAGGGATAGAGTCTGCTGTAGTCTGAATATTCCCTCAAGGCTCAAACACATCCATGGTTCCTACTTAGCCGCCATCTCCCATAATCCATCCGCCAACACCAAGGTGGAGCAAATCAACATCTACTAGATCGCGAAGCCGTTCGCTAAGCCCACCATCCCGCCGCCAGGTATGGCAAGGCGATTATCCTTCGAACAGCATGTAACCATGTTGTACACCAGGATCGACCGTCGTGCATCAATTACTTGCTTTCCTGTCCACCTTCTCCTGATTCGACCACGATGAGTTTCCGATTATAGCATGCAAGCAACCCGATGGGAGAAGCTACTAGATGCCTGGATTTATGCGTTCTAAAAAGACTGCTATCGTTACACTTTCGGACATTGGGCGTGGCGTGAGTATATACATCTACTCATCGTTCACCGCATAGTGCTGTAAATGATAAGGTGTCGTCCATGTGTGCTCACATTAGGATAAAAATTCCTACTTCCTTAATAGCTGTCTGAAAATCAAAATCATTAATGGCTGATGTCAATTTTATAATCCTTATTTTCTATTACCAGCTAAACAATCATGTCATGTTGCTTTTGGCCTCTATATACCTTGAGTTTTTGAGTTCTTAGTACAAATGTGATAAAGTTGGTGTTTGTTATGATGCCTATTTTAGAGATATCTGGATAGTTCATTTGGGTTGTTCATTATCAGGAGTTTCTAAATTTCGTTCTCAACTCCTATTTTAATGCCGCATGGTCCAAAAATAAATAATAAATAATTAACATTGTAACAGTAAGCATAAGAATTTCGTATTCAATGAAGGAAACATTTTTTGTGAAAAAAAGGAACATAACTTATACATGCATCTCAATGCGTGGTATAACTAAAATTTAGATAGATTCATACCCTTTTCCTCATCGTCAGGGGAAAAATCGGAAAACAGCGTGTTGGTGCCATCAAACAATTAAACTAATATGTTTGACAATCATACGGTCAGATCACAATTTTACAGAATAGGTTCTTCTTCCACACATGTTTAGTTGACACACATGGGAAATCCGTGTCGCTGTATTATGAAATGCCGATTAGAGATGTCATTAGCTTGGCCTATATGTGTTAAAACAAAAGTATTTTTATAATACATATAACAAGATCGTTTGAGCTCAGATCATGGCAATATGAATCAACATATACTCTTTCCATGGCAACTGAAACAAACTTTATTGCAAGTTACATAATCATCTTTCACAAATAGTTATCTCTTTTCCTATAATATAAGGAAAAAGTAACATAGACAAAATCAAATTATTGACTCTCCGGTAATAAATATTATTTTTATGAAAATAAACTAGCCCGTGCAGTTGCACGGGTAGATGACTAGTATAGTTAATGTGCTTTAGTTTTGTTCTGATGCCACCTGTTGGTTCCATCAGACTGCTTAATGTTCTCTATGCTTAATTACACATCAGCAAACTAGCATGTGGTTCCGTTGCTTTTTGTTTGTTTTACCCTACATTTTCTGATGCTATCTATTACATCACTGCTCCGAGCCTCTGTTCATTACTTGTTTGTGTGTTCTTGATCTTCCCAAGTTGCATGACTAATTTGATGCTTCTATTAATTATGGAGCTGCCAACCCCATCAAGCAAAATATTTGTTCTTTTGGGGCTAGCACCTCGAACAAGCATAAAAATAGAGGGAAGCATATATATTGTCGTGTATGCACACACCCTTCTTTCATTAGTTTAGATGAACCATTGATGATCAATTCGGACCAGTGCATACGATTAAAATTAATTTTACCTAAATAGATGGTGCAGAATAAACTACAACTAGATTTGCAACCACGGGATGCTGACGATATCTTCAAAGAACATTGCAACAGCAGCTAGGCTTCACAGCAACATATGGTAAGCCAGTGTGTTTTAGTACATGTGAAATGTAATGCGAGTGGGCTGCTTTCTTGGCTTGTGCCCTCAACGTGTAATCCTACCGAATTACAAATAGTTCAGTTGTCTGCTTTGCTGTATTGCTTGATTCAAATGCTTATTTGTTGTTACACTATACCTAAGTTGGCCAATATGTCAGCAGTGCCTGCTATACTAACGTAAAGAAATGCATGCCTATTTCATTTGAGTCCTTAACTTTTCCTCTCAACTTCATCACAAGACTGTCTTCGTAGTTTATATGAGGCCACACTGTTAAGTGCTTTCTTAGATTATTTCAACTACTTAGATACCTTGGCAACTTAATTATAGCGGTTGTACACTCCCTTTCAACTAGGGATGTCAACTGGTTCACGTTTAATCCTGATTAAAGTCCACTAGTGGTATTATAGTTCAAAAGAGTTTTTGTTTTTTGAGGAAAATGAACTAGGGAGGTAGCAAAAACTAACTAGATGGGACTGGCGGATGTCATTTATTTGCCACTTACATCCCTAGTTTCATCTTACCATTTTAATTTCTTTTCGGCTGATGCTACTTCGAACCATTTAAATATACTTTTCCATGCTCGGCAATAATTCGTCTGTCGTTTACCATGTAAGCTTACTGCCTGGATCATACGATAACTATCTCTTACTGACGTCCAGCAGAAACCTTTCAGGATGCCATTCACACTAGGACACAATGTACAACCCCAGAATCTATTTGTGGAAGCAGTGCGCCATCCATGTTACCAGATGGTAGCAGTTCAGAGGCAACACCGCCGCAGAGCAGTCGGAGCACATATATTATAGTGCTTGAGGCTCTACTAGAGGCAGAAAGAGATGGTGTGGCTGCCATGAATGAGGTAATCTTTATCTTGAGGCTGGAAATTATGGAATTAGCGGCACGCATTATGCAAGCAACCCAAGAATTGGAGGAAGTAAGAATGTTGCATTTGAAGACGGAGGAGGTCCTGCTGTTTTTGCTATCTGAAGCCCAAGGTAATCGCAGTTCTTCTTTAGATACCAGTTGAAATTGTCATTAATGCATGTTGTGTCATGTCTCTGAATGGATTATGTTGCAAGACCCCCTATGTTGTCCATGTGTTGTAATGATCCATATTTTTTAGGCGAGGTAATCCTCAGTACTTGTATGATTGACATAAGGTGAACTGTTTTTCATGTGAGCATATTGTATTGGATGAAATAACTGTTTGACTCAGAGTGTATCCAACCTAATGAATTCGAAGATCACGGCATTTCTAAATCATAATCATATAAAGGTGGAATAAATCTTTGTTGTGGTTTTGAAGAAATAAATGACAAAACGTATAATTATCTGTGGATATTCGTAATCAAATACAAATTGGATTTGAATTTAGTTTGCCAGGTCCCAGGGAAAACATGAATGCTAATTCTCCCAATTTTTGAACGAAGCGGCTAAACACCCACTATAATTTGTGGGCTGCCCGAAGCAAGTGTTCGCGAGATGGAAATTACTGTCTACCCCTGACACTTGACATCCTTATCGACCGGATTTACACTGCTGTTGATAGGGGTAGTGAGGGAGTCCTGGATTAGGGGGTGTCCGGATAGCCGGACTATATCCTTTGGCCGGACTGTTGGACTATGAAGATACAAGACTTCGTCTCGTGTCCGGATGGGACTCTCCTTGGCGTTGAAGGCAAGCTTGGCGATATGGATATGTAGATCTCCTCCCATTGTAACCGACTCTGTGTAACCCTAGCCCCCTCCGGTGTCTATATAAACCAGAGGGTTTAGTCCGTTGGACAACAATCATACCATAGACTAGCTTCTAGGGTTTAGCCTCTACAATCTCGTGGTAGATCAACTCATGTAATACTCATATCATCAAGAATCAATCAAGCGGGAAGTAGGGTATTACCTCCGTAGAGAGGGCCCGAAACTGGGTAAACATCCTGTCCCTTGCCTCCTGTTACCATCCGCCTTAGACGCACAGTTCGGGACCCCCTACCCGAGATCCACCGGTTTTGACGCCGACATTGGTGCTTTCATTGAGAGTTCCACTGTGTCGTCACCATAAGGCCTGATGGCTCCTTCGATCATTGGTAGCGATGCGGTCTAGGGTGAGGTTTTCCTCCCTGGACAGATCTTTGTATTCGGCGGCTTCGCACTGCGGGCCAACTCGCTTGGCCATCCGGAACAGATCGAGAGCTACCCCCTGGCCACCAGGTCAGGTTCGGAAACTTGAACTACATGGCCGATATCCGCGGAGACTTGATCTTCGACGGATTCGAGCCCATGCCAGGTGCGCCACACGATCATGACGAGCACGCTTTAGCTCTGCCGTCGGACGGCGTTCAGGACATCACACCAGCAACAACTCCGGCCTTCAACCCGGAACAGATTGCGCCATCTGAGGACAGGCGGATAGACCTCGCCACGGAGGCCGCACTCTCAGCGGCGATAGAGCCGGATACTGACCCTACCCCTCGTGAGGGCCGTGATGCCGAACCCATAGACTTGTCTCTGGCCACAGACTCTGAACCGCCTGCGCCCGTGCCTATCGAATCCGACTGGGCGCCGGTCATGGAGTTCACTCCGCGGATATCTTTCAGCACTCGCCCTTCAGCGATGTACTAAACTCGTTAAGGTCTCTCTCTTTGTCAGGATAACCTTGGCCGAACTATGTCCGTCTAGAATGGGATGCGGACGACGAAGAAATTGACGCCCCACCCACCACCCACTTAGTAGCCACTGTCGATGATCTAACCGACATGCTTGACTTCGACTCCGAAGACATCGATGGTATGGACAACGATGAAGAAGACGAACAGGAACCACTACCCACGGGGCACTGGACCGCCACCTCATCATATGCTATATATATGGTGGATACACCCAAAGAAGGCAATGGCGACAAGGCGGTGGAGGATGACCCCTCCAAGCAACCCAAGTGCCGACGTCAGCGGCGCCACTCTAAGTCTCGCCATAGCAAAAGCGGTGATACTGGCACAGGAGATAACAGTACTCCGGACAGTGCCGAAGACGATGACAATCCCCTCCAGCAGGATCTGCAGCCGGAGGATGAACAAGCCAGCTGAGGGAGTCCCGGATTAGGTGGTGTCCGGATAGCCGAACTATCACCGTTGGCCGGACTCCTGGACTATGAAGATACAAGATTGAAGACTTCGTCCCGTGTCCGGATGGGACTTTCCTTAGCGTGGAAGGCAAGCTTGGCGATATGGATATGTAGATCTCCTACCATTGTAACCGACTCTGTGTAACCCTAACCTATCCGGTGTCTATATAAACTGAAGGAAATATGCCCTAGAGGCAATAATAAAGTTATTATTTATTTCCTTATACCATGATAAATGTTTATTATTCATGCTAGATTTGTATTAACCGGAAACATAATACATGTGTGAATACATAGACAAACAGATAGTCACTAGTATGCCTCTACAAGACTAGCTCATTAATCAAAGATGGTTATGTTTCCTAACCATAGACATGTGTTGTCATTTGATTAATGGGATCACATCATTAGGAGAATGATGTGATTGACATGACCCATTCCATTAGCTTAACACTTGATCGCTTAGTATGTTGTTAATGCTTTCTTCATGACCCATACATGTTCCTGTAACTATGAGATTATGCAACTCCGTTTACGGAGGAACACTTTGGTACTACCAAACGCCACAACGAATCGGGTGATTATAAAGGAGTACTACAGGTGTCTCCAAAGGTACTTGTTGGGTTGGCGATTTTGAGATTAGGTTTTGTCACTCCGATTGTCGGAGAGGTATCTCTAGGCCTTCTCGGTGATACACATCACTTAAGCCTTGCAAGCATTACAAGTAATGAGTTAGTTGTAATATGATGTATTACGGAACGAGTAAAGAGACTTACGGTAACGAGATTGAACTAGGTATTGGATACCGACGATCGAATCTCGGGTAAGTAACATACCGATGACAAAGGGAACAACGTTATGTCGTTATGCGGTTTGACCGATAAAGATCTTCGTAGAATATGTAGGAACCAATATGGGCATCCAGGTTCCGCTATTGGTTATTGACCGAGAATGGTTCTAGGTCATGTCTACATAGTTCTCGAACCCGTAGGGTCCGCATGCTTAACGCTTCGATGACACTTCATTATGAGTTTATAAGTATTGATGCACGAAGGTTGTTCGAGTCCGGATGTGATCACGGACATGAGGAGGAGTCTCAAATGGTCGAGACATAAAGATTGATATATTGAAGCCTACATTTGGACATCGGAAGTGTTCCGAGTGAAATCGAATTTACCGAGTACCGGATGTTACCGAACCCCCGGAACTACATGGGCCATAGTGGGCCTTGGAGGAAAGGAGAAAGGGCCAGCCCTAGGTGGCTGCGCGCCTTCTTCCCTAGTCCTATTAGGACTAGGAAAGGTGGGCCGCCCCCTCTCTCTCTTCCCCTCCGGAATCCTAATCCAACTAGGATTGGGGGAATCCTACTCCTGAGGGAGTAGGACTCCTTGCGCGCCTCCTCCTTGGCCGCCACCTCCCCTTGGCTCCTTTATATACGGGGCAGGGGCACCCTAGAACACACAAGTTGATCTACGGATCTTTCCTTAGCCGTGTGCGGTGCCCCTTCCACCATATTCCACTTCGGTCATATCGTCATGAGCTTAGCGAAGCCCTCGCGCCGGAGAAGTCATATCGTCGCGGAGCTTAGGCGAAGCCCTGCGCCGGTGGAGCATCAACATCGCCACCACGCCGTTGTCTGACGGAACTCATCCCGACACTTTGCTGGATCGAGTCCGGGATCGCCATCGAGCTGAACGTGTGCAGAACTCGGAGGTGCCGACGCTCGGTGCTTGGATCGGTCGGATCGTGAAGACGCACGACTACATCAACCGCGTTGTTATAACGCTTCGCTTTCGGTCTCACGAGGGTGCGTGGACGGACACTCTCCTCTCGTTGCTATGCCATCACCATGGTCTTGCGTGTTCGTAGGAATTTTTTGAAATTACTACGTTCCCCAACAGTGGCATCCGAGCCTGGTTTTATGCGTTGATGTCATATGCACGAGTAGAACACAAGTGATTTGTGGGCGATATAAGTCATCTTGCTTACCAGCATGTCATACTTTGGTTCAGCGGTATTGTGAGATGAAGCGCCCGGACCGACATTACGCAGACGCTTACGCGAGACCGGTTTCACCGCTGCGAGCACTAGTTGCTTAAAGGTGACGGCGGGGTGTCTCTCTCTCACTTTAGTTGAACCGAGTGTGGCTCGCCCGGTCCTTGCGAAGGTTAAAACAGCACCAACTTGACAAACTATCGCTGTGGTTTTGATGCGAGGTAAGAACGGTTCTTGCTCAGCCCGTAGCAGCCACGTAAAACTTGCAACAACAAAGTAGAGGATGTCTAACTTGTTTTTGCAGGGCATGATGTGATGTGATGTGGTCAAGACGTGATGCTATATTTTATTGTATGAGATGATCATGTTTTGTAACCGAAGTTATCGGCAATCGGCAGGAGCCATATGGTTGTCGCTTATTGTATGAAATGCAACGCCATGTAATTGCTTTACTTTATCACTAAGCAGTAGCGATAATCGTAGAAGCAATAGTTGGCGAGACGACAACGATGCTACGATGGAGATCAAGGTGTCGCGCCGGTGACGATGGTGATCATGACGGTGCTTGGCGATGGAGATCACAAGCACAAGATGATGATGACCATATCATATCACTTATATTGATTGCATGTGATGTTTATCCTTTATGCATCTTATCTTGCTTTGATTGACGGTAGCATTATAAGATGATCTCTCACTAAAATTATCAAGAAGTGTTCTCTCGAGTATGCACCGTTGCCAAAGTTCGTAGTACCCGGACACCACGTGATGATCGGGTGTGATAAGTTCTACGTCCATCTACAACGGTGCAAAATAGTTGCACGTCGCGGAATACTCAGGTTAAACTTGACGAGCCTAGCATATAACAGATATGGCCTCGAACACGGAGACCGAAAGGTCGAACGTGAATCATATAGTAGATATGATCAACATAGTGATGTTCACCATTGAAACTACTCCATCTCACGTGATGATCGGACATGGTTTAGTTGATTTGGATCACGTGATCACTTAGATGACTAGAGAGATGTCTGTCTAAGTGGGAGTTTTTAATATGATTAATTGAACTTAAATTTATCATGAACTTAGTACCGATAGTATTTTGCTTGTCTATGTTTACTGTAGATAGATGGCTCGTGCTGTTGTTCCGTTGAATTTTAATGTGTTCCTTGAGAAAGCAAAGTTGAAAGATGATGGTAGCAATTACACGGACTGGGTCCGTAACTTGAGGATTATCCTCATTGCTGCACAGAAAAATTACGTCCTGGAAGCACCGCTGGGTGACAGGCCTGCTGCAGGTGCTGAACCAGAAGTTGTGAACGTCTGGCAAAGCAAAGCTGATGACTACTCAATAGTTCAGTGTGCCACGCTTTACGGCTTAGAACCGGGTCTTCAACGACGTTTTGAACGTCATGGAGCATATGAGATGTTCCAGGAGTTGAAGTTAATATTTCAAGCAAATGCCCGGATTGAGAGATATGAAGTCTCCAATAAGTTCTATAGCTGCAAGATGGAGGAGAATAGTTCATCGGTGAGCACATACTCAAAATGTCAGGTATAACAATCACTTAATTCAGCTGGGAGTTAATCTTCCGGATGATAGTGTCATTGATGAATTCTCCAATCACGCCACCAAGCTACAAGAGCTTCGTGATGAACTATAATATGCAAGGGATGACTAAGACAATTCTGAGCTCTTCGCGATGCTAAAAGCATGGAGGTAGAAATCAAGAAAGAGCATCAAGTGTTGATGGTCAACAAGACCACTAGTTTCAAGAAAAGGGCAAAGGGAAGAAGAAGAGAAACTTCAAAAGAACAGCAAGAAATTTGCTGATCATGAGAAGAAACCCAAGTCTGGACCTAAGCCTGAAATCGAGTGTTTTTACCGCAAGCGATCGACCTTTGGAGCGGAACTGCCCCAAGTATTTGGCGGATAAAAGGATGGCAAGGTGAACAAAGGTATATGTGATATACATGTTATTGATGTGTACCTTACTAGAGCTCGTAGTAGCACTGGTATTTGATACTGGTTACATTGCTAATATTTGCAACTCAAACAGGACTACGGAATAGACGAGCACCGCAAAGGACGAGGTGACGATCTTGGCGTGGGAAATGGTTCCAAAGTCAATGTGATCGCGGTCGGCACGCTACCTCTACATCTACCTTGGGATTAGTTTTAGACCTAAATAATTGTTATTTGGTGCCAGCGTTGAGCATGAACATTATATCTGGATCTTGTTTAATGCGAGACGGTTATTCATTTAAATCAGAGAATAATGGTTGTTCTATTTATATGAGTAATATCTTTTATGGTCATGCACCCTTGAAGAATGGTCTATTCTTGTTGAATCTCGACAGTAGTGATACACACATTCATAATGTTGAAACCAAAAGATGCAGAGTTGATAATGATAGTGCAACTTATTTGTGGCACTCGCCGTTTAGGTCATATCGGTGTAAAACGCATGAAGAAACTCCATCTTGATGGGCTTCGGAATCACTTGGTACTTGCGAACCGTGCCTCATGGGCAAGATGACCAAAACGCCGTTCTCCGGAACTATGGAGCGAGCAACTGATTTGTTGGAAATCATACATACCGATGTTTGTGGTCCAATGAATGTTGAGGCCTTGGCGGGTATCGTTATTTTCTCACCTTCACAGATGATTTGAGTAGATATGGGTATATCTACTTAATGAAACACAAATCTGAAACATTTGAAAAGTTCAAAGAATTTCAGAGTGAAGTGGAAAATCATCGTAACAAGAAAATAAAGTTTCTACGATCTGATCGTGGAGGAGAATATTTGAGTTACGAGTTTGGTTTACATTTGAAACAATGTGGAATAGTTTCGCAACTCACGCCACCCGGAACACCACAGAGAAATGGTGTGTCCGAACGTCGTAATCGTACTTTACTAGATATGGTGCGATCTATGATGTATATTTCCGATTTACCGCTATCGTTTTGGGGTTATGCTTTAGAGACGGCCGCATTCACGTTAAATAGGACACCGTCAAAATCCGTTGAGACGACGCCTTATGAACTGTGGTTTGGCAAGAAACCAAAGTTGTCGTTTTTTAAAGTTTGGGGCTGCGATGCTTATGTAAAGAAACTTCAACCAGATAAGCTCGAACCCAAATCGGAAAAATGTGTCTTCATAGGATACCCAAAGGAGACTGTTGGGTACACCTTCTATCACAGATCTGAAGGCAAGATTTTCGTTGCTAAATTCGGATCCTTTCTAGAGAAGGAGTTTCTCTCGAAAGAAGTGAGTGGGAGGAAAGTAGAACTTGATGAGATAATCAGTATCTGCTCCCTTATTGGAAAGTAGTTCATCACAAGAAATGGTTCTGTGACAACTACACCAATTAGTGAGGAAACTAATGATGATGATCATGAAGCTTCAGATCAAGTTACTATTGAACCGTGAGGTCAACCAGAGTAAAATACGCACTGAGTGGTACGGTAATCTTATTCGGAAGTCATGTTACTTGACCATGGCGAACCTACAAACTATGAAGAAGCGATGGTGAGCCCAGATTCCATAAAATGGCTAGAACCCATGAAATCTGAGATGGGATCCATGTATGAGAACAAAGTATGGACTTTGGTTGACTTGCCCGATGATCGGCAAGCCATTGAAAATAAATGGATCTTTAAGAAGAAGACTGACGCCGATGGTAATATAACTGTCTACAAAGCTCGACTTGTTGCGAAAGGTTTTCGACAAGTTCAAGGGGTTGACTACGATGAGACTTTCTCACCCGAAGCGATGCTTAAGTCTGTCCGAATCATGTTAGCAATTGCCGCATTTTATGATTATGAAATTTGGCAAATGGATGTAAAACTGCATTCTTGAATGGATTTCTAGAAGAAGAGTTGTATATGATGCAACCAGAAGGTTTTGTCGATCCAAAGGGTACTAACAAAGTGTGCAAGCTCCAGCGATCAATTTATGGTCAGTGCAAGCCTCTCGGAGTTGGAATAAACGCTTTGATAGTGTGATCAAAGCATATGGGTTTATCTGACTTTTGGAGAAGCCTGTATTTACAAGAAAGTGAGTGGGAGCTCTGTAGCATTTCTAATATTATATGTGGACAACATATTATTGATTGGAAATGATATAGAATTTCTGGATAGCATAAAAGGATACTTGAATAAAAGTTTTTCAATGAAAGACCTCGGTGAAGCTGCTTACATATTGGGCATCAAGATCTATAGAGATAGATCAAGACGCTTAATTGGACTTTCACAAAGCACATACCTTGATAAAGTTTTGAAAAGGTTCAAAATGGATCTGGCAAAGAAAGGTTTTTACCAGATTACAAGGTGTGAGATTGAGTCGACTCAATGCCCGACCACAGCAGAAGATAGAGAAAATGAAAGATGTTCCTATGCTTCAGCCATAGGCTCTATCATGTATGCAATGCTATGTACCAGACTGACGATGCTTAGCTGTAAAGCTTGGCAGGAAGGTACCAAAGTAATCCAGAGTGGATCATGGACAGCGGTCAAGAACATCCTGAAATACGAAAAGGACTAAGGATATGTTTCTCGTATATGGAGGTGACAAAGAGCTAGTCGTAAATGGTTACGTCGATGCAAGCTTTGCACTGATCCGGACGATTCTAAATCGCAAACCGGATCGTGTTTTTATTAAGCGGTGGAGCTGTCGGTTGGTGCAGCTCTAAACAAAGCGTCGTGGCGGGATCTACATGTGAAGCGGAGTACATAGCTGCTTGAAGCAGCAAATGAAGGAGTCTGGATGAAAGAGTTCATTTCCGATCTAGGTGTCATACCTAGTGCATCGGGACCGATGAAGATCTTTCGTGACAATATGGTGCAATTGCCTTGGCAAAGGATTCCAGATTTCACAAGAGGACCAAGCATATCAAGAGACGCTTCAATTCCATTGGGACCAAGTCCAAGTGGGAGACATAGAGATTTGCAAAATACATACGGATCTGAATGTTGCAGATCCGTTGACTAAGCCTCTTCCACGAGCAAAACATGATCAGCACCAAGACTCCATGGGTGTTAGGATCATTACTTTGTAATCTAGATTATTGACTCTAGTGCAAGTGGGAGCTGAAGGAAATATGCCCTAGAGGCAATAATAAAGTTATTATTTATTTCCTTATACCATGATAAATGTTTATTATTCATGCTAGATTTGTATTAACCGGAAACATAATACATGTGTGAATACATAGACAAGCAGATAGTCACTAGTATGCCTCTACAAGACTAGCTCATTAATCAAAGATGGTTATGTTTCCTAACCATAGACATGTGTTGTCATTTGATTAATGGGATCACATCATTAGGAGAATGATGTGATTGACATGACCCATTCCATTAGCTTAACACTTGATCGCTTAGTATGTTGTTAATGCTTTCTTCATGACCCATACATGTTCCTGTAACTATGAGATTATGCAACTCCGTTTACGGAGGAACACTTTGGTACTACCAAACGTCACAACGAATCGGGTGATTATAAAGGAGTACTACAGGTGTCTCCAAAGGTACTTGTTGGGTTGGCGTATTTGAGATTAGGTTTTGTCACTCCGATTGTCGGAGAGGTATCTCTAGGCCTTCTCGGTGATACACATCACTTAAGCCTTGCAAGCATTACAACTAATGAGTTAGTTGTAAGATGATGTATTACGGAACGAGTAAAGAGACTTACCGTAACGAGATTGAACTAGGTATTGGATACCGACGATCGAATCTCGGGTAAGTAACATACCGATGACAAAGGGAACAACGTATGTCGTTATGCGGTTTGACCGATAAAGATCTTCAGTAGAATATGTAGGAACCAATATGGGCATCCAGGTTCCGCTATTGGTTATTGACCGAGAATGGTTCTAGGTCATGTCTACATAGTTCTCGAACCCGTAGGGTCCGCATGCTTAACGCTTCGATGACAGTTCATTATGAGTTTATAAGTATTGATGCACGAAGGTTGTTGAGTCCGGATGTGATCACGGACATGACGAGGAGTCTCGAAATGGTCGAGACATAAAGATTGATATATTGGAAGCCTACATTTGGACATCGGAAGTGTTCCGAGTGAAATCGAATTTATCGAGTACCGGAGGTTACGGAACCCCGGGAACTACATGGGCAATAGTGGGCCTTGGAGGAAAGGAGAAAGGGCCAGCCCTAGGTGGCTGCGCCCCCCTTCCCCTAGTCCTATTAGGACTAGGAAAGGTGGGCCGGCCCCCCTCTCTCTTTCCCCTCAGGAATCCTAATCCAACTAGGATTGAGGGGAATCCTACTCCCGGAGGAGTAGGACTCCTTGGCGCGCCTCCTCCTTGGCTCCTTTATATACGGGGGGGGGCACCCTAGAACACACAAGTTGATCTACGGATCTTTCCTTAGCCGTGTGCGGTGCCCCTTCCACCATATTCCACTTGGTCATATCGTCATGAGCTTAGGCGAAGCCCGCGCCGGAGAAGTCATATCGTCGCGGAGCTTAGGCGAAGCCCTGCGTCGGTGGAGCATCAACATCGTCACCACGCCGTCGTCTTGTGGAACTCATCCCGACACTTTGCTGGATCGGAGTCCGGGATCGTCATCGAGCTGAACGTGTGCAGAACTCGGAGGTGCCGTACGTTCGGTGCTTGGATCGATCGGATCGTGAAGACGTACGACTACATCAACTGCGTTGTTATAACGCTTCCGCTTTCGGTCTCACGAGGGTGCGTGGACGGACACTCCCTCTCGTTGCTATGCCATCACCATGGTCTTGCGTGTTCGTAGGAATTTTTTGAAATTACTCGTTCCCCAACGATGGCATCCGAGCCTGGTTTTATGCGTTGATGTCATATGCACGAGTAGAACACAAGTGATTTGTGGGCGATATAAGTCATACTGCTTACCAGCATGTCATACTTTGGTTCAACGGTATTGTGAGATGAAGCGGCCCGGACCGACATTACGCGTACGCTTACGCGAGACTGGTTTCACCGCTGCGAGCACTAGTTGCTTAAAGGTGACCGGTGGGTGTCTGTCTCTCTCACATTAGTTGAACCGAGTGTGGCTACGCCCGGTCCTTGCGAAGGTTAAAACAGCACCAACTTGACAAACTATCGTTGTGGTTTTGATGCGTAGGTAAGAACGGTTCTTGCTCAGCCCGTAGCAGCCACGTAAAACTTGCAACAACAAAGTAGAGGACGTCTAACTTGTTTTTGCAGGGCATGATGTGATGTGATGTGGTCAAGACGTGATGCTATATTTTATTGTATGAGATGATCATGTTTTGTAACCGAGTTATCGGCAATGGCAGGAGCCATATGGTTGTCGCTTTATTGTATGAAATGCAAGCGCCATGTAATTGCTTTACTTTATCACTAAGCAGTAGCGATAATCGTAGAAGCAATAGTTGGCGAGACGACAACGATGCTACGATGGAGATCAAGGTGTCGCGCCGGTGGCGATGGTGATCATGGCGGTGCTTGGCGATGGAGATCACAAGCACAAGATGATGATGACCATATCATATCACTTATATTGATTGCATGTGATGTTTATCCTTTATGCATCTTATCTTGCTTTGATTGACGGTAGCATTATAAGATGATCTCTCACTAAAATTATCAAGAAGTGTTCTCCCGAGTATGCACCATTGCCAAAGTTCAGTAGTACCGGACACCACGTGATGATCGGGTGTGATAAGTTCTCGTCCATCTACAACGGGTGCAAAACAGTTGCACGCGCTGAATACTCAGGTTAAACTTGGCGAGCCTAGCATATAACAGATATGGCCTCGGAACACGGAGACCGAAAGGTCGAACGTGAATCATATAGTAGATATGATCAACATAGTGATGTTCACCATTGAAACTACTCCGTCTCACGTGATGATCGGACATGGTTTAGTTGATTTGGATCACGTGATCACTTAGATGACTAGAGAGATGTACATCTAAGTGGGAGTTTTTAATATGATTAATTGAACTTAAATTTATCATGAACTTAGTACCGATAGTATTTTGCTTGTCTATGTTTCTTGTAGATAGATGGCTCGTCTTTGTTGTTCCGTTGAATTTTAATGCGTTCCTTGAGAAAGCAAAGTTGAAAGATGATGGTAGCAATTACGGACTGGGTCCGTAATTTGAGGATTATCCTCATTGCTGCACAGAAAAATTACGCCCTGGAAGCACCGCTGGGTGACAGCTCTGCTGCAGTGCTGAACCGAAGTTGTGAGCGTCTGGCAAAGCAAAGCTGATGACTACTCAATAGTTCAGTGTGCCATGCTTTACGGCTTAGAACCGGGTCTTCAACGACGTTTTGAGCGTCATGGAGCATATGAGATGTTCAGGAGTTGAAGTTAATATTTCAAGCAAATGCCGGATTGAGAGATATGAAGTCTCCAATAAGTTCTATAGCTGCAAGATGGAGGAGAATAGTTACTGTCGGTGAGCACA
Source organism: Aegilops longissima (assembly GCA_021605205.1). Classification (NCBI taxonomy): domain Eukaryota; kingdom Viridiplantae; phylum Streptophyta; class Magnoliopsida; order Poales; family Poaceae; genus Aegilops; species Aegilops longissima. The sequence goes on from CM038681.1 coordinate 83,674,223, forward strand.
TACTCAAAATGTCCGGGTATAACAATCACTTAATTCAGCTGGGAGTTAATCTTCCGGATGATAGTGTCATTGACAGAATTCTCCAATCACGCCACCAAGCTACAAGAGCTTCGTGATGAACTATAATATGCAAGGGATGACTAAGACAATTCTGAGCTCTTCGCGATGCTAAAAGCAGCGGAGGTAGAAATCAAGAAAGAGCATCAAGTGTTGATGGTCAACAAGACCACTAGTTTCAAGAAAAGGGCAAAGGGAAGAAGAAGGAAACTTCAAAAGAACAGCAAGAAAGTTGCTAATCAAGAGAAGAAACCCAAGTCTGGACCTAAGCCTGAAATCGAGTGTTTTACTGCAAGCAGATGGACTTTGGAAGCGGAACTGCCCCAAGTATTTGGCGGATAAAAAGGATGGCAAGGTGAACAAAGGTATATGTGATATACATGTTATTGATGTGTACCTTACTAGAGCTCGTAGTAGCACTGGTATTTGATCTGGTTCTGTTGCTAATATTTGCAACTCGAAGCAGGGACTACGGAATAGACGAGCACCGCAAAGGACGAGGTGACGATGCGCGTGGGAAATGGTTCCAAAGTCAATGTGATCGCGGTCGGCACGCTACCTCTACATCTACCTTCGGGATTAGTTTTAGACCTAAATAATTGTTATTTGGTGCCAGTGTTGAGCATGAACATTATATCTGGATCTTGTTTAATGCGAGACGGTTATTCATTTAAATCAGAGAATAATGGTTGTTCTATTTATATGAGTAATATCTTTTATGGTCATGCACCCTTGAAGAATGGTCTATTCTTGTTGAATCTCGACAGTAGTGATACACACATTCATAATGTTGAAACCAAAAGATGCAGAGTTGATAATGATAGTGCAACTTATTTGTGGCACTTGCCGTTTAGGTCATATCGGTGTAAAACGCATGAAGAAACTCCATACTGATGGGCTTCTGGAATCACTTGATTATGAATCACTTGGTACTTGCGAACCGTGCCTCATGGGCAAGATGACCAAAACGCCGTTCTCCGGAACTATGGGCGAGCAACTGATTTGTTGGAAATCATACATACTGATGTTTGTGGTCCAATGAATGTTGAGGCACGTGGCGGGTATCGTTATTTTCTCACCTTCACAGATGATTTGAGTAGATATGGGTATATCTACTTAATGAAACACAAATCTGAAACATTTGAAAAGTTCAAAGAATTTCAGAGTGAAGTGGAAAATCATCGTAACAAGAAAATAAAGTTTCTACGATCTGATCGTGGAGGAGAATATTTGAGTTCTGAGTTTGGTTTACATTTGAAACAATGTGGAATAGTTTCGCAACTCACGCCACCGGAACACCACAGAGAAATGGTGTGTCGAGCGTCGAATCGTACTTTACTAGATATGGTGCGATCTATGATGTCTATTTCCGATTTACCGCTATCGCTTTGGGGTTATGCTTTAGAGGCGGCCGCATTCACGTTAAATAGGACACCGTCAAAATCCGTTGAGACGACGCCTTATGAACTGTGGTTTGGCAAGAAACCAAAGTTGTCGTTTTTAAAGTTTGGGGCTGCGATGCTTATGTAAAGAAACTTCAACCAGATAAGCTCGAACCCAAATCAGAAAAATGTGTCTTCATAGGATACCCAAAGGAGACTGTTGGGTACACCTTCTATCACAGATCTGAAGGCAAGATTTTCGTTGCTAAATTCGGATCCTTTCTAGAGAAGGAGTTTCTCTCGAAAGAAGTGAGTGGGAGGAAAGTAGAACTTGATGAGATAATCAGTATCTGCTCCCTTATTGGAAAGTAGTTCATCACAAGAAATGGTTCTGTGACAACTACACCAATTAGTGAGGAAACTAATGATGATGATCATGAAGCTTGAGATCAAGTTACTATTGAACTCGAGGTCAACCGAGTAAAATCGCACTGAGTGGTACGGTAATCTTATTCGGAAGTCATGTTACTTGACCATGGCGAACCTACAAACTATGAAGAAGCGATGGTGAGCCCAGATTCATAAAATGGCTGGAAGCCATGAAATCTGAGATGGGATCCATGTATGAGAACAAAGTATGGACTTTGGTTGACTTGCCCGATGATCGGCAAACCATTGAAAATAAATGGATCTTTAAGAAGAAGACTGCGCCGATGGTAATATAACTGTCTACAAAGCTCGACTTGTTGCGAAAGGTTTTGACAAGTTCAAGGGGTTGACTACGATGAGACTTTCTCACCCGAAGCGATGCTTAAGTCTGTCCGAATCATGTTAGCAATTGCCGCATTTATGATTATGAAATTTGGCAAATGGATGTAAAAACTGCATTCTTGAATGGATTTCTAGAAGAAGAGTTGTATATGATGCAACCAGAAGGTTTTGTCGATCCAAAGGGTACTAACAAAGTGTGCAAGCTCCAGCGATCAATTTATGGTGCAGTGCAAGCCTCTCGGAGTTGGAATAAGCGCTTTGATAGTGTGATCAAAGCATATGGTTTATACAGACTTTTGGAGAAGCCTGTATTTACAAGAAAGTGAGTGGGAGCTCAGTAGCATTTCTAATATTATATGTGGACAACATATTATTGATTGGAAATGATATAGAATTCTGGATAGCATAAAAGGATACTTGAATAAAAGTTTTTCAATGAAAGACCTCGGTGAAGCTGCTTACATATTGGGCATCAAGATCTATAGAGATAGATCAAGGCGCTTAATTGGACTTTCACAAAGCACATACCATGATAAAGTTTTGAAAAGGTTCAAAATGGATCGGCAAAGAAAGGTTTTTACTGTATTACAAGGTGTGAGATTGAGTCGGACTCAATGCCCGACCACAACAGAAGATAGAGAAAATGAAAGATGTTCCTATGCTTCAGCCATAGGCTCTATCATGTATGCAATGCTGTGTACCAGACACTGGCGTATGCTTAGCTGTAAAGCTTGGCAGGAAGGTACCAAAGTAATCCAGAGTGGATCCTTTGGACAGCGGTCAAGAACATCTGAAATACACGAAAAGGACTAAGGATATGTTTCTCGTATATGGAGGTGACAAAGAGCTAGTCGTAAATGGTTACGTCGATGCAAGCTTTGACACTGATCCGGACGATTCTAAATCGCAAACCGGATACGTGATAGAGGAGCAATGCGGCGATTCTTCTTCTATCTTAAGGACTAGTTACGTCCGGATTCCCGATCCCTCCATGCCGGATTCCTGCAGAGGGACGGATGTCGACCAAGCCCTGAACTTAAAGTCAGGCGACAGGATGGATTCATTGGATAGCATTCAGAAATCCAAACTTCCGAGTTTGGAAACTTCCCGGCCCCTGAGTCTTAAATTAGACGGGGTTCCGGATCCAGTTCCACCCGCCCACCCAAACATTAGCGATCTATCCCGAATTCGGCAAGAGCCCGCTGAAACAGTACATCATTACTAGGCCAGATTCCTCCTGGTTATGGACAGGATAAAGGACTGCCGAGAGGAGGACGCAATCCCAATTTTCTGCAATAATTGCACGGACAAGGGAATCCTAAATGCCATAAATCATCGCGAAATTACACGCTTTGCTGACTTGGTGACCATAGTACAAAAGTAATGTGCGATGGAGAGTGCCTGGAAAACCAAAAGTAAATTTTGGGATAATCCGGCCCCGAATACATCCCTAGTCCGAAATAAAAGGGTGCATCATTACCAAGCACCCGGGTTAAACACCAAAAAACCAAAACCCCCTAAAGGTTACGGAACCGTACTGGAGGGTTGGCTAAACGGACCCTGCAAAATTCATAGCACAGAGGGCGCCACTCCAACTCATAGCCTTCGAGCATGTTGGATACTACGGCAGGTGGCCAAAAGTGGCGAAGAGCTTCTAGCTTCATAATCCCAGCCCAGCAATACCAGTACGATGTTAGCAGTCTTCGAGACTTTCGCATCAAATAATATGCGGAAACAAACACTCTGCAACCTTGCCGAAGTCTACCAAGTAGCAACAATAAATCCATGGAGTGACACGACTATTACCTTTAATGCCAGTGACGAACCCAAATTCCGAACAGCCCGAGCACCAGCCGCATTGGTCCTCAGTCCAATAGTGGACGACTTTCGCCTTACTAAGGTACTCATGGATGGTGGCAGCGGACTAAACCTCATCTATGAGGAAACCCTCCGAAAAATGGAAATAGACTGGAACCCCATTGAGCGAAGAAGCACAACCTTTAGAGGAATAATCCCTAGCCGGGAAGTATGCTGCACAGGAAAAATCACACTGGATGTAGTGTTCGGCTCGCCGGACAATTACAGGTCCGAGGAGGTCACATTTCAAGTGGCCCCGTTCAGCAACGGATATCATGCTTTATTAGGGCGAGAGGCATTCACAATTTTTCAAGCTATACCCCATTATGGGTACATGAAGCTTAAAATGCCCGGACCCAACGGAATCATCACTCTCGCTAGTGATCCGAACATAGCACTCCGCGCAGAAAACAAGACAGCCACACTAGCCCTCGAGGCACTATCCGAAGCCCTAGCGGCCGAGGAACTCACTGCGATGCGCTCCACGGTGAACAGGGACAATGTGATACTTGATAAAAGATCCAAGTCCACCTCTTTTAAACCAGCGGACGAAATATTCAAATTCCAAGTCCACCCAACGGACCCTGCAAAGACGGCATCCATTGGGGCACAATTAAACCCTGATGTAGACGCCGCACTATGAGAATTTCTACGAGAAAACTGGGACATTTTTGCCTGGCACCCTTCAGATATGCCAGGAATCCCACGTCGGCTGGCCGAGCACAGCCTAAATATCCTAAAAGGATTCAAGCCAGTCAAACAGGCTCTTCGGCGCTTTTCCGAACCCAAGAGACAGGCCATGGGAGAGGAGCTAGCCAAACTCTTGGAAGCCGGATTCATCAGAGATATAAAACATCCGGACTGGCTAGCAAACCTGGTGATGGTACCAAAGAAGGACAAATCCTGGCGCCTATGTGTTGATTTCAAAGACCTTAATAAGGCTTGCCAAAAGGATCCCTTCCCCCTCCCTCGAATTGATCAAATTATCAATGCCACAGCAGGACACGACTCATTGTGCTTCCTCGACGCGTACTCCGGCTACCACCAAATCAAGCTGGCGGAGCCAGACCAAGCTGCAACAACATTCATCACTCCATACGACCCATTCTGCTTCAACACAATGCCCTTCGGGCTCAAAAACGCCGGCGCAACATATCAGCGCATGATTCAGACACGTCTGGCAAACCAGATCGGCAAAATAGTGGAAGCATATGTAGATGACGTGGTCGTCAAAACCAAGCATGTCAAAACTCTAGTAGACGATTTGAGGCTCACATTCGACAATCTTCAAAAATATGACATCAAGCTCAATCAGGAAAAATGCGTCTTCGGCGTTCCAGCCGGAAAGCTCCTGGGCTTCATTATGTCCGGTAGAGGAATTGAAGCAAACCCAGCCAAGATCCGAGCTCTGTCACAATTGAATATTCCAAAAGACCTCAAACAAATACAAAAATTGACTGGATGTGTAGCGGCTCTAAGCCGCTTTATTTCCCGTTTGGGAGAAAAGGCGTTACCCCTTTACCTCCTCCTTCGCCGCACCGAACACTTCTAGTGGACGGATGCCGCAACGGCCGGACTCGAAGAGATAAAAGCCATATTGGCAACAAATCCGGTCCTGGCCGCACCCAACATGGGCGAACCAATGCTATTATATATCGCCACAACACATCAAGTTGTCAGCGCGGTGCTCGTTGTCGAGCGAAGCGGACGAACACCGTTCCCTCTTCAAAACGGTTTATTATGTGTCCACTGTCCTCACTCCATGCAAGTCCCGTACCCACATTATCAAAAGATAGCATACGCAGTGTTCATGGCATCCGGAAGCTGCGACACTAATTTCAAGAGTGTTCGATAATGGTAGCCTCGAAGTACCTCTTAATGACATTATAAACAACCATGACGCGACGGGCGGATTGCTAAATGGGCCATAGAGCTCCTTCCATTCGACATAACCTACAAGCCACGACGAGCTATCAAGTCGCAGGTTTTAGCCGACTTCCTGGCCGAATGGACCGAAGCGAACTCCCTAAAGAGTACGGCGCATACTCAATTGGATCATGCACTTTGACGGCTCCAAAATGTTGGCGGCACTGGGGCTGGTGTCGTCTTGGCGTCCCCAACCGGGACACAGTCCAATCGTCCTTCAGATAATGTATACGAACTCCAACAACACAGCGAATCGAGGCCCTTCTACGGCCTCCGGATGGCGTCTCCATGGGCATTAAGCGCCTAGAGGTGCGCGGGGATTCAAACCTCGCGATATCTCAAATAAACGGAGACTTTGATGCCAAAGATCCGAAAATGGCAGCATACCGCAATGCGGTCCTAAAAATGTCAGCACGGTTCGAAGGGCTCGAATTTCACCATATAGCCCGGGATAACAACCAGGCGGCGGACATATTGGCACGCATCGGTGCAAAACGCGATGCCGTCCCGCCGAACATCTTCCTGGAACGGCTATTTAAGCCATCCATACTATGGGAAGGGGAGTCCGGAAATAACAATCCGGACCCAAGCGCACTTCCTGACGCCGAACACCCTGACACAATAGGAGGCTCTGCCACCGAGATAACACCCTCCGCCCACGAAATAATGGCGGTTATCGCCCCGTGGACGAAACCATTCCTAGCCTACCTAACTAGGCAGGAACTCCCCGAAGACCAAAATGAGGCTCGCTGCATAGTACGGCGATCTAAAGCCTATAAAGTCCATGAGGGAGAGCTTTATAAGAAAAGCACTACCAGAGTCCTTCAAAGGTGTATCTCCGAAGAGAAAGGGCGAAACCTCCTGGCTGAAATTCATGCCGGACTGGGTGGGCACCACGCCGCAGCCCGGGCCCTTGTAGGCAAGGCCTTCCGTACAGGATTTTATTGGTCGACGGCCCGGGCAGATGCGCAGGACTTAGTCCAACGATGCGTCGGTTGCCAGCTTTTTGCTAACCAAAGCCACATGCCACCCACCGCCCTCAAAACTATACCCGTCTGGGGGCTTGACATGGTTGGACCCCTTAAGGGAGGAACCCACAAGCAAAAATACCTATTGGTCATGGTGGATAAATTCACCAAATGGATAGAGGCCAAGCTCGTTAAAGCGGCGAATCCGGACCGGTGATAGACTTCATATCAGGGGTAGTGCACCGTTACGGTGTCCCCCACAGTATCATCACTGATAACGGCACCAACTTCACGGCCGATGAGGTCAAATTATGGTGCAAAAACATGGGCATCAAGCTCGATTACGCCTCAGTCTATCACCCTCAAACCAACGGTCAAGTCAAGCGAGCAAACGGTCGAATCATGAGCGGCATTAAACCCAGACTAGTGCGGTCCCTCAAGGAATCTAACACGCAGTGGGTTGAGGAGCTCGACTCCGTACTCTGGGGGCTGCGTACCACGCCAAATCGTACTACCGGATTCACACCAGTTTTTATGGTGTACGACGCAGAGGCAGTCTTGCCCTGCGACATAATTCATGACTCACCTCGCGTGCGCATGTATGAAGAAAGAGAAGCCGAGCTCGATCGGCAGGACAGTTTGGACGCATTGGAGGAGGAGCGCGACGTGGCAAAAGCTCGTTCTGCATTCTATCAATAGCAGGCTCGAAGATATCAAAGCAGGGAAGTACGGGCCAAAGCTTATAACGTTGGCGAACAATTTCTACGCCTGCCGAACAAGAAAAAGGACAAACTCCAGCCCAAATGGGAAGGTCCCTTCATCATCGACCAGGTCCTAACCGGCGGAGCATACCGTCTGTGAAACGCATCGGATAACCGACTCGAGCCGAACCCATGGAACGCAGCCCGTCTACGAAGATTCTACGCCTAAGCGCCGGACTCCAAGTCCGTTTCCTTCCTCCGTCCACATTTTCTATTTTTGCTGTATTTTATTTCTCTCCTTCCCCCTCCTTCTTCCTGAAGCCTTTAGAGGCTCGTTTGCGCTTTGTTCGCACATATTTGACGCGCTGTACGCGCTGATTATACCTGGGGGCTTCTTTACCAGAAGCTTATTTTATACGGGCTTCATGCCCAACACATGCGTCAAACTTCCGCATGTACCTTTTATTCACCATTATATGCATCGATATGACTTAAGTTTTGGCCAAGCTGGGCTTCCTGGCTCCTGTGCTTACCCCTATGTTCCCGATTGTTCGGCTAGGTGGTAAAGGGAGCACCTCTGCGATTGTTACTGCCGGGTCAGTCGGATGTGTACCTCAGACTGGGTGAAGCCGAAAGCTAGCGTTCTTAAGGGAATATTCGGTTGGTGAACTGAAAGATGATTTGTAACTATTTACCCATCTGCCCCTAGATGATTTTCTGCTTTCATAGAAGCCTTGACATGCACTTTAGGGCATGCATCCCAGCGAAAGGAACCCTTAACGGAACTATTCTCCCTGGAAGATGTTTCTTACTATCCATGTAATATAACATAACTAGTTGGGCACTTGTCTGATACAACAATAATGACCCCTACGCCTTGTCTCCATGCATACCCGGTTCTTATATAACCACGAAGGTATTGGACACACTCCGGACTATTGGGTCCCGAGGTCGAGCGAAAAGGTCCGCTATGACAAGCGATCTACAATCCGGCTAGAAGACATTTTTCATGTCATATTTTACATAGTCAACTCGACTCATTGTATTCCTCCTCAATGCCATCTAACAGGCTATCTAATTTACAATCTTGTTGGGAATACTTGGCGGCCAATTCTACTTGGCCGTACACTAACTTACAGGATCTCCTTCCCATCAGGCCCCACAGTCCGACCTCGCCATGTGGTTTGGGTCAACAACCGTGTGCAGCGTCTTTACCATGGCCCGAGCCTCCTGGCGCCTTGACGGCAGGCCAAAATCTTCCATAGTTGGAAGCGCCGTGCTCCTTGAAGCCGCTCTGCCAGCTCCCCAATGCCTTGGGCGGGGAGATATATAGCCACAAGGCCTGGTCGGCGCCTTTCATCACTGCCGAACTCGTTAGTGCGGACTGTGATTCGGGAGGAAGATCACCAAGAACTGGGCATCTCCTCCTCGGGGCGACACTGTGAGCAAACCTACATACATGTTTATGTTAGTCGCCTTCCTCGCCGAACTCTTTCAAAGTTCGCTCAAGCACTTCTTGAAAATGCCGCGCAAGCCGTCGATTCTCCTTCTGAGTCGGACAAGCTGGGCATGAACATCCTTTAGTTCCTCACCCAGTTTGGTGTTGGCATCTTGGAGTTATTTTTCTCTGTCGCACCCTCGTAAGACGCTCTCGCCGACCTTTAGCGGCATAAAGAGCTGTTGCTTGTCCGGATCTAGTCGGCGCCATCTCAATATTTTTTCAGATTTACACACCGCCGCACTTCATAAACTATTTATCTTTTGAAGCGTATATTACAGAGGGGTCTCTGTGGCTCCCCTCAGCGGCCAAAGTCTTGACCTCAAGTTGGGCCTTGCATTCTTCAAGCTCTGGGGACAGTCGGGTACTCTTTTTGTAAGATCCTGCATAACAAATGATCCTTAAATCAGTTATTCTAACTATTTTAAGTCTCGGGGAGACTCTTGGCATATATAACATCAAATTTCCTCACCCGTATGTCCTTTACATACTGCTCCGTGGCTCTGGCTAGACTATCTTGGCGGCTCGGAGTGCGCATCTCCAATTGAAGGCATTCAAGGCCTCTTGGGAGAAACATCGTCACGAAGAACTGTCCGTGGCCTTTGTGATTCATGGCGCTCTCCACCTCGGAGTTGGTGGCGGACAATCTGTCGGCATCCTCTTGTTGGAAATATGCCCTAGAGGCAATAATAAATTAGTTATTATTATATTTCCTTGTTCATGATAATCGTTTATTATCCATGCTATAATTGTATTGATAGGAAACTCAGATACATGTGTGGGTACATAGACAACACCATGTCCCTAGTAAGCCTCTAGTTAACTAGCTCGTTGATCAATAGATGGATACGGTTTCCTGAACATGGACATTGGATGTCGTTATAGCGGATCACATCATTGGCAGAATGATGTGATGGACAAGACCCAATCCTAAGCCTAGCACAAAGATCGTAGTAGTTAGTATGCTAAAGCTTTTCTAATGTCAAGTATCTTTTCCTTAGACCATGAGATTGTGCAACTCCGGATACCGTAGGAATGCTTTGGGTGTACCAAAGCGTCCTGGCGTAACTGGGTGGCTATAAAGGTGCATTACAGGTATCTCGAAAGTGTCATTGGGTTGGCACAATTGAGGCTGGATTTGTCACTCCGTAAACGGAGAGGTATCTCTGGGCCCACTCGGTAGGACATCATCATAGTGTGCACAATGTGACCAAGGAGTTGATCACGGGATGATGTGTTACGGAACGAGTAAAGAGACTTGTCGGTAACGAGATTGAACAAGGTATCGGGATACCGACGATCGAATCTCGGGCAAGTACAATGCCACTAGACAAAGGGAATTGTATACGAGATCGATTGAGTCCTTGACATCGTGGTTCATCCGATGAGATCATCGTGGAACATGTGGGAGCCAACATGGGTATCTAGATCCCGCTATTGGTTATTGACGGGAGAGCGTCTCGGTCATGTCTCAGCATGGTTCCCGAACCCGTAGGGTCTACACATAAGGTTCAAGACGCTAGGGTTATAAAGGAAGTTTGTATGTGGTTACCAAATGTTGTTCGAAGTCCCGGATGAGATCCCAGACGTCACGAGGAGTTCCGGAATGGTCCGGAGGTAAAGAATTATATATGGAAAGTCCTGTTTTGGTCACGGAAAAGTTTGGGTTTTATTGGTAATGTACGGGACCACGGGAGGGTCCGGGGTCCACCAAGTGGGGCCACCATCCTCGAGGGCTGCATGGGCCAAGTGTGGGAGGGACCAGCCCAGGTGGGCTGGTGCGCCCCCAAGAGGCCCATGTGCTAAGAGATAAGGGAAAGGGAGAGTCCTAAAGGGGGAAGGCACCTCCTAGGTGCCTGAGGGAGGATGGACTCCTCCCTGGCCGCACCCTTCCTTGGAGGAAGGGCCAAGGCTGCGCCTCCCCCCTCTCCCTTTCCCCTATATATAGTGGAGGTTAGGAAGGGCAGCCGCACCTGAGTCCCTGGCACCTCCCTCCCTCCCGTGACACCTCCTCCTCTCCCGTAGGTGCTTGGCGAAGCCCTGCAGGATTGCCACGCTCCTCCACCACCACCATGCCGTTGTGCTGCTGCTGGATGGAGTCTTCCTCAACCTCTCCCTCTCTCCTTGCTGGATCAAGGCGTGGGAGACGTCACCGGGCTGTACGTGTGTTGAACGCGGAGGTGCCGTCCGTTCGGCACTAGGATCATCGGTGATTTGAATCACGACGAGTACGACTCCATCAACCCCGTTCACTTGAACGCTTCCGCTTAGCGATCTACAAGGGTATGTAGATGCACTCTCCTTCCCCTCGTTGCTAGTCTCTCCTTGGATAGATCTTGGTGACACGTAGGAAAATTTTGAATTTCTGCTACGACCCCAACAGTGGCATCATGAGCTAGGTCTATTGCGTAGATTCTTTGCACGAGTAGAACACAAAGTAGTTCTGGGCGTTGATTTTGTTCAATATGCTTGCCGTTACTAGTCCAATCTTGTTTCGATGGTATTGTGGGATGAAGCGGCCCGGACCGACCTTACACGCTCTTCGTGAGGCAGGTTCCACCGGTGACATGCACTTGGTGCATAAGGTGGCTAGCGGTGCCGATCTCCCACTTTAGTCGGATCGGATGCGATGAAAAGGGTCCTTATGAAGGGTAAATAGCAATTGACATATCACGTTGTGGTTTTGCGTAGGTAAGCGTTCTTGCTAGAAACCCATAGCAGCCACGTAAAACATGCAAACAACAATTAGAGGGCGTCTAACTTGTTTTTGCGGGGTATGCTATGTGATGTGATATGGCCAAGAAGAATGTGATGAATGATATGTGATGTATGAGATTGATCATGTTCTTGTAATAGGAATCACGACTTGCATGTCGATGAGTATGACAACCGGCAGGAGCCATAGGAGTTGTCTTTATTTATTGTATGACCTGCGTGTCATTAAACAACGCCATGTAATTACTTCACTTTATTGCTAACCGGTAGCCATAGTAGTAGAAGTAATAGTTGGTGAGACAACTTCATGGAGACACGATGATGGAGATCATGATGATGGAGATCATGGTGTCATGCCGGTGACGATGATGATCATGGAGCCCCGAAGATGGAGATCAAAAGGAGCAAAATGATATTGGCCATATCATGTCACTATTTGATTGCATGTGATGTTTATCATGTTTATGCATCTTATTTGCTTAGAACAACGGTAGTAAATAAGATGATCCCTTATTAAAATTTCAAGAAAGTGTTCCCCCTAACTGTGCACCGTTGCGAAAGTTCGTCGTTTCGAAGCACCACGTGATGATCGGGTGTGATAGATTCTTACGTTCACATACAACAGGTGTAAGCCAGATTTACACACGCGGAACACTTAGGTTAACTTGACGAGCCTAGCATGTACAGACATGGCATCGGAACAAAAGAGACCGAAAGGTCGAGCATGAGTCGTATAGTAGATACGATCAACATGAAGATGTTCACCGATGATGACTAGTCCGTCTCACGTGATGATCGGACACGGCCTAGTTGACTCGGATCATGTAATCACTTAGATGACTAGAGGGATGTCTATCTGAGTGGGAGTTCATAAGATGAACTTAATTATCCTAAACATAGTCAAAAGATCTTTGCAAATTATGTAAAAGCTCGCACTTTAGTTCCACTGTTTAGATATGTTCCTAGAGAAAATATAGTTGAAAGTTGATGATGGCGATTATGCGGACAGAAAAAAAGCTTATGTCCTTAATGCACGCTCGGTGTGTTGAACCCCAAACGTCGCCTGTGGATGTTGCGAACATCGGACATAGGCGTTTTGATAACTACGTGATAGTTCGGTTAAGCGGTTTAGAGTTGAGGCACCAAAGGCGTTTTGAAGCGTCGCGGAACATATGAGATGTTTCGAGGGCTAAATTGGGATTTCAGGCTCGTGCCCACGTCAAGAGGTATAAGACCTCCGGCGATTTTCTTAGCCTGCAAACTAAGGGAGAAAAGCTCAATCGTTGAGCTTGTGCTCAGATTGTCCGAGTGCAACAATCACTTGAATCGAGTGGGAGTTGATCTTCCGAGAGATAGTGATGTTTCTCCAAAGTCATTGCCACCAAGCTGCTAGAGCTTGAGATGAACTATAACAAATCAGGGATAAATATAATGATCCTTGAGATATTCGCGATGTTTGACACCGCGAAAGTAGGAATCAAGAAGGAGCATCAATTGTTGATGGTTGGTGAAACCACTAGTTTCAAGAAGGGCAAGGGCAAGAAGGGATACTTCATGAAACAACAAATCAGCTGCTGCTCTAATGAAGAAACCCAAGGTTGAACCCAAACCCGAGACTAAGTGCTTTTGTAATAAGGGGAACAGCCACCGGAGCAGAATTACCCTAGATACTTGGTAGATAAGAAGGCTGGCAAGGTCGATAGAAGTATATTGGATATACATTATGTTAATGTGTACTTTACTAGTACTCCTAGTAGCACCAGGGTGTTGAGATACCGGTTCGGTTACTAAGTGTTAGTAAACTCGAAATAAAAGAGCTACGGAATAAACGGAGACTGGCTAAAGGTGAGCTGACGATATGTGTTGGAAGTGTTTCCAAGTTTGATTTGATCAAACATCGCACGCTCCCTCTACCATCAAGATTAGTATTAAACCTGAATAATTGTCATTTGGTGATTGTGTTGAGCATAGACATGATTGGATTGTGTCTATCGCATGTCTGGTTATTCATTTAAGGAGAATAATGGTTACTCTATTTATTTGAATAATACCTTCAATGGTCTTGCACCTAAAGGAATGGTTTATTGAATCTCGATCGTAGTGATACACATTTTCATGCCAAAGGTATAAGATAGTAATGATAGTACCACTTTCTTGTGGCACTGCCATGTAAGTCATATTGGTATAAAACGCATGAAGAAGCTCCATGTTGATGGATCTTTGGACTCACTCGTTTTGAAAAGTTTGAGACATGCAAACCATGTCTATTGGTGTATACGCATGATGAAAGTCCATGCAGATGGATCGTTTGGACTCACTTGATTTTGAATCACTTGAGATATGCAAATCATACCACATGGGCAAGATGACTGAAAAGCCTCGTTTCAGTAAGATGGAACAAGATAGCAACTTGTTGGAAGTAACACATTTTGATGTGTGCGGTACAATGAGTGCTGAGGCATGCACTGAATATCGTTATGTTCTTACTTCACAGATGATTCGAGTAGATGTTGAGTATATTTACTTGATTAAACACAAGTCTGAATTATTGAATGGTTCAAGTAATTTCAGAGTGAAGTTGAAGATCATCGTGACAAGAGGATAAAATGTCTATGATCATAGAGATGAGTATCTGAGTTACGAGCTTTGGCACGCAATTAAGACACTGTGGAAATTGTTTCACAATTAATACCGCCTGGAACACCATAGTGTGATGGTGTGTCCGGACATCATAGTTGCACCCTATTGGATATGGTGCGTACCATGATGTCTCTTATCGAATTACAACTATTGTTCATGGGTTAGGCATTAGAGACAACCGCACTAACTTTAATAGGGCACCACGTAATTCCGTTGAGACGACACCATTTGAACTATGGTTTGGAGAAACCTAAGTTGTCGTTTCTTAAAGGTTTGGGGCTGCCACGCTTATGTGAAAAAGTTTCAGGTTGATAAGCTCGAACCCAAAGCGGATAAAATGCATCTTCATAGGACACCCAAAACGGTTGGGTATACCTCCTAATTCAGACCCGAAAGCAATAGGCATTGTTTCTAGAAACAGGTCCTTTCTCGAGGAAAAGTTTCTCTCGAAAGAATTGAGTGGAGGATGGTGGAGACTTGATGAGGTTATTGAACCATCACTTCAACTAGTGTGCAGCAGGGCACATGAAGTTGTTCCGGTGGCGCCTACACCAATTGAAGAAGAAGCTTATGATAGCGATCATGAAGTTTCGGATCAAGTCACTACCGTGCCTCGTAGGGTGAAAAGGATGCGTACTAGTTCAGAGTGGTACAGTAATCATGTCTTGAAGGTCATGTTGCTAGACAACAATGAACCTACGAGCTATGGAGAAGCGATGGTGGGCCCATATTCCGACAAATGGTTAGAAGCCATGAAATCCGAGATAGGATCCATGTATCAGAACAAAGCATGGACTTTGGTGGACTTGCCCGTTGATCGGCAAGCCATTGAGATAAATGGATCTTTAAGAAGAAGACGGACGTGGACGGTAATGTCACCGTCTATGAAGCTCGACTTGTGGCAAAGAGTTTTTCACAAGTTCAAGGAGTTGACTACGATGAGATTTTCTCATCCGTAGCGATGCTTAAGTCCGTCGGAATCATGTTAGCATTAGCTGCATTTATGAAATCTGGCAGATGGATGTCAAAACGAGTTTCCTTACCAGTTTTGTAAGGAAAGGTTGTATGTGATACAATCAGAAAGTTTTTGTCGATCCTAAGGATGCTAAAAGGTATGCTGGCTCCAGCGATCCTTCTAAGGACTGGAGTAAGCATCTCGGAGTTGGAATATACACTTTGATGAAATGATCAAAGATTTTGGGTTTATACAAAGTTTGTGAAAAACTTGTATTTCCAAAGAAGTGAGTGGGAGCACTATAGAATTTCTGATGAGTACATGTCGTTGACATATTGATGATCAGAGATGATGTAGAATTTTCTGTAAAGCATATAGGGTTATTTGAAAATTGTTTTTCAAGTGAAAACCTGGATTAAGCTACTTGAACATTGAGCATCAAGATCTATGAGGATAGATCAAAACCGCTTAATGGTACTTTCAAATGAGCATATACCTTGACATGATCTTGAAGGTGTTCAAGATGGGTCAGTCAAAGAAGGAGTTCATGCCTGAGATGTAAGGTATGAAGTTAAGACTTAAAGCTCGACCACGGCAGAAAAGAGAGAAAGGACAAAGGTCGTCCCCTATGCTTTAGACATAGGCTCTATAGTATGCTATCTTTGTGTAGCACACGGAAGTGTGCCTTGCCATGAGTCGATCAAGGGTACAAGAATGATCCAGGAATGGGGATCATTGGACAGCGGTCAAAATTGTCCTTGGAGTAAATAAGGACATGTTTCTCGATTATGGAGGTGATAAAGAGTTCGGCGTAAAGGGTTACGTCGATGCAAGCTTTAACACCTATCCGAGTGACTCTGAGTAGCAAACCGGATACGTATAGTGGAGCAACCATTTGGAATAAGCTTCAAGTGGAGCGTGGAAGCAACATTTACAATATGACATATGGAATTGCAAAGTACATACGGATCTGAATACTGCAGACCCGTTGACTAAAACTTATCTCACAAGGAAAACATGATCAAACCCCAGAACTCATTGAGTCTTAATCACATGGTGATGTGAACTAGTTTAGCGACACTAGTAAACTCTTTGGATGTTGGTCACATGGCGATGTGACCTATCAGTGTTAATCACATGGCGATGTGAACTAGATTATTGACTCTAGTGCAAGTGGGAGACTGTTGGAAATATGCCCTAGAGGCAATAATAAATTAGTTATTATTATATTTCCTTGTTCATGATAATCGTTTATTATCCATGCTATAATTGTATTGATAGGAAACTCAGATACATGTGTGGGTACATAGACAACACCATGTCCCTAGTAAGCCTCTAGTTAACTAGCTCGTTGATCAATAGATGGATACGGTTTCCTGACCATGGACATTGGATGTCGTTGATAACGGGATCACATCATTGGCAGAATGATGTGATGGACAAGACCCAATCCTAAGCCTAGCACAAAGATCGTGTAGTTCGTATGCTAAAGCTTTTCTAATGTCAAGTATCTTTTCCTTAGACCATGAGATTGTGCAACTCCCGGATACCGTAGGAATGCTTTGGGTGTACCAAAGCGTCACAACGAATCGGGTGGCTATAAAGGTGCATTACAGGTATCTCCGAAAGTGTCATTGGGTTGGTACGAATCGAGACGGGATTTGTCACTCTGTGTAAACGGAGAGGTATCTCTGGGCCCACTCGGTAGGACATCATCATAGTGTGCACAATGTGACCAAGGGGTTGATCACGGGATGATGTGTTACGGAACGAGTAAAGAGACTTGTCGGTAACGAGATTGAACAAGGTATCGGGATACCGACGATCGAATCTCGGGCAAGTACAATGCCACTAGACAAAGGGAATTGTATACGGGATCGATTGAGTCCTTGACATCGTGGTTCATCCGATGAGATCAT
This sequence comes from Aegilops longissima, assembly GCA_021605205.1. Taxonomy (NCBI): domain Eukaryota; kingdom Viridiplantae; phylum Streptophyta; class Magnoliopsida; order Poales; family Poaceae; genus Aegilops; species Aegilops longissima. The sequence goes on from CM038681.1 coordinate 83,691,612, forward strand.
CGTGGAACATGTGGGAGCCAACATAGGTATCTAGATCCCGCTATTGGTTATTGACCGGAGAACGTCTCGGTCATGTCTGCATGGTTCCCGAACCCGTAGGGTCTACACACTTAAGGTTCGAAGACGCTAGGGTTATAAAGGAAGTTTGTATGTGGTTACCAAATGTTGTTCGGAGTCCTGGATGAGATCCCAGACGTCACGAGGAGTTCCGGAATGGTCCGGAGGTAAAGAATTATATATGGAAAGTCCTGTTTTGGTCACCGGAAAAGTTTCGGGTTTTATCGGTAATGTACCGGGACCACCGGGAGGGTCCCGGGGGTCCACCAAGTGGGGCCACCATCCTCGGAGGGCTGCATGGGCCAAGTGTGGGAGGGCACCAGCCCCAGGTGGGCTGGTGCGGCCCCCCCCCAAGAGGCCCATGTGCTAAGAGATAAGGGAAAGGGAGAGTCCTAAAGAGGGAAGGCACCTCCTAGGTGCCTTAGGGAGGATGGACTCCTCCCTGGCCGCACCCTTCCTTGGAGGAAGGGCCAAGGCTGCGCCTCCCCCCTCTCCCTTGCCCCTATATATAGTGGAGGGGAGGGAGGGCAGCCGCACCTGAGTCCCTGGCACCTCCCTCCATCCCGTGACACCTCCTCCTCTCCCGTAGGTGCTTGGCGAAGCCCTGCAGGATTGCCACGCTCCTAGACCACCACCATGCCGTTGTGCTGCTGCTGGATGGAGTCTTCCTCAACCTCTCCCTCTCTCCTTGCTGGATCAAGGCGTGGGATACGTCACCGGGCTGTACGTGTGTTGAACGCGGAGGTGCCGTCTGTTCGGCACTAGGATCATCGGTGATTTGAATCACGACGAGTATGACTCCATCAACCCCGTTCACTTGAACGCTTCCGCTTAGCGATCTACAAGGGTATGTAGATGCACTCTCCTTCCCCTCGTTGCTAGTCTCTCCATGGATAGATCTTGGTGACACGTAGGAAAATTTTGAATTTCTGCTACGTTCCTCAACACCTCTGTCGGAGGAGCATCCGGCGTAAGCCTCATGCTCGCCTCCGCTTCTGGACCCGGCTTTGGAGCCTGGCTGGCGGAGGTTCGATTGGCAACCTCTCCGGACTCAGTCCGGCGAGCGCTCTTTTTCCTGAAAAAAGCACCAGCGTTAGTACATCTTCCAGGAATCACTCCTGGGAATATGGTGACGCGCCATACTGTTGCGGCGGAGTCTCGATCCGGACCGCACTTCTTTTTATCCCGCGGGGCCGTACTGCCCCTTGTTGGCCAGCCGCCGCGGGCTCGGCCTCCTGCCTCGAAGGCGCCCCCTGCGAAACACCATTGGTATACGGTGATCAAGAAATTAGCACGGATGGGTCATTATCAGAGTATTGGGACCTCGGTCTCAGTTACCTGCGAGGCTGGAAGTATTCCGGGGTAATCGGCCGTAATGGCAACCAAGGCATTGTCGATGCTAAGTTGGTGGAACACCCCGTCGATCAACTCCACCTTTATATCCGGATCCTCTTCGGAGGTCGGATCGAGGGACCGTTCCGGATCCTCGGGTTGTGGGGGCGGGCTGTGTATCTTCTCCACAGTCCGGCGCAGTTTCTGCGCAGAAACCATGAAATGAGATATTTAACCACGGGAACATGGATCGGACAGGCCACAAAGATGTTTGCTTACCCAGCTTCGAGGATTATTCGAAGAAAACTCCTTCAGTGGATTGACGCGGAGGAAATCCTCCTCCTCCCCTTTATACATGGCAGACAAGGTCTTCACCAGATCGGCGACCGATCCCGGCCCTTTGTGGCCATGGCGGGTGGCATCGTCCTCCCCATTGAAGTCCCACATGCGGTGGCCCCTATATTGGAGCGGCTGCACTCCCCTCATAATGCAGATTGCCATTACTCCAATCATGGTCAATCCGGCATGAGCCAGTAATCTTATTCGGCTCATCAAGTAAAGGACATCCCGGTCATTTCCCCTCTGGGGGCTCCGAGGGCGCCAGCTTAGGCGCTTCTTCGAGGAGCATTGCTAAACTCCGGAAGGCCAATCCAACAGGATCCGCAGCGGACGCCTCCATGTAAAACCATTCCGAAGGCCAGCTCACGGACGCCTTCTTCGGGTTTCGGATAGGTATCCGTCCCGCGATGCGCCATAGCTCGGCTCCGCCCACTTCATATATTGACCCCTCATGAGAACGGGGTACTAGGCAGAATAATCTCTTCCACAGCCCGAAATGAGCCTCGACGCCAAGAACAATTCGCAAAGGGCCACAAACTGTGATATGCAAAATGGAGGCAGGCGAAGGTGGTGCAAATCGAGGTCAGAGAACTCCAAGAGCCCCGGAGAAACGGATGGATTGGAAACCGAGTCCTCTTACTAGATAAGAGATTAAGCATACCCGCCTCCTTTAGAGGGATCGGGACACTCTCCGCTTGCTTTCCACCCTTGTAGGTGGGAAGTCCGCTCGAACCGGAACCTTGAAGGCCGGGGAAGAAATCCCTTGGTTTGGAGTATAACTAGCTCGCTATGCGGACTGAGCATCTCTCCCAATTTCAGGCTGAGGGCTGGGAGCGCAAGAGGAGGAGCAGCGCCGATCGTCCATGATGGAATGGGCTTTGGTCGAGGCGCCCGATGAAAGCTCATGAAGGGGGATGGTGTGACTTAGATCTAGATCCTCGCCTTTTATAGGCAGCTCATTTATGCAGCTGGGGGTAAATGTAAAATACCCTGCTTTTCGCATTCATTCAAACACGTGGAAGATGGCCATTATTGGGCATAGAAGCCAAGGAGCGCATCATTTATCAGAAGCCGGACACTATTCGACAAGTATGTGGAATTTGGAGAAGAACCCGCCTCGCAATGCCGAAGACAATCAATGCGCCGGACTCATTGTCATCGAAGCCTGATTCGGGGGCTACTGAGGGAGTCCCAGATTAGGGGGTGTCCGGATAGCCAAACTATCACCGTTGGCCGGACTCCTGGACTATGAAGATACAAGATTGAAGACTTCGTCCCGTGTCCGGATGGGACTTTCCTTGGCGTGGAAGGCAAGCTTGGCGATACGGATATGTAGATCTCCTACCATTGTAATCGACTTTGTGTAACCCTAACTTATCCGGTGTCTATATAAACCGGAGGGTTTTAGTCCGTAGGACGAACAACAATCATACCATAGGCTAGCTTCTAGGGTTTAGCCTCCTTGATCTCGTGGTAGATCTACTCTTGTACTACCCATATCATCAATATTAATCAAGCAGGAGTAGGGTATTACCTCCATCGAGAGGGCCCGAACCTGGGTAAAAACATCGTGTCCCTTGTCTCCTGTTACCATCCGCCTAGACGCACAGTTCGGGACCCCCTACCCGAGATCCGCCGGTTTTGACACCGACACCAGCCCTCTGGAGCGAGCGGCAGAGGGAGAGGAGGACAATTACATGCCTCCCTCCGAAGACGAAGTGAGCCTCGACGACGGTGAATTTGTCGTACCTGAGGATCCCACCGAGCAGGAGCGCTTTAAGCGCTGGCTTATAGCCACAGCTAATAGCCTAAAGAAAAAACAGCAACAGCTTCGAGCTGATCAGGACTTGCTAGCAGATAGATGGACTGAAGTCCTTGCGGCCGAGGAATCTGAACTCGAACGCCCCTCCAAGGGTCACCCAAAGTGCAGATTGCTACCCCGACATGAGGAGGAATCATTAAAACATACATCACCAGCGTACGACGCGGCTAATCGGCCACCTCGTGGCCGAGACAGAGAGGCATTTCAGCCAGAAGTTCAGCCCGCACCCCGCCGCCACTCAAACAAAAATACCAAGGCACCGGGAAACACGCGAGACCTGCGAGATATATTGGAAGACAGGGCAAAACATGCAAGATCGATCTATGACCACGAGGGCGCGCCCCTATGCGGGACGGTGACCGTCACACTGAATATAGTAAAGGTAAATCCGGTCGGGCCGAATACAGATATAGCCCAGCACAGAGGCGCCGCACACCCCCTATGCTTCACTGACGAAATGATAGATCATGAATTCCCAGAGGGTTTTTAACCCGTAAACATCAAATCATATGATGGTACACCAGATCCCGCGGTATGGATCGAGGACTTCCTTCTCCACATCCACATGGCTCACGGCGATGATCTACATGCCATCAAGTACCTCCCGCTAAAGCTTAAAGGACCAGCTCGGCATTGGATGAATAGCTTGCCAGCGGACTCCGTTGGCTGTTGGGAGGATATGGAAGATGCATTCCTCGACAACTTCCAGGGCACTTATGTGCGACCACCAGATGCCGATGACTTGAGCCACATAATTCAGTAGCCAGGGGAATCGGCCAGACAATTCTGGACACGGTTCCTAACCAAGAAGAATCAAATTTTCGACTGTCCGAATGCAGAGGCCTTAGCGGCATTTAAGCACAACATCCGTGATGAGTGGCTCGCCCGGCACCTTAGCTAGGAAAAGAGGAAATCCATGGCAGCCCTCACGACGCTCATGACCCGCTTTTGCGTGGGAGAGGATAGCTGGCTGGCTCGCAGCAACAACATATCAAGGAACCTTGGCACTTCGGATAGCAAGGATAGCAATGGCAGGCCACGTCGCAACAAACATAAGCGCCGCAATAACGGCGATAACGCCGAGGATACGGCATTCAACGCCGGATTCGGAGGCTCTAAACCCGGTCAGCGGAAAAAGCCATTTAAAAGAAGCACTCCGGGCTCGTCCAGTCTGGACCGCATACTCGATCGCTCGTGCCAAATACACGGTAACCCCGACAAACAAGCCAATCACACCAATAGAGAATGCTGGTTGTTCAAGCAGGCTGGTAAGTTAAACACCGAAAACAAGGACAAGGGGCTACACAGCAATGACGAGGAGGAGCCCCGGTCGCCGAACACGGGAGGACAGAACAGGTTCCCCCCACAAGTAAGGACGGTGAACATGATATACGCAACCCACATCCCCAAGAGGGAACGGAAGCGTGCACTAAGGGACGTATATGCGATGGAGCCCATCGCCCCAAAGTTCAACCCATGGTCCTCTTGTCCGATCACTTTTGATCGCAGGGACCACCCCACTAGTATCCGTCATGGCGGATCTGCCACATTGGTCTTAGACCCAATCATCAACGGATTTCACCTCACTCGAGTCCTTATGGACGGTGGCAGCAGCCTGAACCTGCTTTATCAGGATACAGTGCACAAAATGGGTATAGACCCCTCGAGGATCAAACCCACCAAAACGACCTCTAAAGGCGTCACTCCAGGTGTAGAGGCCCATTGTACGGGCTCAATCACTCTGGAAGTGGTCTTCGGATCTCCAGACAACTTCCGAAGCGAGGAATTAATCTTCGATATCGTCCCGTTCCGCAGCTACTATCACGCACTGCTCGGGCGCACCGCATTTGCAAGATTCAATGCGGTACCGCATTATGCATACCTCAAGCTCAAGATGCCAGGACCTAAGGGGGTCATCACAGTCAATGGAAACATAAGCGCTCGCTCCGTACGGAGGAGCACACTGCGGCCCTCGCAGCGGAAGCACAAAGCAGCCTTTTAAGGCAATCCACCAGTTCGGCGATCAAGCCCTCGGACACTGTCAAGCGCGTCTGGAGTAAACTGCAACAGGATCGCCTGGCACGTTCAGAGCTCGCCTAGCAATTTGGCCCCCACCCTAGTCTCAGTACAATGGCAAAATCCGTCCTGCGCGTACATAATTATGCACTGAAAATACCATGGGTATCGGTGGGGGCACGATCACGGCATGTCCCACAATGCGGCTCAACCGCACTAGGGGCTTACTACCGTTATCATCCTTTCTCTTTTAGGACTTTACTCTCTGGAAGCCCTATCCGGCAGCACGATAGCCGGACACACGATACAACACCCAAGGAGGCAGGAAGCTATGTCATACAATGGAATCCCCAGGTGGTCTCTGATAACGAGTGAAATACCTACTTTAAATACCAGTTCGCAGCTTGCCCTTGGACGGGACATGTCAAATAGTCCTACTTTTTGCTTATCGCACTGCTTGTATCAGTATGCTTCGACACATTTTTTAAATAAACAATGCATATCACTAGTCTATTATTTCTTTCTATATTGTTTTACATATATATGTTCATTTATGACAATCAACACCCATACACTCTGGTACGACCAATACGCCAGGGGCTTCTGTATACCCCATAATTCGGCGCAAGAAGTCCGAACACTTTCGACGGTGCGGCACCCCGAACTTATAGCATTATATGCATCAGCTCCGAATCATGTTCTTGGGTCAATAGTTGAGTTTGCCCGGCTCCCATGTTTTGGTACCTTACGTTCCGCTATATCGGCTAAGGTAGCACTGGGAGAACTACTGCGATTGTGCCCCGGTTCTTCTGGCCGAGCACCTCAGTAGAGAAAGCTAAAACTGACTGTCATGATGAGGCGAGAGATGGTTGCTGTTCGCGAGGTCTCAAGTCCCTAAAGACTTTATCCGCTTCAGGCGAGGAGTCGGCCTTGTCCGGCTTAGGTGTGTATAGCGCCCCAACTTCGGCTTTCTGAATACTAGGGGCTTCGCCAAAATTTAAAATTGTTGACTTCTATGGCTAAGTGAGAGCGATAAAGCATTATAGTCCGATTGCCTGGTTTGCTGCGCTGAGCACCTCCCTCGAAGGACCCATAAACAGGAAAAAGAGTGCCCCGATTTATCCCGAACACCCTAGCACTAGCTGCATGGGGGCTGAAGCCGACTACTAGCAACTCTCAGATTTTATAAACGGCCGCACAGAAGGTAATATTTTAAATATGAAAGCGTTGCATAAGGAACATGAACTAGTTTTCACAAATACAGGAGCACATGAGCAAGTTCATTCAAAGATTGCATCTTTCGTACACTTGTCCGCCACAAGACGGGCACCATTTAGGACACCATCATAATACATTTCAGGGTGGCGATGCTCCTTGCCCTGCGGTGGCCCCTCCTTCACCAGCTTCTCGGCGTCCATCTTGGCCCAGTGCACCTTCGCACGGGAAAAAGCCCTGCGTGCACCTTCGATGCAGACGGACCACTTTATGACTTCCAGCCGTTGGTAGGCATCCACAAGCCGCCTCACCAGGCCGAAGTAGCTATTGGGAAGGGAATCGCCAGGCCACATCCGGGCTATAAGGCCCCTCATGGCCTGTTCAGCCGCCTTGTGGAGCTCGACCAGTTGCTTAAGCTGGTCGCTCACGGGCATCAGGTGTTCGGTCCCAGTATACTGAGACCAGAACAACTTCTCCGTCGAGCTTCCCTCCTCGGCCCGGTAGAACTCCGCGGCATCAGACACACTACGAGGCAGATCTGCGAACACTCCTGGAGAGCTCCGAACTCGGGTAAGTAAAAGTAAAGTTTCTTTCGCATGCTTGCTTTGCATAACAAATGCCTTACCCGCCGCTATCTTCTTCACCGCCTCAATTTCCTGGAGGGCCTTTTGGGCTTCGGCCTTGGCATGCTTTGCGCTTTCGATGGCCTTGGCAAGCTCGGACTCTCGAGTCTTCGAGTCACACTCCAAGGACTCGTGCTTATTCACGAGTTCTTGGAGCTCTTGCTGCACTTCGCCTGCTCGGGCCTCTTGTTTTTCTCGCTCGGTACGCTCCTCGGCCGCTTTGTCTTCGGCCTCGAACAGCGCCTGCCTCAGGGCCGCCACTTCGGTTGTGGACCCTGGTACATCCATGATGATCCTATTATTTTGCAACCAACTTTCTTTTCTATACATAGACAAGTTATTGCTTACCTTTGTTTTCCTCGAGCCGCTTTTTGGCAAGGCCGAGTTCTTCCTCGGACCGCTCAAGGTCCTGCTTCAGTGCGGCGACCTCCGCAGTACGTGCGGCAGCGGCCAGCAGTGAAGCCTGCATACGCATATTGACATATTTGGATTAGACTCTTGTAGTTATTATTTGATCCTCTATCCGGCTTTTCTTCGCGAATGCCGAACAGAGCATCAGGGGCTACTGTCTATGTGATAATATTTTTATTTTGATTACTTACCTCAAAGCCTGTTAGGAGGCTGGCACAAGCTTCGGTTAGTCCGCTTTTGGCGAACCAAACCTTCTCGATCACCACACTCATAATAGTGCGGTGCTCTTCGTCAATGGAAGCGCCGCGATGCGTTTCCAACAAATTGTCCGGTGCCTCTGGATGGACAGAGGCCACCGGCGTGGGCGGCTTGTCCCCCTTAATGGGGAGTTGCCTGCTGGAGTCCGGAGCCACTGAAGGCTCCGGCGCGTTGTCCGGCCGACGGCCGGACTTGGAGCCTGTGGGAGTCTTGCTCCCTTTACACCCAGGGCCCGGAAGGTCGCCTCGTGGTGCCTCTAGGACCGCCTCCCCTCGGCCCGGTGCCCTTGCGGACAACACCTCAGTGTTGTCCATAGGACGGGGGGAAGAAGCGGTCGGAAGTGAATCACTCTTCATATCCGACGAGCCCAAAGAATCGCCCGACGAAGATACGTCGATTCGGGCTCTGGGCGGACTGCATAATCGTGTTTGTCTTGAGGGGAAGCAGTTCGATAAAGTAGACCAATATTCATTATGATATCTAGATACTTACGACTTCGCCAGGGGCTTGTCCCTAAGTAGCCACTCATCGCCGCTGTCGGCAGCCGTCGTGGAACAGTCCGGAAGGAGAGTCTTTCCCTTCTTGGACCCTTCGGCCTCCCCAGTTGGGGCGGCCTTCCTTTTCTTGTCTCCCCCGGCTGGAGGGGGAGAACCTTCATCTTCCTCCTCCTCGCTTTCATGAGAGGAGTGCGTCTTAGAGTCATTAGGCGATGAGCCCTATACCACCTGATGCCGGGAACTCTTTCGGGTCCCCTTTGCCTCCTTCTTGGCCTTCATCTCCAGCAAGTCATAAGGTGCCGAAGTCAACATCTCCGTCAGGAGAGCGTCCGCTGAATCTTCGGGCAGGGGAGCTGGGCAGTCGATCTGCTCCGCCGTCTCCACCCAGTCCTATTAAAGGCATGGGAGCTTAGGTCCTACACATGATTAAACTGGGGAGGATAAATACCCTATAAGATATAGAGACCTTACCGGTTTCGCGAGGCGCTTCGTGCTAAGTCCGCGATCCTCGGTTAGGAAAGGGGGACCTCGGCACCTTTGAACAACACCTTCTAGACGTCCTTGTGCGTCGTGTCGAAGAGCTCACGCAGAGTCTGGTGCTGGGCCGGGTCTAACTCCCATAGATTGAACGCCCGTTGTTACCACGGGAGGATCCGGCGGAAGAGCATGACCTGGACCACATTGACAAGTTTGATTTTCTTTTTCATCATGTTCTTGATGTGTCGGAGTAAATGAAGACGGGTAGCCTAGCCGGCTCCCCTTGGCTCTTCAGCAAAATTACAGGCCGATCGAGCCATCAAGCACCATAGGCATAGGGCAGCCTACCCTTGGCCGACAATCTCTCAGGCCGACTACCGGGAGGCGGCCCGGCCCTAAACCCTCCCGAAGAAATCCACAAGAGGACCGATTCCAAGAAGCCGGCCACGAGAAGGCTGACTCCAAGAAGCCGGCCCCCAGCAGGCAGCCAGGAACGTATCCTCAAACTTTGCACCCACATAATGGCGATGAGACGGGGCGTGGCTACAGTGAAGCCTGCCACCCCCGAATCCCGGAGCACGCATGACCACAGTGCGCTGTACGGGGCAGCCATCACCCGTCCGGCGCGGCACTGTCGCCATGTGGACCATGACATCACCCACGACAAAGCTATCAGTACGGCCCGCAGGCGGCGGACCCCTTCAGTCAGAGAGACGCCCGAAGGCGGCCAGGCCTCCAGTCGGCCTGGGATGTGGCCGGCTCCCAATAGCCGGCTTGCTCCCTCCCTCGAAGGAGGCGGCCCATTAAGGAGACAAGACGAGGTAAGGCTACAGTGAGAGCCCGCCAGGCGGCGGCACTGTAGCCATGTTTACCTCGACCAAGCCCTCGTCATCAAGAGTGAGGCAACAGTAACCAGCCCCCGACAAGACCCCCAAACGGTGGGACCTGCTTGTTGACCAGGAGGCCGACAGCTGGCAGGACCCACCGGTCGTGAGGCCTCAAAGAGCCGGGCGGCGGCCGGCAGACGTTAGACATCGACGGGCTAGGGCCCACGCCCAGCCGGATTACCATTGTACCCACAGGGGTAGGCCTATAAACCCCCCCCCAGGACACCCATGCAAAGGGTTGATCTCTTAGAATTTTAGACACTACATTGAGGAGAGAAGAGAGCTAGCCTTGCCCTTCTTCTTCTCACCGAACAGCTCAAGGAGCCTCTTGTAGCTACTTGTTGATCTAGCGATCATGCGGAGACCCTGCAGAGCAGCAGTAGGAGTATTATCTCCTTGGAGAGCTCCGAAGCTGGGTAAGATCCGCCGGCGTGCATGTCTTCGCCTCATCCCGTTTCCAGGCAATGGCAATGTCTTATTGGCTCCCACAATGATAAGCCACCCATTGGCATATGTCACACCTACGACCCGACATTTGGTGCCCACCGTGGGGCCAGGTGCACCGTCGTCCGGAGACCTGCTCTGGATGGGAACCCTTTTCCTTCCCAGCGAGCGTAACCAGCCCGGCACGCCCGATGGCGCTTGCCCCGACGCGCTGCAAGGCGTCGCCGACGCCTGCGCGGCGAGCTGCCTCGCCGATCTTCTTGGCGAGGCCCGCATCTTCGACGAGCCCGCATCCGACGCGGGCACAGACTGTCCTAAGAGCCGCCTCGTCAGCTTCCTCGACCAGCTTCATGTCTCCAACGAGTCTGCTGCGGACTTGGAGTCGGTTGGCTCCACCGATCCGATGCTTGTCGACTCCGACACGGCATCGCTTGACACTTTCCCCAACAACATAGTGATCTTCGACGACCCTCTTCCTCGAGCCGACAGCGGCGGCAGCGCCATCATCGAGGTATTGGTCATTAGCCACGGCGTCGCCTCTGGCGAGAACGCCCACGACACCCTGCAAGCGACGCTGCACGACTTGTCCGTCCCCATTCCGGCCGACGCCGACGCCGAAACACTGGAGGCACGCCGCCTCGCCCTCATTGCGGAGGGCTAGAAGATAACCTCCATGAGACGCCTCACTGAGGCTCACCAGCGCGAAGTCGACCGTGCCGCCTTTGGCACGCCGCCTCCTGACGGGCCGAGCCGAGTCGGCGTCGTCAAGAAGCGTGGCGCGGCCATTGCCAACATGTTGGGAGCAGACCGCCCAGTCTATGCCACGCCCCTCGAGAACCTACGCGCCGCCCAGTCGGCCGTGGATGAGCTGAATGGACCGGGGGCCGACGAGCTCCCCTACATGACCAGACGCATCCAGCAGTTGATCGACGCGGCCGCAGAGCGGCATGAAGCCGGCGTCCACGCTGAAAGTCCTCCCCCACGCTGAGAGCACGGTGCAACGTCACGGACGCGGACTGCGGGCAACACCCGTGCAAGGCAAGAAAAGGAGCCGGCTGCAAGCCACAGCCGGACTCGAATCTCCATCGAGCGCGACGCAGAAGGCCACCCACGAGCCGTGGAACGACGAGGCAACCCACCTCCTCCTCCGCCTCATGGGGAGAGATATCCCACCCCGCCGCCTGTCATGCATCCGACTCTCAGCGGCCGATTAGGCCGCCGCGAAGGAGTCGGCGAGAATGACGCCCGCCATTGGATTGACCGCCTAGCGCGATCCCTGGCGCTAGAAGAAGAAGACGATGTCGGCCTGCCTTGCTTTGGCCCCCGCATCCGCGACGAGCCCTTCCCCAAAGGGTTCTCACTCCCAAGAGACACGCCCAAGTACAATGGCTCCGTGAAGCCGGAAGATTGGTTGATCGATTACTTCACCGCAGTTCAAGATAGCAAACGGCAACTGTGTGTTGCCGTGGAAATATGTCCCCTCATGCTCCAAGGCACGGCGCAAGCACTGCTCAACAGCCTCAAGCCTTACAACGCCAACAGCTGGCTAGACTACACGTAAGCCTTCATCCGCAATCTCACCAAAGACCTACAAATGGGCTCCCAAGCCCCACAGCTCTCCTTGTGTGTTCAAGGGCCCAATGAATCAACACACGACTACCTCACGCTGGGTCGAGCTCCGCAACTCCCCGCCAAGGGGTGCACGAGGTTCAAGCCATAGAGTACTTCACCGCCGGATGCCGAGAAGGCACCTCCTCAAGCACCGACTCCTCTGTGACGAGCCGACTACCCTCGACGAGTTGCTGATCATAGAAGACAGGTATGCCACAGCCGACTCTTCGATGAAGACCGAGCTCCGAGTAGACGCCTCCCGGAAGGTGCTCACTCCTGCCCTAAGACGCCGACCGAGACTCCAACCGACGACATACGTAATCGACAACAAGCGAAGGTCCTATGCCGCTTTCCACCACCGGCAGGTGGCACCAAGACTAACAACACAAAGGGCGGCCCGCGCCAAGAAGCGTATATGGCGGCAGGCTTGCAGCGCGGCTTTCTCCCACGAAAGCAAGCCCTTGATGCCCCTTGCATGTTCCACAGCGCGCGGGCCGCCCAACCACATGACTCGAAATGCCATTGGCTCACACGAATCTCCAAAGGCGGCGGGCTGGTGCCAGCCCGCTGCCTGGTCGGCCGCCTCACCGCCCTCAAGAGCCAGCCGCCGACCAGCAATGAGGCTGTTCAAGACGAAGTTCCCGGCGAAAGCATGCCGCCTACGCTGCCTTTTACAAGCCAGCTCAAGACCGGCGCAGCCGGGCGCCGACAAAGCACCAAGAAGACCTGAGTTCATGCACCGGGTCGGAAGGTTTATCACCGAGCCGGGCCGACCACCCAGGTGATGCCGCCTCCCCGGCTCTACGCATTGGTTTTGACGCCACCTCGCGACAGTAAAGGCGAGCTGCCCGCTTCTCCCGCTGCGGCCGATAGATGGTGGAAGTAGCATCAACATACTGCATCGGACACCATGGAGAAGCTGAACATCAAGACGAAGCAGCTCATGCCTAGTCGGACTGTGTTCCATGGCATCGTACCCGGCCTGTCCTGCTCACCAATGGCAAGATCAAGATAGATGTTCTCTTTGGGGACAAAGATCATTTCCGCCGAGAAGCAACATGGTTTGAAGTAGTGGACCTGGAGAGCCCTTACCATGCATTGCTTGGCCGACCTGCTCTGGCCAAGTTCATGGCTATGCCCCACTACGCCTACCTCAAGATGAAGATGCCGAGTTCCAAGGGCATCATCACAGTAGCCGGAGACTACAAGAAATCCTCCGAAGGCAGCCGCTAGCAGCCCGCCGCCGAGTCCTCGTGATCGTCAAGAGAAGAAGATGTTGGATCGTCGTGGCCATGGCCGCAAGCAACCGCCCTGCCCCTCGACCCCAAGGAATATGATGCCCAAGGTTCTTTCCAGCCGGCCAAAGAAACAAAGAAGATACCTCTGGACCCGGAGAACCCCGAAAGGTTTGTCGTCATTGGGGCAAACCTGGACTTAAAATAGGAAGGCGAGCTCGTCGATTTCCTCCGTGAGAATCGGGACATCTTCGCATGGTCCCCCAAGGACATGCCGGGTGTTCCGAAGGAATTCGCCGAGCACAAGTTACACGTCCGAGCAGATGCAAAACCAGTCAAGCAGCCCCTCCGCTGACTATCGGAGGATAAAAGAAGGATTGTAGGAGAAGAGATAGCCCGGCTTCTGGCAGCCGGCTTCATTATGGAGGTGTTCTTTCCAGAGTTGCTTGCCAACCCAGTCCTCGTGTTGAAGAAGAATAACAAGTGGCGCATGTGCATAGATTACACCAGCCTCAACAAAGCCTACCCCAAGGATCCATTTGGCTTACCCCGAATCAACCAAGTGATAGACTCCACAGCCGGATGCGAGCTGTTGAGCTTCTTGGATGCTTATTCAGGCTACCACCAGATAAAGTTGGATCCAGCCAACCGCCTGAAGACCGCCTTCATCACACCATTCTGGAGTCACACCGACTATGACATTCGGCTTGAGAAATGCCGTGCCACTTTTCAGCGCTTGCATGCGAAATGCCTCCTCAAGCAGCTCGCGTAAATGCCCACGTCTATGTAGACAATATTGTGGTGAAGACGGAGAAGCGCGGCACCTTGCTGGAAGACCTCAGAGAGGCATTTGAAAACTTGCGCCGGTTCCAGATCAAGCTCAACCCCGAGAAATGCGTGTTTGGAGTACCAGCTAGCCAGCTTCTAGGCTTCATGGTCACCGAACGCGGCATCGAATGCAACCCAATGAAGATCAAGGCCATAGAGAGAATGGAGATTCCTACCAAGCTACGAGACGTCCAAAAGTTTACCGGATGCCTGGCCTTCCTGAACCGCTTCATCACCGGCCGAGAGAAAGCCCCCCCACCGACTCATGAAGAAGTCCACTCACTTCGAGTGGAATGACCAAGCGGACCAAGCTTTCCACGAGCTAAAGAAGATGCTGGCCATGCCGCCTGTCTTGGCGGCACCGACTGAGAAAGAGCCCATGCTCCTTTACATTGCCGCTACTAGCCGGGTGGTCAGCACCATTATCGTGGTTCAGCGCCCAGAAGAAGGCCGAGCTCAGCTAGTCCAGAGGCCGGTGTATTATTTGAGCGAAGTACTGTCCACCTCGAAGCAGAACTACCCGCACTACAAGAAGATGTGCTATGGTGTGTACTTCGCTGCCAAGAAGCTCAAGCCCTACTTTCAAGAGCACCCCATCACGGTCGTATGTACTGCCCCGCTCGCCGAGATCATAGGCAACCGGATGCATCCGCTGGTGGCAAATGGGCCATTGGCTGGCTCTTACACAATCTTCTACCAGCTTCAGACCGCCATCAAGTCCCAAAGCGCCGTCGACTTCCTTGTCGACCGGGCCGAGACTCCAAGACTCGCCACCGCCCCGACTCCACTCATTGGCGGATGCACTTCGATGGATCCAAGATGCGCACCGGCTTGGGAGCCGGCAGCGTCCTCACCTCTCCTAAAGGCGACAAGCTCAGATACACATTGCAATTCATTTTGCCGCCTCCAACAACGTGGCCGAGTACGAGGCACTCATACATGGGCTCCAACTAGCCAAAGAACTCGGCATCCGCCGGATCCTCGCGGTTATGGTGACTCGGACTTGGTAGTCCAAGCAATCATCCGCGATCGACGCCAAGGACACAAACATGGCGAGCTACCGCTTCCTCGCTCAAGAAATCAGTGGATATTTTGAAGGATGCGAAGTTCTCCACGTACACGGGCCGACAACGAGCAAGCAGATGCTCTAGCACCTAATAAGCTCCACTCGACAAGCCATACCAACCGGGCGCTCTCTTCAGCCTCCTCGCCGTCTGTCTGCCATCTCTAGAATCTGATTCCATCTTCAGACAGCCTGACTTCGACGCAATGGATCCGATTGGGGAACCGAGCAGGAGGCTCGGGACTTCGACAGCGGCCAGTGGACTGCTATAGTCGCATCCGCCCGGGACTTTAACACGGCCCGGACTACGGGCGGTCGGCCCGGACCGCATCGACACAACAGGTGGTGGCCAACTCCAACTCTTCACCACCCAGCCCACCCGCCCTGGTCGCAGAGTCAGATTGGCAATAGAAGAATTCACAGCTCCATCATGGGCCCAGCCCATCCTCAACTTCCTGGTAAACAGAGAGCTACCGACTGACGAGATCTCGGCAAGGCAAGTCCAACGCCGAGCCGGAGCATACACGATAATAAACCGAGAGCTCATTAGGCGCAGCGTCACTGGAGTCTTCCAGCGCTGCGTCGAGCTAGAGAAGGGCATAGCAATCCTCAAGGACATTCACCAAGGCGAATGCGGCCACCACACGGCCTCAAGATCACTCGTCGCCAAAACTTTCCGCCATGGATTCTTCTGGCCGACTGCTTTGGATGACGCCAAGGAATTAGTCAAACTCTGCAAAGGGTGCCAAGTCTTCAGCTCCAAGCAACACCTGCCGGCTTCCGCACTCAAGACCATCCCCCTCACCTGGCCCTTTGCTGTCCGGGGACTGGACATGGTGGGCCCATTCAAGACAGCGCGCGGCGGCATGACACATCTGCTCGTCGCTGTGGACAAATTTACCAAGTGGATTGAAGCGAAGCCGATCAAGAAACTGAACGGGCCGACTGTCGTGACATTCATCGCAGATATTACAACCCGGTACGGTGTACCACACAACATCATCACCGACAATGGCATGAATTTTTCCAAGGGAGCACTGTCACATTTCTGCGCGACACAGGACATCCGACTGGACCAAGCATCCGTTGCCCACCCGCAGTCAAACGGCCAGGTCGAGAGAGCAAACGGCCTCATCCTCTCCGTCATCAAGACCCGATTGGTCGTGCCATCGAGCTGCTCGGCCGCTGTTGGCTCGACGAGCTGCCGACCGGCCCTTTGAGTCTCAGGCGACTACCCCGAACAAGTCAACCGGCTTCACCCCTTCTTCCTTGTATATGGTGCCGAGGCTATCATCCCAACCGACATCGAGTTTGACTCCACCTCGGGTCACTATGTACACGGAGGCAGAGGCCAAGGAAGCACGAAGACGACGCCGACCTGTTGGAAGAAAGCCGCTTTAGCCCTCAGCCGTCCGCCATCTACCAGCAGGGCTTACGCCGCTACCACAGCCGGAAGGTCAGCCAAGATCCTTCCAAGAGGGTGATCTTGTGTCCGCCGATCCAGCGAATAGCCGGCCAGCACAAGCTTCTCGGCTCTTGGGAAGGCCCTTCACATCAAGAAGCCCTTAGGCAACGACTCCTACTACCGATCGACGCAGCAGAAGCCAAAGGCACGCAAGAGAGATGATTCCGCAAGGAGTCGGAACGACCATGGAACGCCAATTCCTCCCGGAGGTTTTCGCTAAATGCAGATGTACAACGCTACCTTTTGTATTAGTACGAGACAACGGCCCCCCAAGGAACACTCGGGGACTACCCTCTTTTATCTATGAATGATGAGTATCATGCCTATGATTATGTTGCTACATTTGTTTTCTCGTCCGGCACCGGGTTCGACCAGTCGGCCCGGGGACTTGCCGCCTTGAGTTATATCTAAAGTTCTACCTGCAGTCAGACAAGTAGTGTGCCGGCACCCAAGCCCTCTCTTGTCGAAAGTCGCAGCTCGAAGAATCGACTGTCCAGCTGGCAAGAGCCAAAGGCAAGAAAGGATGCCCACATGAAAAACGGCTAAGGAGTAACGAACTTATATAACACAAGCCGGCCTCCCACCCCGCCGACCAGCTGTCAGAGCAGCCGGCTGGCCGGCTTCCCGTTCACCTTGCTACAATCTAAGAAGCTCGAGTATTTGTGTTCCCAAAACCGCCAAGCCCCTCCCCAGCCACAGACTGCAGAGCAGCTGTCCGGCTGGGAAGGCGGCGACCAAGGGAAGGCGGCAAAGGAAACAACCAAAGGGATGAAAAGCAAATATGAACAGAAGCCAAGCACATGCATGATTATATTTACACAAAAGGCCTTCGAAAGGCCATCATTCAACATAGTTTGAATACACCACCAGTGGGTGGAACTGCACAAATTTAATAAAAGTTGTGCAAAGAGTAACGAGCAAGAAACCAAAGACGGCGGGTCAGGCCAAGGGAGCAACAGGCGAGTCGGGCAGGTTGGTCGAGACGGCAGTGCTGGCCGGAGGAGTGGCCGGTTGGCGAGTCTCGGCATGATCGTCACCTCTTGTAGGCGGCGCGCTTGCACGCGCCTCGTTGCTGGAGGGACGATCAAGCTGATGCTGGCTGGTCGCTCATTGTCCGCACGACGCCTTCACCATCCTCCCCTCTTCCTCTTCGCCTCGTCGCCGGAAGCGATCTCCGCCGAAGTTTTCACCTTCGCCGGGTTCAGCCCAACCACTCCTCCGGATGAGCGACGCCATCATTTACCTCGGGGCAAAGTCACTGGTGTCAATGTAATCGGCGATCGCCGAGGCGCGCTGGATGATAGCCGGCCACACCGCCTCCAGCTCCTCGTCGGCCTCCTGCCGCCAGGTGCTCAGCTGGCCCAACTTCAGCCCAGGATACCAAGCCCGGACGAACTCTAGCGCCCGCCTAGCGCCGGACCGAGCTGCAGAAGCCTTCCAGGACTCGAAGCGGCCGACTTCTACCTCCAGCCAGTCGGCAGTCCGACTGGGGGTGCGGGAACCACCTTGTCGGGACAGAGGACGGTCAGCACCTATGCCCCGACATGCTGAAGACGGCGGAGCATGCGGTGTGCCGGCTGCAGACGGGCTTGAATCGCCAGAAGCTACTCCTCAAGTGACCGGCTAGCATCCGGTGCGATCTCGACCCCTGCTTGCCGTCGTGCATCGCGGTGGGCCTCGATGGCTTGGTTGGCGGCAACGGAGTAACCAGGAAAGTAATCTGCACGAAGAAGAAAGAAGTAGCACAAAGTCAGAAGACAGACCAAATGAGAGGGGGCGAGCAAAGAGACGAAGAAGATGGCGGCTTACCGTCAATCAAATCTTCAAGCCGGCCATAGCCTTCGCTCAGCGCTTGTCTCGCCTCAGCCCAGCTCGCCGCCTCGGTCTCATATTCGGCTTTGAGGGCGGCCTCGCTGTCCTGAGCCGTCTTCAGGGCCGCCTTATGGCTCTCCTCCTGGTCGGCCAGTTTTTTGGCCAGGCGGTCATGTTCCTTAGCCAAAGCGTTGCACTCAGCTTCCTTGGCGCGAAGGGTGGTCTGGACTCTGCCTAGCTGGTCCCGTAACTCGGCATTGGCCCCTGCAGATATGAAGAAGAAGAAAAAAGCAATAAGGAAGAAGTCGTCAGGAAAGATCCGACCCGACTGCTCAGCAGTCGGCCTGAATCTCGGGGACTACACCCAGTGGGTGCGCTGACGCGCCCCCACATGAGATAAAAGGTGAAGCACTTACTCCGGCTCTCGGTCAGATCATCGGTCTTCTAGTTCATCTCCTGGGCCTGGGAGTTGAAAGCAGCCACGCGGAGGTTGTGATATTCGTGCAAATAGGACGGAGGTGCGAATAAGAGCAAGACAACAATCGAAGTCTACTAAGAAGTTCCAAGCCGCCTGCTCAGCAGCCGACTCGGAACTCGGGATTACACCGGTGGAGTGCCGACGCGCCCCACGGAAGAAATCAAGAGAAATCAACGAAAAGCGGGAGGACCCACCCGAATGGCCGTCCGCGTCGCAAGAAACTCTTGAGTATACTGCTTCAGCGCGGCGGCCTGGGATTGAAGTCGGCTCCGGACATCCTGCGCCGCCACGTTCAGCACGGCCGTCCCACCGCCCGGCGTCCACCCAGACGAGCTGGCGCTGGCCGCCTCCAGATCCTGGGCCGACGAGCTGAAGCCCGTGGCTTTCTGCGGCTCCGACGCTGAAGTTGCCTTCCCCGCGCGCCGACGAGACGGCGACAGAACCACAAGATCCGCCCTCACAGTCGGCTCGCCTCCAGCCGGCTGCTCAGGCGGCACGTCAGGCCGGCCGCCTTGGCCTATTCCAGTCGGCGATGGCGGTACCGCCTCCCCCTCCAGGACAACTGCGTCGCCCTCCTCCCTCTCCATCGCCGACCGGTCGCGGCCGGTTTCCTCCGGCGGAGGCGCTGGGATATCAGGGGCCACGGTGCGAAGGGGGATGATGAGCTGCGGAGGCTAGTTACGCAGGGCCTCCGCCTCCCTCTCCGTGGCCACGGCCTCCGCCTGAGCCTTGGCTGCCGCGTCGGCTTGCGCCTCCACCGACTTCTCCGTCATCTCCTGAGCTGCCCTCCGCTCCTCCCACGCCTCCCACGCGTTCCGCTCCATCACCGCTAGGAGAACGACATGGGGATCCACGCGGCGGACGCTCCCAGACCCTCCCACCGCTCCAACTACGGAGGCGGCAGGGGCCCGCTTGAGAGAAAGCGGGGCCCTATTTTATAAGTCAAGGAAAAGGCTTAGAAGAATATCAACCGAAGAGAAAAAAGAAAGGCGTGGGAAAATTGACACTTACGTCGAAACCGCCTGCGGCTGCTTCACCACCTTGCGGAAGCGGGCCGCCTTCGCGGCCGCCTCGTCCCTCTTGGTCGCCGCTGCAGAACCCTTGGGCCTCTTCGGCCGACTACCAAAGAGGACCAGCGCGGCCCGGTGTTTCTGCGCGCCACCACGAGCAGCCGGTGTGGCAGATAAGCCCGCGCCTTGATGGTCGGACGCCGGCTGACGGCGCGGAACAATTTCGGCTTCATCGTCATCCGGCCAGTCCCCGAAGCCAGCCCCGAGCTCGGGGCCGCCTGCCTCACTGCCTCCCCCTAAGACGTCGTCGTCTAGGGCGGCCGCCCCCAAGCCGGCTGAAGGAGGGGGCTCTGCTAAAAACAAGCCGACTGATCAAGAGTCGGCCATTATGAACTCGGCAATGAGAGAAGAAGAAAAGAAGGGAAGCTTACCAAAGGCGGAGCATTGGCGCGAGAGTACGGCTCCTTGCCGAACCGCCAGTCCTCAGTGAGCTTGCAGTTGGCGATATAATTCACCATGTAAGATACCTCGTCATGAGGCATCTCCTTGGTGCTTAGCCGACTTGGGTCAAAACAACCGCTCATCTGGCAGATCATGTGAGGTCGACCTTTGAGTGGGAGGACCCGGCGCTTCACGAAGGCGGCTATCAGGTCGGCCCCGGTCAGGCCTTTCGATTGGCCCATCACCCGGAGCCATGCGATGGCGGCAGCCCCAGCCGGAGACAACGTCCTGGCTCAGTAGGACCATGAAGGCCGCCTCCCAGCAGGCGGGCCGGCTACGTAAGCCGGTAGATTGACGAAGTCGCCTTGCGGAGCGACGTCCTTCATGTAGAAGTAAGATTTTTGCCAGAGCTTCACCGACTGGATCAACGCGATGAGCGGAAACGGATTGTCGCCCGATCTCCGCACGGCGATGAAGGCACCGCATGGGGCGGGCATGCCCGCGACGACGGTGCCGATCTTGGACTGGAAGAATTCCCCCCAGAGTTCGAGGGTGGGGAGGACGCCAAGGAAGCCTTCGCACAGAGTGACGAAGGCCGACAGCAGCATCACCGTGTTTGGAGTAAGGTGGTGCGGCTGGATATGGTAGAACTCAAGAAAGGCTCGGAAGAATCCGCTCGCCGGCAGGCCAACGCCGCCAAGGCAGTGCGAGCGAAATATTACCCGCTCATCCTCCTCTGGCACAGGCGAGATGTCCTTCTCCGGCGCGAGACGGACCCACACTTAATCCGTGCCCGGCAACCGCCGCGTCTTGCGGGGGAAATCGACGTGGTCCTCGTGGACATTGCAGCCATCCCAGGAGCTGAACAGCGCCATAAGGATGGAGAGGCGACGGGAAAAGCGCGGCCGCGGAGGGCGCGCGACCCAGCTGCGGCAGAGCTACGGTGCGCCGAGAAGATTGGCGGAAGGATGGAGCGGCGGCGAGGAGCTGCGGCGAAGGAGAGGAGGAAGAAGAAGAAGAAAATGGTGGAGCGAGGGCGAGCGTGCGAGCGTCTGCCGCTCCCCCTCCTCCCCCTACTTATAGCCTCGTGCGGCGAAGCCGAGGAGGCGAGGCGTGGGGGGCGTGGGATTAACTGTGCCCACTCCCCCACGTCCCGCGAATATTACGCCCTAACGGCGTGCGGAAACTGCCGTCGGAAGGCGAGCGCCCTCGAGCCACGAAGATCCACACTTGGGCTGAGGCTGTGGAGTGGCGGGTTCGGGTCTGCGGCGACGTCTCGTCAGCAGCGTGGCTGGCAGGCCCTTCCAATGAAAAGGTGCCATGTGGCGCGCAGGCGGCAAGCGGTCAGCCCGCAGCCTGGCTCGCGCGCCAGCAGGCTCCCGCCTTCAGATTTTGAGGCCTCCCAAAGGTGGCACACCTAATCAAAGCCGGCTGCTAGCTGCCGGCTCCTCAAGATAGGAAGCTAATTGAGCTTCTCGTCCTCCCTTCAGCCTCGAAGCCCAACTAGCTTCGGGGACTACTGGCGGAGTAAATGACCACGGGTAGCCTAGCTGGCTCCCCTTGGCTCTTCAGCAAAATTACAGGCCGATCGAGCCATCAAGCACCATAGGCATAGGGCCACCTACCCCTGGCCGGCAATCTCTCAGGCCGACTACCGGGAGGCGGCCCGACCCTAAACCCTCCTGAAGAAATCCACAAGAGGGCCGACTCCAAGAAGCCGGCCACGAGAAGGCCGACTCCAAGAAGCCGGCCCCCAGCAGGCGGCCAAGAACGTACCCTCAAACTCTGCACCCACATAACGGCGATGAGACGGGGCGTGGCTACAGTGAAGCCTGCCACCCCCAAATCCCGGAGCACGCATGACCACAGTGCACCATACTGGGCAGCCATCACCCCTCCGGCGCGGCACTGTCGCCATGTTGACCATGACGTCACCCACGACAAAGCTGTCATGACGGCAGGGCGGGCCCCTTCATCGAGAGAGGCGCCCGGCGCCAGGCCTCCAGATCGGTGCAGGATGTGGCGGCTCCCAACAGCCCGGCTTGCTCCCTCCCTCGAAGGCGCCCCATTAAGGAGACAAGGCGAGGTAAGGCTAGAGTGAGAGCACGCCAGGTGGCGGCACTGTAGCCATGTTTACCTCGACCAAGCCCTCGTCATCAAGAGTGAGGCAACAGTAACCAGCCCCCGACAAGACCCCCAAGCGGTGGGACCTGCTTGTCGACCAGGAGGCCAGCAGCCGGCGGGACCCACCACGTCGGCGAGCCCAAAGGCATGGAGAAGCCGCGAACGTGATTTCTTGACGGCTAGGGCCCACGCCCAGCCGGATTACCATTGTACCCCTGGGGGTAGGCCTATATAAACCCCCCAGGGCACCCATGCAAAGGGTTGATCTCTTAGAATTTTAGACACTACATTGAGGAGAGAAGAGAGCTAGCCTTGCCCTTCTTCTTCTTCTCACCGAACAGCTCAAGGAGCCTCTTGTAGCTACTTGTTGATCTAGTGATCATGCGGAGACCCCGCAGAGCAGAAGTAGGAGTATTATCTCCTCGGAGAGCTCCGAAGCTGGGTAAGATCTGCCGGCGTGCATGTCTTCGCCTCATCCCGTTTCCAGGCACCGGCGATGTCTTATTGGCTCCCACAATGATAAGCCACACGTTGGCATATGTCGCACCTACCACCCGACATGATGCAGGTCTGGAGTCCGGTCAGCTCTACCGGGTTACCCCAGGGTAGGCCCTTCTCTTTCCAGGAGGTGAGCTGCATAGGGATTCGCGTGGCTCGGGGGCCGCCACCCATTTGGGGTCGCGTGGCTCGGTGATGTAGAACCACCCCGATTGCCAACCCTTGATGGTCTCCACATAGGAGCCCTCGAGCCATGTGACATTGGGCATCTTGCCCACCATGGCACCTCCGCACTCCGCTTGTTGGCCGCTCACTACCTTCGGTTTCACATTGAAGGTTCTCGGCCACAGGCCGAAGTGGGGCCGGATGCAGAGGAAGGCCTCGCACACGACGATAAACACCAAGATGTTGAGGATGAAGTTTGGGGCCAGATCATGGAAATCCAGCTCGTAGTAGAACATGAGGCCGCAGACAAATGGGTGGAGGGGAAATCCCAACCCGCGGACGAAGTGGGTGCGGAAAACTACCCTCTCGTGGGGCTCTGGAGTAGGGACGATTTGCCCCGCACTAGGCAGCCGGTGCGCGATATCCACGTCCAAGTATCCGGCTCCCCGCAGCTTTTTGATGTCCTTCTCCTTGACGGAGGATTTCATCCACTTTCCTCCCGCTCCGGACATGGTTGGGCTGGTCTGAGGAGAAAGGTGCGAACTTGTGCGTTGGAGCTCAAGTGCACAAGAATGGATAGGCAAGGAGGAAGAAGGCGTGGGTGAAAAAAGGTGAACCCTTACCCCTTTATAAAGGCGGACAAAACTATACGCCCACACTAGCCTGTTTAACTCTCTTATTCCCCAAGTGCCGCGATTGATGGCGCGGTTGGGTTACCCATGCCCATATTGATGAGAATTCCGTGATAAGGGGACACGATCTCTGCTTCGACAAGACGTGCCAAGGAAACCGCCTCGCGATATGCGCAAAGGCTGGTTGAGAAAAACGGTTCGATAATAACCGGGCCATGGTATGATGTCATGATATCAAATGTGTCGGCAGGTCGGATTTGTGGAAATGTTATTCTCTCTACGGTGGTATGTGGAACTTGTTTTGCAGAGTCAGACACTATCCTTGTGTTCAAGATCTTCTATGGAGTATTCGGAGAAGGAACCCGCCTTGCAATGCGGAAGACAAACTGCGCGCCGGACTCATCATCATTGAAGCCTGGTTCAGGGGCTACCGAGGGAGTCCTGATTAGGGGGTGTCCGGATAGCCGGACTATATCCTTTGGCCGGACTGTTGGACTATGAAGATACAAGACTTCGTCTCGTGTCCAGATGGGACTCTCCTTGGCGTGGAAGGTAAGCTCGGCAATACGGATATGTAGATCTCCTCCCATTATAACCAACTTTCTGTAACCCTAGCTCCCTCCGGTGTCTATATAAACCGGAGGGTTTAGTCCGTAGGACAACAATTATACCATAGGCTAGCTTCTAGGGTTTAGCCTCTACGATCTCGTGGTAGATCAACTCTTGTACTACTCATATCATCAAGAATCAATCAAGCAGGAAGTAGGGTATTATCTCCATAGAGAGGGCCCACACCTGGGTAAACATCGTGTCCCTTGCCTCCTGTTACCATCCACCTTAGACGCACAGTTCGGGACCCCTACCCGAGATCCGCCGGTTTTGACACCGACGGGTAGACTAGTAACTTCAATCAGACGTGACACGATGGCCTCTGAGCCCATTCAGACACGGTGGGCGCCAAACGTGCGCGGCAAAACACATTTGATTCAAGCTCGTCCGAAAGATATGTGTCTCTTCCTCCATTTCCCCATTCATACACGGTGGGCGGCAAAACAAACTCTCCTCATCCGAAATCGATGTAGGCTAATATTTTAAATAGGTGCAGATGTGTAACTTCCATCAGACGTGACACAACCGCCCTACCTGTCAGCCCCGTTCATACACCGTAGGCGCCAACCGTGGGCGGCAAAACACCCTCTCCTCGCCCGAAATAGTTACCGGCAAATATTTGGGAGATGTGAGATTACCTTCCGATCCCCAACCGACGTGATGTCCGAAATTTTAAACGGGGGATAAGTTCGTAACTTTCCCCCGTTTCAGAGAAGCGCGTCCCAAAGTTTGAGATCCCCCTCCCCTCCATTTCCCCATTCATACACCGTCGGCGGCACGACAACCTCCACACTGCGGCCAGCCTCCTACGTCCGCCACCCCATCCTCCACCTTGCCGGAGCCGCTACCCCTACCCCGTCGTCCACTGCAAGAGATGGACGTCTCTCATCCACGGCGCTGGACCAGGATCCTTTCATCGCCTCCTCTCACTTCATCGGTGCTGTCGTCCACCTTGCCGTTGCCGCTCCTACGACCACCTCGTCCACGGCAACATGATATATCCCCCGACCCGGCCGTCTGCCATCTAAAGTCTTCTTCCCCGCCGCCAACAGCCATCGCACCCGCAGCACCCTCAACGTATCAGCATAGGCCTACACGGTGTCGCAAGAGAGGTGGTACTCTTCCATATGTGCTTAAGTTATTGATCTCACCCGAAAAATAGATCGTAATTTGTTTACTGTACTTTTCTTGTCCGTACCAAATCGTAGTGGCTAGTTGAAAGCAAACATTGGTTGCGAAGTAGCTTTGTCCGGTTTGCACCTTCAGATCCGCCATGGCATGGTCATTATACACATAAAGCTTATGGTTTCCCCCCTTTATATTCATTACCATCATCGTAGGTGATTCGTGTCGTGCTAGCACTGCTCCTCAAGACCTCAACCCAAAGCTTACGTGTTGAAATACGAATCTGATATGATGCTCATATCACTAAAACAGAGGATGTTTAATTGGTCACCTAATGTTCCTATATTCGTTTCGAAAAGCATGTGCACCACCCACTGGTCCAGCTAGATGCTTAGGGTTTTCCCCTTTTATCTACTCTACTATGATCTGCGTAGGTGCTTCTGTCGTACTAGCATTACTCCACCCTTCAAGCTAAACAACACAACACTCAGAATTCGAAAGCTTAGTTGTTCAAATATGATTGTGATATGATACTAATATTAGTTAACCGACACATTTAATTGGTTAGCTAAAGGTCCCACTTGAGTTTCCAAATGCATGTCGCGACATATAGAGAGACAACATAATTGCATTTCTTTGTCACTTGTTGACCGTACTTTCTTGTCCATACCAAATCTTAGTTGTTATTTCAAAGCAAACATCGGTTGCTAACTACCCTTTGCGCGGTTTGCAGCTTCAGATCTGCCATCCCACTGCCATGGTCAAAACTGTACTCATCATGCTTATGTTTTCCCCATTTTATGATGACCACAATCAGCCTACGTGGTTCGTGTCGTAATAGCACTGCTCCACCCATCGAGCTAAACAAGCTTAGTTGTACAAATTCATATGTGATATTATTGCTGATATTAGTAAAACTGAGAGATGGTTAATTGGTTAGCTAAATGTTCCTACTTTAGTTTCAAAATGCATGTGAGCCACATATGGAGAGACTGGAAAGAGTAGTATTTCTCTGTGCGCTCTATTTCATCATGGGTGGCCAACCAACATTGTATTGAAAGACTTGTAATATCTTCAATCTGCTTGCTCTTCTGCTCTTCTTTAAGATGATACTCTTCTCTTGCGGTCGACTGGTCAGGTCGAGTTGTTCTCCCTTAGTATATTTTGAATCTGTCAGGTCAGGTTGACTTGTTCTTCTTTACTATATGTTGAAGCTATCATCTGCGAAGTGTCATCACTTCTGGAGCTCTCATATTTTGAGTAGAAGTCCACATTATATTAATGCACACAAAAAATTACAGCATGCATGACATCTTTTAAAATAATTGCAGAGATAGCACAAAGGGGTTTACAGGGAGGCAGTATTGGATTAGAATCACTTCTGCATTACAAAGAAAATCTCACTTGTTTTTATGTTTTCATGCATGTCAGATATTGAACATTATCAAAATGAATATGAGAATGGGCGCACGAGAGGAATATTGCAGAGCAATCCACTGGCTAACAAACTTGGCATGGTGGAGGATGGTTTATCTTATTCACCCATCGAGGTGCTTTCTCTAACTTCGCAAAGTTGTATTGGTCGCACATATTTTGCATCTGACCTCTTGCATTACTTCTACTTTGTTACACCATCTTCTTAGTTTAAGCATCATATATGAGTATATGCCATACCTATCCATTTTCTGTACCTATTCCATGTGTCGTCACACTATGTTTTTTAGTCAAATGTTGTTCTTTTGTAATAGATGTCCAAAAGGAAGAGGGTGAGTGCAGATCCTCAAGGAGTACGAAGGTAGTGATACCTGTTAAATCAGATAGATCAGCAGCCACAAAACAAAGGCCCAACTGTACCACACTTTGATACGTCTCCAACGTATCTATAATTTTTGATTGCTCCATGCTGTATTATCTACTGTTTTGGACCATATTGGGCTTTATTTTCCACTTTTATATTACTTTTGGGACTAACCTATTAACCAGAGGCCCAGCCCAGAATTGCTATTTTTTGCCTATTTCAGTGTTTCGAATAAACGGAATATCAAACGAAGTCCAAATGGAATGAAACCTTCGGGAACGTGATTTTCTCAACAAATATGATCCAGGAGACTTGGACCCTCCGTCAAGAATGCTACGAGGCGGTCACGAGGGTGGAAGGCGCGCCCCCTACCTCGTGGCCCCCCCGAAGCTCCACCGACGTACTCCTTCCTCCTATATATACCTCGCACCCCAAATGATCGAATCGGAGCCAAAACCTAATTCCACCACCGCAACCTTCTCAGACTCCACGAGATCCCATCTTGGGGCCTGTTTTGGAGCTCTGCGGAAGGGAATGCACCATGGAGGGCTTCTACATCATCACCATAGCCCCTCCGATGAAGTGTGAGTAGTTTACCTCAGACCTTCGGGTCCATAGTTAGTAGCTAGATGGCTTCTTCTCTCTTTTTGGATCTCAATACAATGTTCTCCCCCTCTCTCATGGATATCTATTCGATGTAATCTTATTTTTGCGGTGTGTTTGTTGAGACCGATGAATTGTGGGTTTATGATCAAGATTATCTATGAACAATATTTGAACCTTCTCTGAATTCTTTTATGTATGATTGGTTATCTTTGCAAGTCTCTTCGAATTATCAGTTTGGTTTGGCCTACTAGATTGGTTTTTCTTGCAATGGGAGAAGTGCTTAGATTTGGGTTCAATCTTGCGGTGTCCTTTCCCAGTGACAGTAGGGGCAGCAAAAGGCACGTATTATATTGTTGCCATCGAGGATAACAAGATGGGGTATTTATCATATTGCATGAATTTATTCCTCTACATCATGTCATCTTGCTTAAGGCGTTACTCTGTTTTCTTGAACTTAATACTCTAGATGCATGCTGGATAGCGGTTGATGAGTGGAGTAATAGTAGTAGATGCAGGCAGGAGTTGGTCTACTTGTCTCGGACGTGATGCCTATATACATGATCATACCTAGATATTCTCATAACTATGCTCAATTCTGTCAATTGCTCAACAGTAATTTGTTCACCCACCGTAGAATACTTATGCTCTTGAGAGAAGCCACTAGTGAAATCTATGGCCCCCGGGTCTATTCTCATCATATCAATCTTCTATCACTTTATTATTGCTTTGCTTTTTTACTTCGCTCTTTTATTTTACTTTGCATCTTTATATCAAAAATAGCAAAAATATTATCTATCATCTCTATCAGATCTCACTCTCGTAAGTGATCGTGAAGGGATTGACAACCCCTAAATCGCGTTGGTTGCGTTGAGCTATTTGTTTTGTGTAGGTACGAGGGACTCGCGCATAGCCTCCTACTGGATTGATACCTTGGATCTCAAAAACTGAGGGAAATACTTACTCTACTCTGCTGCATCACCCTTTCCTCTTCAAGGAAATCCAACGCAGTGCTCAAGAGGTAGCACACTTTACCCCTACTCCAGTTGCCAAACCCCTATTAGAACTGCTGGGAGCCCAGCGTCAGGTACTGTCTATGATATCAATTCAAAATTTGAACTCCTAAACTTTTGCTTGTGCCTTACCTTCTCTCTTGTATGAAAACTAGTTCCAGATGAATCTCCTTGCTCAAAGGATCATACGATCTCAAAACAATAATGGCCTCTGCATTGCTCTTGTTAGTACCTCTCTCCCTTTTGCCTTGTAACGCTGTACTTAATTAATTGCTATTTGATTATGTATCATCAGTCTGCACCTGAGCTTCATTATCCTCCGTTTCTTCCAATATTATTTGATCTATATTTACTCTTTGCAAAATGTAGAATAGTGGCAACGCTTATAAAGAATTTTCTTTGGGGAATTTATTGAATTATCCTTCCATCAACATGGAGAAGGGCTTTGTCCAACCCGTGTTAACATGTAATGTAAGTTCATCCTTCTCATTCCTTCAAACTTTGTTCTAGTATAGATTTGGATAGGCATCATTTCCTTCACTGCTGTTTGCTTTGTTGTTTACATCTGATTGGATGTTTGCAACAACTACCAGTTTCAAATTGTAGTTGTAAAAACATGTTCCCTATGCAGAACAGATCCATTTATTTGCTTATATAATTGTGAAACCTGTTACGTGTCTCCTTGTTTCTCTTTAAGACTCGCATCTCTTCGCATGAGCAGAACTTTAGGGAAGATAGTGAGCCAAACCATCTTGAGGACAGCGAGATGACACCAAGGTCTGTCTTGATGAAGACAGTGAGTTGAAGCTACTCACCGGAGGTGTGAGACTACCTCATGCGATCCTTTGCCTCAATCAGTTCGACTTCTTCCGGTCTCAACTTAAAGCGGAAAGGCTTGCTTCAGCTCAGCTCTGACTTGAAGTCAAAGATGCAATGAATATGTCAGCGGACTGCCGTGCGCACCATCATGCCTTAAATCTAGTGTTGATGCATCTATCGTTGACTGGCGAGGTCTACTCAGCTTCTTGACTGTTTGGGGGCCCGACCGCCAGGCCTAGTGCCTTACGAAGTGCTCTCAGTTTTGTATATTCTTTTGTCGGCTCGTTTATTTGCACTGGTGGCAAACTTTGATGCCCAGTGGATGTAATATGTGTGATAGCCTGATAGCCTAGCATAAGTGCTTGCTTATTTATTTCCTTGTTGTCTTGTTTATTTGTTTGCTCGTAGTCATTGCAGTTCTTTTTCCGCGGTTTGCTAGTGGCTGCAATAAACTATTTTTTAAAACTAGGCCACAATAACCATGGGCTAATATTTACTATAGTGACACTGGGCCTCCTACAGGCCGTAGAAACAGTGGGCCTTCTACGGGCAGTAGAAACAGCGGGCCTTCTACGGGCCGTAGAAACAGTGGGCCTTCTATGGGTCATATCATCAATGGGCCTTATACGGGCAGTATGATCGATTGACCAAACATGGGCCAATAACAGGCCGCATTATGGCCTTAAGCGGGCTAGAGTTGGAATCGACCGTTCATGGGCCGACCATAATGGGCCATCGTTAATAGGCCGTATTTGATGACGCTATGAAAATGGCCCAACGTATTAATGGACCACAAACGGGCCGACTGTAACCACGGGCTGAATTTGGCCCACAAGCGAAAATAGCGAGAACGGGCCGTAAGTAAGCGAATCTGAAATGAGCCCAAGAATAAATGGGCTCTGAGAAGGCCAAAAGATAACATGGGCTGGAAACGGCCCAACGAAATAACGGGCCGTTAATGGGTATAAAGTGATACACTATTCATTACGGGCCAGTTTCACTACGGGTCGTTAATGGGTGTAAAGTGATACACTATTCATTACGGGCTAGTTTCACCACGGGCCATTAATAGGCCAAGAGTTACATAGGGCCTCATATGGGCCGAAAGACGTCATGGGCCATACATGGGCCAGAAGTGAAAATGGGCTGGAATCATATTGGGTGGCCCAGATGACGCTACTGGGCATAATTCGGATAGGGCATAACGGGCCTTGGGTTAGCGGGCTATAAATGGGCTATATGCGAACAGGCCGTTAACAGGCTTTACATGGGCCGACCCGCCACCTTTTGACCAAGTCAAACAGGCCGGCCTTTTCACAGGAATGGGCCTCTGTTGGGCCGTGCCACGTGTCGACGTATCATAGGCGCCTTCTGTCGAATGAGTGTATGACATCTGTCCCAACGATGAGCCGGCACGTGTTTCCTCCAGCCAACGATGATTTTACACGTGGAAAATCCCCATTGGTCGGGGCTGTTAACGGGTTATCGGATCCAAAACCCGACCCGATAGCTTAACGGCGTTCCATTACAGTGGATGCTACGTGTCGGTCACCCTTGACGAAAGAACTTCTGTGACGCGGGATTTATCATCATGGTAGTGGACACTTCTGTGATGATAGTTTTGGTAATGTCAGGGAACACTTCTACGACAGCACAGGTATGACTATCTTGATTGTATCATAAAATCATCATGGATGTACATGCATGACAGAAAATGCGACCTACTGTGACAAACATGTATCATCACGGAAGTGTATTTTTTTTATAGTGAAAGCATTAACACATAGTGAATACATGAACTCCTCAAACTACGGTCATCACCAGGAGTGGGCCCGGTTATTGTCACTCCGGGGTTGCCGGATCATAACATGTAGTAGGTGACTATAACTTGCAAGATCAGATCTAAAACATGGATATAGTGATGAATTCATAAACGGTTCAGATCTGAGTTCATGGCACCCGGGCCCAAAGTGGCAAGCATTAAGCATAGCAAAGTCATAGCAACATCAATCTAAGAACATAGTGGATACTAGGGATCAGGCCCTAACAAAACTAACTCTATTACATGATGAATCTCATCCAACTCCTCACTGACCAGCGAGCCTACGAAGGAATTACTCACTCCCGGTGGGGAGCATCATGGAATTGGCGATGGAGATTGGTTGGTGATGACGAAGAACGAAGATCCCCCTCTCCGAATGTAACGCCCCGAATTCGATGCGCCAGGTGTCTGCCAGTTATTTGCCGTCCTTGCCATGTCATTTGCTTGCGTGTTGCACTTTGCCATATCATCATCTGCATTTCATATCATGTCATCATGTGCATCGCATTTGCATACGTGTTCGTCTCATGCATCCGAGCATTTTCCTCGTTGTCCGTTTTGCAATCCGGCACTCCTATGTCTCCCGGCGCCCCCTTTTACCTCTTTTCGTGTGCGGGTGTTAAACGTTCTCGAAATGGACCGAGGTTTGTCAAGCGGCCTTGGTATAGCACCGGTGAACCGCTTTGTCAAGTTTCGTGCCATTTGGAGGTCGTTTGGTACTCAACGGTTAACGGGTAACATAAAGCCCTCTTTGAGTTGCAGCCCAACACCCCTCCAAAGTGGCCCAAAACCCACCAAACTCCCCTCCATGCTCTCGGTCGTTCGATCACGATCGCGTGGCCGAAAACCGCACCTCATTTGGACTCTCCTAGCTCCCTCTACCTATATATATGCCTTCCCCTTCCAAATTCGCGGTCTAACCCAAGCCATCTTCATCCTCGCGCCACCGGACAAAATCCCCGCAGCCGGACACGTCCAGCCGCCACCTCACTCCAGCGAATCAGATCACGCCACATCACCACCGCCGCCTCCGCGCCCAATGGGGCGCTGCGTCTCGCCTCAGCGCGCCCCATCGCCGCCGCCGCCGGGGCCAGATCCGGCCCGCCCGAGGCGGAACAGAATGCGGGCCCGTCTCCGCCGCTCCGCACCAGGCGCCTCGCCCGCGCCGCGCCCGCCCGCGCCTGCAGCCTGACCCGAGCCGCCCCCCCTCCGGCGACTCCTCGCCTCCGGTCCGCGCAGCCCGGCCGCCGCCGTCGGCCCGCCCAGCGCCCTCTGCCGCGCGCCCCTCCCTCGCCCGGCCGCGCCTCCGTTGCCGGTGGCCGCGCGCGCCGGTGGCGCGCCCTCCTCCGGCCTCCTCCCGCGCCCTCGCCGTCCCTTGCCGGGATCCGGCCGGATCCGGCGAGATCCGGCCCGGATCCGCCTTCTCCGGCCCTCCCCGCCTCCTCCCCGAACTCCGGCGAAGTTCCGGCGAGTTCCGGCCTGCTTTGAAAACCGTGCAGATGAGGTTGACCCCGATTTCCTACTAAGTCCCCGAAATTAGCACTTTATCATGCCATGTTCATAGCATTGTATCTCTGCATCCGTACCTCCGTTTTGCACATGTAATATGTCAAATTGTTCGTATCGACGAGTACATCATTTCATCTCATTGCATCATTTTCATTTGAGCTCATCTTGATGCCCGAAATGCTGTTAGAAGAAGGCTATGTGATGTTAGTTTCAGATTCTTATCAGAACATGCACTTTTGTCATTTTTGCCATGATTGATGTGTGCATCCTATGAACTTGAGTCCTACATGTGTTTTGTAATATGCGATGCCATCTTTACAGGGGTGTATGCCATGTATTTTTGTGATCTCTGTGGTGACTAGCACAAGCATGCAAACTAGGCTTCATGATGTTGCTGATTTCAGCCCCTGTTTGCTGATATTTTTATGCCATGTTAACTTGATGCTACCGAGAGATCCATGCTTATTTTGAGATACTTCAGTAAGGATGTTTTGTTATACATGACTTGCTCTATCCATCCATGCCCTTGTTTGCAATTATCGAGCTCTACTTTTGCTATAAAATGTTTCCTGGCAGATTGTTTACATGTTATTCAATTTTGCCAAGGTTGTTGTAGTTGATCCATGTATGCTATGATGTTGTTCTTGCCATGTATAGCTTCTATGCCATGTCTTCTTACTGTGAGTTGCCTTGCCATGCCATGTTTTGCTCTGTGGTGAGTGGTTCAAGCTCACCAACATGCCTACTTATTGTTGTTCCTGCCATGTATGAATCTGTAATATAACTTGCCATGTTTACATGAGTGCTATCATATCTTCTGGTCCTTTTTGGCTTATGGTCAGTAAAGGACTTTTGTTCTATGCATTTAGTAGTATCATTCCATGCCTTTGTTTGCCATGTTAAGTTCCTGTAACATGTTGTTTGATAGCTCTAAACATTGCAACCTGATGTTATTTCTGCTAAAGTCTGAAACTGTTATTATATGCAATCTTGCCATGTGTTTTTGAGCATGTTCTAGTGATTTCTGGAGATAGCTCAGTGTTCATGTTTTGTCATGTTTTACCTGTACATCATGCCCATGCCTTTTGTTATTATGTTGAGGTCCTGTAGCATGTTGTTTTGATGCTTGCAATATGCCTACTTGCTGTCTTGGACAGATTGTTGCTATAACTTGTATAGGGTGTAT
Organism: Aegilops longissima; assembly: GCA_021605205.1. NCBI lineage: Eukaryota > Viridiplantae > Streptophyta > Magnoliopsida > Poales > Poaceae > Aegilops > Aegilops longissima. The sequence continues at coordinate 83,725,836 of CM038681.1, forward strand.
GTGTTGAACCGTTGCTCTGTTTTGATTGTGCTCTATATGAAACTTGCTTGATTTTGCATGTAGTTTCATATTATCATGTTGCATCCATGTTTTGAGGTGTTTGCTTGATGTTTGTATGCATTTTGCATCAATGCCATGTTTAACTTGTTTTGCTCATATCTTCTAGGCCGTAGCTCCGAATTAAATGAACTTTATATGTAACTTGACTAGAAATTCGTGTAGATCATCGTGGTGCATCTTAACTTGCTGTTTAACAACTTGAACATAAGGTTTATTCAGATCTGGACCAATTTCGAAATTTGCATATGAGGACTTACCGGAATTGTTATATGTTGTTCCTGGCCTCATTTAAACTTGCTTTGATGTGTTGCTCTTGTTTGCATCATCCCTTGCCATGAGTAGCTTCATGTAGCTTCGTCATGCATCATGCTTGTTGTGCATCATGCCTTGTTCATGTGTGGTGTGTTTACTATGTTGTGTGCTTCTTCTTGTTAGTTCCTGTTTCGTTGCGATCGTGAGGATTCGTTCGTCTACGCTTGGTTCGGCTTCATCCGTTCGTCTTCTTCATGGACTCGTTCTTCTTCCTTGCGGGATTTCAGGCAAGATGACCGCTACCCTGGATCTCACTACTATCATTGCTATACTAGTTGCTTCGTTCTATCCCTATGCTGCGCTACCTATTACCTGTTTATCAAGCAATCCCAAATTGCCATGTCAGCCTCTAACCTTTTGCACCCTTCCTAGCAAACCGTTGTTTGGCTATGTTACCGCTTTGCTCAGCCCCTCTTATTGCGTTGATAGTTGCAGGTGAAGATGAAGTTTGTTCCTTGTTGGAACATGGAGATGTTGTTCCTTGTTGGAACATGTTTACTGGTTGGGATATCACAATATATCTCATTTAATGAATGCATCTATATACTTGGTAAAGGGTGGAAAGCTCGGCCTTATGCGTAGTGTTTTGTTCCACTCTTGCCGCCCTAGTTTTCCGTCATATCGGTATTATGTTCCCGGATTTTGCGTCCCTAACGCGGTCGGGTGATTTATGGGACCCCCTTGACAGTTCGCTTTGAATAAGACTTTTCCAGCAAGGCCCAACTTTGGTTTTACCATTTGCCTCACCTAGCCCTTTTTCCCTTAGGTTTCCGGAGCCCAAGGGTCATCTTTATTTTAGCCCCCCCCCCGGGCCAGTGCTTCTCTAAGTGCTGGCCTGAACAAGCTACTGCGGGGCCCCTCGAAGCAACTCGAGGTCTGGTTTTACTCGTAGCTAGTCTCATCCGGTTTGGCGGAGAGCGAGATATGTGCAGCTCCTATCGGGATTGTCGGCGCATCGGGCGGCTTTGCTGGTCTTGTTTTATTCTGTCGAAATGTCTTGTAGCGGATTCGAGACTGATCGGGTCTTCCGGGAGAAGGAATATCCTTCGTTGATCGCGAGAGCTTATCATGGGCTAAGTTGGGACATCCCTGCAGGGTATAAACTTTCGAGAGCCGTGCCAGCGGTTATGTGGCAGATGGGAATTTGTTAATATCCGGTTGTAGTAAATTTGAAGCAAACTCTTCTAAAATACACCAACCGTAATGCGTAATCGTGAGTGTCTCTTTTCGGGTTGATCGAGAGGAGAACACGGTTTCGGGTTATGTTTGGCGTAAGTAGGAGTTCAGGATCACTTCTTGATCATTACTAGTTGACGACCGTTCCTTTGTTCCTCTTCTCGCTCTCATTTGCGTATGTTAGCCACCATATATGCTTAGCCGCTGCTGCAACCTCACCACTTTACCCCTTCCTTTCCCATTTAGCTTTGCTAGTCTTGATACCCATGGTAATGGGATTCTTTGAGTCCTCGTGGCTCACTGATTACTACACCACCGATTTGCAGTGTACAGGTTGCTTGCGATGATCATGGCGAGAGCGATGCTTGCTTGTCTTCTTCTTCTGCTTCTTCGATCAGGGGATAGGTTCCAGGTCGGTAGCCTGGGCTAGTAGGGTGGATATTGTTTGAGTTTCTGTTTATGTGTCATCCGTAGTCGGATGTTGATGTTGTATATGATGCTGATGTATTCTTGTGGCATTTCTGCCTCATGTATGTATCCCCATCTATTATGTAATGTTGATGTAATGATATCCACCTTGCAAAAGCGTTTCAATATGCGGGTCTATCCTTGGTGGGACCGTCGAGTTCCTTTTGGATAGGGTTGCATATTGGGCGTGACACCGGAGCCCCAAATGGACTCCAGATCTGCCCTCCCAAGGAAGAACAGGGCTTGGCGGCGGCTCCATCTCGTGGACCGCGATAATTCTTTTTCCCTAATTTTTTCTGGAATAATGTAATTTTATAGTATCAGGGGGGTCGTTAGCGGGGCCACCAGGTGGGTACAACCCACCTGGGTGCGCCAGGAGAGGGGGCGCGCCCTGGTGGGTTGTGCCCACCCAGGTGCCCCTCTCCGGTGGTTCTTGGCTCCACAATTTTTTATTATTGATATAAAAAAATCCTCGCGATGTTTCGTTCCATTCTGATAACTTTTATTTCTGCACAAAATAGCACCATGGTAGTTATGTTGAAAACAGCGCCAGTCCGGGGTTAGTTTCATCAAATCATGCAAATTAGAGTCCAAAACAAGAGGAAAAGCGTGAGAAAAAGTAGATACGTTGGAGACGTATCAGTGCATCGTGGTCACCTCGGTTTCCTTCCCGGTTGTTTCTTATTCTCCTAATTTTTCTAATATTCCAAAACTGACAGAATTTTTTTTTGCGGATTTTTCGGATTCTGCTTACTTACCGTATCACGTATCTCTTCCTTTTCATGGTTCTGGAGTGTTCTGGAAAGTTTCTTTTATGTGTAGCTTCTGTGTCATGGTTTGGATAATATTGGTTTCAACATTAATAGGCGTACCTGAGATGTACTGTTTAACTCTTTGTCCATTGACCACCTTCCGGTTGGTACCTTCGGCATAATTGATCTTAATAGCTCCAGAGCGATAAACTTCTTCAATAACATAAGGTCCTTCCTATTGGGAAAGAAGTTTTCCTGCAAATAATCTAAAACGAGAATTGTACAATAGAACATGTTCACCAACTTTGAATTCCCGCTTTTGGATTCTTTTTTCATGCCACCTTTTAACTTTTTTCTTTAAATAGTTTGGCATTTTCATAAGCTTGGGTTCTCCATTCATCTAGTGAGCTAATATCAAATAACCTCTTTTCACCGGCAAGTTTGAAGTCATAATTGATTTCTTTGTTTTCCCAAAATGCTTTATGTTCTAACTCAAGAGGCAAATGACAAGCTTTTCCATAAACCATTTTATAAGGAGACATACCCGTAGGATTTTTATAAGTTATTCCGTAGGCCCAAAGTGCATCATCTAATTTCATAGACCAATTCTTTTGGGACCTATTGACAGTTTTTTGTAATATTAATTTTATTTCTCTATTTCTGAGTTCAACTTGACCACTACATTGAGGATGATATGGTGATGCAATTCTATGGTTAACATCATACTTAGCAAGCATTTTAATGGAGGTGTTATCACCATGAATAAAGTGTGAACCACCATCAGCCATTAAATATCTAGGGACTCCAAACCTTGGAAAATAACTTCTTGTAGCATTTTAATGGAGGGGTTATGATCAACACTACTAGTTGGAATAGCTTCTACCCACTTAGCAACATAATTGACAACAACCAAAATATGTGTATACCCATTAGAGGAAGGAAAAGGTCCCATATATTCAAAACTGCAAACATCAAACGGTTCAACAACAAGTGAATAATTCATAGGCATTTCCTGACACTTACCGATATTACCTATTCTTTGACATTCATCACAGACAAGACAAACTTACGGGCATCCTTGAAAAGAGTAGGCCAATAAAAACCAGATTGCAATACCTCGTGAGCTATCTTGTGGCCCGCGTGATGCCCTAGGGTGGGCTATCTTGTGGCCCCCTCGGGAGTCCCCTAACCTACCTCTTCGTCATATAAATTCAGATAGATTCCAAAACCCTCAGAGGGAGCCATGATACGTCTCCATCGTATCTACATTTCCAAACACTTTTTCCCTTGTTTTGGACTCTAACTTGCATGATTTGAATGGAACTAACCCAGACTAACGTTGTTTTCAGCAGAATTGCCATGGTGTTATTTATGTGAAGAAACAAAAGTTCTTGGAATGACATGAAACTTCACGGAGATTACTTTTGGAAATAATAAAAAATACTGGCGAAAGAATCAAGGCCAGGGGGGCGACACCCTTTCCACGAGGGTGGGGGGCATGCCCCCTGCCTCGTGGGCCCCCTGGAGCTCCACCGACCTCAACTCCAACTCCATATATTCGTGTCCGGGGAGAAAAAAATCAGAGAGAAAGATTCATCGCGTTTTACAATACGGAGCCGCCGCCAAGCCCTAAAATCTCTCGGGAGGGATGATCTGGAGTCCGTTCGGGGCTCCGGAGAGGGGAATCCGTCGCCATCGTCATCATCAACCTTGCTCCATCACCAATTTCATGATGCTCACCGCCGTGCGTGAGTAATCCCATCGTAGGCTTGATGGACGGTGATGGGTTGGATGAGATTTATCATGTAATCGAGTTAGTTTTGTTAGGGTTTGATCCCTAGTATCCACCATGTTTTGAGATTTATGATGCTATGACTTTGCTATGCTTAATGCTTGTCACTAGGGCCCGAGTGCCATGATTTCAGATCTGAACCTATTATGTTTTCATGAATATATGTGAGTTCTTAATCCTATCTTGCTAGTCTATAGTCACCTACTATGTGTTATGATCCGGCAACCACGAAGTGACAATAATCGGGACTACTCCCGGTGATGACCATAGTTTGAGGAGTTCATGTATTCACTATGTGTTAATGCTTTGGTCCGGTACTCTATTAAAAGGAGGCCTTAATGTCCCTTAGTTTCCATTAGGACCCCGCGGCCACGGGAGGGTAGGACAAAAGATGTCATGCAAGTTCTTTTCCATAAGCACGTATGACTATATTCGGAATACATGCCTACATTACATTGATGAATTGGAGCTAGTTCTGTGTCACCCTATGTTATGATTGTTACATGATGAGTACCGGACCAATGCCTATGAGATTTTCACATATTGTTCTCCGCTTATTTACTTTTCCGTTGCTACTGTTACAATTACTCCAAAACCCAAAAATATTACTTTTGCTACCGTTACCTTACTTCCATACTACTTTGCTACTAAATACTTTGCTGCAGATACTAAGTTATCCAGGTGTGGTTGAATTGACAACTCAACTGCTAATACTTGAGAATATTATTTGGCTCCCCTTGTGTCGAATCAATAAAATTTGGTTGAATACTCTACCCTCGAAAACTGGTGCGATCCCCTATACTTGTGGGTTATCAAGACTATTTTCGGGCGACGTTGCCGGGGAGCATAGCTCTATTCTTTGAGTCACTTGGGATTTATATCTGCCGGTCACTATGAAGAACTTGAAAGACGAGAAAACAAAAATGTATCCCTCTACTACTAGGGAAAACGCTATACACAGAGGTATAGCAGTAGCGTTGGTCAAAACTCGGCGCTAGCGCTACTTAGTAGTAGCGCTTGTTGCAAAACCACGCTACAATCATTATTTTAGCAGTAGCGCGTCTTCACGTAAAAGCGCTGCTACTAAAATTCTCTCACTAGTGCCGGTAGGCTAGGAATAGTAGCAACGCTTCTCCCGAAGCACGCCATCGCTAAAAACATTGTAGCAGCGGCGTTTCTTCTTCTGGCGCTACTGCTATGTAAAAGAAAATAAATAGAAAAATAAGTAGAAAAGTAAATGAAAATGAAAGAAATAGAAAAGGAGAAATGAAAAAAGAAAATCTAAAGAAAACAAAAGAAAAGAAAAAGAAAACAGAAGGCTTAGCTGCGTGGCGTTTCTGGAACACGCTATAGCTATCTTAGCTATAAGCGTTTCAGCAAAAGCAGCTGCTGCTAGTTTGACTCAAATCTGGCGGCCCTGGCTCAAAATTTCGCTAAGTCCATTTCCCCCTCTCTACTCCCCTGTCCCCCAACTGCTCCATCATGCCCGTTGCCCTGCCCCACGCCCGACTACACCGCCGCCCCGCCGCGAGGAGGCCGCCGACCACACCGCCCGCCCGAGGCCGCCCCCTCGACCTCACAACCGCCGCCCGAGGCCGTCGTCGACCTCACTGTCGCCTCCCTCGAGCTCGCCGCCGCCGCCCTCGACCTCACCGCCCCTGCCCGAGCTAGAGCCTGCCCTCGCCGCTGACCGTAAGGCTATGCCTCTCCTGTCCCTACTGTCACATCCCTAGCCTTGCAATGCACTAGTGCTAGCTTGGTTGTTGCATCATGTCTAAAATTATTGAAAGTTGAAATGGGGATTGCTCAAACCCTAGCACCAAACCAAATCAACGAGGTTCAAATAAAAATATTCTCAATGAACCCAAAATGCCCTTCAGAAAAGTTTATCATTTTTGGATTGGTTTAAAACCTCTGCCAAAAATGGTGCACATATTTCTAGGCCATTCTGGATTTTTGAATTAAATCATATGGTATTTGCATTTGGGCATTTAATTCCTAAATAATATTTTAAATGCCCAAATAATCAGAAACTAAAATGTTCACTGTAGGATATATTCCCAACAGTGATCATGAGTGGTTTCATGATTTTTGGAAGTGTCTAGTTATTTTTAATAAAGCCCTAAAACTACAGAATAATAGAAAACAGAATTTAATAGAAACAACAGAGAGAGAGATAGTACAGGTCACTTACATGCGGCCCAGAGCAGCCTAGCCCACTGGCCGTTGTTGTCGTCTCCCACCTCCGCCAATGGCGAGGCGGGACAACGACGGATGCTGCTGAGCGCCACGCCACCATGCTACCTGCCTGCGTCCAAGGACAGCGCGACGCCGCGAATCCCCTCTTCGGTGCCGTCCCAATCCGTCCGACTCGCTCACTCGATCCCCTGTTTCTCTCTCCCGCGCAAGCCCGAGCGCGGCCATCGCCGCCGTCCGCACCACCGCAGCCATAGCCGACCCCGTGCCTCTCCATGCTGACCCTGCCGTCCGCCTCGACGTCGTGAAGTTTTCCCCTCAACAAGCGCAAGCCCGGACGACCTGCAACAGCGACACCACCGTCGTCTTCCTCCTCGGGCTCCGACCACCACTGTCGTCGATTCGCCGCACGCAGGACGCCCCCGATCCCGCCGAGCTTCTCTCCGACCTCGCAGTGAGCTCCTTATCCGAACCCCTCTCTTTTCCCTTGCATTTGCGAGCTCCAGGACGCATCTCCGCCATGGCCGAGAGCTCGGCTCCGCCGCGCATGTCGTCGTCGCCGTTCTAGCCGCCTCCGCTTGCGTCCGAGCCCACCCTCGTGCTCAGCAAGCCCCCAGGAGACGAACGCACCCACTCACCTGTCCTACCGTGCCCCGTAGCGCCGTCTCAAAGCACCTCCGAGTTCCGGCCCGCCGCCCGGCTCGCCGCCGCCGCAGTTACACGCCGCCCGGGCTCCTTCCGCTTGCACCCCTAGATGAGGGCGAGCGAGGGCTCCCTCTTGGTGCCCCCAGCGCACTCAGCCGCTGCCCCTAGCGCCACCCCGGCGAGCCGACGCCGCACTGGATGGTCGCCGGCGGCCTAACCCCGGCCATGACGACGTGGCACGTCATTAGGGGCTAACCACCATGCTTTAAAACCCCGAGGGGTCAATGACAGCCAGGCCCCATACCTTAATTAATCACAGGGTTATTTCCCTCTTTAACTTAAGCTAATGCCCGTGGGCCCACCTGTCAGTTTGACCTTGCCACCTCAGCGTTGACCTGGACCCACTGGTCAGCCTCTACTGCGACACTGTTAGACTAACATGCAGGACCCACTGGTCAGGTTTGACCTGGGTCAGCACAGTTGACCTGTTGACGTCATGCTGACGCAATAAATCAATTACTGGAATTATTCTTATACAGGAAATTCCAGAAAATAGCAAAAACTTCTAAAATTCATAGAATTTCAACCGTAACTCCAAATGAGATAAATTATATATGAAAAATGATCAGAAAAATCCAATCTATCCATCTGTACCATTTTCATGCATGTTAGAAAAACTTGTCATGCCCAATATGCGACCCTATCCAAAAGGAACTCGAAGGTCCCACCAAGGATAGACCCGCATATTGAAACGCTTTTGCAAGGTGGATATCATTACATCAACATTACATAATACATAGGGATACATACATAAGGCACAAATGCCACAAGAATACATCAACCTCATACATGAGAACAACATCCGACTACGGATGAAACATAAACAGAAACTCAAACGACATCCACCCTGCTAGCCCAGGCTGCCGACCTGGAACCTATCCCCTGATCGAGGAAGAAGCAGAAGAAGAACTCCAAAACAAGTAACATCGCTCTCGCGTCATGATCATCGCAAAACCTGTACCTGCAACTGGTGGTGTAGTAATCTGTGAGCCACGAGGACTCAGCAATCCCATTACCATGGGTATCAAGACTAGCAAAGCTTAATGGGAAAAGGAAGGGGTAAAGTGGTGAGGTTGCAGCAGCGACTAAGCATATATGGTGGCTAACCAACGCAAATGAGAGCGAGAAGAGAAACAAAGGAACGGTCGTCAACTAGTAATGATCAAGAAGTGATCCTGAACTCCTACTTACGCCGACATAACCCGAAACCGTGTTCTCCTCTCGATCAACCCCGAAAAGAGACACTCACGGTTACGCACATGGTTGGTGTATTTTAGGAGAGTTTGCTTCAAGTTTACTACAACCGGATATTAACAAATTCCCATCTGCCAGATAATCGCGGGCTCGGCTTTCGAAAGTTCAAACCCTGCAGGGGTGTCCCAACTTAGCCCATGATAAGCTCTCGCGATCAACGAAGGATATTCCTTCTCCCCGGGAAGACCCCATCAGTCTCGGAATCCCGGCTACAAGACATTTCGATAGCAATAAAACAAGACCAGCAAGACCTCCCGGCGTGCCGACACCCTGATAGTAGCCGCGCGTATCTCGTCTCAGGCCACGACCGGATGAACACTACGTACGGCAACCGACGATACCCCAAGTTGCCTAGGGGCGGCACCGCAAGTGGCTCTGGTTTGGACCAACACTTAGACAAGCATTGGCCCGGGGGACTAAAATAAAGATGACCCTTGAGAGCGCGACTCCCAAGGGGAAAAAGGGTAGGTGAGGCAAATGGTAAAACCAATGTTGGGCCTTGCTGGAAAAGTCTTATTCAAAGCGAACTGTCAAGGGGGTCCCATAAATCACCCGACCGCGTTAGGGACGCAAAATCCGGGAACATAATACCGATATGACGGAAACTGGGGCGGCAAGAGTGGGACAAAACACCAGGCATAAGGCCGAGCCTTCCACCCTTTACCAAGTATATAGATGCATTAATTCAATAAGATATATTGTGATATCCCAACAAGTAAACATGTTCCAACAAGGAACAACATCTCCATGTTCCAACAAGGAACAAACATCATCTTCACCTGCAACTAGCAACGCTATAAGAGGGGCTGAGCAAAGCGGTAACATAGCCAAACAACGGTTTGCTAGGAAGGGTGCAAAAGGTTAGAGGCTGACATGGCAATTTGGGATGGCTTGATAAACAGGTAATAGGTAGCGCAGCATAGCGATAGAACGAAGCAACTAGCATAGCAATGATAGTAGTGAGATCCAGGGTAGCGGTCATCTTGCCTGGAATCCCGCAAGGAAGAAGAACGAGTCCATGAAGAAGACGAACGGATGAAGCCGGACCAAGCGTAGACGAACGAATCCTCACGATCGCAACGAAACGGGAACTAACAAGAAGAAGCACACAACATAGGTAAACACACCACACATAGACAAGACATGATGCACAACAAGCATGATGCATGACAAATATAGATGAGGCTACTCATGGCAAGAGATGATGCAAACAAGAGCAACACATCAAAGCAAGTTTAAATGAGGCCGGAAACAACATATAACAATTCCAGTAAGTCCTCATATGCAAATTTCGAAATTGGTCCAGATCTGAATAAACCTTATGTTCAAGTTGTTAAACAGCAAGTTAAGATGCACCACGATGATCTACACGAAATTCTAGTCAAGTTACATATAAAGTTCATTAGATTCGGAGCTACGGTCTTGAAGATATGAGCAAAACAAGATAAGCATGGCATTGATGCAAAATGCATACAAACATCAAGCAAACACCTCAAAAGAAGGATGCAACATGATAATATGAAGCTACATGCAAAATCAAGCAAGTTTCATATAGAGCACACTCAAAACGGAGCAACGGTTCAACACATACACCCTATACAAGTTATAACCACAATCTGTCAAAAACAGCAACTAGGCATATTGCAAAAGGCATGGGCATGATGTACAGGTAAAGCATTACAAAACATGAACACTGAGCTATCTCCAGAAATCACTAGAACATGCTCAAAATGACATGGCAAGATTGCAAATAATAACAGTTTCAGGCATTGGCAGAAATAACATCAGGTTGCAATGTTTAGAGCTATCAAACAACATGTTACAGGAACTTAACATGGCAAACAAAGGCATGGCATGAATCTACTCAAAGCATAGAACAAAAGTCCCTTACTGACCATAAGCCAAAAAGGATCAGAAAATATGATGGCACCCATGTAAACATGGCAAGTTATATTACAGATTTAAACATGGCAGGAACAACGATAAGTAGGCATGTTGGTGAGCTTGAACCACTCACTACAGATCAATACATGGCATGGCAAGGCTACCAACAGTAAGAAGACATGGCATAGAAGCTATACATGGCAAGAACAACATCATATCATGCTTGGATCAACTACAACAACCTTGGCAAAATTGAATAACATGTAAACAATCTGCCAGGAAACATTTTATAGCAAAAGTAGAGCTCGATTGACTCAAGCTATGGCATCAAGTAAACATGGCATAAAAATATCAGCAAAACAGGGCTGAAATCAGCAACATCAAGACACCTAGTTTGCATGCTTGTGCTAGTCACCACATTGATCACAAAAATACATGGCATACACCCTTGGAAAGATGGCATGGCATATTACAAAACACATGTAGGACTCAAGTTCATAGGATGCACACATCAATCATGGCAAAAATGACAAGTTCTGTTAAGAAACAGAAACTAACATCACATAGCACTCTTCCAACAGCATTTCGGGCATCAAGATGAGCTCAAATGAAAATGATGCAATGAGATTAAATGATCTACTCTTCGAGACGAACATTTTGACATATTAATGCGCAAAACTGAGCAACGATGACAGAGTTATGATGCAACGAAAATCCAACAAAATAACTACAGTTTCGGGACTTAGATGAATCGGAGGAGGGAAGTCAACCTCTCGGATCTCGCTGAGTGCGGCTGCGCGGCCGGAGAAGGATGGGGCGAGCCGCCGGAGGCAGGGAGGCGCCGGAGGAGGCCGGGAGCTCGGGCCGGCGGATCCGTCCGCCTAACCGGATCCGGCACCGAGGCGCAGGCGGTGGCTCGGGACGCCAAGACAGTGCGGCTCGCGAAGGGCGATGCCCGGCGGGAGGCGGCGCGGGCGCGCGGCGCCGGTGATGGGACGGCGGCGACCGAGGCGCGGATGCCGGGCGCGGAGGCGAGGACGGAGGCAAGCGGCGGCGCTCGGCCTGGGCGGCGGCGGCGGCGGCGGCGCCGGCCGGGCAACGGCGCGGCCGGACGGCGGGCGAGGCGCGGGCCCTCGGCCCGGACGGCGCTCTGCGGCGGCGGGCTTCGGGCCCCGCTGGCTCGACTCGGCCCCGCAGTTCCCTGGCGGCGGAGGAGAGAGAGAGGGGCCGGCGGCGATGACGTGGCGCCTTGTGAGTGGCTGAGGGAGGCGGCGGCGGACGTGTCCGGCGCGGTACGGACGCGTCCGGCGCGCGGAGGAAGAAGAAGGCTAGGGTTTCGGGGGATTCATCCGCGAATTTTCGGGGAGGATCTAGTTTTATAGGTAGAGGGAGCTAGGAGAGTCCAAATGAGGTGCGGTTTTCGACCACGCGATCGTGATCGAACGACCGAGAGCATGGAGAGGAGTTTGCTGGGTTTTGGGCCACTTTGAAAAGGGTGTTGGGCTGCAATACAAAAGAGGCCTTTGCGGTTACCCGGTTAACCGTTGGAGTATCAAACGACCTCCAAATGATCCGAAACTTGACAGCCGGTCTACCGGTGCTATACCAAGGCCGCTTGACAAACCTCGGTCCATTCCGAGACCGTTTAACACCCGCACATGAAAAGAGGTAAAAGGGGGCGCCGGGAGACATAGGAGTGCCGGATTGCAAAATGGACAACGGGAAAAATGCTCGGATGCATGAGACGAACACGTATGGAAATGCGATGCACATGATGACATGATATGAAATGCAAATGATGACATGGCAAAGTGCAACACGCAAGCACATGACATGGCAACAACGGCGAATAACTGGCGGACACCTGGCGCATCGAAACCGAGGCGTTACAACACTCCTCCACTAACAAGAGATCTCGTCCCGAGATCTTAGGACCGAGACAGAAGGGAAAAAGGATGAGGTGAAACAAAAACTCAAGAGAAGAAGCAAAGAATCGAGAGCACACGAGAAGAAGAGAGAAACGACGAGAATGACGAGAATTGAAGGCTCACCGAATCAGATAGACTATGAAACGACTCGTTCTAACCGGAGTGGTTAGAATGAGAAAAGAAACGACTAAGACTGAAAGGATTTAGGCAGCACTCCTGCTGAAAATGGAAGGATTAGAACACGAGCTCGAGAGGATGGAATGATACTTGACGACATAAGCCACGTAATGCCTCCGGAAGAATTGAAAGAATTGAAAATAACTTAGATAGAAGGATTGAATGGATTTGAATATCTGAAAAGAACAAAGAAATGCAAAACTCCAATTCTAAAGAATACGGAGAATTAATTGCACTTCGAGATGCGAGAAGAAAAGATACTTGAACTCCACCAACAAAATCTTGATGAACTCTTGAAGAAAGAATTAAATCATGAAGAACCACCATGAAGAACTCCGGTAACGAAAGGATGATGAGATAGAATGAAGGACGAAAGAATAAGATGAGCATTGCGATGATTCCGATGGAGGTTCCGACGAAATGGCCGAGGAAATAATTGAACTCCGGAAAAGAAAAGATGAAAAGACTTGGAAGTAGAATTTATTCATCAAGAACAAACTCCGAAGAAAGGGATTAATCACTTGGATGAAATAAGAATAAGATTTATTGTATGCTTATCCTTCATCAAATTAAATTGATGACAAAATGGATTTTGCATATTACTTATTCTTCTTGAAAAGGATTGAGAAGTGACTTAGCGCCACCTTGAGAAGGTCTTCATGAACCACCGGTAGGATTGAAAAGAATGAATGGATTAATATGATAATCAAAGAAAAGAATCTTGAACGAACCACCGTAAGAATTCGAAATGACTGACGAAAGAGAGAAAGAATCCCCGGGAAGAATTAGAAAAGCACGAAGATACTTGAGGGAATTTAGAGAAAATAGATCGAAGAGATCGCACACTGATTAACGAATGCTTGAACGCAGCACCGGAAGAATATTGAGATGAACGAAGCTGAAAACTTGGAACGAAGAAATATTCCGAAAAGATGACCTCCGGGTGATCGAGACGGAAAACAACTCCTGAAATACTCCGGATGTATGAAAAGAATTGCATGACTAGAAACAATTTGATAGGATAACATCGAGCTAGCACCATGAATCTCCGGGGGAACGGACAAGATTTAAGAGAAACTCTACTTCGGTCTTCAAATGATGACGAGAAACACTACCAAAATTACTGAGATACTCCGGAAGAATAAAAAGCGAAGAGGTTGAGTCAACAATGAAATGATTTGAAATAGATCTTGGAAAAGGCATGTGACTGATGGAATCCATTCTTACATCACACTTTGAAAAGAATTAGAGAATAACTCCGGGGAAATTAGAAGAGTCAGGTAAGATCCTGGGAAAAGACCTGTGGGTTAGGGCCCACTAAAAGAAAACACCGTTGGAAAGGGATGTTGAACAGATAGATGATGCACCAGAAGAATTAAATATTAGAATGAGGTGACAACCTCGAATTAATTCGAACACAGGCGAATCTCCTGACATGTCTTAAGCACTCCGGAAGGATAAATTGGTGAGAGGCGAACGAGCAGGAAAAACACTTCGAGGAAAAGAATATGATCAACCTCAAAACTTGAATTGAGTGCACCGGAAAGAAAAAGATATGAAGAATGACGAACAAGACAAGAATTCACCCGTTGAAATAATTGAGGGAAGACTGAAGAGACTCCACACGAATGAAATTGATGGTCGAAACAGACTCAAACTCTGGGAAGAAAAAAGGGTGGGAGGGCGGGGAAACAAAGACAACTTGGAAGGGGGAACCGACGAATAATTTGAAGAGAAAACACCGGTTGAAATAATTGATGAAAGAAAGCAAAGACTTCGCACGAGTAGAATGGATACTCGATTACGGACTCCGGTTCCGAGAAGAAGAACAGGGAGGGAGGGTGGGAAAACAAAGACAACTTCGGACAGGGAAACAACATCGATCGAAAATAGCTGAGGATTCAACTTGCAAAGATGAAGGGGCTCGGGTCAACTTGACGAGAAATGCACCGGATGAAAAGAGCTGAGGAACAACTACCGGAAAACCAACTGCGTGAACCTAAAGAAAAATTTGAACGGGAAGAGGAGTAATTCAAAACACCTACGTCAAGATTACTCACCAGAGCGACGAAGGGGCTGAGGAGTAAAAAGAATTCCTACTCTCCATATAACTAGACTCCAAAAATAGTTTTCTTCTAGACTCGACAACGACCAAACTACAGGATCAATCAAGGGGGCTCCTAAGGTCGGTCGAGGCTCTGATACCAACTTGTCACGCCCAATATGTGACCCTATCCAAAAGGAACTCGAAGGTCCCACCAAGGATAGACCCGCATATTGAAACGCTTTTGCAAGGTGGATATCATTACATCAGCATTACATAATACATAGGGATACATACATAAGGCACAAATGCCACAAGAATACATCAACCTCATACATGAGAACAACATCCGACTACGGATGAAACATAAACAGAAACTCAAACGACATCCACCCTGCTAGCCCAGGCTGCCGACCTGGAACCTATCCCCTGATCGAAGAAGAAGCAGAAGAAGAACTCCAAAACAAGTAACATCGCTCTCGCGTCATGATCATCGCAAAACCTGTACCTGCAACTGGTGGTGTAGTAATCTGTGAGCCATGAGGACTCAGCAATCCCATTACCATGGGTATCAAGACTAGCAAAGCTTAATGGGAAAAGGAAGGGGTAAAGTGGTGATGTTGCAGCAGCGACTAAGCATATATGGTGGCTAACCAACGCAAATGAGAGCGAGAAGAGAAACAAAGGAACGGTCGTCAACTAGTAATGATCAAGAAGTGATCCTGAACTCCTACTTACGTCAGACATAACCCAGAAACCGTGTTCTCCTCTCGATCAACCCCGAAAAGCGACACTCATGGTTACGCACACGGTTGGTGTATTTTAGGAGAGTTTGCTTCAAGTTTACTACAACCGGATATTAACAAATTCCCATCTGCCACATAACCGCGGGCACGGCTTTCGAAAGTTCAAACCCTGTAGGGGTGTCCCAACTTAGCCCATGATAAGATCTCGCGATCAACGAAGGATATTCCTTTTCCCCGGGAAGACCCGATCAGTCTCGGAATCCCGGCTACAAGACATTTCGACAGCAATAAAACAAGACCAGCAAGACCTCCCGGCGTGCCGACACCCTGATAGTAGCCGCACGTATCTCGTCTCAGGCCACGACCGGATGAACACTACGTACGGCAACCGACGATACCCCAAGTTGCCTAGGGGCGGCACCGCAAGTGGCTCTGGTTTGGACCAACACTTAGACAAGCATTGGCCCGGGGGACTAAAATAAAGATGACCCTTGAGAGTGCGACTCCCAAGGGAAAAAAGGGTAGGTGAGGCAAATGGTAAAACCAATGTTGGGCCTTGCTGGAAAAGTATTATTCAAAGCGAACTGTCAAGGGGGTCCCATAAATCACCCGACCGCGTTAGCGACGCAAAATCCGGGAACATAATACCGATATGACGGAAACTGGGGCGGCAAGAGTGGAACAAAACACCAGGCATAAGGCCGAGCCTTCCACCCTTTACCAAGTATATAGATGCATTAATTAAATAAGATATATTGTGATATCCCAACAAGTAAACATGTTCCAACAAGGAACAACATTCCATGTTCCAACAAGGAACAAACTTCATCTTCACCTGCAACTAGCAATGCTATAAGAGGGGCTGAGCAAAGCGGTAACATAGCCAAACAACGGTTTGCTAGGAAGGGTGCAAAAGGTTAGAGGCTGACATGGCAATTTGGGATGGCTTGATAAACAGGTAATAGGTAGCGCAGCATAGCGATAGAACGAAGCAACTAGCATAGCAATGATAGTAGTGAGATCCAGGGTAGCGGTCATCTTGCCTGGAATCCCGCAAGGAAGAAGAACGAGTCCATGAAGAAGACGAACGGATGAAGCCGGACCAAGCGTAGACGAACGAATCCTCACGATCGCAACGAAACGGGAACTAACAAGAAGAAGCACACAACATAGGTAAACACACCACACATAGACAAGACATGATGCACAACAAGCATGATGCATGACAAATCTAGATGAGGCTACTCATGGCAAGGGATGATGCAAACAAGAGCAACACATCAAAGCAAGTTTAAATGAGGCCGGAAACAACATATAACAATTTCGGTAAGTCCTCATATGCAAATTTCGAAATTGGTCCAGATCTGAATAAACCTTATGTTCAAGTTGTTAAACAGCAAGTTAAGATGCACCACGATGATCTACACGAAATTCTAGTCAAGTTACATATAAAGTTCATTAGATTCGGAGCTACGGTCTAGAAGATATGAGCAAAACAAGATAAGCATGGCATTGATGCAAAATGCATACAAACATCAAGCAAACACCTCAAAACAAGGATGCAACATGATAATATGAAGCTACATGCAAAATCAAGCAAGTTTCATATAGAGCACACTCAAAACGGAGCAACGGTTCAACACATACACCCTATACAAGTTATAACCACAATCTGTCAAAAACAGCAACTAGGCATATTGCAAGCATCAAAACAATATGCTACAGCACCTAAACACAATAACAAAAGGCATGGGCATGATGTACAGGTAAAGCATTACAAAACATGAACACTGAGCTATCTCCAGAAATCACTAGAACATGCTCAAAATGACATGGCAAGATTGCAAATAATAACAGTTTCAGGCATTGGCAGAAATAACATCAGGTTGCAATGTTTAGAGCTATCAAACAACATGTTACAGGATCTTAACATGGCAAACAAAGGCATGGCATGAATATACTCAAAGCACAGAACAAAAGTCCCTTACTGACCATAAGCCAAAAAAGGATCAGAAAATATGATGGCACCCATGTAAACATGGCAAGTTATATTACAGATTTAAACATGGCAGGAACAACGATAAGTAGGCATGTTGGTGAGCTTGAACCACTCACTACAGAGCAATACATGGCATGGCAAGGCTACCAACAGTAAGAAGACATGGCATAGAAGCTATACATGGCAAGAACAACATCGTAGCATGCTTGGATCAACTACAACAACCTTGGAAAAATTGAATAACATGTAAACAATCTGTCAGGAAACATTTTATAGCAAAAGTAGAGCTCGATTGACTCAAGCTATGGCACTCCATAATTGCAAACAAGGGCATGGATGGATAGAGAAAGACATGTAGAACAAAACATCCTTACTGAAGTATATCAAAATATGCATGAAACTCTCTGTAGCATCAAGTAAACATGGCATAAAAATATCAGCAAAACAGGGCTGAAATCAGCAACATCAAGACACCTAGTTTGCATGCTTGTGCTAGTCACCACATTGATCAAAAAAATACATGGCATACACCCTTGGAAAGATGGCATGGCATATTACAAAACACATGTAGGACTCAAGTTCATAGGATGCACACATCAATCATGGCAAAAATGACAAAAATGCAAGTTCTGTTAAGAAACATAAACTAACATCACATAGCACTCTTCCAACAGCATTTAGGGCATCAATATGAGCTCAAATGAAAATGATGCAATGAGATGAAATGATCTACTCTTCGAGACGAACATTTTGACATATTACATGCGCAAAACGGAGCAACGATGACAGAGTTATGATGCAACGAAAATCCAACAAAATAACTACAGTTTCGGGACTTAGATGAATTCGGAGGAGGGGAAGTCAACCTCTCGGATCTCGCCGGAGTGCGGGCTGCGGCGGCCGGAGAAGGATGGGGGCGAGCTGCCGGAGGCAGGGGAGGCGCCGGAGGAGGCCGGGGAGCTCGGGGCCGGCCGGATCCGGGCACCGGAGGCGCAGGCGGCGCTCGGGACGCCGGAGACGGCGGCTCCGGCAAGGGCGACGCTGGCCGGGAGGTGGCCTTGAAGCGCTGGGCGCCGGTGATGGGACGGCGGCGACGAGGCGCGGGATGCCGGGCTTGAGGGAGGCGAGGAGGGAGGCGGCGGCGCGCGCCTGGGCGGGGCGGCGGGCGGCGCCCGCCGCTGGCGGGCGGCGCGGCCGGGACGGGCAGGAGGCGGGCCCCTGCCCCGGGACGCTGGCTGCGGCGGCGGCGGCCGGGCCCGTGGGCCCTGGCGGCGGAGGAGAGAGAGAGGGGCAGCGGCGATGACGTGGCGCCTTGTGAGTGGCTGAGGAGGCGGCGGCGGACGTGTCCGGCGCGGTACGGACGCGTCCGGCGCGCGGAGGAAGAAGAAGGCTAGGGTTTCGGGGGATTCATCCGCGAATTTTCGGGGGGGGGGGGGGATCTAGTTTTATAGGTAGAGGGAGCTAGGAGAGTCCAAATGAGGTGCGGTTTTCGGCCACGCGATCGTGATCGAACGACCGAGAGCATGGAGAGGAGTTTGCTGGGTTTTGGGCCACTTTGAAAAGGGTGTTGGGTTGCAATACAAAGAGGCCTTTGCGGTTACCGGTTAACTGTTGAGTATCAAACGACCTCCAAATGATCCGAAACTTGACAGGCGGTCTACCGGTGCTATACCAAGGCCGCTTGACAAACCTCGGTCCATTCCGAGACCGTTTAACACCCGCACATGAAAAGAGGTAAAAGGGGGCGCCGGGAGACATAGGAGTGCCGGATTGCAAAACGGACAACGGGAAAAATGCTCGGATGCATGAGACGAACACGTATGCAAATGGGATGCACATGATGACATGATATGAAATGCAAATGATGACATGGCAAAGTGCAACACGCAAGCACATGACATGGCAACAACGGCGAATAACTGGCGGACACCTGGCGCATCGAAACCGGGGCGTTACAAAACTTATAGGTGCTGTTTAGCACAAATCATATAAATGGCATTTAAATATCCACATATGGAGTTTGAATTTGAATCTTGGATTCAAACCAACTTCATTTAATATGGTTGCTGGTTGCATTAGCTCAAACCACATCATATTGCCATGTCCTGATCATGCATCATATTGTTGCATTGCATTGATTGTGTTCTTCCTTATTTGCCGGTGTTTGTCCCCTCTCAGTAGACGACGTACCGACGATGAATTCGATGATACTGATGAAGAACTATATTATCTTCAGAAGTGCCAGGCAAGCAAAACCCCCCTGTTCATTCCGATATAATCCCACTCTCTCGCTCCTGCTCTATTTTACTGCATTAGGACAACAACGACTCATGTGTTACTTGCTGCGGTAGCTGAACCCCTTTTTCCTCTGCATGACCTGTCATTCCACAGTAATTAGATGAAACACACTAGCATGAGTAGGAGTTTTTTGAGCCCTGATGTGCCTACTCATTCATGCTTGGTTGTCATGCCTGCTATTGCTTAGAGTTGTGTCAGGTCTGATTCATCGGGAATGAATTGGAAAGTGGTGAACATGTCCTACTGTGTGTGAGCTAAGTGTGTGAACACGATTTGGTAAAGTTAGCGGTGAGAGGCCCTGTTGGAGTAGATGGTGGGTTCTCTCATTGCAGCCGTCCTCAGGAACTGAGTTCTGTGTTTGTGATCCATGAACAGTTACTACCACACATTGGGTTCCGGTAACTCGACCCCTCTCGACTTATTAATCAACTTGATCTCTGTCCAGGAGTTGCAACTAGTTTCTGGTGTTTGTAGGTAGTGTTAGTAGTCTACCAAGTGGCACCCGGTACAGGTGGGCTTGGGACAGACTAGGCATAGTGGCACGGTGTACCAAGTGGCACCCGGTTGGTGGGCTTGGGAACCCTGCTCACATCGTTTGGGGCCGTGAGCGACACCCGGCGGATCTCCTTGCGGATGGAACCCGAATAGGCGATAAACCTGGACGAGAGACTTGTGTGGTTAGTCGGTCGTGGCCGACTCCCTCGCCGGCTTCCGCTTGAAGGTTGCCGAGGTACATGGCGTGTCTGAGGCGATAAGTGGCGAGAGCGTGTGTGAAGAAGTACACCCTGCAGGGTTATCATTATCTATTGAATAGCCGGATTCCTCGGATATGGAAACTTGGACCCTTGCATAGTTCATAGACAAGTGAAAGTGGATACTCTAAAACTCGCAAGATAGCGTGAGTGCTATGGATGGCGTTCTCGTAGGAAGGCGGATCGGATCCATAGTGGTGTATTGATATGGTGAATATGTGGACTCGTAGCGCCACCTCAAAAGAGTTACTTGCAATGTAGTTCAGGATAGCCACCGAGTCAAAGCCGCTTGCTGCAATCAAACTCCACCACCCCCTTTGTTGATACTGATGCATATGTAGTTAGTTCTGATGTAAGTCTTGCTAAGTACATTTGTACTCATGTTTGCTTATTCTATGTTTTGTAGAGAGACGTCAGTCTCGCTAGTAGTTCCGCGTGGAATTCGACGTTTAGCTTGTTACCTCAGCTATGATCTTGTGCCCTCGGCAGGATCTGGTAGATAGTCAGGCTTCTCAGCCCTTTTTCATTTGTAGATGTCTGTACTCAGACATGTTAAGCTTCCGCGTGTGCTTTGTTTTGTATGCTCTGAATGTTGGGTCATGAGACCCATGTTTGTAATATCTCGCTCCTCGGAGCCTAATGAATAAATACTTGAGTCGTAGAGTTATGTTGTGATGCCATGTTGTATTTACACATATCGAGCATATTGTGTGTATGATTGAAATGCTTGGTATGTGTGGGATCCGACACACTAGTTGTTTATCCTTGGCAGCCTCTCATATGGGGAAATGTAGTCTAGTGCTTCCTGAGCGATAGTAGTCCGCTACAGCCCGGTTCACCGGAGTCCTGCTAGCCCAGCACTACTGCTCTGGACACTTGACTGGACGGCATGTGTTTCACTTCGTTCCTGTGTCTTTCCCTCGGGAAATGTCACGCGGTGACATCCGAGTCCTGCCTAGCCTGCTACAGCCCGGGTTACCGGAGTCCTGTTAGCCCAGTGCTACAGCCCGGATTCATACGTTAATGACCGACATGCTCGAAGTTGATTCATGTATGCCTGTCCCCATGGGTTAGTGCCGCTTTGGGTTCACGACTAGCCATGCCGGCCTGGGTTCTCTGTCATGTGGATGCTAGCGACACTATCATATACGTGAGGCAAAAGGCGCAAACGGTCCCGGGCCATGGTAAGGCGACACCCGTGGGAATACCGTGCGTGAGGCCGCAAAGTGATATGAGGTGTTACCGGCTAGATCGATGTGACTTGGAATCGGGTCTGACAGCTTTGGTATCGAGCCGACTGCTCAGAGGATTACCAAGCCAAACCGGTCGAAGTTGTGTCTAGAAATGCTTTAGTTATGTAAGGGAATTGATTGTGGAAGGGAACGTAAGGCTCTTTTTACTCCTTATACCTCATGGCTTTCTGATCTGAGTCATCCTCTTCTCTTCTACGGGGATTAAGAACTAGGCTTTCTCATCTATCTATCAGGATGACGTGTTACTAATCCATAGACTTATAGAATTGTTAGTTCCAAATCTCAGTGCAGTTTCTAATATTTCTATATGTTAACTGTTGATCTCGGAACCTTGATATGATGTTGTTGAGTGGTTATGCCACCATTTTGCATGATGTCTCAAATCTTTTTGAGCATTTACAGCCGTTATGCTGTCCGAGTCATCCCAGGTTTCTAAAACAATCTGAAGCATTTGCAAAATTCTTTCCTCTCATTTTGATGTCCCTTTGGTTAGAATAAGCACACTAACCGGTGCATTGAGGTAATTTATTGCCTTGACATATATGTTGGAGCTATTATTGTGACCCTAGGTGTTTAGGGAGTCACCTAGTAAACTAGCCATGTTTTGTGTTCCCCGTGTGATGATTCTGGCCATCATTTTCGAAAGCATCCCGTGATGCCATTTAGTAGTAGGTATTCTACTCCTGGGTTCTTGAACCCGAGATTCACCCTACTTACTTCATGTTGATAGTGTTGCTCGTACCTTTAGGATATTAGTAACTTTGCGATAGTCCTCGAGGTCTCTGGTATTTCCTTCTTCCAAATACCATGAACTACTTATGGCAGAAGTTCTTTTGAACCAAAAGATCACAACCAGAGTACTCTTGAGGAGTTCTCCATTCATAATTGTGAATCTGCCAGTTCTACTTTCCTGCATGGGTTATCCGGAAGAAATGTTGAGCTTTGCTCGACATACTAACCTATGCATCCACAACTCAGAAAGTTATATGTTCCTCGAGTTGTTCCTCCTTAGTTGTATTCTGACCCCCGTCTATCAATTGATAGTCAAGGGTATGTGTGCGATCGTGTTTATCGATGCCTATTATCCTTGTGGTCCGTCGAGCCATTCTATTCTGGAATGACTAGGAGAAACAAACTCCAGTACCTTGTCCATTTCTAGGATTGGGTCAAAGCAGTTGTATTCCGCAGATCAAAATGCCAATCCAGGTTTTGATTCTGTTCTACCTCGGAGTATTACCCCCTTTATGTCAGGATTGTCATGAGAATTGCACCACCTCTTATGAACTCTTGACGCAGTGATACCTCTCGCCATCATTGCTCATTCCCCGGTTCCGTGTTGTCATAACCGGAATGCTGGCAAGTGAGTCGTGATGTGTGAAATCAATACTCCTAGCAACCACGTTGCTTGGTAGTTAATGGACAATATTATCATTCTTAGTGTGTTGGTTATTAAATCATCATCCTAAGATTGATCGTGCCACCTAGTCCATTTTCCTGGTGCACACTTCGATTGACGAGTTAGGATCTTGTCAAGCCCTCGTTCATTTGATCATATCGTCTTGCCCTGAAAAGCAAGATTGTTCTCGAGCTTAGTAATATATCGGTGGATCGTGACTTTCCAAATATCTTCTTGGAAGTGTTACCAGGTTGTCACCTGACCGCTATGTTGAGTTCGTGATCATATTGGTTTTCCTCTAAACCACCCATTCTCCAAGACTCTGTGTTGGATATCCCTGAACTAGTTGGTTGAGCTAGACAACAACTTGGAGAGTTGGAAGATAAAGCTTTGCTTAACTTAGTTCATCTCTAAGGGATATTCTTGTGTAGTGTGTGTTGAAGAAATATGATATCTTCATCGATTGGTCCCCGTGATCAGTTGTTGGATCTATCGCCTTGTCAGAACTTTGACTTAAGTATGGGCTATTGTCAAGTCAAATCAGAACCAACGATATTCGTAATGTTGTCTTACTCGTGGTTGATCCCTTGAGCATACACCATTACATCTTTTGGTCTGATCAATGCTATCACTGTGTTCACATGATGGTGGAAGTCCAGTGATATGGAAATTCCGATGAGTTGTTGTTGAGCCCATCAGCAGCATTTTGTCTCCCCCATGAGTCATGTTGAACATCAACCTAGTGTTGGAAACTTGTGTAAGCATTTCTTCGTGTTCCGTTCATGAAGCTTATGCTTGGATGGAAGAAGTGACTTCCTTGAATTCATGTGCATTTGGTGCAAGTTGCCGCCGTGAGTTTGAGAAAGGTTGTTTTTGTATCCTCTGGTACCATTCCAAGTCAGTCATGCATGTGCAAAGTATTCTATGGTCTGATAGACTGATCATCTTCATTCCATATGAATTTCCTAGCACACCAAGCCACTAACTGATTTGTTCAAGGAGAAGAAGTACCTTCTTAAGAGCATGCCTTATGCAAGGACTTCGTTATCCGCGATGATGGTTCCCCACCTGAAGTCGGTAGTGTTTTATCATAAGACTACCATGTGGTCATGTTTGTCTGGGACAACGTGTTCACACATGTTTAGCAGAACCAGCTCATGTTTTGGAGCTTGCTATCGTAGTTCATCTACCAAGAATCTCGCAATGCCATCTCGTCGACTTTTGTTACAAACTTCATTTTTCTCTCTAGACTGGATGGGTTTGGAATATCCTGACACCAACCAGATCTGAATCTCAGGCAGATATGATGGTTGGATCATTCCTAGCATTTGCATTATGTTCCCAGCTTGCACCGCCATCGTGCCAATTTCCATGGGCTGCCCTCTCAGTAATTGTTGTTTAGGATCATCTTCAAAAGTGGTCCTACCATGGGTCCCATCCATTTCCGATGATAAGCAAATCATCCATCGCGTTGTCTTCAACAAGGTAGTCCACATCATCCATTCGAATCCGGATATGCCATTCCTTTGAACTCCGCCAAACGATCGTTCGGAAAATTGCCTCAGGCCGGTGAGAAGAGTTCCAATGATCTATGTATCAAAAGTAATTCCTTTTGCCACTTGAGGGAATAGTTCTTTGAGTCACCTTTTCCAAAGTGCCCGTTATGGTATCATAGCAATTAACTCCTCGCTACTCTAACTCCATACACCTTCTTTCTAAGCATGGAATTGTTGCCCACCAAATCAAACCTCGTTGTTTGTTCTTCCATCCCTCTCGATGTGTTTTGTGTCTCAACTCGAGATGTTTCAACCTCTCATTCCACGAGTTGATCTTGAGTGCTCGATCTTCGAGGAGATCGTTTCCTATAGAGTTTCTTTCTGTCGCCATCATGTTGGATGAAGATCTCAAAAGCAAGGACGTCAAGATCAATTGGAGCAATTAGGGAAGGGAATTGGATCGACAAGATCGTGTTAGTTTTGTGTCCCCTCTATCTACTTACCTCACGTCTTGAATCTCGGGACGAGATTCTTGTTTAGTGGGGGTGAGTTGTCACATCCCTAGCCTTGAATTGCACTAGTGCTAGCTTGGTTGTTGCATCATGTCTAAATTTATTGAAAGTTGAAATGGGGATTGCTCAAACCCTAGCACCAAACCAAATCAACGAGGTTCAAATAAAAATATTCTCAATGAACCCAAAATGCCCTTCAGAAAAGTTTATCATTTTTGGATTGGTTTAAAACCTCTGCCAAAAATGGTGCACATATTTCTAGGCCATTCTGGATTTTTGAATTAAATCATATGGTATATGCATTTGGGCATTTAATTGCTAAATAATATTTTAAATGCTCAAATAATAAAAAACTAAAATGTTCACTGTAGGATATATTCCCAACAGTGATCATGAGTGGTTTCATGTTTTTTGGAAGTGTCTAAGTATTTTTAATAAAGCCCTAAAACTACAGAATAATAGAAAACAGAATTTAATAGAAACAACAGAGAGAGAGATAGTACCCGGCCACTTACCTGTGCGACCCAGGAGGCGGCCTAGCCCACCTGGCCGTTGCCAGTCGTCTCCCACCTCTGCCAGTAGGCAGAGGCAGGGACAACGCACGGGCGCGCGCGAGCGCCACGCCACCATGCTGCCTGCTTGCGTCCGAGGACAGCGCGACGCCGCGAATCCCCTCCTCGGTGTCGTCCCAATCCGTCCGACTTGCTCACTCGATCCCCTGTTTCTCTCTCCCGCGCAAGCCCGAGCGCGGCCATCGCCGCCGTCCACACCACCGCAGCCATAGCCGACCCCGTGCCTCTCCATGCTGACCCTGCCGTCCGCCTCGACGTCGTGAAGTTTTCCCCTCAACAAGCGCAAGCCCGGATGCCCTGCAACACCGACACCACCGTCGTGTTCCTCCTCGGGCTCCGACCAACACTGCCGTCGATTCGCCGCACGCAGGACGCCCCCGAGCCCGCCGAGCTTCTCTCCGACCTCGCAATGAGCTCCTTATCCGAACCCCTCTCTTTTCCCTCGCATTTGCGAGCTCCAGGACGCATCTCCGCCATGGCCGAGAGCTCGGCTCCGCCGCGCATGTCGTCGTCGCCGTTCTAGCCGTCTCCGCTTGCGTCCGAGCCCACCCTCGTGCTCAGCAAGCCCCCAGGAGCCGAACGCACCCACTCACCTGTCCTACCGTGCCCCGTAGCGCCGTCTCAAAGCACCTCCGAGCTCCGGCCACCGCCCGGCTCGCCCGCCGCCGCAGTTACACGCCGCCGGGCTCCTTCCGCTTGCGCCCCTAGATGCGGGCGAGCGAGGGCTCCCTCTTGTTGCCCCCAGCGCACTCAGCCGCTGCCCCTAGCGCCACCCCGGTGAGCCGCCGCCGCACTGGATGGTCGCCGGCGGCCTAACCCCGGCCATGACGACGTGGCACGTCATTAGGGGCTAACCACCATGATTTAAAACCCCTAGGGGTCAATGACAGCCGGGCCACATACCTTAATTAATCACAGGGTTATTTCCCTCTTTAACTTAAGCTAATGCCCGTGGGCCCACCTGTCAGTTTGACCTTGCCACCTCAGCGTTGACCTAGACCCTTTGGTCAGCCTCTCATGCGACATCATAGATCGACATGCAGGACCCATGTGTCAGGTTTGACTGGTCAGCACAGATTGACCAGTTGACGTCATCTCGACGCAATAAATCAATTCATGGAATTATTCTTATACAGAAATTCGAGAAAATAGCAAAACTTCTAAAATTCATAGAATTTCAACCGTAACTCCAAATGAGATAAATTATATATGAAAAATGATCATAAAAATCCAATCTATCCATCTGTACCATTTTCATGCATGTTAGAACAACTTATAGCTGCTGTTTAGCACAAATCACATAAATGGCATTTAAATATCCACATATGGAGTTTGAATTTGAATCTTGGATTCAAACCAACTTCATTTAATCTGGTTGCTAGTTGCATTAGCTCAAACCACATCATATTGCCATGTCATGATCATGCATCATATTGTTGCATTGCATTGATTGTGTTCTTCCTTATTTGCCGGTGTTAGTCCCCTCTCAGTAGACGACGTACCGACGATGAATTCAATGACACCGATGAAGAACTATATTATCTTCAGAAGTGCCAGGCAAGCAAAACCCCCTTGTTCATTCCGATATAATCCCACTCTCTCGCTCCTGCTCTATTTTACTGCATTAGGACAACAACGACTCATGTGTTACTTGCTGCGGTAGCTGAACCCTTTATCCTCTGCATGACCTGTCATTCCACAGTAATTAGATGAAACACACTAGCATGAGTAGGAGTTGTTTGAGCCCTGATGTGCCTACTCATTCATGCTTGGTTGTCATGCCTGCTATTGCTTAGAGTTGTGTCAGGTCTGATTCATCGGGAATGAATTGGAAAGTGGTGAACATGTCCTACTGTGTGTGAGCTAAGTGTGTGAACACGATTTGGTAAAGTTAGCGGTGAGAGGCCCTGTAGGAGTACATGGTGGGTTGTCTCATTGCAGCCGTCCTCAGGAACTGAGTTCTGTGTTTGTGATCCATGAACAGTTACTACCACACATTGGGTTCCGGTAACTCGACCCCTCTCGACTTATTAATCAACTTGATCTCTGTCCAGGAGTTGCAACTAGTTTCTGGTGTTTGTAGGTAGTGTTAGTAGTCTACCAAGTGGCTCCCGGTACAGGTGGGCTTGGGACAGACTAGGCATAGTGGCACGGTGTACCAAGTGGCACCCGGTTGGTGGGCTTGGGAACCCTGCTCACATCGTTTGGGGCCGTGAGCGACACCCCGGCCGGATCTCCTTGCTGATGGAACCCGAATAGGCGATAAACCTGGACGAGAGACTTGTGTGGTTAGTCGGTCGTGGCCGACTCCTCGCCCGGCTTCCGCTTGAAGGTTGCCGAGGTACATGACGTGTCTGAGGCGATAAGTGGCGAGAGCGTGTGTGAAGAAGTACACCCCTGCAGGGTTATCATTATCTATTCGAATAGCCGGATTCCTCGGATATGGAAACTTGGACCCCTTGCATAGTTCATAGACAAGTGAAAGTGGATACTCTAAAACTCGCAAGATAAGCGTGAGTGCTATGGATGGCGTTCTCGTAGGAAGACGGGATCGGATCCATAGTGGTGTATTGATATGGTGAATATGTGGACTCGTGTGCGCCACCTCAAAAGAGTTACTTGCAGTCGTAGTTCAGGATAGCCACCGAGTCAAAGCTGGCTTGCTGCAGTCAAACTCCACCACCCCCTTTGTTGATACTGATGCATATGTAGTTAGTTCTGATGTAAGTCTTGCTGAGTACATTTGTACTCACTTTTGCTTATTCTATGTTTTGCAGAGAGACGTCAGTCTCGCTAGTAGTTCCGCGTGGACTTCGACGTTTAGCTTGTTACCTCAGCTACGATCTTGTGCCCTCGGCAGGATCTGGTAGATAGTCAGGCTTCTCAGCCCTTTTTCATTTGTAGATGTCTGTACTCAGACATGTTAAGCTTCCGCGTGTGCTTTGTTTTGTATGCTCTGAATGTTGGGTCATGAGACCCATGTTTGTAATATCTCGCTCCTCGGAGCCTAATGAATAAATACTTGAGTCGTAGAGTTATGTTGTGATGCCATGTTGTATTTACACATATCGAGCATATTGTGTGTATGATTGAAATGCTTGGTATGTGTGGGATCCGACAAACTAGTTGTTTATCCTTGGCAGCCTCTCATATGGGGAAATGTAGTCTAGTGCTTCCTGAGCGATAGTAGTCCGCTACAGCCCGGTTCACCGGAGTCCTGCTAGCCCAACACTACTGCTCTGGACACTTGACTGGCCGGCATGTGTTTCACTTCGTTCCTGTGTCTGTCCCTTCGGGGAAATGTCACGCGGTGACATCCGGAGTCCTGCCTAGCCTGCTACAGCCCGGGTTACCGGAGTCCTGTTAGCCAGTGCTACAGCCCGGATTCATACGTTGATGACCAACATGCTCGAAGTTGATTCATGTATGCCTGTCCCCATGGGTTAGTGCCGCTTTGGGTTCACGACTAGCCATGTCGGCCCGGGTTCTCTGTCATATGGATGGTAGCGACACTATCATATACGTGAGCCAAAAGGCACAAACGGTCCCGGGCCATGGTAAGGCGACACCCGTGGGAATACCGTGCGTGAGGCCGCAAAGTGATATGAGGTGTTACCGGCTAGATCGATGTGACTTGGAATCGGGGTCCTGACACCTACCCTCCTATTTCTCTCTGCTAGGGCAATTATATGTATATGTGTTGATACTGTGTTGATGTTCATATGAACCCTAGGTGTTCATATGAACCCTAGATTTTTTTAGGGCAGTAGGCATTTTATAGCATTTAGGAAAAATGATTTGCAATTTTTTTAGGAAATTAGCTAGGGCAATTTTTATGAAAATTCCTAAACAGTAATTCCATTTAGCTTCAAACTAATAGAGGGTATATAAATAATAGTAGCATTTAGATTTAAATTAACAGAGGGTATAAACAAAAAACACTTAGCTATAAAAAAATATTTTGACTACGGACCTGAATTTGTTCCAAATTTCATTCAAATGAAATTTGAATTATTTGGACTATGGACCTAAATATTTTTGAAGAAATTGGGTGTAGGTACTAAGGTCTTGCTATGGAAATTCTGGTGAGGTCAAAAGGGTTAGAGAAAATGTAGTTCCTAGACTTTTAGCTTTAGACAAAAAACAAAAGTATTTAGCTATAAATAAAAAACAGTAGCTATGGCATTTAGCTATAAACAAAAAACATAATTGTTTTTCTTTTCAAAAACTTGGTCAAACAGAACAATAGCTATAAATATTTTTAGCTTTAGACAAAAAACAAAAGTATTTAGCTATAAATAAAAAACAGTAGCTATGGCATTTAGCTATAAACAAAAAACAGAATTGTTTTTCTTTTCAAAAACTTGGTCAAACAGAACAGTGGCTATATGTCATTGATGTTCATTTGCATATCTATTATTGTTGATTATATCTTTTCATTGAAGTGGCCATGTTATATGCAAATTCCTCAATAGTGTTTGCTCATGTTATATCTTTTCATTGAAGTTGTTCGATTGTGCCCAAGTGGCTTTGTTGTTTCCAAGGAATGATGCTGAGTGGCCTATGTTTTGCCGGAATGTTGATTCATTTCTGTTCCGGAAAATTTCAGGTTCTCGATTTGTCCACTTTTTAGCAAAGGTCATGCCGAAATTTTCCGTGAATTTCGGCATGACTTGTGCTACAAACTAGGACATATCGAGTGCCCGGGATTTGCCGCACCAGGAAGGAGTCAACATTCCTGCAAAACAATAGTCCATTTTTATGTCATTATTCATTTTATTAGGTCTAGAATTAATTGACTAGATTTAATCATAGGAAACATGGCTAGCAACAATGAAGGACAGGGTTCTGGTGATTGCGACGACGTCTACCTGGCGGCAGATGAATATTTTAGCCTTACCGACGATCAACCGATGTTGTTGCTGGGCCCACCGGTGGCTTTGGGGACTGAGGCCGACACGCAGACCAGTGCTGAGACTGAGACCGGCGCTGAGATTCAGACCGGCACGCAGACCGGTGCCGAGACTGAGACTGGTGATGTAATTAAACCGTCCTCCTCCTCGACTAGCGAAGATCACTCTAGTTAGGGCATTTTGGGTACGATGAACTTTGTTATTTATGCTTATGATATGTTGTTTCTATTTTTGTCAAGTCTGTCTTTTTTGTTGCTCAACTATATATGTTGCATATCATCGACTCATGTGACGATGCAGGTGGATAGATCATCGATGGCGAAGAAGTGCTACGCCAGAGTATATATACGATGAGTGGCCGGAGTGTCGTGCCCTGTGTTGCCGGTTTCGGTTTCGAGCGATGTGCAGTAGTTAGTTTAGGTTCACGCTAATGCGAGAGGGATACGAACTCATGTCTTGAAAGTGATAGCTCTTGCAGCGATACCATTGTTTAGATGGATGACGATGTATTTGCAAGTAATCAAGGACTTGTATCGCTATTTTCGAGATGATGAGGAGAGACCACTTTGTGTTGGATGATGATTATGATGAGACTATTTGTATGTATATGCTATGATTATATTCGTGGTCTCGCAGGCATTTGTATGTGTATCATGATGACATTTCTAGGTGCTAAAGATTCTTCTATAAAGCCTGTTCAAATACAAAACAAATATGCCCAAAAAAATAAAAAACCTGTTAAATTAGCAGTAGCGAGTGTGAAGTTAGCAGCAGCGCTGCTATAGCATAGAGCGTTGCTGCAAAGGGCGCTAGAGCTACTAGCGATGGCGTGCTCCAAAGAATCGCGCTGCTGCTACACTTGTGTAGCAAGAGCGCCGATGACCACGCTGCCATCGCTATATGTTAGCTGTAGCGCCTTATTAGTAGCGCCCCACCCCGCGCTACTGATACAGCTAAAACCCGCGCTGCTGCTAGCCTTTTCCCTAGTAGTGCTCAACTACGAGGGGAGGTAAAGAACTGCCATCTAGCTCTGCACTTGATCCACCTTCTATTTTGAGTAAGCTTGCGACACCTAAACCTGCTTCTGCTATTAATTCTGATATGTCGCATGTTATTGATGATGCCACTTCTGCTATGCATGATACTTATGATGAAACTACTTCTATGCTTGATACTACTGTGCCACTTGGTGACTTTCTTGATGAACAACTTGCTAGGGCTAGAGAGAATGAAATTATTGAAACCGATAATATTGATGAAAGTGATGATGAACACTCTCCCCCTAAATATGAATTGCCTGTTTTGCCTGAGGGCTATGTTATGGATGAAGAAACTACTAGAGACTTTCTTGCTTGCAATGATAGAAGTGATCTTAAGAAATTATTAGCTAAGCTTAAACAAAAAACTCTGAAGGCTAGAATGAAATATGATCCTGCTTATGCTACTTCACCTATCTTTGTTACTGAAAAGGATTATGAATTCTCTATTGATCCTGATATAATTACTTTGGTTGAATCTGATCCTTTCTATGGCTATGAATCTGAAACTGTTGTGGCACATCTTACTAAATTAAATGATATAGCCACCCTATTTACTAATGATGAGAGAACTTGCTACTTTTATATCCTTAAAATATTTCCGTTCTCATTAAAGGGTGATGCTAAGATATGGTTTAATTCTCTTGATCCTGTTTGTGTGCATATTCCCCAGGATATGATTTATTACTTCTCTGCTAAATATTTCCCTGCTCATAAGAAACAAGTTGCTTTAAGGGAAATATATAATTTTGTGCAAACTGAAGAAGAGAGTCTCGCACAAGCTTGGGGATGCTTCTCCAATTACTTAATGCTTTGCCTGATCATCCTCTCAAGAAAAATGAAATACTTGATATCTTTTATCATGGACTAACCGATGCTTCCAGAGACCACCTAGATAGTTGTGCTGGTTCTGTTTTCAGGGAAAGAACACTGGATGAAGCTGAAATTCTATTGAATAATATGTTGACTAATGAAAATTATTGGACACTTCCTGAACCAACTCCTAAGCCAACTCCGGAGAAGAGGGGTGTTCTATTTCTTAGTCCCGAAGATATGCAAGAGGCAAAGAAATCTATGAAAGAAAAAGGTAGAAAAGCTGAAGATGTTAAGAATTTACCTCCTATTGAAGAAATACATGGTCTTAGTTTACCGCCTGTTGAAGAAATACATGGTTTTAATCCATCACCTATTGAAGAAACACATGGTCTTGATAACCTGACACAGGCAGTAAAGGTAAATTCTCTCTATAGATATGATAAAGCTGAAATCCCGCCTACGAAGTTTGCTAGCCAATGCTTGGATGAGTTTGATAATTTTATGGTTAAGCAAGAATACTTTAATGCTTATTTTGGTAGACAATTAAAACAAAATGCCTATATGATTGAACACTTGAGTGATTATATGTCTAGAGTTAAAGGTGAATTTAAACTCATTAGTAAACATGCTTCTATGGTTACCACTCAAGTAGAACAAGTACTTAAAGCTCAGAATGACTTGCTCAATGAATTGAATAGTAGGAATAATGATTTTGCTGTTAGAGTGGCTACTAGAACTGGTAAAATGACTCAGGAACCTTTGTATCCTGAAGGCCATCCTAAGAGAATTGAGCAGGATTCTCAGAGAAATAATTTAGATGCACCTAGTCCTTCTAAAAAGAAGAAAAGGAAAAATGATAGGACTTTGCATGCTTCTAGTGAACCTGTTGTAGACACACCTGAGGATCCCAATGTTGGAGAACGTAGTAATTTCAAAAAAAATCCTACGCACACATAGGATCATGGTGATGCATAGCAACGAGAGGGGAGAGTGTGTCCATGTACCCTCATAGATCGAAAGCGGAAGCGTTAGCACAACGCGGTTGATGTAGTCGTACGTCTTCACGATCCAACTGATCCAAGTACCGAATGTACGGCACCTCCGAGTTCAGCACACGTTCAGCTCGATGATGTCCCGCGAACTCCGATCTAGTAGAGCTTCACCGGAGAGTTCGGTCAGCACGACGGCGTGATGATGGTGATGATGTTGCTACCGACGCAGGGCTTCGCCTAAGCACCGCTACGATATGATCGAGGTGGAATATGGTGGACGGGGGCACCACACACGGCTAAGAGATCAAGAGATAAATTTTTGTGTCTCCAAGGGGTGTCTGTCGGCGTTCTGGGAACGGGGCTCCCCAGACTTGCCTGCCTGCGGCCTGCGGCGTGGCTCAAACGAGGCCCAGGACAGCTAATCTTCATCAACGCAAGCTCAAGACCCTCGCGAGGGGCCAAGCCTCACGGGGCGGACGACCAAGAGCTTCCTCAGGCGAAGCCTCGTCAGGCTGGCTCGTGAGGAGGCGGAGAGTTCAAGGCAGGGTACCTCGCGAGGTGCCCGTGACGCAAGCCATGACGACCAAGGGTGCCAGTTGGGCGCCAGCCGCGCAGCGTCCTCCTTTCCTCTTTGGTGCAAAGGGAGCAAGTGCAGGCGAGAGCATCAAGCAAAGGCATCCGTTTCGGTGTAACAAGACCAAGACCAGCCCCAACGGCTGGAAGGGAGTCATCGTGGAGCCCAAGCAGGCATCACCACGAGCCTTTGGCAGGCGAGGACCAACTTTAGTCAGGATAAGTGTACCCGCTGTTCCCCTTCAAAATGGCCAATTGTTGGCGCCCTTCCCGCTCAATATTTGGGAAGAGGCCCAGGGCCTTCGCCTATATAAGCAGGGCTAGCCACCATCGTAGGGGGCGGGCATTTTGGAATCCAGAGAGAGAGAGATAGAGACCCGATCCTCAAGCTAGAGCGAGAGGACACCACTTAGCAGTTCATCACACCCACCAAGAACAGACCCTCGCGAGGTTGTTCTTCCATGTACTGTTCTTCATAAGCCCCAGAGGCAATCCACCACTCCACAAACTAGAGTAGGGTATTACACCACAACGGTGGCCCGAACTAATATAAATCTTGCGTCTCTTGTGTTGTTCTTGCTAGTAGTTTAGGTCCCTGCGATTCGGCGAGGTACGAGACGGTGGAGGGTTGGATCTCCGCGCGCACCCCAGAGTTCGAACCTCAAGGGTCTGCAGGAACCCAAAATCCGACATTTGGCGCGCCAGGTAGGGGTGCGCCGGAATCTGCCTTTCGTCGCCTCATTCTTCCCCGACCACAGCAACCATGTTCGACGCCGCGGGCCCGCGAAGCGCCGAGCCGCCTCGCCTCCCATGTCGCCCAGACGGCTCCCGTCGCGGGCGTCCTCGTCGGTCCCGTCATTCGCTGTCAACGCCGCCACCGCCCGGCGGGAACGAGCAGCAAGCGCCGCCCCAAAGACCCGCCCATGAGCGGGACGGCCGCACCGCCACGCCGCCACCCCGCTGGTTCTTCGTCACGCGCGCTTCGCTGCCATGGAGGCCCGAGCTGCACTCATCGCGCTAACGAGCTCCTGCACTACCGCCCGCCGACGACGTCTACGAAGAATGGCTCGACGCTGCCGCCGAAGCTCGTCAGCGCTGCAGGAGGCGACCCGTGCCGTCCGTCTCGCTGCACGCGCCCGCCGCTGGCGATGAAGCCCCGGGCGCCAACCGCCTCCTCCTCAAGATGGCGCTCGTTCTCAAGGCGCGCCACGGCCTGGCGGAACCTGTTCCGCCAGGTTCCGCGCTGCAAGAGCAGAGCTGCCAAGAAGTTCTCGCCCGCAAGAAGCTGCCCGAGCGCCTCGCTCCAGACGTCAAGACCTGCGCTGCCCCAGCAGCGCGCGCAGGAGGCCTGCAAGACCAAGCTCTCTGCCGTCCGAGGCCCCCGCTGCCACGCGGGCTGCGCGCCTTCACCACCGAGCTGCGCAGCGCCGCGGGCCCGCCAAGTTCAAGCCGGACCTGCCTCCTCGCTATGACGGCATGGCTGACCCTACGGAGTTCCTCCAGCTCACGAGCTGGGCATCAAGGCAGCCAACGGGACGAAAGGGTCATGGCGAACTGGTTTCCCATGGCGCCAAGGACGGAGCCCGCACTGCTCTGAATCTGGCCCGTGCACGATCTCTTCTGGCCGAGATGCGCACCCGCTTCATCGCCAACTTTCAAGGTACTCGCGACCGGCCACCCGCCGTGAGCGACATGCGCCGGATCAAGCAGCAGCCAGGGGAAACCCTGCAAAAGTACATCCAGCGCTTCATAAACGCACGCCTCAAGATCCCCAGGGCAACAGAGGAGGCCATCATCTCTGCCTTCTCCGATGGCGTGCACGACG
This sequence comes from Aegilops longissima, assembly GCA_021605205.1. Lineage (NCBI taxonomy): Eukaryota > Viridiplantae > Streptophyta > Magnoliopsida > Poales > Poaceae > Aegilops > Aegilops longissima. The sequence continues at coordinate 83,761,764 of CM038681.1, forward strand.
TCAAGATGAAGGAGGAGCTGGCGATGCATGAAGATCTGTGCACCTCCCTGGAGCTGTTCAACTTGGCGACCAAGTGCGCCAGGGCTGAGGAGGGGCGCCTCTCTCTCCTCGAGCTGCCTGCCGCGGATCCCGAAGAGACGAGGTCCAAGGCGAAGGACGTGAAGCGCAAGGGGGCTTCCGTGCTCGCGGCCGAACCAGACACCAAGCGAGGCAGAGATCAGCCCGAGTCCTCTAAGGGAAGCCGGTACTGCGTGTACCACGACCTCCACACCCACAACACCAATGAATGTCAAGAGCTCCGGGCGGCGCTGAAGGAAGGGTCGGCAGACGCCCCGGGCGCAACGACCGGGGCTACGGCCGAGGAGGAGGAAGGAATGCAGGACGATGGGAAGACCGCGGCCCGCGCCAAGGGTGGCGCAACAAACCTCGCGAGGACCGCTGGCAAGACCCACCTCGCGAGGGGGGCTGGAGGGATCAGCCTCACGAGGATCGCCCGCAGGGGAACGTAGGCCTCCCTCCGCTGCCGCCGCCGCCAAGGAGAATCGAAGACCGTCATCGGGACGAGGGGCTGGGGCTTCAGAGCGCGGCGATCGTCAGATCCTAGGCGGAGCTCAAGCCCCAGCCTCTCACCGCATCTTCAAGCAGTTCGCCCGTGAAGTGAATGCAGTCCTCCCCAAGCTCGAGTCCACGCGCTCTCTCAGGTGGTCGGCGTGCGCCATCACGTTCAGCTCAACGGATCAGCTCAAGTGTGCAGCCACAGCCGGAGTCCTCCCGATGCTTTGCTCCCCAATCATCAGCAACGTGCTGGTCACCAAGACCCTCATCGACGGCGGAGGGCTCAACGTCCTGTCCGTGGAGAAATTCATCAATCTTCAAGTGCCTTACAGTTAGCTTCAGCCAACCAAGCCTTTCTCCGGAGTCACCGACGGCTCCACGGTCCCGATCGGGCAGGTCCGCCTTCCTGTCACCTTCGGGGCCCGCGACAACTACCACACCGAGCTCATCGACTTCGACGTCGCCACATTCGCCGCCGATAACGCCATCCTCGGGTACCCAGCGTTGGCCAAATTCATGGCCAGAACCCACCATGGCTACAACATCCTCAAGATACCAGAAGCGGCGGAGTCATCACGGTGCCCTGTGAAGAGAGAGATGCATGTGCTCCCGGAGCGAGCCAGCCGCGCATCGCTGGAAGACCTGCACCACAAGCAGCAAGAGGCCTCCCGAGGCCACACCCAAGAAGAAGAAGACATCGACCGGCCCGACTCTTCAAGAGACAGGCCCCTCAGGGTCCGCATCGGGCCAGGGGGAGCCTCCTTCCATCGCATAGGAAAGCGTGCCCGGCGCCCTCCTCGGGCAGGGCTCGGGGCTCTCCCCGAGGGCCACCGACCTCTCCAAGGTCTCGAGGAGGCGCTTGGGCACCACTTGAGGCGTGAGCCAAGCACGCTTCCGCAAGCAGGAGCAAGACCAGGAGGACAGAACCTCAAGAGTTCATCAGCAAGGCCATTCAAGAGCCACAGAGTCAAGGGTCATGAGAGGTAGCCGCCGCCTACTGGCTGTGGCCCCCATCCAGCGAGGATGGTGGGCTGCGCGTCAAGATCGACATACCAGGCTCAACCGAGCCGCATCTCAAGAGCCTTTGGCCCTCGCGAGTGGGACGTTGAGGGTCCGCCCCATTAGCCACGCACGCATGCCTTATGGCCTGCCAAACGCGGCTGCCGTGATACCAGCTGTCTCATGAGGACCATCACGAGGCTCAAGAGGTCAGGCACGCCGCAGCCCTGACGGAGATGGAGATGGCCCATGAGGAGCCGCCAGCGCCTCCGGAGCCTTCCGAGGCCCCCGGGCCTGGGGGCTCGTGAGGATCGGCTCCCGCAGCCCACCGAGTCTGCTACATCAACAACCCTTCATCCCCAACATCACCAGGTGACATCTTTAAGTTTTATTTCCGGCTGGGAGCGCCTTTAGGGCCGCATTATTCCCGGGCCGCGTGGGTCCGTCCCTGCGGCATGTATCCCTTTTATTTCATGTTGTTAGCCTATCCTATTGGGGGCGCCCCTTGGGCTGCATCATCCCCAAGCCGTTCGGACCAGTCCCAGCGGCATGTATCCCTCATGCGTTTTCCTTAGGATTATGCTCTCGTTCCACCATGCTTGTTATTTGATGCCTCTTTCTGGGTGGCCAAATCTTGCACGTTAAAGGGGGGGGTGCCTGAGCATCGCGACTCAGGGCTCCTACCGGCTCTCCGGCCCTCACCCTCTAGTCTTGTCCATGGCATCGCGACCTGGCTTGCCAGCGACGGTAGAGACCAGCCCGAGAGCCGGGACCCGAGGACGTAGAGTTTCGTCATCCAATCCAGCTTGCGCGTTAAAGGGGGTGCCTGAGCATCGCGACTCAGGGCTCCTACCGGCTCTCCGGCCCTCACCCTCTGGTCTTGTCCATGGCATCGCGACCTGGCTTGCCAGCGACGGTAGAGACCAGCCCGAGAGCCGGGACCCGAGGACGTAGAGTTGCGTCATCTAACCTAGCTTGTGCGTTAAAGGGGGGTGCCTGAGCATCGCTACTCAGGGCTCATACCGGCTCTCCGGCCCTCACCCTCTGGTCTTGTCCATGGCATCGCGGCCTGGCTTGCCAGCGACGGCTGAGACCAGCCCGAGAGCCGGGACCCGAAGACGTAGAGCACCGGCATCTGGCCAAATTTGCAGGAACACACTCGAAGACGAGGCCCAGAGCCAGGCGCAACCCGCCTTGAGGTAGGGCCTCGTGAGTCCCGCGCTGGCTCACGGGTGCCCCGACACACCTCGTGAGGCCTCTCGTGCCTCTCCAAAGTGTTGGAGATATGCCCTAGAGGCAATCATGTATGATGATATTTCCTATGTGTTTATGAATAAAGATAGTCCTTGGACATTATCAATGATGTGTATCAGCAAGTACGTGACTTGTTTGTGGGACTATGGATTGTATGATGACTGTCCTAAAAGGTCCCTAGTCAAAAGGGCTGTGTGGACGCGCAGCCGACTAGACTAGCATATGACACGGTCGATGGCTCGGTCTCACTAGCCATGGAGCATTGGATGCTAACCGGATAATATGGACTTGGAAAGGTCTGGTCGGATTCGACATAGTCGGATCCGAGTCGAGATAAGGTCCGAGTCGGACAGACCCAACTATGAAACGCAGCGATATGTCATCTGTGAGTCTCTAGTACAACATACGTTCTATGTCCTAAGACCTGAGTGACGATGTACTGGATGGTGACAGACTTGCTTTGGGCCGACCAAACGCTACTCCGTGGATCGGGTAGTTACAAAGGTAGGTTTCGGTTTGTCCAGTCCCATGCTGCAAGACATGGTCGAGCAAGATGGGATTTGCCCCTCCGATCAGGAGAGATATACTCTGGGCCCCTCATGTGATCTGACCAGGAACAACATGGCCATGCGACAAGGATTATGAGATAATCCGGACAGTGGTCGGTATTACTGGAACGAGAAAGAGGTCGGGCTAGCACAAGGATGACAGTCTCGCCTTGAGCCCGACTACATACATCGTGCGGCAAAGGGAACAGAAGTGTGACATGTTGTACAGGTTCGCCTAACCAGCTTCATAGTCTGCTTGGTGGTCGGCACGCCTTGCTAGAGGCCGCTACCAACCGTGCATGTCGGAGGTGATCCGAATCGTGACCAAGCCGACTTGAACCTAAGGGGTCGCGCGCTTAAGGGAAGGAACCTCACGAGGTCAGTTCATAGGACACTTTGGTCGGATGTGATCCGAATGGACTAGGAACGGACCGAATAGACTTTGGGCTTTAGGGTCCGTGGCGAGGCCCAAGTGTTGAGCCCGCGACGGACGCCTATATAAAGTGGAGGTGCGGCACACTCAGGCAGTTGATCGCCGGCGCTGCGGCTAGGGTTTGCATGTGTTGCGAATAGCCACCTCCACTCGCCGTCGATCGTGTGATCGGACCTAGTAGTCCGCCGCGACGACGTTCCTCCCGCACGCGGATACCGTTAGAGGCGGTGCACTTGCGCCGCTCCGCGAACTCGTGACGTGGGATCGGACGACCGCCGCCGTGGGAGATCGGACGAGGAGAAGACGATACACTCGGACGCGCTGCCCCAACTCTTCTTCGCTGCACGGCATCTGCGCGCCTAGTGGTAACGAACTGTGATCCATCTCCGTAGCATGTTCCTGGATGTTCGCACGTAGGAATTTTTAATTTGCGGTCGACGCACCCTACCGTAGAACCCAACAAAGTGGTATCGAGCCTCTGTTATAGGATTTGGATTCAGATCGTATGCATATTAGATATGTGGAGGCGGCGATGAGATCTGTTGTCCTTGAAGAGATCGGCTATGTGCACGGTTGATGTGATCAACGCACATGGGGATCGTTGAGGCTATGTTTTCGTAAATCGATCGATGAGGTCGTGACACGATCTACCCCTACCGGTCGGTCATCCGCCATCGGGATTAACAGTGAAACGTAAATCCAAATCGGATTCGCGATGATCGATAAGATCGGTCAGATCAGAGAATTCGGCGTGACCGCCGTGTGCATAGCGCCGTGTATTTCGTACCCGACACACAAACCGGTAGAATGCGATTCTATGCATAACTTTGTTTTGCAGGTTTGATGTGAATAGTATGGCTCATGTGTATGTGATGCATGTGTGTAATTTATACGTGGCCTGCGTGTCATGTTTGTCAGCCGGCAGGAGCCAAAGTGCTGTCATTATAATGTATAACGACCTGCGTGTCGACTTGTGACTCTATGTAAATTCATTACTAGTTGTAGTAGTTGGATAATAGAGATCAGGTTGGTGGCTTGGCGTCGGCGTGACAAACAAGATGGAGTTAAGTAGATGGTCACCGAGTCGGAGCCGACACGGAAGAACGTCCATGAAGGAGCCATACTATTTCACAATATGTGTTATATTTGTGATTGTTATGCTTCTTTGTTTCTATGCATGTTAAAATGATAGAATGATCCTCATGAATATCAAGTGAATTGCCATCCCGATGTTGCACCTTCGCACGCCAAGCACGTCTAGTAGTGGGCTCATAAAATTGGGGTGCTGCTGGGTGTCCTTGAACTGAAGGGTTCGTGTCGGACACGGACATGCATTGCATCAGGTTAACTTGACAAGGCTATCAAAATGGTTTTGGGCCTTGTGGAAAAGAAGGTTGGGAGCCGGGGTATGAGATACCTTCCCGACCGACAGGAGTCGTATAGAGATACGATTAGCAAGGAGTTGCTTACCGGATAGGTATGTTGGCTAGCAGTGATGCTAAAGCTCACTAGTCGCATGCGCTAGTCGGATCCTGAATCACTGAGAGTTTGTGGAGGGATGCTGACTTTAGTGGGAGTATTTCTGTTTAGGCTAGAATTACTCTACATAAACACATTGCTTAGTGATTGCATATTTTTGTTGTAGATCAATGGCACCACCTGCTCAACCCAACTTTGCATTGAAATCAATTCGAAAAGGATAAACTGAATGGAACAAACTTTACCACCTGGTATAGAAATTTGAGAATTGTTCTCAAGCACGATAAAAGGAACATGTTCTAGAGGATCCACTTCAGAGGAACCTGCCGATAATGCTAGTGCCACAGCTAAGAATGCCTACGTAAACTCGTTGATGAATCAACGGAGATCAGCTGTCGATGCTGGCTTGTATGGAACCCGATTTGCAACAGCATTTGAAAATGTTGAGGCTTACGATATGATCGAGAGTCTCAAGAGCATGTTTCGGAACACGTGCTAGGACCGAAAGGTTCAACGTCTGGCGATCCTTGATGGATTGCAAGCTGAAGGAAGGTGATCCACTGAGCCCACATGTGATCAAGATGATCGGATATGTGCAAGCTTTGGATCGTTTGGGCTTCCCGCTCTTGGATGAGCTGGCTCATCGATGCTATTCGGGTTCTCTTCCGCCCAGCTATGGGACGTTCATCTCGAACTATCATATGCATGGCATGGATAAGAAGCTCATTGAATTGCATGGGATGCTCAAGGTGGCAGAGCAGGATATTAAGAAAGGCACGCATCAAGTGTTGATGGTGCAGAAATCGGCTAAGTTCAAGAAGAGTTGGTCCAAGAAAAAGGCTAAGGCAAAGGGCACGGAGACGGTAACCTCTGCCACTGCACCGAAGTCTGGACCGGACTCGAAGACCGTTTGCTTTCACTGCAAGGAGACCGGTCACTGGAAGAGAAACTGTAGCAAGTGGCTTGCAGAGCATGGCAAGAAGGCCGGAAATGCTTCTTCAGGCAAAGGTACACTTGTTGCATATGTTATAGACATTTACCTTGCTGACATACCTAGTAGCTCTTGGGTATTTGATACCGGATCGGTTGTTCATATTTGCAACTCGATGCAGGGGCTGGTAAGAACTAGGCGTGTGGCACAAGGGGAGATTGACATCAGGGTCGGCAACAAAGCAAGAGTTGCTGCGTTGGAGGTCGGCACGATGCAGCTCCAGCTTCCTTCCGGATTCATTATGGAATTGAATAATTGTTATTACATTCCTGCACTTAGTTGGAACATTATTTCTGCCTCATGTTTGATGAGTCAAGGTTATGAATTCAATTTAAAGGACAATGGTTGTTCGATATTTTTGAATGGTATGTTCCACGGCTATGCACCCATTGTTGATGGGCTATTTATATTGAATCTAGAACAGGAACCGGTCTATAACGTGAATGTCAAGAGGCATAAGCCTAATGAGATAAATCCGACATACTTCTGGCATTGCCGGCTTGGACACATTAGTCTGAAACGCATGAAGAAGCTCCATGATGATGGGCTCCTAACCCGTCCGACTTGGTCGTTCGAGACATGTGAATCATGCTTGCTCGCAAGATGACTAAGTCTCCGTTCGCAAAGAGTTGCGAGAGGGCATCCGAGCTATTGGAGCTTATACACAGTGATGTGTGTGGTCCAATGAGCACAACTACCAGAGGTGGCTATCAGTACTTCGTGACTTTTACCGACGACTTGAGTAGATATGGATATATCTATTTGATGAGGCACAAGTCAGAGACTTTTGAAAAGTTCAAAGAGTTTCAGAACGAGGTTGAGAATCAGCTCGGCAAGACTATAAAGCTTTTGCGATCTGATCGTGGAGGTGAGTACATGAGCCAGGAGTTCGATGATCATCTGAAAAGTCGAGGTATAGTACCTCAGCTCACACCTCCGGCACGCATACGGAGAAACGGCTTGTCGAACGGAGGAATAGGACCTTGTTGGACATGGTCCGGTCTATGATGAGCAAATCGGATTTACCATTGTCATTTTGGGGATACGCTCTAGAAACTGCAGCTTTACACTTAATAGGGTACCATCAAAATCCGTAGACAAGACACCGCATGAGATGTGGTAGGGAAGAGTCCCGGCTTGTCTTTTCTAAAGATTTGGGGTTGTGAAGCATTTGTCAAGCGACTTATGTCACACAAGCTTACACCCAAGTCGGATAAATGCATATTCGTGGGATACCCGAGGGAAACCTTGGGATATAGCTTCTACAACCGGGAAGAGAACAAAGTGTTTGTTGCTCGGAACGGGGTTTTCCTTGAGAAAGAGTTTCTCAGTCGGGAGGCCAGTGGGAGGACGGTTCGACTCGAAGAAATTCGAGGACCACTGGGACAGCTCGGCTGGTGATGAAATCATACCGAGTCGGTCGGGGAACCCGTAGTGGAAGCGGCACCGAACCACGGAGGTCGGAAAGATTGCGCAGAGTCTTGATGTATTGTTGCTAGAAAGCGGCGAGCCGCCACGATGCGAAGCGATGGTGAGCCCAGATTCGAGGCATGGCTAGAGGCCATGAGATCCGAGTTAAAGTCCATGGATGAGAATCAAGTGCAGGACTTGGTTGATCCGCCACTGGCGAATCGCCATTGGTTGCAAATGGGTCTTTAAGAAGAAAACCGATGTGGATGGAAATGTTCAGATCCACAAAGCTCGGCTTGTCGCTAAAGGTTATGGACAAGTTCAAGGAATTGACTACGACGAGACTTACTCGCCGGTAGCGATGCTGAAATCGGTGAGGATCATACTAGCTATAGCTGCATATTTCGATTACGAGATATGGCAGATGGATGTCAAAACGGCTTTCCTTCACGGAAATTTAACCGAGGACGTGTATATGATACAGCCCGAGGGTTTTGTCGATCCGACTAGCACTAGTAAGGTATGCAAGCTCAAGAGATCCATTTATGGGTTGAAGCAAGCATCTCGGAGTTGGAACATTCATTTTGATGAGGTCGTCACTGGTCTCGTTTCATCAAAAGCGAAGAGGACTCTTGTTTATACAAGAAGTTAAGTGGGAGCTCGATAGTGTTTTTGATCTTGTATGTGGACGACATACTACTGATCGGGAATGATGTTTCGATGTTAAACTCGGTCAAGGGATCATTGAATGGCAAGTTTTCGATGAAGGACCTTGGTGAGGCAGTCTATATTTTAGGCATTAAGATCTATAGAGATAGATCGAGGAGGCTGCTCGGCTTAAGCCAGAGCACGTACATAGATAAAGTGTTGAAGCGGTTCAACATGAGTGAGGCGAAGAAAGGGTTCTTGCCGCTCTCACATGGTATAAGGCTAAGCGAGACTCAGAGTCCTTCGACATCTGATGAGCGAAGCAGGATGAGTAGGATTCCGTATGCCTCAGCAATCGGATCCATCATGTATGCCATGATATGTACAAGGCCTGATGTTGCTTTTGCAATAAGCCTAACAAGTAGATACCAGGCCAACCCAGGTGAGAGTCACTGGGCAGCGGTAAAGACTATTTTGAAGTACCTGAAAAGGACTAAAGAGATGTTCCTAGTTTATGGAGGTGAGGAAGAGCTCGTCGTAAGGGGTTACGTCGATGCTAGTTTCCAAACCGACAGAGATGATTGTCGATCACAGTCTGGATTCGTGTACGCCCCTGAGCGGAGGAGCGATTGCATTGGATGAGTTCCAAGCAGGATACGGTGGCGATTCTACCACGAAGCGAATACATTGCGGCTTGTGAAGCTGCAAAGGAAGGTGTTTGGATCCGCATTTTCTGGATGATCTTGGTATTTTCCCAGCCTCGGTGAAACCGTTGGACCTTTATTGTGATAATTCTGGTGCCATCGCACAAGCCAAGGAGCCGAGGAATCACCACAAGGTCAGACACATAGACCGGAAATATCACCTGATACGAAAGATCGTAAAGAATGGTGATGTAGATTTATGCAAGATTCACACGAATGCAAATGCTGCAGAATCGTTGACTAAGCCGCTTCCACAACCCAAGCATGAGCGGCACGTTAGAGCTATGGGCATTCGATGTCTATTTGATTGACTCTAGTGCAAGTGGGAGACTGTTGGAGATATGCCCTAGAGGCAATCATGTATGATGATATTTCCTATGTGTTTATGAATAAAGATAGTCCTTGGACATTATCAATGATGTGTATCGCAAGCACGTGACTTGTTTGTGGGACTATGCATTGTATGATGACTGTCCTAAAAGGTCCCTAGTCGAAAGGGCTGTGTGGACCCGCAGCCGACTAGACTAGCATATGACACGGTCGATGGCTCGGTCTCACTAGCCATGGAGCATTGGATGCTAACCGGATAATATAGACTTGGAAAGGTCTGGTCGGATTCGACATAGTCGGATCCGAGTCGAGATAAAGTCCGAGTCGGACAGACCCAACTATGAGACGCAGCGATATGTCATCTGAGAGTCTCTAGTACAACATACGTTCTGTGTCCTAAGACCTGAGTTGACGCATGTACCCGGGATGGTGACAGACTTGCTTTGGGCCGACCAAACGCTACTCCGTGACTGGGTAGTTACAAAGGTAGGTTTCGGTTTGTCCAGTCCCATGTTGCGAGACATGGTCGAGCAAGATGGGATTTGCCCTCCGATCGAGAGATATACTGGGCCCCTCGTGTGATCGACCAGGAACAGCATGGCCATGCGACAAGGATTATGAGATAATCCGGACAGTGGTCGGTATCACCGAGCGAGAAAGAGGTCGGGCTAGCACAAGGATGACAGTCTCGCCTTTGAGCCCGACAACATATATCGTCTTGCGCAAAGGGAATGAAGTGTGACACGTTGTACAGGTTCGCCTAACCAGCTTCATAGTCTGCTTGGTGGTCGGCACGCCTTGCTAGAGGCCGCTACCAACCGTGCATGTCGGAGGTGATCCGAACTGTGACCAAGCCGACTTGAACCTAAGGGGTCGCGCGCTTAAGGGAAGGAACCTACGAGGTCAGTTCGTAGGACACTGGTCGGATGTGATCCGAACTGGACTAGGAACGTGACCGAATAGACTTTGGGCTTTAGGGTCCGTGCGAGGCCCAAGTGTTGAGCCCGCGACGGACGCCTATATAAAGTGGAGGTGCGGCACACTCAGGCAGTTGATCGCTTCGGCGTTGCGGCTAGGGTTTGCATGTGTTGCGAATAGCCACCTCCACTCGCCGCCGACTGTGTGATCGGACCTAGCAGTCCGCCGCACGACGTTCCTCCTGCACGCGCGGATACCGTTAGAGGCGGTGCACTTGCGCCGCTCCGGCGAACTCGTACGTGGGATCGGACGACCGGCCGCTCGAGGGAGATCGGACGAGGAGAAGACGATACACTCGGACGCGCTGCCCCAACTCTTCTTCCGCTGCACGGCACTGCGCGTCTAGTGGTAACGAACTGTGATCCATCTCCGGTAGCATGTTCCTGGATGTTCTGCGCGTAGGAATTTTTAATTTGCAGTCGACGCACCCTACCGTAGAACCCTACACAAAGCAACTAACGACAGGACTAACGGTCGCCACGGCGAGCTCTTGTTCCTTTTTTGGTGAACCTGCAGGGTCCCTCCAAGGAGCACGAAGCGACCTCGCCATGCAACCTTTCGCGGACCAAGGCATGGACCTGGCGCCGCACAAGGAAGCATTGTCCTGACCCTCGAGATAAGTCACCCTCCGGATACATTAGTCATCGCAACACCATCCCCATACTCAATGCAACTTCGTGTTAGAAACATCGCTCTCCTTTCTCACTGAATGATGGCTGCTTGAGCGCCAAGGGGGACCCCCTAAGCATCACGACTCAGAGGCTCTTATCGGACCTCGGGCCGCTCACCTCCTGGCCTTGACCACGGCATCGCGACCTGGCATACCAGCGACGGCTGAAGCCGCCTTGGGACTGGGACCTGTCGGCACAGAGCACCAAGCCCTCACGAGGTCCGAAAGGAAGAAACTGAGCTAGAACGGAATGAGCATCCCGCATTGCCGCCCAATAAGGATCATATTGACAAACGAAGCTACAAACATCTTACAAACCCCCGCGGGGTACATTCTGGGCTCTTCGCAGGAACAAAAGACACGAATCCTAAGGAATCCAATCTACAGGGAACACCGCGGCAGACGCCATCATCAACAGTGGGCCACCCGGTCCAGAGCCAACCCCGTCCAGATCAGGGGCGGCGACGACCTGACGAGCTCGCCCTGCTCCGGGAGCGGCGCAAGCTCGGGGGCTCGTAGCTGTCGTCGCTCGTCTCCGGCATCTCGAGGAGCTCGGCGGAGTCGATGGATCCTCCGGCGCCTTCGTCGCCTGAGAAGCTGCCAAGGGCTCCGTCTCACCACAGCAAGGCCCCGACCGCCCCTCCCGGGGCAGCACTCCAGCCGGCGACCCTCCGCGTCGCAGAGCTTGAAGGATATCACTGAACCACCGTCGTACTCCAGGTGGATCGTGAGGGCGCCCCTCGTCCTGCAGACCCGGGCGACCTCGTCCCAGCCTCGAGTCATGAAGACCACGCCCGGGGCAACTACTGCGACCTCTGCCCCGGTCGCGAGGGTGCCGCAGCCGGCGTACTGCAGCCAGAGTCCCAGGGGCTCCCCCTGCCGGACGACGGAGGCGAAGATAGAAGGAAGATGAATCCAAGACTTAGGAGGCGCGGCGACGCGAAGCACGAACTCCCGGCAGGAGCCCTCGGTGTGAACTCCAGGGGGGAAGATGCACACCTTCGTGACCCGCCAGCGTCGGCGGCGGCGCCGCCCGTGGCGCCCAGCGTCACCTCCTTCAGGGCCACCAATTTGCGCGTACAAGGGAAGAGGAAACCCTGGCGGCGGCCGTACGAACCAAGGCACGGGCGCCTCCTCGCGCGCGCTCCTGCTCTGACACCAGAGAGCAAGCCGCTTCTTTGGGGGGAGCGGGTCAGGATCCTCTTGAGGAGCCTTTCCCTTCTCTTCCGTGGAGAACCGGCGGATCGGAGCCATGGCAACCAGACGAGACGAGGAAGAGGAGAAGCAGAAGGATAGACCGGAAGGGCGCGCCCTGTTCCGTACTTATAGCCGGCGGAGGCTAACCGTCGGCCTCCACGATCACCAGTCATCATGCCCAACTCTGTATGCAGGGACCTGTCGAATCAGGGCGGTTACCAAGGCGTCGTGGGGGAGCAGGCCACCCACGTCCAATCAACCACCACGCGGCGCCCAAGGCCGCAGGCTGTTAGGGCCCACGACGCTTCGCACTTGCCCTTTCGCCTCTCTGCACGGCCAAGTTCGGGCGCGCCGTGGCCCCGGGGGCTACTGTCGGTGTTCTGGGAACGGGGGTCCCCAGACTTGCCTTCCTGCGGCCTGCGGCGTCGCTCAAAGGAGGCCCAGGACAGCACATCTTCATCAACGCAAGCTCAAGACCCTCGCGAGGGGCCAAGCCTCACGGGGCGGACGACCAGGAGCTTCCTCAGGCGCGGCCTCGTCAGGCTGGCTCGTGAGGAGGCGGAGAGTTCAAGGCAGGGTACCTCGCGAGGTGCCCGTGACGCAAGCCATGAAGACCAAGGGCACCAGTTGGGCGCCAGCCGCACAGCGTCCTCCTTTCCTCTTTGGTGCAAAGGGAGCAAGCGCAGGCGAGAGCATCAAGCAAAGGCATCCGTTTCGGTGTAACAAGACCAAGACCACCCCCAACGGCTGGAAGGGAGTCATCGTGGAGCCCAAGCAGGCGTCATCACCAGAGCCTTTGGCACGCGAGGACCAACTTTAGGTAGGATAAGTTGTAACGCCCTCGATGCGGCTATATCTCCCACGTGTCGAAGCACGACTTAGAGGCATAACCGCATTGAAAGCAATGTCGCAAGTGAGGTAATCTTCACACAACCCATGTAATACATAAGGGAAAGAGATACATAGTTGGCTTACAATCGCCACTTCACACAATACATGAGTAAAGCATTACATCATACAGATACAATCAAGGTCCGACTACGGAACCAAAATAAAAGAAGACTACCCCAAATGCTACACAGATCCCGATCGTCCCAACTGGCTCCACTCTTGATCAACTCAAACGAAACAACACAATGAACAAGATCTTCATCGAGCTCCTCCTTGAGCTCGGATCGCCACCTGCACGGTTTCATCGGCACCGCAAACTGGTTTTGAAGTATCACGTGAGTCACGGGGACTCAGCAATCTCACACCCGCGAGATCAAGACTATTTAAGCTTAAAGGTAGGACAGGGTAGTGAGGTGGAGCTGCAGCAAGCGACTAGCATATATGGTGGCTACCATACGCAAATGAGAGCGACAAGAGAAGGCAAAAGCACGGTCGAACAACTATGATCAAGAAGTGATCCTAGAACAACCCACGTCAAGCATAACTCCAACACCGTGTTCACTTACCGGACTCCACGAGAAGAGACCATCACGGTTACACACGCGTTGATGTATTTTAATTAAGATCAACTTCGGTTTTCTACAACGGACATTAACAAATTCCCATCTGCCTCATAACCGCGGGCACGGCTTTGAAAGATAATACCCTGCAGGGTGTCCCAACTTAGCCCATGATAAGCTCTCACGGTCAACGAAGGATATTCCTTCTACGGGAAGACCCGATCGATCTCGAATCCCGGACTACAAGACATTTTGACAGCAATAAAACAAGACCAGCAAAGCCGCCCGGATGTGCCGACAAATCCTGATAGGAGCTGCACATATCTCGGTCTCGTGGCACACCGGATGAGCCAGACGTCGGGTTGGCATAGACCCCGATTGCCCGGGGCGCCGGACATCGCTTCGGTTTGGGCCAGACTCGAAGGAGCACTGGTCCGGGGTTAAAATAAAGATGACCCTTGAGTCTGCAGAACCCAAGGGAAAAAGGCTTAGGTGGCAAATGGTAAAACCAATGTTGGGCCTTTTGGAGGAGTCTTATTCAAAGCGAACCGTCAAGGGGTCCCATAAATCACCCAACCGTAAGGAACGCAAAATCCGGGAACATAACACCGTATGACGGAAAACTAGGGCGGCAAGAGTGGAACAAAACACCAGGCATAAGGCCGAGCCTTCCACCCTTTACCAAGTATATAGATGCGTTAATTAAATAAGATATATTGTGATATCCCAACAAGTAAGCATGTTCCAACAAGGAACAACATCTCCATGTTCCAACAAGGAACAAACTTCATCTTCACCTGCAACTAACAACGCTATAAGAGGGGATGAGCAAAGCGGTAACATAGCCAATCAACGGTTTGCTAGGAAAGGATGGTTAGAGGTTTGACATGGCAACATGGGAGGCATGATATAGCAAGTGGTAGGCATCGTAGCACAGGCATGGCAAAAGAGCGAGCAACTAGCAAGCAAAGATAGAAGTGATTTCGAGGGTATGGTCATCTTGCCTGAAATCCCGCAAGGAAGAAGAACGAGTCCATGAAGAAGACAAACGGACGAAGTCGAATGAATCCTCACCACTCCGGAACGAAACCGAAGATAACGAGAGAAGCAACCCGGAAAGACACAAACAACATGGTAAACAACCATCACATAAACATGTCATGATGCACAAACAAGTATGATGCATGTCCGGTTTAAAATAGCATGGCATGGCAAAGTGCAACAAACAATACCACAATTTAAGTGGAGCTCAATATGCAACGAGTTGCATATTGACGAAACACCACATCAATTATTTAGTTCGCTCTCCTTTAGGTACACAACAATATTAAATGTTGATTATCATGGCAAGGGGTGAAGCACAACAAAACTACCTAAATAGGCAAGTTTAAATGAGGCCGGAAGCAACAAACAACAATTCGGTAAAACCCCATATGCATATTTTAGATTTGGAACTGATCTTCCCTGAACACAATTTTAGAGTTGTTAAACATGCAAATAAAGTATACCATGTTAAACTAGGCATTTTTCTACCCCATTTACATATATAATTTATTTAAATCAGGGCTACGGTTATTTAGTTATGAAATAAATCATTTTAGCATGGCATTATGCAAAATAAACACAAACAGCATGTTAAAAATTTTAACATAGATGAAAGTGGCATATTATTAATCTACACAATTTTCTAAGCATTTTACATATATAAAGTTTTTACATATGATGCACTGTTAAAAAGTTATTATATGCATGATGAACAGGGGGTTTTCGGCAAAACAGTAATTTACTGGATAATAGACAAATTCGCAGGCGCTGAAAAAAACACGGCCTGGGCCGAAACTGCAGGCTGCGGGGGCGCTCACCATGGGCTTTGGCCCGGTCAGTGGAGCAGGAGGCGGGGCAGGCCGGCTGGGCCTTGGTGCGACCTGGCGCTGGGCCTCGGATGGAGCAGGCTGGGCCTAGCGCTCGTCCACGCTGGCTCGGAGCGGGGGAGGTCGGATCTGGCTCGGGCCGGCTTGAGCTTGGACCGAACGAGGGGAGGGGGCGCGGTCAACGGGTGCTGCCAGGACGAGCACTGCTCGATGCAGCGCGATGCAGAGGCGGGGAGCAGAGGCATCGGGGGCAGAGACGGGCGGGAACGGCGAGGGCGGCGGCCCTCCGGATCTGGTTGGCGCGAGCATGGACGGCCACGCGACGAGATGCGGTGCTGGAGCTTCAAGGCCTAGGTGGTTCGGGCGTCCATGGACTCCTGGAGCTCCTGTTCGTCTGAAGAAACAGAGAGGCCGCGAGGATCTGGTCCGGCGGCGGAGCGGCGCTGGGTGGCTCGGCGCCCAGCATCTCATTCGTGAAGGAGGGGACGGCGGCTGGCGATGCGGGAACTCCGGCGAGGCAGAGCTTTGAGGCGGCTTGGCGCCGGAGATGATGATGGGGAGGCGCGGAGGAGGTCAAGGGGTCGAGGACGACGGATCCGAATAGGCGGCTGCTGGTGCTTGAAGCCCCCTGGACGCCATGGCGGGCTCCCTGGGAGGTCTCTGCGAGGTCAGAAACGAGTTGAGAGACGGAGGAAAAAAGAGAAGAATGGAAGGGAGGCGAGGCGGCGCTGTTCCTGGTGGTGGTCGCCGGCAGCGGCGTTGGTCGCCGGAGGGCGCGGCCTGGGGGCCGAGGCAGGGGGGGCTCGGGCAGAGGAGCAGATGCTCCTGGACGAGGGGAAGGTGGAGGCTGGTTGGTGGATCGGGAGGACGCTGCGGGAATGAGGAGATCCCGAGGAAGAAAGGTAGGTAGGTGGCGGTGGCTCGGGAATGGGTGGATGGATGGGACAGGATCCCTAGTTCCTAGGGTTCGAGTAGACAGATTATATAGTGAGTGGATGAGGGCATGCTTAATCCGGTCCGTCCGATCAAAATCGGGCGGTCGAGAATAAATAGGTTAGGTAGCCCAAATAAGAATACGGTGATGTTTTATAGACGTTAGGGGATGATCCGGATCCAATGGTCGCGGCTGAGAGGTTAGGTGGTTTGACAAGAGGGAACCGAAAACACGGTTGATCTCGAAAGGGTCAACGAACGCAACATAGAGGGAAGCGAGGAGCGGCAACTACGCGCAGATGCAAGTTTTTTTAAAAAACAAAGACGGCCACGAGTGCCGGTGCAATGCGAATGATGCCATGAGATGAGATGCATGACATGAACAAAATGCAAAACAAAACACAAAACCCAACCACAAAGGAAATAATAATATCGCATCTCCGGAAAAGGCAAGAGTTGGAGTTACGAATATGGAAAGTTGCATCCGGGGCGTTACAACACTCCACCACTACGAGAGGATCTCGTCCAGAGATCTAGGATGGCACCGGAGAAAAGCGGAAGAGGAAGAGGAAGAGAGGAGGTAAACTAAGTTGCTTCTTTGACAAACGAGTGAAACCAATGAACCTCGAGAGGTTGAACAACATGAAAGAAAGAAAACAACGAAGATGAACAAAGTTGAAAACACTCTGTTAGAAAAGAGGAACATGGGATACGACGAGAACCAAGAGTTTTAGTGATAACATAGATATTGACACCACTCCGTTTAAAACAAGATAGAGAAAGAATAAGAATGATATAATTTGGGCAGCACTCCGACTGAAAATGGAAGGAATTGAACATGATCTTGACAAGATGAGAGGATACTTGATGAAAGAAAAGAGGATACTTGATGAAATCAACAAACACTGCCTCTGGAACTATTGAAAAATGGCACAAGGGGTAAGAAAGATTTCAGACAACACTCCGGTTAAATGGATAAGCAAGAAAAGAATATAATCTTTACAAAATGAGATGATGGGTCGAAGAGAGTAACAACACAATGCCTCCAGAAACAATGCATGATAGTTAGAAAGTTGGAATGAATAGAATGAAGAATGAAACCAACATCTCCCACCATAAATGAATTTGAAAGAGCATCCTTACGAAGAAGGCTAGAACGGAGTTGTTGGATTATCAACAACGAAAGGAACAAGCTTGTAGTGGGCTTATGGAACACATCTCAAAATTATGAGGTGACAACTCGCCACTAACGGAAACAGTTGATTGGATTAAGATCAACAAGAAGATGAAAACTTCTTTCATTGAGAGGATAGGAGGAAAACTTGGATCATAGATAAGCACCATAATAACAACATTCCTTAGGGAAGGCTTTAGGTGAAATCTATACCAAGATAACTCCAACGAAGAGATTGATGGATTTAAAAATACCTCGTTCTTGACAACATGTGAATCATGAAGCATGAGGAAATTGTCAAGAATGACATAACACCACCTCAAAAGATAATGATAGAAAGATTTGCACTTTGGAATGCAAGAAGAAGAATACTTGAACGCCTCAAAACAAAACATGTGTTGAAGACCATGTTTAATTTTGAGTATAGCTTGGCGGATCATAACTTCGAGAGAAATCTTGAAGAACAATTAATAATTAAAAGAATCCTTGACGAACCATCATGTAGAGCCTCCATGAAGAACTCCGGTAAACAAAAGGGTGATAGAAAGAAAGAGAAGTTGAAAACACAAGGTGAAGCCTTGCAATGATTTAGATGGATCTTCGTGATGATGAGAGCTTGGAACTCTGGGAAAAGAAAAGATGAAACAATTGAAACCGAGAATGTGATATGATGAACAAACTCCGGAAAGAAGAGATGAACAACTTAGAACTGAGAAATTGATACCATTTCGAACTCCGGAAGAATGAATCAATCACTTGGATGAAACAAGAACAAGAATTATGTTATGCGTATCCTTCACCAATTTAGATTGATGACAAGCAACGGATTAGGCATACTACTTATTCTCGTTGAAAAATGATTACAGATAGAGATATAGCGCAAACTTGAGAAGGTCTTCACTGAACCACCGGTGGGATTTGGAAACAACAAATGAATTGATATGATAAAGAAGGAAGTGAAATCTTGAACGAACCACCGTAAGAATTGAGAGTGAACGTAGCAAAGGCGCAATTCACCGAGAATAATTAGAAAACGAATAAAGATACTTGACAGAATTTAGATACATGAGAACGAAGAGATCATGAACTGATTAGAGAATACTTGAATGATGCACCGGTAAGATTTGGAGAACGAGAGCTGAAAGCTGGAATGAATAATTCTGAGATGATGGGCTCCAGAGAATCAAACTGAAAAGACTCCTGAATTGCTCCGGATGGGTTAAAAGAATTCTCACAATCGAAAATAATTATGAGAGGATGGCACGAAGCTAGAGCCATGAATCTTGAAGAGAATGGAGCAAGATTTAAGAGAAACTCTTCTTCGGTCTTCAAAATTTGAGAATGACGACGAGAAACACCACCATGAATTGTTGAGATACTCCGTGATGAAAATTAGAAAGGTTGAGCCAACGATGAAAAGAATTTGAAAGATCTAGGAGAAAGCCATGACTGATGATAATTCATTCTTACGTCAAATTTAGAAAAGAATTTTAGAAGCTCCGGGAAAATTAGAAGAGTCAGGTAAGATCCTGGGAAAAGACCCGTGGGTTAGGGCCCACTCAAAAGAACCACCGTTGAACGATTGCTTGAAATAAAGATTGCACCGGTTGATTTAAATGGCTTGAATGGGATAACAAACTCGAAATAATTTGAACGGATTAAGAATGGAAACACGAATCTTCTGAGATAAATTTTAGCACTCCGGAAACAAATGAATAACAAGAAGTGAAAAATTAAGAGGTGCACCGGCATGAGAAAGCATTGTGAAAAGAGGAAAAGGGATAAGATCAACACCGAAATCTTGAACTAAATCCACCGGAGACGAAAATTAGAATGGAACAATGATAAGGTTGAAGCTTCCTTAGCGTCTTCATGAGAAATCACCGGATAAAACATTAAAGGAAAAGAATGAAGAAACTTCTCTCAATAAGATGGATACTTGATTAAGAAATCTGAGTCCTTGAAGAAAAAGGGGTGGGAGGGTGGGAAAACAAAGGCAACTTGGGTCAGATGAAACGAACACCGTTGAGAAAAAAAAAGCTTAGAATTGATCTTGCGAATGTTGCAATGATCGGATTTAATTGGAGAGAAGCACACGGTTGGAAAAGATTGAAAAGACGACCTTGATGAACAAGAAGGATTAGCATCCACATAGAAATATGAGAACACCGTTTAGAATAAGGTATGGAATCAACACTTGACTTCGAAGCAACTCGAATACCACAAATAAAACAAACAAAGGATTTGGCTTGCGGAATAAGCCGGAAACAAACATATGATAGATCCCATATCGTATCATGTGTGTGTTGGAAAGATATCTTACAAGATACTTGAATTCCCACCTATAAACTCCCGAAACTTTCTGGTTATGCAATCTGGTGTTGGGGATACAGGGGACACAAAATATATCACCCAAACTAACAATACCTAGATCCAGCTGTATCCATCCGTCAACACATAACCAAGAAAACTCCGAAATCGTGTACCTCGACCTTCAAAAGCATCCGTTATACGAGTCATGGCAATACTCTCGAGCTCGCCCCAAGATCAAGTTATCGAGGTTATCTCACCAACAACTGCACAAAAGAGATTTTCGATGTCGGCAAAGCTCGGTATTCCAGAACTGCAACGATAAAATTGTGACGACAACACCTCGGAGCTCAACTCCCGGGACACCGCCACAACCCCTAAATGTCGAGGCACCAAGAACAATGTTCTTGTCACAAAACCATCGAACGATTCCAAGATACCAGCGTGATCCTAAAAAAATTTTTAGTGAAATTTGAGGAGAGGAAAGTCAAAACTTCTCGCGGGAGACCTCACCAGAGCGCATTTAGGGACTGGGAGTAAAAAGAAACCTACTCTCCGATATATATAATCCTAGGACTCAAAACATTTTTTCTAGACTCAACAAAGTCAGCGATTCAATCAAGCAGGGGGCTCCTAAGTCGGGGATGGCTCTGATTACCAACTTGTAGCGCCCTCGATGCGGCTATATCTCCCACGTGTCGAAGCACGACTTAGAGGCATAACCGCATTGAAAGCAATGTCGCAAGTGAGGTAATCTTCACACAACCCATGTAATACATAAGGAAAGAGATACATAGTTGGCTTACAATCGCCACTTCACACAATACATGAGTAAAGCATTACATCATACAGATACAATCAAGGTCCGACTACGGAACCAAAATAAAAGAAGACTACCCCAAATGCTACACAGATCCCCGATCGTCCCAACTGGGCTCCACTACTGATCAACTGAAACGAAACAACACAATGAACAAGATCTTCATCGAGCTCCTCCTTGAGCTCGGATCGCCACCTGCACGGTTTCATCGGCACCGCAAACTGGTTTTGAAGTATCTCGTGAGTCACGGGACTCAGCAATCTCACACCATGAGATCAAGACTATTTAAGCTTAAAGGTAGGACAGGGTAGTGAGGTGGAGCTGCAGCAAGCGACTAGCATATATGGTGGCTACCATACGCAAATGAGAGCGAGAAGAGAAGGCAAAAGCACGGTCGAACAACTATGATCAAGAAGTGATCCTAGAACAACCCACGTCAAGCATAACTCCAACATCGTGTTCACTTCCGGACTGACCCGAGAAGAGACCATCACGGTTACACACGCCGTTGATGTATTTTAATTAAGATCAACTTCGGGTTTTCTACAACCGACATTAACAAATTCCCATCTGCCTCATAACGCGGGCACGGCTTTGAAAGATAATACCTGCAGGGTGTCCCAACTTAGCCCATGATAAGCTCTCACGGTCAACGAAGGATATTCCTTCTACCGAGAAGACCCGATCGATCTCGGAATCCCGGACTACAAGACATTTCGACAGCAATAAAACAAGACCAGCAAAGCCGCCCGGATGTGCCGACCAATCCTGATAGGAGCTGCACATATCTCGGTCTCAGGGCGCACCGGATGAGCCAGACGTCGGGTTGGCATAGACCCTGATTGCCTGTGGGCGCGGACATCGCTCGGTTTGGGCCAGCACTCAAGGAGCACTGGTCCGGGGTTAAATAAAGATGACCCTTGAGTCTGCAGAACCCAAGGGAAAAAGGCTTAGGTGGCAAATGGTAAAACCAATGTTGGGCCTTCTTTGGAGGAGTCTTATTCAAAGCGAACTGTCAAGGGGTCCCATAAATCACCCAACCGTAAGGAACGCAAAATCCGGGAACATAACACCGGTATGACGGAAAACTAGGGCGGCAAGAGTGGAACAAAACACCAGGCATAAGGCCGAGCCTTCCACCCTTTACCAAGTATATAGATGCGTTAATTAAATAAGATATATTGTGATATCCCAACAAGTAAGCATGTTCCAACAAGGAACAACATCTCCATGTTCCAACAAGGAACAAACTTCATCTTCACCTGCAACTAACAACGCTATAAGAGGGACTGAGCAAAGCGGTAACATAGCCAATCAACGGTTTGCTAGGAAAGGATGGTTAGAGGTTTGACATGGCAACATGGGAGGCATGATATAGCAAGTGGTAGGCATCGTAGCACAGGCATGGCAAAAGAGCGAGCAACTAGCAAGCAAAGATAGAAGTGATTTCGAGGGTATGGTCATCTTGCCTGAAATCCTGCAAGGAAGAAGAACGAGTCCATGAAGAAGACAAACGGACGAAGTCGAATGAATCCTCACCTCTCCGGAACGAAACCGAAGATAACGAGAGAAGCAACCCGGAAAGACACAAACAACATGGTAAACAACCATCACATAAACATGTCATGATGCACAAACAAGTATGATGCATGTCCGTTTAAAATAGCATGGCATGGCAAAGTGCAACAAACAATACCACAATTTAGTGGAGCTCAATATGCAACGAGTTGCATATTGACTAAACACCACATCAATTATTTAGTTCGCTCTCCTTTAGGTACACAACAATATTAAATGTTGATTATCATGGCAAGGGGTGAAGCACAACAAAACTACCTAAATAGGCAAGTTTAAATGAGGCCGGAAGCAACAAACAACAATTCGAGTAAAACCCCATATGCATATTTTAGATTTGGAACTGATCTTCCCTGAACACAATTTTAGAGTTGTTAAACATGCAAATAAAGTATACCATGTTAAACTAGGCATTTTTCTACCCCATTTACATATATAATTTATTTAAATCAGGGCTACGGTTATTTAGTTATGAAATAAATCATTTTAGCATGGCATTATGCAAAATAAACACAAACAGCATGTTAAACATTTTTAACATAGATGAAAGTGGCATATTATTAATCTACACAATTTTCTAAGCATTTTACATATATAAAGTTTTTACATATGATGCACTGTTAAAAAGTTATTATATGCATGATGAACAGGGGGTTTTCGGCAAAACAGTAATTTACTGGATAATAGACAAATTCGCAGGCGCTGAAAAAAACACGGCCTGGGCCGAAACTGCAGGCTGCGGGGGCGCTCACCATGGGCTTTGGCCCGGTCGGTCGGAAAGCAGAGGCGGGCAGGCCGGCTGGGCCTTGGTGCGACCTGGCGCTGGGCCTCGGATGGAGCAGGCTGGGCCTAGCGCTCGTCCACGCTGGCTCGGAGCGGGGGAGGTCGGATCTGGCTCGGGCCGGCTTGAGCTTGAACCGAACGAGGGGAGGGGGCGCGGTCAACGGGTGCTGCCAGGACGAGCACTGCTCGATGCAGCGCGATGCAGAGGCGGGGAGCAGAGGCATCGGGGGCAGAGACAGGCGGGAACGGCGAGGGCGGCGGCCCTCCGGATCTGGTTGGCGCGAGCATGGACGGCCACGCGACAAGATGCGGTGCTGGAGCTTCAAGGCCTAGGTGGTTCGGGCGTCCATGGACTCTGGAGCTCTGTTCGTCTGAAGAAAAAGCAGAGGCCGCGAGGATCTGGTCCGGCGGCGGAGCGGCGCTGGGTGGCTCGGCGCCCAGCATCTCATTCGTGAAGGAGGGGACGGCGGCTGGCGATGCGGGAACTCCGGCGAGGCAGAGCTTGGAGGCGGCTTGGCGCCGGAGATGATGATGGGGAGGCGCGGAGGAGGTCAAGGGGTCAAGGACGACGGATCCGAATAGGCGGCTGCTGGTGCTTGAAGCCCCCTAGACGCCATGGCGGGCTCCCTGGGAGGTCTCTGCGAGGTCAGAAACGAGTTGAGAGACGGAGGAAAAAAGAGAAGAATGGAAGGGAGGCGAGGCGGCACTGTTCCTGGTGGTGGTCGCCGGCAGCGGCGTTGGTCGCCGGAGGGCGCGGCCTGGGGGCCGAGGCAGGGGGGGCTCGGGCAGAGGAGCAGATGCTCCTGGACGAGGGGAAGGTGGAGGCTGGTCGGTGGATCGGGAGGACGCTGCGGGAATGAGGAGATCCCGAGGAAGAAAGGTAGGTAGGTGGCGGCGGCTCGGGAATGGGTGGATGGATGGGACAGGATCCCTAGTTCCTAGGGTTCGAGTTACGAATATGGAAAGTTGCATCCGGGGCATTACATAAGTGTACCCGCTGTTCCCCTTCAAAATGGCCAATTGTTGGCGCCCTTCCCGCTCAATATTTGGGAAGAGGCCCAGGGCCTTCGCCTATATAAGCAGGGCTAGCCACCATCATAGGGGGCGGGCATTTTGGAATCCAGAGAGAGAGATAGAGACCCGATCCTCAAGCTAGAGCGAGAGGACACCACTTAGCAGTTCATCACACCCACCAAGAACAGACCCTCGCGAGGCTGTTCTTCCCTGTACTGTTCTTCATCAGCCCCAGAGGCAATCCACCACACCACAAACTAGAGTAGGGTATTACACCACAACAGTGGCCCGAACTAGTATAAATCTTGCGTCTCTTGTGTTTTTCTTGCTAGTAGTTTAGGTCCCTGCGATTCGGCGAGGTACGAGACGGTGGAGGGTTGGATCTCCGCGCGCACCCCAGAGTTCCAACTTCAAGGGTCTGCCGGAACCCGAAATCCGACAGTGTCCCCCTCCCCGTATATAAAGGAGTGGAGGAGGGGAGGGCTGCCCTCTATGGCGCGCCTAGGGGAGTCCTACTCCCCTTTGGGAGTAGGATTCCCCCTTCCTAGTAGAACTAGGAGCCCTTCCAAGTAGTAGGAGTAGGAGAGAAGGAAAGGGAAAGAGAAGAGAAGGAAGGAGGGGGCGCCGCCCCTTCCCCTAGTCCAATTCGGACTAAGCCTTGGGGGGCGCGCAACACTACAAAAAAAAAGACACATCCGTGACATTTTGGGCCGAACGAATTTTTTTTTGTCATACATATGACACTTCTATGATGATAATTGTGACAAAACCTGGTATCATCATAGATGTGGTGGGCTCCTACTTCTATGACAAAAAAACAAGACAGAAAATGGGCTTTTCGCCCTGGGTGGGCCTGAGACGCAGCTGCATGACATTCTTTGGGCCGTCCATGACGGAAAAAACCGTGGTAGAAGCGAGGGCGAGGAAAATTTCAGGGATTTCCCGGTTACGGTGGGAGGTCGGGGGCCGAGCGATGCGCATTTCTCTCGTACACGTACGCACGTGTGTGCGAGGCATTGGCTCTAACTGAACCCGAGCGATTGCACTGCAGGCTACGCGTTACTGAATCCGAGCGATCGATCGCTGCTAACTGAAGCCGATCTATGCTGCCTCTGGGATGAACATTGAGCGCTGCGGGGGGTTGGATGAGCAAAGCGGTGGCGTTGCCTCTGGATGAACATGACCCCGTGGTGTGGAGGGATGGATGAATAGTAGACGGTGGAGGGGTGCCCGTGGAGGGGTGGTTGAACAGGACCCCGTGGTGTGGAGGGCTGGATGAACAGTAGATGGTGGAGGGGTGGTTGAATAGTAGCCGTGGAGTAGCGCGCGGTGGAGGCTGGATGAACAGGAGCCCGTGGAGGCTGGAGGAGGTCGACGATAGAGATGAACAGTATCCCGTGGAGTCCAGTTTTGCGGTATGCCACACCCCTCCCGATGAACAGGACCCCCCATTCGACCGTAGCGCTCCAACACAAGTCCGTTTCGTCCGTTTTGCTGTACGCCACACCCCTCCCGATCAACAGGACCCCCGTCTCGATCGTAGGAGGTCCGTTTCCTCCATTTTGCGGTACGCCAGACCCCTCCCGATGAATAGGATCCCGTTTCGAACGTGGCCGGTCGAACACAAGGCCGTTTCCTCCGTTCTGTGGTACGCCAGGCCCCGTTTCCATCGCCTGTTCCGTCCAAGCCCTCCCGATGAACACGACCATGCATTCCGTTGCCTCCCCATGAACACGATGACGACGTTGTTTCTTTGTTCCGACCCATCCATGTACACAAGCCCTGGCTGTACGTATGCGCGAGTAGGCGTTCGAGACCCTGCCCGTATGTACACATACGTGGCCGTATTTTCTTTCTTTTACCCTGGCCGCTGTACATACGTGTACATGCTACGTGCGCGCCTCTACTACGACACGTGCGCGCCTCTACATCGACCAGTATATATGTACGTACACGTTCGCGACTAGGATGACAATGCTACGTACGCTTCGACCAGGTGGGTCCCGACTGTCAGGCACTTCCTTGCATGCGAAGATGTAGCTGGTGGGTCCCAGCAGTCAGGGGCAAACGTTTTTTTCACGAAATACGGTGGCCCGTCTGGTGGGTCCCCGCTGTCAGGTGGAGGAATAATTATTTTGCACGTAATAAGGAGGCACTTCCTTGCTGTGGCCGTGGACCTAGCTGTCAGCCTCTCCATGTACAATCCACGTCCGATGGAAGCCGTTCCTTGACCACGTTGACCACGCCGCGCCAAGAGCACCAGGGCGATGGACGACGGCGAGGCCTAGGAAGGGGATGACGCGGAGCCGGGGAAGACGCGACAGTGGATGCCCACGCGTAGAGGAGTATGAGGGTTCACTGGTTCTCTACGGTGTGAGGCTGCCATCACCGCAGAATAACAGGGGGTGTGGGTGAGTAGAGGGATGGCCTGGCCAGCGGTGGGAGTAGTAGGGGGTGGTGATGCCTCCGCCGCATCGCAGCCAGCCACAGGAGGCAGGAGCACGAGGCACGACCGGCGCTGGTTTGGGCGGCTGGAGCAAGAAGACCAGAGGTTGAAGAAGCACTACGGCCGTTGGATGGACATCGTACGGTCACTGGAGCTAGAGTCGTGCATATTGACTAAGTTGACAAAGCCCTCCGTCCCCGTCAACTTAGTAGGCCCACAAGTTAGCCTGCCACTATTCTGGGTCCCAGCTAACAAGGGGAGTATTCATTTTTCTGGTGCGTAATAAGGAGGCACTTCCTTGCGTGCCAAGATATAGCTGGTGGGTCCGAGCTGTCAGCGGTGGTAATGTTTTTTTCACGAAATACAGAGGCCCTTTCGGTGGGTCCCTGATGTCAGGTGGAGGAATCATTATTTTGATCGTAATAAGGAGGCATTTCCTTGCATGTGGCCGTGGACCCAGCTGTCGGCCTCTCCACGTACAGTCCACTTCAGATGCATGTCGGTCGTTGACCATGTTGACCAGGCCGCGCCGAGAGGACCAGGGTGGTGGACGACGGTGAGGCCTAGGAAGGGAACGACACTGAGGCAGTGAAGACTCGGCAGTTGTTTCCCACGCGGAGTGGAGTACGACTGTACGAGGGTTTACTGGTTCGTCTGCCGTTGTCGGAGAATAACAGCAGGTGTGGGTGAGTAGAGGGATGGCTAGGCCAGCGACGGGAGTACGGTGGGGCGGTTAGGCCTGCGCGGCAGCACAGCCGGCCGCGGGGAGGAGGGAGTAGGCAGTCCCGCCGACGCTTGTTTGATCGGCTGGAGCAGGAAGAGCAGAGATTGAAGAAGCACGACGGCCGTTCGATGGACATCCAACAGTCACTGCTTGTGCGTCAAACTTTTTTTTAGAAAGCCTCAAATCTGTGGAGAACAACATACAGCCCATATGCCATTATTTCTAATAATTTACCGCCCATTTTCTAATTCTTAAGGTTTTTTTGGAGCCCATATTCTTTTTGTTAGCATTACAGCCCATATTGTGGCCACGGTTAAAAAATTATACGAAATTTTGCATATTTTGGTGCGGTCTGAACTGTTTTTAATCCTGAAATTTCGACTCACATTCAAACTGATTTTAAAAATAAATGTATATCAATATAAAATCCAACAAATTCTCCACGCATAAAAATTAATGTAATTTAAAATCTTGAAATGAAAAAAAGATATTTGAAACTAATTGCCGGTTTGATGTGTTTTAAAAATGTACAGCCCATTTCTCACTACTGATGGGCCATTTTCTCGGCCAGCCGAATGAAAGCTCTCCTCGTCTTGAAAGATTTGCAGCCCAACATGCCTGACAAAGCGACTTACTTGGCAAATCACAAAAAAACTGGTTGTGGCCGTGGACCCAGCTGTCAGCCTCTCCACGTAAAGTACTCTTCCGATGGAAGTCGTTCCTTGACCACGTTGACCACGCCGCACGGAGAGCACCACGGCGGTGAACGATGGCGAGGCCTAGGAAGGGGATGACGCGGAGCCGGGGAAGATGCGGCAGTGGAAGCCCGCGCGGAGAGGAGTACGAGGGTTCACTGGTTCGGCTGCGGTGTGAGGCTGCCGTCACCGCAGGGCCTGGCCAGCGGTGGGAATAGTAGGGGGCAGTGAGGCCTCCGCGGCAGCACAGCCGGCCACGGAAGGCAGGAGCATGCGGCACGACCGGCGCTGCTTTGGACGGCTGGAGCAAGAAGACCAGAGGTTGAAGAAGCACTACGGCCGTTGGATGGACATCGTACGGTCACTGGAGCTAGAATCATTCATATTTACTAAGTTGACAAAGCCCTTCGTCCCCGTCAACTTAGTAGGCCCACAAGTCAGCCTCCCACCAAGGTGGGTCCCAGCTAGCCGGGGGAGTACTCATTTTTTTGTTCGCAATAAGGAGGCACTTCCCGTGGGTCCGAGCTGACAGCGGGGGGAACGTTTTTTTCGCGAAATACGGTGGCCCGTCAGGTGGGTCCCAGCAGTCAGGGGGCAAACGTTTTTTCTTTTGCAAAATACGTTTTTTTTTCGTGTTGACCTTTTTCTTAGAGTCGTGAGATTACCTCTGTTACATGCAATCATGCAACATGTTGTTTCATAAATGGGTATAATTCCATTCAAAGATAAATATGTTGTTTCAAAAAACCTTATATCAACTATCCGATAACAAAGGAAACAAAACCAAAACATGTCGTTATTATAAAAATTATTCAAAAAATTAAACAACATGTACACTTGTGAAAGCGCACGTACACACACATGTTGCACTTACAGTAGCCCCGCTTCTGCCAACGTAAACAACATTGTTATTGTTCTATTCACGAACAAGATGATCATTTGTTCTGAATATTCAATACTCTTGTTGGCGTTGGCCTGCCTAACCACATACAGATGAAGCATGAACTATTTTTTCATATGAGAAGAAGCATCCCAGGCACATACCTCACCGCCACACCACCCAGCTCTCTCCATCGACTTCCTTCCTCGCCGTCTTGTCCACCACCAGCCCCCTTACGCCTGGTGTCGACGCGAGCTATCGGAGCTCACAAATTACGACCATGTCGTTTCAGTGGTAAGGAAAGAAGGAGAGAAGGGAGAGGGACCTCCGCCTTTCCTCAACTGTGCCACCACCCAATCAAAAATCCCACTCGCGGCCGCTGTCGCTATTTTCGTTCGAGAGCGAGCAGGGTGTGAGGATTCTGTTCAGGAGGTGGGAGATGGGGAAAACGTTTCAGCGAGGAGAACGCGAGTGGCTGCCCATGTCCGCGAGAATATGACGGCTCTCGTCAACCAGGTTTTACACGGAATATTCTCTAAACATGGCTGCCCATATCCACCGTATCCTCTCTTCCAAACGGCTGGTATCATCCTAAAATATGGCTATCCCCCATCCACCCATGGACAGCCAGCAAACCAAACGGCCCCTATACTTCCGATGGAAGTCGTTCCTTGACCACGTTGACCTCGCTGCGTTCCGTTGCATGCATTCGTCAATGGGCGTGGTGCGTCCCCACTGTCAGCCTCTCATGTACAGTCATCTTCCGATGACTCTCGGTTGTTGACCACGTTGACCACATCGTGCCGAGCGCACCCAGACTGGAACGACCCGGAGATGGGGAAGACGGGGCAGTGGAGTTGCAGATGGAGAGGAGTGGGAAACTTCACTGGTTCGGGTGCGCGGCAGCACACCCGCGGTGCCGTCCACGGGAGACAGGAGCAAGAATAGAGGTTGAAGAAGGAGCACGGCTGTTGGATTAACATCCAACGGTCCCGCTGCTAGAATCATTTGTTGATTAAGTTGACAAAGCCGTGCATACACGTCCGTTTAGTAGGCCCAAGTCACCACCAAATCGACGGGTCCCATCAGCAACGGATGAATTTTTTTTCGCAAAACAAGGAGGCACTTCCTTCTGTGCGAAGATACAGCCGGTGGGTCCCAGCTGTCAGGTGGAGGAAACATTTTTTTCAGCTTAATAAGGAGGAACTTTCCTTGTGTGCGACCATGTACCTCATGGGTCCCAACCGTCAGGCTCTCCACGTACAGTCCTCTTCCGATGACTCTTGTTTGTTGACCACGCCGCACCGAACGCAGCGAGGCGGTGGACGACGGCGAGGCTCCGGACGGGAACGACTCGGAGATGGGAAAACGTCGCAGTGGAGTCGCAGATTGAGTGGAGGAGAATGGTTATAACTGGTTCTGTTGCGGCGTGGGGCTGTAGTCTGTGGAGAATAACAGGAGGTGTCAAGGGGTGGAGGGATAGCCTGGCCGGCGGTGGGGTAGCGCTTCGCAGCGATGCATGTTAAGCAGAGCCGCTAGCCGCTGGAGGCCGGACTAGGCGGTCCCGACAACGCTGGAGGAAGAAGACGAGAGATTGAAGGTGCATGCCGGCCATTGGATATAAATCCAATGGCTGTGGATGACACAATCATTTGTTGACCAAGTTGACAACACCCTGCATAGGCTTCGACCTATTGGCCCACATGTCAGCCTGCAAAAATGTGGCATATATTTAACCTATGTTTTCTAGAATGTACAGTCCATTTGCTGGGCTAGGTGAACAAATAATTTCACGTCAATCAGGCCCATTTATATTTTCTAAGAAATCCCAGCCCATATTCACTTCCTTGAAATACATGTATTAGGTGAGTTCGTTATATATATAATGTTATGTTAGAAGGAGCAATTAATATCAAAGAATAAACCAGAGAGGCACATTTTTTATATATATAATTAAGAAATTAGCGAGTTATTGCTCAAAATAAAAATGAGTGTGTTATTATTAAATTGGTCCTTAAAATCTTCGCAAGCTTTTGTACGCAATCACCAGGATTTTCCTTTCCTGTGAGTGAAAACAACTAGGATTTTCCTTGCCAACTTCCGTTAAACATTTACTTTTATAAGATAATAACACGTGGGATGTTTTTATAATGTATTTATAAGTCTCTATAAAATGTACGATAATAGTAATAATATAAATATATATAATGTGATTAGAAGGGAAACCATATATTGGACATAGCATTACTTTTATAAGAGACCTGTGTTTTATACCCCACAGTAGGCATACTAACAAGTTCACACTCAAATACAAAAGAAAAGGTAAACATTCATATCAAACTCAGGTTCACAGGACACGTTCATATTCATAGCCAACATTCACTATCAACAACTCAAAAGATTCATATATACACAAGCTCAGCATATCTATGCATCCAAATGATTGATAGATCACACGATAATATTCATACATAATTCACAAAAAGATTCAGATATACACATGTTCAGTATGTTTATGCATCCAAATGATTGAGATCACAACCAATATGATCCATGGACGAACTTTAATTACCTAGGGTACAGACTGGTAAATGGTGTTCAATCGGAGGTACTTCTTGCTAAAATTAGTTCTTATACGAGTAAACTTTCGAGTACATTAGAGGCAACACAGACAATCTGAACTTTGCTTGTAGGTTTATCCTCAAATAGTGGCCTCGTGCCGAGGGAGGTTTGAGAAACTTGGCGACTACTTTCATCCAACTAGTTTATCGCTCATCTTGGTCCTCAGATCTCGCCAAAATTCTACATTGCGCATTTAGAAAGGAGGCGGTTGAGAAAATGAACCACCCAAACTTTTTGTGCAGTTCAACTGAAATGGAGAATCCTTGGCGTGCAGACTGATTAAGTGCCAGATGAATATATGCGTCAACCAGCTTGTTGGAACCTTTAGACTCCATGCCATATAGTTCGCTACCATTTGTGCCGATAACCAAAAGGCACAAGTTGGGACCAAAGTCTGGACTACGTTTTTCTGGGCTATGCACCAAGCAATATTTTTGGCGTTCACTCTCCTAATACTTGGAGTTTCACAATTGGTTGACGCCGGTTGATACTCGAATGAATATAGGCACTTCTTGTCAACATCGATGCTTGTCTGAGTGAACTTTGGAGTACATAGTAGCAGCATAAGTACCTGTCCATCTGATCATTTTGTGCAGTTCTACTGAAATCACCCGATGTAATGATTTGCTAGTGAGTTCAGGCTCCAAATTACTCCTTTATGAAATCGGCAAACAGTAGCACAATACCAAATTACCAATACATATGACAGGCACAATAATCAGGATAAAGACCAGTACCAACCTGTGTGAGGTAGCATATCAATTACTATTTCCTTTGACTGGAAGCCGAGATAAGCCAAGCGACTGACAGCAAAGGAAGAAAGCATGCGGAGTTTAGCGACTGACAGGAAAGGACGGAAGTTGTCGAGGCAATGAAGCACCCAAAGTTTTTGTGCAGTTCCACCAAAATCGAGCATCCCTGTTGGCACATATATTGAGAGAGTGAGATTAATGTAATGGTGGGACTAGTTGATGAAACATACACTAACAAATAGAAGCACCCTCATTATCTTAATGGGTAAAGTTAGCAACATATTAGTCTTGCTTAAAGAGAGGTATTAGTTTATTTAATCAGTGCCAATTAGCTCAACTCAACACTCAAAGCATTGCCATTTATCATAGGTTGCAAAACTTTAACGTTCAAAGATAAAGGAGTTTCTCATGATGAGTACGATACAAATAGAGATGACACAAACTAATATGGATGAAGGCCTTAGGCCCGTACCAACCTGAGAAAAAAAGCTTATTCATGTAGTCCCATAAGAGATGATAAAGCACTCACTGGAATCACACAATAGTATATATTTTTGTGCACTTCAAATGTATGGTTGAAATCACTCTTGTTTACCAGTGCTGAGATTATATCGAAAGATTATCAAGAACTTCCAGCAGAGTTAAAGCACTGGCTGGGATACAGTTCATTGTATTGTCTTGTGTAGTTCCACTAAAATGTATGATTGGCACAACATGATCCCTGTTTGCACAAGTAGGAACAAGGTGAAACCTTCATTAGCTTAGTGAGAAATGATAGGAAGACATTAGCATATTACTCAAACAGTAGCGTCAAATTCATGATGGACAATACGCAAAACATTGCCACATTGAACCAATGTCAATAAATTGACATGCAAAACAATAGCACTATTATGTCATGACACTAATAATATTCCCTCACTGCTCCACCACATGATTCACCTCCATAGACAAACATACACACGTACATGATTCAGCATAGGGTCCTACTAAAGATTTGTTTAAATTAGTGGTACTTAAGTACTCCTAATTAATTAAGTGAGATAGCAGAAGTGGAAGGGCTCCCTGGAGGATCGTCTCACATGTAAGGTAGTCGTTGCCAGAGCCCTTGAATGGCCTCGACCGAGGCCTCTGGCTCCAGCAAGATCGCCTTGGCACTGTTTATTCTTCTTCTTCTTCCTCTTCATGCTCTGTTTCTCTTTCTCCTCACTAGTTGGTGAAACCAAGTACATGATTGGCCTTCTAATTCAGAATTGGTTTTGTCAGTGAGGGAGTACAAGTGTACTAGTAAAAAACAGCATTATTTTCTCATGGCAGTCGGAAAATAGAGATGAACACATGCATTAAATATCATTCTTACCTAAAGGAATGTTACGGTGCCAATATGGATGATGAGGATTGGAACACAGATCTCCCTTTGTGCAGTTCCACCAAAATGAACCAACTGTTCCATTCTGACATTCCAGTTAAACAACACAAAAGTCACCTCTTTTAAGAAGAGTTTTGTGTAGTGCACCAAAAGGTCACAACACAACTGTGTGAATTGATATCCTGTTTGCACAAAAGGCAAAGAGGAAACAAATGAGTCTCAAACAATTACAGGCAAAAACATTTGGCTAAACTTGTCATGGCTTATAACAGTGGCATGGCTTCATTTTTACCAGGGACATTAGATTAAGAACAGCTAAGGCTGCATTCGGTTCACAAGTTTGGTGCATGATTTTCGTAGGAACACAATTCCTACGGTATTCTTTCCCTTCCAACCGTTCGGAACACGGGAAAGGTGAATAGTGTTTCATAGGAAAGCTGGTCTGGTAGAATTGATTCCATAGGATTAGAAACATCCACGCGTTGCTCATTTTTTGGGCGGAAGCCCGAGGCAGGCGCTCGCTGCCATGCGTTAGACAGGTTGTTGTGATGTGTTGCCGGAATAAAAAAATCAACCTCTGTGTGGTACGTGAGGTGAGGACAAGAGTAGTCACTGTGCAGCTGAATAAACAAATAGCATCTCATACTGCCAAGCATGCTACTCCAAAAAAAATCTGTACATTTCTAATCCATCTGAACACATTCTCTTGAGAGTTTCCTCCGGTTGACTGTTCCATAGTTTTATACCTACATTCCTTTCCTATTCCTCTATTTTCATCAAGACCTATGTTTTCTGCCCCTTTATTCCGAACGGAGCCTAAATATTTGGTATAAGGGCATGGGACAGTGGGTGCACCAGCAGTCCAACACCATGTACGTAAACAGGGGCATAAAGTGGTGATTCATAGTTTGTTGCCCCGAGAAACAAACATCCAAGAAACATATCTGGGTTGGTCCCATTTTTGTTCACTCTAGCCACCAAATCCTATGTGTGGATAGCAAATCTAGTCCTGGTCATACCACTGTGTACAGCGTTACCCCTATATTTTCCTTTTCGACCAAGATACCAGTTGGATGACCAGTCTATACTACTTTCACCCCCTTTCCTTCCTTTTGTTGGGGAACGTAGCAGAAATTCGAAATTTTCCTACGAGTCACCAAGATCTATCTATGGAGAGACTAGCAACGAGGGGAAGGAGAGTGCATCTACATACCCTTGTAGATCGCTAAGCGGAAGCGTTCAAGAGAACGGGGTTGAAGAAGTCATACTCGTCGTGATCCAAATCACCGGAGATCCTAGTGTCGAACGGACGGCACCTCCGCGTTCAACACACGTATAGCCCGGTGATGTCTCCCATGCCTTGATCCAGCAAGGAGAGAGGGAGAAGTTGGGGAAGACTCCGTCCAGCAGCAGCACGACGGTGTGGTGGCGGTGGAGGAGCGTGGCAATCCTGCAGGGCTTCGCCAAGCACTGCTGGAGAGGAGGAGGACTTGGGAGAGGGGGAGGGCTGCGCCAGGGGAAAGGGTGAAGCTCCCATGCACCTCCCCACTATATATAGGGGTGGAGGGGCTGGTTTCTTGCCCTCCAAGTCCATTGGGGCGTTGGCAAAGGTGGGAGGAAAGAAATCACATCATTTCCTTCCCCACCGATTGTTATCCCCCTTTTTTAGGGATCTTGATCTTACCCCTTCGGATATGATCTTATTCCTTCTAAGGGGGATCTTGGTGCGCTTGACCAGGGGTGTGGGGCCTTGCCCCACTACCACGTTCATGTGGGTCCCACCATGCAGGTGGGCCCCACTCCGAACCTTCTAGAACCTTCCTGTACAATACCGAAAAATCCGAACAATTTCCGGTGGCCAAAATAGGACTTCCCATATATAAATATTTACCTCGGACCATTCCGAACTCCTCGTGACGTCCGGGATCTCATCCGGACTCAACAACATTCGTAACCACATACAAACTTCCTTTATAACCCTAGCATCATCAAACCTTATGTGTAGACCCTACGGTTCGGGAACCATGCGCACATGACCGAGACGTTCTCCGTCAATAACCAACAGCGGGTCGGATACCCATGTTGGCTCCCACATGTACCATGATGATCTCATCGGATGAACCACGATGTCAAGGACTCAATCAATCCCGTATACAATTCCCTTTGTCTAGTGGTATTGTACTTGCCCGAGATTCGATCATCGGTATGCCGATACCTTGTTCAATCTCGTTATCGCAAGTCTCTTTACTGTTCCGTAACACATCATCCCGTGATCAACCCCTTGGTCACATTGTGCACATTATGATGATGTCCTACCGAGTGGGCCCAGAGATACCTCTCCGCTACACGGAGTGACAAATCCCATCTCGATTCGTACAACCCAATGACACTTTCGAGATACATGTAGTGCACCTTTATAGACACCCAGATTACGTTGCCAGACGTTTGGTACACCCAAAGCATTCCTACGGTATCCGGAGTTGCACAATCTCATGGTCTAAGGAAAAGATACTTGACATTAGAAAAGCTTTAGCATACTAACTACACGATCTTTGTGCTAGGCTTAGGATTGTCTTGTCCATCACATCATTCTCCAAATGATGTGATCCCGTTATCAACGACATCCAATGTCCATGGTCAGGAAACCATAACCATCTGTTGATTAACGAGCTAGTCAATTAGAGGCTTACTTGGGACATGGTGTTGTTTATGTACCCACACATGTATCTGAGTTTCCTATCAATACAATTATAGCATGGGTAATAAACGATTATCATGAACAAGGAAATATAATAATAACTAATTTATTATTGCCTCTAGGGCATATTTCCAACAGTCTCCCACTTTCACTAGAGTCAATAATCTAGTTCACATCGCCATGTGATTAACACTCACAGGTCACATCGCCATGTGACTAACATCCAAAGAGTTTACTAGTGTTACTAAACTAGTTCACATCATCATGTGATTAAGACTCAATGAGTTTCGGGGTTTGATCATGTTTTGCTTGTGAGAGAGGTTTTAGTCAACGGGTCTCGCAACATTCAGATCTGTATGTACTTCGCAAATCTCTAGGTCATATTGTAAATGCTGCTTCCACGCTCCACTTGGAGCTATTCCAAATGGTTGCTCCACTATACGATCCGGTTTGCTACTCGAGTCATTCGGATAGGTGTTAAATCTTGCATCGACGTAACCCTTTACGCGAACTCTTTATCACCTCCATAATCGAGAAACATGTCCTTATTTACTCCAAGGAAAATTTTGATCGCTGTCCAATGATCCATTCCTGGATCATTCTTGTACCCCTTGACTGACTCATGGCAGGCACACTTCGTGCGGTACACAGATAGCATACTATAGAGCCTACGTCGAAGCATAGGGGACGACCTTCGTCCTTTCTCTTTCTTCTGCCGTGGTCGAGCTTTAACTCTTAACTTCATACCTTACAACTCAGGCAAGAACTCCTTCTTTGACTGATCCATCTTGAACACCTTCAAGATTATGTCAAGGTATGTGTTCATTTGAAAGTACCATTTAGCGTTTTTTGATCTATCCTCATAGATCTTGATGCTCAATGTTCTAGTAGCTTAATCCAGGTTTTCATTGAAAACACTTTTCAAACAACCCTATATGCTTTCTAGAAATTCTACATCATTTCGATCAACAATATGTCTACAACATATACTCATCGAAATTCTATAGTGCTCCCACTCACTTCTTTGGAAATACAAGTTTCTCATAAACTTTGTATAGACCCAAAATCTTTGATCATCTCATCAAAGCGTACATTCCAACTCCGAGATGCTTACTTCAGTCCTTAGAAGGATAGCTGGAGCTTTGCATACTTGTTAGCATCTTCGGGATTGTCAAAACCTTCCGTTGTATCACATACAACCTTCCTCAAGAAAACTATCAAGGAAACAATGTTTTGACATCCTATATGCAAGATTTCATAAATAATGCAGTAACTGCTAATCCAATTCCAACAGACTCTTAGCATCGCTACGAGTGAGAAAGCCTCACTGTAGTCAACTCCTTGAACTTGTCGGAAAATATCTTTAACGACAAGTCGAGCTTTCTTAATGGTGATACTCACCATCATTGTCTGTCTTCCTTTTAAAATCCATCTTTACCCAACGTCCTTACGACCATCAAGTATTTCTTCCAAAGTCATGGATCCTCTCTCGGATGTTATGGCCTCGAGCCATTTGTCAGAATCCGGGCCCACCATCGCTTCTCCATAGCTCGTAGGTTCATTGTTGTCTAGCAACATGACCTCTAGGACAGGATTGCGTACCACTCTGAATTGGTACGCGTCCTTGTCGACCTACGAGGTCTGGTAGTGACTTGATCCGAAGCATCATGATCACTATCATCAGCTTCCACTTCAATTGGTGTAGGTGCCACATGAACAACTTCATGTGCCCTGCTACACACTGGTTGAAGTGATGGTTTAATAACCTCATTAAGTCTCCACCATCCTCCCACTCAATTCTTTCGAGAGAAACTTTTCCTCGAGAAAGGACCCGTTTCTAGAAACAATTACTTTTGCTTCCGGATCTGAGATAGGAGGTGTACCCAACTGTTTTGGGTGTCCTATGCAGATGCATTTTTATCCGCTTTGGGTTCGAGCTCATCAACCTGAAACTTTTTCACATAAGCATCGCAGCCCCAAACTTTTAAGAAACGACAACTTAGGTTTCTCCAAACCATAGTTCAAACCGTGTCTTCTCAACGGAATTACGTGGTGCCCTATTAAAGTGAGTGCGGTTTTCTCTAATGCCTAACCCATGAACGTTAGTGGTAATTCGATAAGAGACATCATGGTACGCACCATATTCAATAGGGTGCAACTATGATGTTCGGACACACCATCACACTATGGTGTTCCAGGCGGTATTTATTGTGAAACAATTTCCACAATGTCTTAATTGCGTGCCAAAGCTCGTAACTAAAATACTCATCTCTATGATCATATCATAGACATTTTATCCTCTTGTCACGATGATCTTTAACTTCACTCTGAAATTACTTGAACCATTCAATAATTCAGATTTGTGTTTCATCAAGTAAATATACTCAACATCTACTCGAATCATCGTGAAGTAAGAACATAACGATATTCATTTGATGCCTCAAAGACTCATTGGACTGCACACATCAAAATGTGTTACTTCCAACAAGTTGCTATCTTGTTCCATCTTCTGAAAACGAGGCTTTTGGTCATCTTGCCCATGTGGTATGATTTGCATATCTCAAGTGATTCAAAATCAAGTGAGTCCAAACGATCCATCTGCATGGAGTTTCTTCATGCGTATACACCAATAGAAATGGTTCGCATGTCTCAAACTTTAAAAAAACGAGTGAGTCCAAAGATCCATCAACATGGAGCTTCTTCATGCGTTTTACACCAATATGACTTACATGGCAGTGCCACAAGTAAGTGGTACTATCATTACTATCTTATATCTTTTGGCATGAAAATGTGTATCACTATGATCGAGATTCAATAAACCATTCTTTTAGGTGCAAGACCATTGAAGGTTTTATTCAAATAAATAGAGTAACCATTATTCTCCTTAAATGAATAATCAGATTTGCGATAGACATAATCCAATCATGTCTATGATCAACGCAAACACCAAATAACAATTATTTAGGTTTAACACAAATCTTGATGGTAGAGGGAGCAGCGATGCTTGATCACATCAACCATTGGAAACACTTCCAACACATATCGTCACTCACCTTTAGCTAGTCTCCGCTTATTCCGTAGCCTTTTATTTCGAGTTACTAACACTTAGCAACCGAACCGTATCTAATACCCGGTGCTACTAGGAGTACTAGTAAAGTACACAATAACTTAATGTATATCCAATATACTTCTATCGACCTTGCCAGCCTTCTCATCTACCAAGTATCTAGGGTAATTCTGCCCCAAGTGGCTGTTCCCTTATTACTGAAGCACTTAGTCTCGGTTTGGGTTCAACCTTGGGTTTCTTCATTAGAGCAGCAGCTGATTTGCTGTTTCATGAAGTATCCTTCTTGTTCTTGCCCTTCTTGAAACTAGTGGTTTCACCAACCATCAACAATTGATGCTCCTTCTGATTCCTACTTTCATGTGTCAAACATCGCGAATATCTCAAGGATCATCATATTTATCCCTGATTTGTTATAGTTCATCACGAAGCTCTAGCAGCTTGGTGGCAATGACTTTGGAGAAACATCACTATCTCGGAAGATCAACTCCCACTCGATTCAAGTGATTGTTGCACTCGGACAATCTGAGCACAAGCTCAACGATTGAGCTTTTCTCCCTTAGTTTGCAGGCTAAGAAAATCGCCGGAGGTCTTATACCTCTTGATGTGGGCACGAGCCTGAAATCCCAATTTCAGCCCTCAAACATCTCATATGTTCCGTGACGTTTCAAAAACGCCTTTGGTGCCTCAACTCTAAACCGTTTAACTGAACTATCACGTAGTTATCAAAACGTGTATGTCCGATGTTCGCAACATCCACAGACGACGTTTGGGGTTCACCACACTAAGCGGTGCATTAAGGACATAAGCTTTTTTCTGTCCGCATAATCGCTATTGTCAACTTTCAACTATAATTTCTCTAGGAACATATCTAAACAGTGGAACTAAAGCGCGAGCTTACGACATAATTCGCAAAGAGTTTTTGACTATGTTCAGGATAATTAAGTTCATCTCATGAACTCCCACTCAGATAGACATCCCTCTAGTCATCTAAGTGATTACATGATCCGAGTCAACTTGGCCGTGTCCGATCATCACGTGAGACGGACTAGTCATCATCGGTGAACATCTTCATGTTGATCGTATCTACTATACGACTCATGCTCGACCTTTCGGTCTCTTGTGTTCCGAGGCCATGTATGTACATGCTAGGCTCGTCAAGTTAACCTAAGTGTTTCGCGTGTGTAAATCTGGCTTACACCCGTTGTATGTGAACGTAAGAATCTATCACACCCGATCATCACGTGGTGCTTCGAAACAACGAACTTTCGCAACGGTGCACAGTTAGGGGGAACACTTTCTTGAAATTTTAATGAGGGATCATCTTATTTACTACCGTCGTTCTAAGCAAATAAGATGCATAAACATGATAAACATCACATGCAATCAAATAGTGACATGATATGGCCAATATCATTTTGCTCCTTTTGATCTCCATCTTCGGGGCTCCATGATCATCATCGTCACCGGCATGACACCATGATCTCCATCATCATGATCTCCATCATCGTGTCTTCATGAAGTTGTCTCGCCAACTATTACTTCTACTACTATGGCTAATGGTTAGCAATAAAGTAAAGTAATTACATGGTGTTGTTCAATGACACGCAGGTCATACAATAAATAAAGACAACTCCTATGGCTCCTGCCGGTTGTCATACTCATCGACATGCAAGTCGTGATTCCTATTACAAGAACATGATCAATCTCATACATCACATATCATTCATCACATTCCTTTTTGGCCATATCACATCACATAGCATACCCTGCAAAAACAAGTTAGACGTCCTCTAATTGTTGTTTGCATGTTTTACGTGGCTGCTATGGGTTTCTAGCAAGAACGTTTCTTACCTACGCAAAAGCCACAACATGATATGTCAATTGCTATTTACCCTTCATAAGGACCCTTTTCATCGAATCCGATCCGACTAAAGTGGGAGAGACTGGCACCCGCTAGCCACCTTATGCACCAAGTGCATGTCAATCGGTGGAACCTGTCTCACGTAAGTGTATGTGTAAGGTCGGTCCGGGCCGCTTCATCCCACAATACCGTCGAAACAAGATTGGACTAGTAATGGTAAGCATATTGAACAAAATCAACACCCACAACGACTATGTGTTCTACTCGTGCAAAGAATCTACGCAATAGACCTAGCTCATGATGCCACTGTTGGGGAACGTAGCAGAAATTCGAAATTTTCCTACGAGTCACCAAGATCCATCTATGGAGAGACTAGCAACGAGGGGAAGGAGAGTGCATCTACATACCCTTGTAGATCTCTAAGCGGGAGCGTTCAAGAGAACGGGGTTGAAGAAGTCGTACTCGTCGTGATCCAAATCACCGGAGATCCTAGTGCCGAACGAACGGCACCTCCGCGTTCAACACACGTATAGCCCGGTGACGTCTCCCATGCCTTGATCCAGCAAGGAGAGAGGGATAAGTTGGGGAAGACTCCGTCCAGCAGCAGCACGACGGCTTGGTGGCGGTGGAGGAGCGTGGCAATCTTGCAGGGCTTCGCCAAG
This sequence comes from Aegilops longissima, assembly GCA_021605205.1. Classification (NCBI taxonomy): domain Eukaryota; kingdom Viridiplantae; phylum Streptophyta; class Magnoliopsida; order Poales; family Poaceae; genus Aegilops; species Aegilops longissima. The sequence continues at coordinate 83,803,667 of CM038681.1, forward strand.
CACCGCTGGAGAGGAGGAGCACTTGGGAGAGGGGGAGGGCTGCGCCAGGGGCAAGGGTGAAGCTCCCATGCACCTCCCCACTATATATAGGGGTGGAGGGGGCTGGTTTCTTGCCCTCCAAGTCCATTGGGGCGTTGGCAAAGGTGGGAGGAAAGAAATCACATCATTTCCTTCCCCACCGATTGTTATCCCCTTTTTAGGGATCTTGATCTTATCCTTCGGATATGATCTTATTCCTTCTAAGGGGATCTTGTGCGCTTGACCAGGGGTGTGGGACCTGCCCCACTACCCACGTTCATGCGGGTCCCCCATGCAGGTGGGCCCCACTCCGAACCTTCTAGAACCTTCCGGTACAATACCGAAAAATCCCAACAATTTCCGGTGGCCAAAATAGGACTTCCCATATATAAATATTTACCTCCCGACCATTCCGAACTCCTCGTGACGTCCGGGATCTCATCCGGACTCAACAACATTCGTAACCATATACAAACTTCCTTTATAACCCTAGCATCATCGAACATTATGTGTAGACCCTACGGTTCGGGAACCATGCGATATGACCGAGACGTTCTCCGTCAATAACCAACAGCGGGTCTGGATACCCATGTTGGCTCCCACATGTACCATGATGATCTCATCGGATGAACCACGATGTCAAGGACTCAATCAATCACGATACAATTCCCTTTGTCTAGCGGTATTGTACTTGCCCGAGATTCGATCATCGGTATGCCGATACCTTGTTCAATCTCGTATCGCAAGTCTCTTTACTCGTTCGTAACACATCATCCTGTGATCAACCCCTTGGTCACATTGTGCACATTATGATGATGTCCTACCGAGTGGGCCCAGAGATACCTCTCCGCTACACGGAGTGACAAATCCCGCCTCGATTCGTGCCAACCCAATGACACTTTCGGAGATACATGTAGTGCACCTTTATAGACACCCGATTCGCCAGGACGTTTGGTACACCCAAAGCATTCCTACGGTATCCGGGAGTTGCACAATCTCATGGTCTAAGGAAAAGATACTTGACATTAGAAAAGCTTTAGCATACGAACTACACGATCTCTGTGCTAGGCTTAGGATTGGGTCTTGTCCATCACATCATTCTCCAAATGATGTGATCCCGTTATCAACGACATCCAATGTCCATGGTCAGGAAACCATAACCATCTGTTGATCAACGAGCTAGTCAACTAGAGGCTTACTAGGGACATGGTGTTGTTTATGTACCCACACATGTATCTGAGTTTCCTATCAATACAATTATAGCATGGGTAATAAACGATTATCATGAACAAGGAAATATAATAATAACTAATTTATTATTGCCTCTAGGGCATATTTCCAACAGTCTCCCACTTTCACTAGAGTCAATAATCTAGTTCACATCGCCATGTGATTAACACTCACAGTCACATCGCCATGTGACTAACATCCAAAGAGTTTACTAGTGTCACTAAACTAGTTCACATCATCATGTGATTAAGACTCAATGAGTTCGGGGTTTGATCATGTTTTGCTTGTGAGAGAGGTTTTAGTCAACGGTCTGCAACATTCAGATCTGTATGTACTTCGCAAATCTCTAGGTCATATTGTAAATGCTGCTTCCACGCCCACTTGGAGCTATTCCAAATGGTTGCTCCACTATACGATCCGGTTTGCTACTCAGAGTCATTCGGATAGGTGTTAAATCTTGCATCGACGTAACCCTTTACGCCGAACTCTTTATCACCTCCATAATCGAGAAACATGTCCTTATTTACTCCAAGGAAAATTTTGACCGCTGTCCAATGATCCATTCCTGGATCATTCTTGTACCCTTGATCGACTCATGGCAGGCACACTTCCGATGCGGTACACAGATAGCATACTATAGAGCCTACGTCGAAGCATAGGGGACGACCTTCGTCCTTTCTCTTTCTTCCGCCGTGGTCGAGCTTTAACTCTTAACTTCATACCTTACAACTCAGGCAAGAACTCCTTCTTTGATCGATCCATCTTGAACACCTTCAAGATTATGTCAAGGTATGTGTTCATTTGAAAGTACCATTTAGCTTTTTGATCTATCCTCATAGATCTTGATGCTCAATGTTCTAGTAGCTTAATCCAGGTTTTCATTGAAAACACTTTTCAAACAACCCTATATGCTTTCTAGAAATTCTACATCATTTCGATCAACAATATGTCTACAACATATACTCATCAGAAATTCTATAGTGCTCCCACTCACTTCTTTGGAAATACAAGTTTTCATAAACTTTGTATAGACCCAAAATCTTTGATCATCTCATCAAAGCGTACATTCCAACTCCGAGATGCTTACTTCAGTCCTTAGAAGGATAGCTGGAGCTTTGCATACTTGTTAGCATCTTTCAGATTGTCAAAACCTTCCGTTGTATCACATACAACCTTCCTCAAGAAAACTATCAAGGAAACAATGTTTTGACATCCTATATGCAAGATTTCATAAATAATGCAAGAATCGCTAATCCAATTCCAACAGACTCTTAGCATCGCCACGAGTGAGAAAGCCTCACAGTAGTCAACTCCTTGAACTTGTCGGAAAATATCTTTAACGACAAGTCGAGCTTCTTAATGGTGATACTTACCATCATTGTCTGCCTTCCTTTTAAAATCCATCTTTACCCAACGCCCCACGACCATCAAGTATTTCTTCCAAAGTCATGGATCCTCTCTCGGATGTTATGGCCTCGAGCCATTTGTCGAATCCGGGCCCACCATCGCTTCTCCATAGCTCGAGGTTCATTGTTGTTCAGCAACATGACCTCTAGGACAGGATTGCGTACCACTCTGAATTGGTACGCGTCCTTGTCGACCTACGAGGTCTGGTAGTGACTTGATCCGAAGCATCATGATCACTATCATCAGCTTCCACTTCAATTGGTGTAGGTGCCACATGAACAACTTCATGTGCCCTGCTACACACCGGTTGAAGTGATGGTTTAATAACCTCATTAAGTCTCCACCATCCTCCCACTCAATTCTTTCGAGAGAAACTTTTCCTCGAGAAAGGACCCGTTTCTAGAAACAATTACTTTTGCTTCCGGATCTGAGATAGGAGGTGTACCCAACTGTTTTGGGTGTCCTATGAAGATGCATTTTTATCCGCTTTGGGTTCGAGCTCATCAACCTGAAACTTTTTCACATAAGCATCGCAGCCCCAAACTTTTAAGAAACGACAACTTAGGTTTCTCCAAACCATAGTTCAAACCGTGTATGTACCCACACATGTATCTGAGTTTCCTATCAATACAATTATAGCATGGGTAATAGACGATTATCATGAACAAGGAAATATAATAATAACTAATTTATTATTGCCTCTAGGGCATATTTCCAACACCTTTTTGTACCAAGTCCGATGTACATACTAAATTCCCCCACCCCTACTTTATTTCTTGTTTGAACCAAGTACTCCCTCCGTCCGGAATTACTTTTCATCAAAATTGATGTGTCTAGAACTAAAATACATCTAGATACATCCATTTCAATGACAAGTATTTTTGGACGGAGGGAGTACAAGATTCGACTCCATGAAGTAGCTTTACCTCTAACAATAGAAGAAAAAAATGTGACGTTGGACCATCCGATCGAGAGGGGCTGAGGGGTAGAAAATGATGCACATGCAGCGACGTAGCAAGCTAGGGAAGTAGAGCTAAGACGGTTTCGAACGAAGATATACCTGAAGGTCGTCGTGATGTGGATAGGTGGGCGGCGGGAGGCTGGATCCGCCCACAGGAAACGACGAAGGGATCGGAGGACCTCCCGTGCCGGCGCTCGGCCAGAGATAACGGTGCGGCCGGCAGTGGGTGGTCTAAACGCTGTCGACGACGATGGCCTAAACGCTGCCCCTCCTCTCCTTCACCGGCGGAGGGGGATACGTCCGGATCTGTAACCAGCGGTGAGGATAGAAAGCCAGTGTTTTTTGAAGGGAGAAAGACAGTGTTACTACCCCTATCTTGTTTAGATCTGGAGAGGATGAGAGTGTGTGAATAGAGCAACCCTAGCAAGCAAGCGCGGAGGCTCCGGCCTATATATACGTAGTGAGCAACCCTAGCAAGCAAGCAACCCCTATCTTCGTCAACTCATACAAGACCGAGAAATTTGATTACTACAACGCCCTCTCCCTCGCGGACTGAGCTCCGGTGCCTTAACTACACCTGCCTTTGGCTGCATGACAGGAGGGCCAACCACCTGTTGGGCCCACCTGTCATAGACACAAGGGAGGAGCAGTAAGTAGAAGCTTTTGCTACTCGCTATCCCTCCCGCACGAGGTGGACGGACATGCAGCAGTGGATTCGATACTGTAGAAGTAGGAGTAACATCATTGTTCGTCTTCTCGAAGAGGCGACGAGCCAAGCGCAACCCGAACGTGGCAGTTGTGAACGCTCGCGTGGTGCGGTTCCTTGGAGTACTAGCCAGGCTCTTGCATGAGACAAAATTGCTATTGTTTAACAATTAAACTCCATTATCCATTGGTTGATACTCATTCTGCATAGGTCCACGCGCTTAGCACCATTTCCTCCTGGGGTCACCAATGTTTATTTGCTAATTAATAGCATTGCATGCAATGAACTAGCCATTGCAAGTCATTAAAAGCATGCACACCTCTCATCTCTTATTGGTTTATATGTCAAGAAAGAAGAAACAAGGTAGAAGTTAATGCACCGCGCCTAAGTGTTTCGGGACTATTTGGTTTTCGTAAGGCTGGTCATAGTGGGGAGTAACATATACTAGTATCATGCATATGATACTAGTGTATGATACTACATCCATAGTGCATATGTCACATCCCTAGTTCTGGTATGCTCAAGGCTAGCTAGCCATGTGTGCATCATGTTTAAATTTCATTTAATTTTGAAATGAGGATTTGTGAAACCCTCAGAATCATTTCTGTAAATGAGCCAAATCAAAAGTGCTCCAAAATGCTCCAAGATGATGTTCATGTTGCTCTCTGAAAATATTGGACAGAGATAAAAATCAAACCAATATTTTTAGGAGCTCATAGATATTTATTTTGGGCATTTGGAATTAATGCAGTAATTATTTGCTTTGGATATATATTGTTATATGTATATAATATTGTCCAAAAATTATGCCAGTTATTGAGGAGATCTGGAATAATACCACTAGTTGCTAAAAAATTGGCATAAGAAAATAAAATGATTTAGTATTATTATTAAATCAAAACAAATGTCAGAAAAATAGAAAAGAAACAAAACCAGAAAAAAGCTTACTTGGCGCTTGCCTACAGCCATCTGACGCCTCAGCCGGCCCAGCGGTGCGGCCCACTCGCCCAACCGCCAACCGTCGTCCTCCTGGCGACGACAGATGGACAGGGGCACGCGCCGGCGCGCGCGGCCACGTCTCCCCGCCACCTCCTGCTTCTCTGCCTCGTCGCCTGGAACGCCCGGACGTCGCCACGCGCCGCCACGCGCTGCCCCGCACATCTCTCTCTCTCTCTCTCGTGGCCTCCCCTCCTCTCCCTCGCTCTCTCGCGCGAATGGCCGAGCGCTGCCTTCGCCGCCGTTCACCATAGCCGCAGCCATCGCCTTCCCCTCGCCCTCTCTCCGTGTCCGAAAGCTCCCCCGCGACATCCTCTACATCCTCGATGAGCTAAGCAACCGGGGACGCCCCGTGGAGCCCTCACCGCCGTCTTCTTCACCTCCGTCGCCGAGATCGCTTGGCGCCGCCTCCGCCGACCTGCACCGTCCCCGAGCCGCTGAGCACACCTTCCGAACCAACGTGAGTTTCTACACGTCCTGCCCCTAACCCCGTGGCTTGCCGCTCGCTGTAGCTTCGTCCCGCCATGGCCGTAGCTCTTCGCCGCCGTCCGTGTCGCCGCCGCCGCGCTTAGCCGCTGCAGCTCGCAATCACGCAGGCCACCGTGCTGTGTGACGCCAGAGGCCGAGAGGCCTTCCGCAGCCCCTTTGTGTTTCGTAGCTCGCTCCGCTCGAAGCCGTGCCTCGCCGCCGCCTCGAGCTCCGCTTGGCGAAGCTCCGCCACCCCGCGTCCTCCCGTCGCCTCCCCTGGATGCGCGAGAGCCCGGGCTACGCGCCGGTGCCCTTAGCCGCCGCCCCCCTGGCCTGAATCACGGACATCGCCGCGTCCAGAGGTCGCCCGCGATACCCTAGCCGGCCTGACGTGCGGGCCTGGCCTGCCAGGTGATTAGCTTAAGGCTAATCACCATTTAATTAAGCCCCTGACACTGACTAGTGGGCCCCAGCACCATTAACCCTGTAAATGGATAAGATAAACCCCCTGTTTAACCTGTGACACTGACGTGTGGACCCCACACGTCAGGTTTGACCTGGTCAGCGCCGTTGACCTGCTGACGCAGGCATGACGCAGTGCTGACGTAATTAATCATTTTCTGGATTTTAATTTAATTAGGAAATTCCAGAAAATGTTCAAAACTTCAAAAATTCATAGAAATTCAACCGTAGCTCAGATTTAAATAATTTATATATGAAAAATCATCAGAAAAATGCAATCTTTCCATCTGTACCAGTTTCATGCATGACAAACCAACTTAAACCTGCTGTATAGGTGAAAAAATATATATGGCATTTATAAAGAGTTAATTTGGAGTTGCATTTGAACTCTTGGTTCAAATGAACTTCAACCAAATGAATGCTAGTTGCATTAGCTCAAACAACATCACATATTCATGCCATGTTCATGCATCATATTGTTGCATATGCTTGTGTATTGATTGCCGACACCGTTCCTTCTTGATAGGTCCTGCTCCGGAGACCGATCCAGAGTACCTGTCAGAGGAGCAGTGCCCCCCTGTTGATCTACCAGGAAAGCAAACCCCCTTGTTCATTCCGATACAATCCTACTCTCTCGATCCTGCTCTCAGTTATTGCATTAGGACGACAACGATTCATCTGCTACTTTGTGCTGTGGTAGTTGAACCCATTCCTCTGCATGACCTGTCACTACTAGGGAAAAGGCTAGCAGCAGCGAGGGTTTTAGATGTCTCAGTAGTGCGGGGAAAGGCGCTACTAATAAGGCGCTACAGCGAACATATAGCAGCAGCTGCGTGCTCACGGGCGCCATTGCTACACAAGTGTATCAGCAGCGCTGTTCATGAAGCTCGCATCGCTATTATCTCTAGCGCTTTACCTTGACGCCATCGCTATAGCGCGCTGTTGCTAACTTTTGTACACTCGCCATCGCTAATTTAAGTAGGTTTTATTTTTATTTTTTTGGCATATTTGTTTTGTATTTGAACAGGCTTTATAGAAGAATCTTTAGCACATAGAAATGTCATCATGATACACATACAAATGTCTCATGAGACCACAAATGTAATCATAGCATGTACATACAAATAGTCTCATCATAATCATCATCCAACACAAAGTGATACATGCAAGTCTTGAATACTTGCAACTACAACAATGTCATCCATCTAAACAAAGGTATACGCAAGAAGTGCTATCACTATGAGTGAGAGCGAACTATGCAAGACATGAGGTGGCGATTACGAGTCCTCGCTCGCTTAGCGTGAACCTCAAGTAACTAGCTTCTCCTTCTTGTCTGCTTTTGAATCCTTTATGGCTGGCGCCCGTGAACCCATTCACTTGCGCCTGACACTCATGCCACTCGTTGTACACCCCCGGAACCTTCCCTTTGTACACGACATAACAATTCCATCTCGCCATCAAGAAACTAGGTACCTGTTAGAGATGCATGTTCATGAAGAGGATGTACAATCATATATATGCAACAAAATATACTAGAGCAACACCGAAAAAGAAAGGGTTAGCAACTAGATGCAACATACAGTACGCAAATTAATTAACTAGAGGTACGCAGGTCATCGTAAGCAAACTAACAAAGTAGCGTTACACAAGTTCGGCACATGGACCGTGGACATCACAAAGTTTCATCGCTACAAGAAGTATACACGTTCAACCTACACATATCATCATCATCGGCATCATAAATCATTAGAAGTTCCATCCTTCCATATCATCGAGGACGAACCCTAGCTTCTTGAACGGCGTGAGGTCTAGACGTTGCATGCCTATGCGAGTTCGGTATAGGGCCGTGGTGGAACATCCCCTTCTAATCGACGACTTCTTTCATGATGATCGTCGCAATGTCGCTTTGGATGCGAAAGATGTCATCTCTAAGTTTATAATCCGCTTCTCCATGAGATTCTAGCCACTTGTGGATACTATCATCATTTCTGCTGTTAATGCGAAGCTTTTGGTGATCCGTGTTGAACTGAATCATGAGATGGACGATGTAGAATCCATCCTTCTTGCTTTGTTTTGGGACATGGATGTAGGAGAAGTTAGTTTTATGCGCGAAACCCATCTTATTGTTCCTTTGTTTCTTGATCTGCACGTGGCCACCTCTAAAGCTGAAGCCTTGGAGAGCATCATCTAGAATATTCATTATGTGGGTGTAGTCTTTTTTCTCGTAGTCTCTAGAAGGGTCAAAATACACGGCGTGGGAGACTTGCGGGTAAAGAACGATAAGGACGGCGCGCCCGTTGTTGCGGGGAAAAGACACCTCAAATTATTCCCCATATGAGAGAGAAGGAATGATTGAAATGTACGAAAGGGTTGTCCGGAACTCACTTACTTTGGATGATAAGGCACGAGGACAATTTCCCGGTCCTTATTCTGTACCATGAAGTTTTGGAGGTACTCCCTAGCAGTTTCACGCTCAAAGTCGCCGAGACTCAAGAAAGACTCGTGCATGTAGTATGGATCCGCCACATAGATTTGCGAGACTTCTTCACTCTTCATGACGGAGCTCATATGTAGCGCAAAAAGGCGGACGATAGTAAAATCAAGCCGCCTTGTTAGAAACATCTCAAAGAGATGGTCAAACGGCAGGAAGAACACCTCCGTGGGCTGTGTGTCGACGTAGCACTTCCCTCGTGCACATGAGCCGCAGATGTCGGATATCCTAGATCCTTTTAGGCTAGTAGGCTTTTCTCATCGACAAGACATGGTCATGCAGTCTCCGAGATCCTCTCGATAGTGCCTCCAGCGGTTTCGGCGGTAGCATCGGCTCGCCCGTGAGATGGAACATGACCGCACTTTTCACGGGTACATGCTCTTCAGAATGCATCGTCTGGCTGCTATGTGCTCTGGCTTGTTTGGAGGCAGTTACCTTCTCTGATCTCTTCCTCTCCTTTTTCTTGGGCACACCTTCAAGACCCTTCCTTAACCCCTGTACCAGTGTTCCCGGGCTAAGTACTGTACGACCCTCGCGCCTGACTAGTTGAGCCTGTGTTGAGGCGGCATCTTCAGGTGTGTCCTGTGAGGATTTCATGAAGAGAGACTTTTTGCAATCCACGGTACGACCCTGCCCGGGCATATCACCCATATCCTCATTAGCAAGCTGATAGCCCGATTCGTCATATGGTTGACTCATCATATCTATGTCATAGTCATACGCGTTTGTATTGAGGTAATCCATAGGGTCGACCTCCGTCTCATCATCCATTCTTTGTTCTACAGAGAAATTACATCAGCCAAGATTATTGCACCCCTTCATCATGTCGTCCGCCGCTCTCACCCGGCACTACATGAGCTGGTAATTGCGTGGGCGGGTGGTGGTCTTCACACATGCTTGTTGATGTGTGGTAGTTATTGGTGAGCTCTCGGCTGGCTCTGCATTTAATAAGATTCTTCAGCCATAGCAGCACCCAATTCTTGCAGCTTCCAATCACAAGGGGTCTCGTCGTCGCTCCCACATGCTTTCTTGGAGGAGGCAAATCCTCGTGCCCCGATTTCACACTGGTCAAGCTAACCCCGAAGTGCCCAGCTGGGATCGGCTGGTTGTGGAACGTGCGTTGAGAGGGGTCCATTATCATCCCTTTCCCACATCCACCTTCCGCCTTTGATCAAGTAGAGTATGGTGCACGGGTTTCTTTCGCCGCAAACACATATCTACGTGGCGTAAAACAACCGAAAGGCAACAAAATGGAATATATATATATATATATATATATATATATATATATATATATATATATATGTTGGTGCGACATTTAATTACCGTGGACGGCGCCGAGTTCAGCTAAAGACGAAGGCCCACCTAGCGTGCTCGAGGCCGAGGACGGCTGCTATGAGCGGAGCGGCTACGAGAGGAGGCCGGTTGCGTGAGCAAGTGATGGTGCGATGGTGTTGTTGTTCATGGAGTTGCTCCGACGAAACTGGGCATTGGGAAATCATGTACCGCCTTGTCTGGATTTTCCTTCGCCCGATTGATGATAATGGAACCAAGTTAGTAGCGAAATCATTTCGCAGCGATTCTACTGCATTGACTTTCGCTGTAGCAAGTCATATTTGTCCTCGGCTGCTTTTTTCGCGTCCTCAACTGCTTTTTTCTCGACCGCAAGCTTCACCTTCGCCGATGTCCGCTGACTAAACTTCGTTTCAGCTTCTTGGCCTCCGGGCCCTCGTTGTAAACACCTTCCACGTGGCGCCGTCTCCAGCGCCGTGCACACGACCATATTGCGGCCGCTGAGCCAAAGGGAGTCCCTTAAGTTCGCTCAAGGCCCGGTTGAGAGGGGTGTCCCACTTGGGCCTCATCGGAGACGTAGGGCTTTCGGCTGCAAGCTGGTGTTGCTTCTCAAGTAGTCTAATCAATTTCCTCGTGATCTTGTCCGTAAAAATCTTTTTCTCCTGTCCCACTTGTAGCGGGCCTGATGAAGTCATGCTCCAAGGGGTTGGTGAACTTCAGCGAAGGGGTCAGGAGACCAGCGGCTTCACGTCCGCGTCCTCCTTATCCCATATGGGCCTTTTACCGAGGTAGCCACGGCCGAGGTGATGCTTCCGTGTTCCTTTTGTCAAGGCTCTTGAATTTCGCAGCCTTAGCCTTGGCTGCCTCGGTAGCGCAAGTGTCCTTGAACTTTTCGAACTCCTCTTCCGTAAGTGTCGGATTTTCCTCCAGAATCTTGACCAGGGGTTCATCAGCCTCAATAGCTCGTTTCACCCTCATTTTCCAGGAGGCCAAATCATTGTTGAACATGCCCATGGCGTGATTGTTAATCTTTTTCATCTTCGGATCATCCCACGGTTGTTCTATGTTATCATCCCGGTCGGGGAACTTGAATCTCTTGTGCAACTTTTTTAGGAGCAACTGCCTCAAATGTTCTTTACTTCTTAAGTAATCGTCGTTGATGCTCGCACATTCCCGTAGGATGCATCCTACTTGGTTCCCATAGCACTTGCGCGGTTCTTCCGGCTCTAACGGCTCAAACTTGCCAAGTGCCATCTTTGTGATCACAAGTCGTCCAATCCCTAGTTTGTTAAGTTTTCGTATCCTCTGCTTCTTATGCTTCCTCTTTTCAGTAGCGGCATCGGGGCCGGTACCTTCCCTGCCGGTCTCGGTGCCGCCATCGGTGTCGGTACCTTCCCCACCGGTCTCGGTGCCGCCATCGGTGTCGGCGCTGTCGGCGTCAGTACCATCATCAAGGCCGACCTGCAAACCTTGCTTAGCAGTCAAATAGTCGAGGTACTCTTGTTCACCCTCATAATCCATCTAAATCGCATCTTGGTCAAGGCCCAGTTTCTTCGTTGTTCGACATGTTTCCTATGATTAAGTGTCCTCATTTATTTCTAAAAGTATGAATAAATGATAAATGACATAAAAAGAAATCTATGTGCAAAGACTCGATATGCCAACTATGTAGCACAAAATCATGCCTTTATTCACGGGAAATTTCGCATGACCTTTGCTAAAAATGGACATATCGAGCGCTGAAATTCACCGAACGGAAATGAATCTACATTCCGTGTAACATAGGCCACTCGGATCATTTTCCAAACATGACATGTCCAAAACATGACATATGCACATATCACATGTCCAGTTCAAATTTGCACATATCACATGTCCAGTTCAAATTTTGAAACCTAGCTAAATTCATAACTAAATAGGTAACCTAATTAACATACTGCCTAACTAAAACCAAAGTAAATTAACCAAGAACCCTAGCAGAGAGAGAGGGGGTTTACAGAGGTGCAGGGCGAGGAGGCAGGCCCGACGACGGCGGGGGGGAGAGGAGGAGGCTAGGGCCGACGGGTCGGGGCGAAGCGAGCCTTGGTCGGGGCGAGGCTGGGTCGGGGAGCGCCGGGTCGGGTCGGGGCGAGGGCGGGTTGAAGCGAGCGCCGGGTCGGGCTAGCGCCGCGCCGAGTCGGGGCGAGCCGGGCCGGGTCGGTGGCAAAGGCGATGGGGAGAGTGGGGATTTGGGGGGGGGGGAGGCGGGATGAAGCAGGGCGGGTGAGAATTTTGGGTTAAGTGGACGTAGCAGTAGCGCATTTGGACAAAACGCGCTGCTACTAACTTAACTATCTGTAGCGGTGTAGGAAAAACGCGCTGCTACTACCTTCGCTACTGCCAGTTTTCCTTTTCCTTTATTTTATCCCACTTTTATTTCCCGAGGGCAGTGAACGAAGGGAGGGCGATATATATTGCATCATTTGACGGTTAAATATGTACGCAAAATAGGAACATATATATTACACATCATTGGACCCATGCACAATAATGGCTAAGTGTGTATACAAAATAGGAACATATATATATTACATCATTTGACCGATAATATAAGTTTCCTCACTGCTCATGTTTTCGTTTTTGAGTCAGCTTCTTTCCCTTCTTGTTCATCGAAGAATAATTGAGCCCCTCATTGTGACTTTGCCTTTTCCATGGAGTACGATTTTTCTTAGGTAATGTAGTACTGATTCTTCTTTTTACGTATACTTCATCATCATCGTCATCTTCCCTCATTGGGTTGCCGTACTGATCATAGTCTTCCTCGTTGGCGACTCCATCCATTCCAATGATGTTCCTTTTGCCTCTCCTCAGGACAACACGGCTGGGATTGCGCGGGTCAGTTATGAAGAAGCATTGTATCACGTGCTTAGCGTGTACCCATGGCTCGTTTTTTGCGATAGCGTTCACGGTAGCGCTCTTGGCGTCGGGTATAGTCATGGTAGTGAAAATCCGCTTTCTTTCGACATTCTTAGCCCATCCGACACGGAACATCGCCGTGTTGTGCAGTCCGAGTAATCAAGCTCCCAGATCTCCTCGACCCTTCCATAAAATCGCTCGAGCTTGCCGTTGTCGCTGCGGTCATGCATTCCATCGTCACCCCGAGTTCGATCATCACTATCCATATCTTTGGCCACCGTGTAGAACGTGTATCCGTTGATATCATATGCCTGATAGGTTACGAGGTTGGGCGAGGGGCCATGTGCTAAGGCGTATATGAGCAATCTGTCCTTAGAGCCCTCCTCCGGAGGATTAGCAATAATATGCTCTTTGAACCAATGCAGGAAAGTGGAGTTGTGCTCTCTATTAACTTCGGCGTCCGTCCTGCATAACCCCCGGTCACGATACTTCTTTGCGATAATTTCTTTGTGCAGTGCCACGAAAGGATCTACCTCGTCTAGGTGTTGTAGCACTACCAAGTTTGCTCTGTCAAAGTCGTAAGCGTCGATCTGAGTATGCCACGTGCAGTTCCTGCGACCGCTGCGATGACCATCTCCTTCGAGCCTCCCATCGTGCTTGTTAAGCAGGCGCACCAACACTAACACCGAAGCGGCTGGTCTGCGCCATATAGAAAATTCTCACGTAAAGAGATGCACTCTTGTGCCAAATAGCCCACAGACGATGCTTCCATCCAGACGGGACATGTTACGAACGAATCCTTTGATGATCCCATTCATCCTCTCAAATGGCATCATGTTGTGTAGGAATGACGGCCCCAGGTCTATTATGTCATCCACAATATGGACACACAGATGCACCATCACGTCAAAGAACGAGGGCGGGAAGTACATCTCAAGATCATTCAGTATCACAACGATCTCTTCCTGTAGCCTTTGGAGCTGCTTCACACTGATCGACTTTCGAGAGATGACGTCGAAAAAGTTGCAGAGACCAATAAGCGTGTCACGGACGTGCTTGTCCATTATCCCTCTAAGGACAACAGGTAGTATCTGCGTCATCATCACATGACAGTCATGAGACTTCATCCCGCTGAACCTTTTCTTGTCCGTGTCTAGATATCTCGCTTATCTTCCTACGAGAATCGGAACTAACTTTGACTCGGTAAGGCACTTAAAGAAGGCATTGATCTCAGCTGACTTAAGGTGAAGCAAGAAGGGGCAATAATCCTCTTTCTTTATTTTCTTGCCCTTCTTCTCCCGTGCCTCATCTCCGTCTCTGTCTCGTCGCCCGACATTTTACGGGGCGGCATGTGCAGATCTTCCCTAATTTTCAAATCTTGCAAGTCTTTTCTTGCCTTCGGCCCATCCTTGGTCTTATCCGGCATGTTCATCAGTGTTGCGAGCAAGCTCTCAAGGACATTCTTACAGATATGCATTTGATCAAGGCAATGAGGTGTATCGAGTTTGTGCGATATTCCAAGTCCCGCAACACGACCTCGTCTTCCATACCTTCAGCAGTGGCTCGGCGCCTTTCTCATCGTCTTTCGGTGCAAGGGGCACTCCTTCCAGATTTTCAACAGCTCATCGATTTTGGCACCGCCCGCTTACGTGGAGGTCCTCGATGCTCAGCGTGACCATTGAATAGATCTCCATGGTTTCTCCACGGGTCGCCCTGTGCAAGCCATCTTCGATGCCCCATGTACACGATTTTCCTGCACCGCCATCTTTCCTTGACGTTAGCTGCTCAGACGTCAGATCATCCATGCACCGCGTGCATCCATAATATCCATGGCACACTGGCGTGCCACATATCTGTAATCGAGATAGTCCTGATCGTCGTGATCAGCGCAGCTCTCATGTTGAAATACTCACCTTTGTTGGCGCCCCATATCTTGGCGGTGTTTTCCATAACGTGTCTAACTCCTCTTGAAGTAGCCCCTGATACAAATTAATATTATTTCCTGGTTGTTTCGGCCCTTGAATAAGCATGCTCATGTGAATGTACTTCGATTTCATGCGCAACCAGGGGGGAGGTTGTACATCCATACAAACACGGGCCATGTGCTATGGTTGGTGTTCTGGTTGCCAAACGGATTCATGCCATCGGTACACACGCCGAGCACGATGTTCCTGGCATCACATTCAAAATACCGATAGAAGTTGTTCAACGCTCTCCACTGGCTTCCATCCTTCACGTGTCTCAGCTTCGGATCATCTCCATCGTCGGGCTTCTTCCTCTCCACGTGCCAGCGCATTAGCTTTGCTTCCTTAGGATCTACAAAATACCTATGGAGACGGGGAGTGATCGGTAAGTACCATACAACTTTCTGGGGACATTTCTTCCCGGCCTTCTTGTATCGAGAAGCATTGCACACCGGACAGCTTGTTTTTTCCGCGTGCTCCTTCCGATAAATTATGCAATCGTTGATGCATGCATGGTATCTAACGTGTGGCAGATCAAGAGGGCACACGATCTTCTTGGCCTCATCAACACTAGTAGGACATAGATTACCCAAGGGAAGAACATCCTTTAGGTACTTGAGATGCTCATCGAGGCTAGTGTCGGTCCATTTGTTTTAGCCTTCGTCTTCAGGAGTTGGAGCGTGAAACTCAAGCAGGTCACCTCAGGATTGCAACTATCATACAATGGAGTGTTCGAGTCTACCACCAGTTGCTCCAGCTTAGCCTCCTCTCTAGAAGCAGCTCTCTCTGTACTCGTCTCCTTGCGAAGCAATGCTTGACCATGAGGGTCCCACACGATTGAACTTAGTACCGGCGAACTCTGCTGCATGGAGTCCATGTCGTTCTCTCCGCCGCCATGTCCGGCCCCTTCTCCTCCGCCATGTCCGGCCCTTTCTCCACCGCCATGTCCGGCCTCTTCCCCGCCGCCATTATCGATCATCTCTTCGTCTTGCCCCGTGTCATCATTGCCTGCCCCGTCGGCATCCTCAACATCGTCATCCTCATCTTCAATTATCCACCGCGTATAGCCATCCATGAAACCAGTCATGAGCAGGTGCGCTTCGACACGACCATCGTCATGGGGGTCGAGCCAAACTATTCCTTTGCATTTTCGACACGGACATAAAACCTCTATCTGGTTATTTTCTTTCATGTCCTGCACCGCCGACCTGTCCACCATCGTTCCACTGACCATCGTCAACTCTGCACGGTAATAATAAACAAAATTTATTATAAAAATGCATGCATGCATCAAAGTCATACAAAAATTTGACATGACCTTCCCTAAAAATAGGACATATATGGATCTAGAGTTTGCCCGGAATTCGCCGAAACGGAAATAAATCGACATTTCGGCAAAACATAGGCAACTCAAAAGCACAATATGGCGTGCCACACACACAATTTCCACAAACATATCACACACACATAAACATATTTTCATTTTGCAAAAGCATGAAATTTTCATCACCTCGATCGAGATCGAGCACACGGTGGAGATGATGTTGTAGGGAGATCAAAAGTGCACAAAGCTCTTGTTGACAAAGATAGATCTAGTTAGGGGGCAAATAGGTCACTTAACTAAATGCTACATCTACCTAGCTAGCTAATTTGGGAGGAGACAACTTCAACTAGTGGAGGGGAAAGGAAAAAGAGAAAGGAGATGCATTAATGGAGGTGGTGTAGTTATAGCTAGGAGTAATGAAGAGAGAGAAAGGTAGGTAGAAGAGGGAGAGTAATGGGGGGAGAAGTATTGAGGAAGAAGAAGAGTGAGAGAGGGAGGATGGGAGGTAGGGGAAAGGGAGGAGAGGAGATGGGGAGGGGGAGGTGGGGAAAGGTGGTGGGGCTGCGCCTAGCAGTAGGCGGGAGAAAAAGCGCTGCTGCTAAGAGGGTAGCAGCAGCGCGCTTCCCTAACACGCGCTACTGCTAAACGGGCTAACCGTGCGCACAATTTCAAAATTAGCAGCAGCGACGTGACAAAAAAGCGCGCTACGACTATGGCGTTAGCAGCAGCGCGCTTCCTGGAGCCGCGCTACTGGTAAACATAGGTCGTTGTCTACTGTCGGTGGATTTTTAGCATGGTTTAACATCAGGCGCTACTGCTAAATTTGCACCAGCAGCATGCTTTACGTAACTGTGCTGCTGCTTATTAGCAGCAGCGCCTCTTTTTACGCCTAGCTGTTGCTAAGATTCTATGTATAGGGTTTTCCCTAGTAGTGTGTCATTGCCACAGTAAATAGTTCAAACCCACTAGCATGTGTAGGAGTTGACTGAGCCATGTTGTGTTCCTACCATGCAACGCCTACTATTGCTTAGAGTTGTGTCAGGTCTGATTCATTGGGAATGAATTGGAGTGTTACGATATGTTCTAATGCTGAGAGTGAAGTGTGTGAACACGATTTGGTAAGGGTAGCGGTGAGAGGCCATGTAGGAGTACATGGTGGGTTGTCTCACTGGAACCGTCCTTAAGCACTGAGTTCTATGTATGTTGTCCAATGACTCGATACTACCACACATTGGGATCCTTAATTGACTCTCTCGATTTATTAACCAACTTGGTCTCTGTCCAGGAGTCACAACTAGTTTCTGGTGTTTGTAGGTAGTGCTATTTTTCTACCAAGTGGCACCCGGCAGGGTGGGCCTGGGACAGACTAGGCACACGTGGCCTGGTGTACCGAGTGGCACCCGGATGGTGGGCTCGGGAACCCTGCACACATCGTTTGGGGCCGTGAGCGACACCCCGGCCGGATCTCCTTGCGGATGGAACCCGAATAGGCGATAAACCTGGGCTAGAGTCTTGTGTGGTTAGTCAGGTCGTGGCCGACACCATCGCCAGGCTTCCGCTTGAAGGTTGCCGAGATACATGACGTGTACATGGCGGTAAGTGGCGAGAGCGTGTGTGAAGAAGTACACCCTGCAGGTTAACATGATCTATTGAATAGCGGGTCCATGGTTATGGACTTCTTGGATGCTTACGTGGTACATAGACAACTTGAAGTGGATACTCTAGAATGCTCAAGACAAGTGTGGGTGCTATGGATGGCCTTCTCGTAGGGAGACGGGGATGAATCCATAGTAGTGTATTGTGTGGTGATTAGTGGACTCGTGCAAAGCCATCTCACCTCAAAGAAGTTCTCGTGCTCAGAGAACAGGATAGCCATCGAGTCAAAGCTGGCTTGCTGCAACTAAACCCCACATTACCCTCTTGATACAAATGCATGTATGATAGGATCTGATGTAAGTCTTGCTGAGTACCTTTGTACTCACGTTGCTTTATTTATGTTTTTGCAGCAGAGACTTCGGTCTTACTAGTAGTTCCGCTTGGACTTCGACGAGTAGCTTGTTACCTCAGCTACGATCTTGTACCCTTGGGAGGGTCTTGTAGATAGTCAGGCTTCTCAGCCTTTTTCCTTTGTAGTTGTCTGTACTCAGACATGTAATGCTTCCGCTTGTTGCTTGAATGCTCTGAATGCTGGGTCGAGAGACCCATGTTTGTAATATCTCGCTCCTCGGAGCCTAATGAATAAATACTTGAGTCGTAGAGTTATGTTGTGATGACATGTTGTATTTACACATATCGAGCATATTGTGTGTATGATTGAAATGCTTGGTATGTGTGGGATCCGACAACCTAGTTGTTTATCCTTGGTAGCCTCTCTTATAGGGAAATGTAGTCTTGTGCATCCATGAGCCATAGTAGTCCGCTAGAGCCCGGTTCACCGGAGTCCTGCTAGCCCAGCACTACTGCTCCGGAACAATTGACTGGCCGGCATGTGATTCACTTCGTTCTTGTATACATCCCGGGAAATGTCACGCGTGACATCCGAGTCCTGCCTAGCCTGCTACAGCCCGAGTTCCCGGAGTCCTGTTAGCCCAGTGCTACAGCCCGGATTCACACGCTGCTGACCGACATGCTCGATGTTGATTCATGTATGCATGTCCCCGTAAGTTAGTGCCACTTTGGGTTCACGACTAGTCATGTCGGCCCGGGTTCTCTGTCATATGGATGCTAGCGACACTATCATATACGTGAGCCAAAAGGCACAAACGGTCCCGGGCCATGGTAAGGCGACACCCATGGGAATACCGTGCGTGAGGCCGCAAAGTGATATGAGGTGTTACAGGCTAGATCGTTGTGAATTAGAATCAGGGTCATGACAGCATAGTATCATAAAGTAGTATCATAGGCAGTCTCATTTATTGCCTTGCATGACATATAGTAGCATAACATTTATTATGTTACGGTATCTACCTATGTTACTATGACTCTCTCTCTCTTCTTTAATTATCTGCCACATAAGCATGTTTGCGAGTCCCAAGTACATAATACTACTGTTGTTACCCCCACTATGACCAGCCTAAGATGACTTACACACCTAGACGGAGGGAGTAGTATAGCCCTGTAAAACGGAAAGGAGTATTTACCTTTCTAGAGATTTCAACAAGTGACTAGACTACACCGTGTGCAGTACTCCCTCCCTTCCGGTTTATAGGGCTCAAATCTCAAATCTCATGAACCAAGGCATTTTGCAATTGGAGGAATGTATCTCGTACTTTACAAAACTACCCTAATTAAACTCATGCATTAATTACGTAGTTCTCTCGTTTTCCTCTCCGCCTTGGTCGCGGTGCACAATATTGAGCACTCCTACTCCCTCCTTTCCGGTTTATAGGGCTTATCTGAAAATCTTAGTTTTTTCATTTTATAAGGCTCAATTTGGTTGTTCCCCATCACAAGTTCACATTCCAAGGTGCATTAAATAATTGCATGCAGGTATTAAAAGAAAATTGACCAATGCATGTACTTTATGCATGCATGCATTGCAATTAATACATTGGTAAACATAAATTTTTGAAGAAAACAAGAGCATTAATTGGGTTCTTTTGCAAATTAAAAAAAGGATTCCACCACTCACCATCTACCTTGGTTGGTGAAATTTTTGAATTCAGCCCTATAAACCGGAAAGGAGGGAGTATATGACTAGCCGCTCTATCTACATGCGGGAAATTTTAAAGCATCCGGGCCCGCGTGCCATCCACCAAATCACATCGAGGTGCTACAGTCGAGACTCATCTGTCACCCCGGTGTGGCCGTCATGACCCGTCATAGCACAAAACCCACACCTTTACCAGAAGTGGTAAGGTGGCCTCCAAGTTGGACTGGACGAAGAAACCATCATTTCACTGGAACGCTCGTTCAAGCCCTTTCTTCCCTTTCTTGAAGAAAACCTCTCCTGTGCTACTCACTTCGCCATTTTTCTTCTGCACCGACAAAGGAAAGGTGGGCGAATCAGTTATGCTGCTATATTTTCATTCCAAGAATCTTCTTTTTGCGAAGCACCGACCGATTCTCACATCCTATTCTTTTCTCGTTTTCATTGCGATTGTGGTTTCCTTTTGATTGCTTTTTGTTTGTCAGTTCATTGATGGATCCTGGAGCACTAGGCAAAGAGTTGCCGGCGGACAACCCACTGGAGACAGCGATCTCCAGGAAGCGAGCACCGACCAACGAGTTGACCATGTTGGCAGGCCAACCCATGGAGACGAAGAACTCCAAGAAACAAGCCTTGGCCCAAGAGTTGAGGGCGCTATGGACGAACTCCTCAAAGAAAGTTGGAAGAACAGCAAGGGCCCCACCTTGCCTACCACAGGAATTCTGATTGCCACCTATGTGAGCCTCAAGACCGAGTTTGAGGAGATAGTCGCCGTTGAGAAGCAGTATTCCCCTGGCAAGGTGATGGCCCCCATCGAGGACGAGGAGATGGCCCCCGGAGGGATGAGATCCCCCGGTGAGCTGCACAAGGTAAAAAATAATGGCTTATTACCATAGTTGTGGTTTTTGATTATTTGCAATGTGCTTGCTAATATGTTAGGGTTGTGCAGGTGCCGGAGGACGTCCTTGATGATTCCGATGGCGTGGCCCGTCCTGTTGGCATCGCCACGGAGATCGATTCCGATGTCGCTGTCCATCCTGTGGACATCACCCCATAGATCGATTCCAATGTCGCGGTCAGTCCTGCGGACATCATCCCAGAAATCGATTCCCATGCCGCTGTCCGTGCTGTGGTCATTGCCCGAGAGATCGATGACAAGAAATAGTTGGTCGCGCTAATCCTTCAGGGTAGTTTGCATTGCCCTGTGTTTCATTACCAGAACGATGCGTGTTATGAAACCATCTTAGGGCTAGTGCACTGTCTTGTGTGGGCAGATCTTGCTACTTTTGTTTGATAGTGAATCATGCGAACCCTCTCCGAGTTATGGAAACAGATGTATCCTCACCAGCTTTTGATGTAATATATGGCATGCTTAGATGTAAGTTTGAACTGTTTATCATATCAGCAGGGCTTGTTTGATGATTCTTGGTGTTAGTAGGCTAGCTAATGTGCGAGCTATAGTACTTGCAAAACACTCACCGAAGAGAAACATTGGGGCTGATGAGCTCGTGGTACGCTTATACTTATCCCTCGTCGATCGACCAATAGCCCTAGCTTCTAAAATTGTAGGCTTAGCGATCGATCAGACAATAGTCGACATACATTCAGGCCTCATTTGGTTCATAGGGTAGGAAAATCGTAGCAAAAGTACAGAGAACGTGCAACACAAAATCATAGCTGTGTAGAGACGTACTCCCTCCGTTCCAAAATAGATGACCTAGGCGGGCTAGTTTGGCCTAATGGTTTTCAGTGATATGACGTGGTACAGTGTCGTCCAGTCTTTGCGTGTGGTAGCAGTATTGCAAGTACATTAAGTTTTCTTGAAGAAGCGGAATTCAACGAAGTCATGATGGTTCCTTCGTCCGAACAACTTACAGTGGGAAAGGTTGGGCCTGCGATACGACCGGGGTAGACCAGGATAATTTTGTGCATGGCAGGTGGACCAGGATGGTCGACGTCCCACATGTCGGCGAATGAAAGTATTCTTTTCGATATAGAGGACGAGCAACGAGTATTCATTGTTTATTTTTTATGAAAGCTATTGTCTCCACTGTTACGACGGAGGAGTGTGAAACATGGCAGCCCAGTGAACTTGGCATGTGCACCACTCCCTCCTTCCTCATGTAATGCCCAGGTTATAGGTTTTTATCACTTTCTCTCTATCTATTCCCTCTTGAATGTTTTTTACCTTTCTTTTTTTAAGACACAATTGTTTTTATTCCTTTTTTAGAATTATTTTTTTATACCTAGGAGCACGTGTAGAAACGGGCTCTTGCAGAGCCCACTCCTTGACTTTGTCAATGCCTCTCTCTCCTCCACATAAGGAGTACTAGTTGCTATGCATGCATGCGGCGGGCAGCTGGCGTCTTGAGGGGCCAGGGTGGTGAGAGCGGGCTCCGGAAGCGGTCCGGACTCCAGCATGGCCCACCTCACATTATCACCATATATTTCTTGGAGTCCGTGCGCGGCGGGCAGGCATTCTCTTCTCCCTCCCCCGTTTCTCCCTTCTCAGCCGACGCCCGCCGAGAGATTAGATTTCGGCTATCGACGGTTTATTCAATTACGGACCCACATGTCAGTGAAATTGCAAGACAACGCGTATCCCCTCTGGTGAGAGGCGTGCGAGCCGGACTGTCGGGGTTGCGACGCGTACGAGTCGTAAGCGTGCCACCTTTTCCTTTAGAACTTGCGAAGCGTAACATTTTCGCACGATCGATCGATAGAAATCCAGAAGAAAATGACGAGGGCGGTGCTTTCCCGCTCGTTAGGCGGGCTAGTTCGAGTGATATGATGTGCTACAGTGCCGTCCACTTGCTCCATTTTTATGTAAGCAAGAGTTTACACTCTTACGCGGGAGGAGTGCGAAACACCGCGGATCTGATTTCGATCGAGGGATAACTATTCCCTGCCAAATAATGGAGGATTGTTAGCGATTATAGCATGATAGTTAGGGCATCTCCAGCGATGGCCCACAAATTTACACCGGCATCTGTCCGAGGACACTGATGGACGCCATCCGATGCTGCCCGCATACCTTTCGACAACTATATGAACTAACCGGACGAAATTCGTGCAAACAAAGCAAATTTCAAATTGACCAGATGAAATTCATTACATTTCGGGAACTTTTCATATAAACTGGATGAAATTCATTACATATTTTGCACAAACCATACTAAAACCTACTGTAAACCTAATCTAAACGATCGACGGGCCCCAACCACCATGTCCGGCCATGAACCCGAGAAAGCTGGCCATTGCCTTTTCCTCCTCCTTATCCGCCTCGATAACCTCCTCCTCCGGACCACAAGGTTACGAAGATTTCCGCCTCCACGTCGCTATCAAGCGGCTAATCGACGCCGATTTTATCCCACCAAGCTTGGCGTCGTGAGTGGAGGCGGTGGCCTTCCTAGGACCAGGCGGTGGCGACCTACCATGTACTACTCTTCCTCGCTGCCGGCTGCGCCCGCGCATGCGCGCCAGCTTCGTGGTCGTGGCGGCGGAGGGCGGCCGGGGAGCCGGCGATCTCCTTCGTCTGCTCCTGTGAGAGTACGTCCAAGAGAGCTTTGGAGCGCACCCAGAGCGGAGCCACCAATGTACTTCGTCTGCTCCTTCAACAGTACGTCCAAGAGATCTTTGGAGTGCCCGGAGGCCATGGTTGGAGTGGTGCCAACAAAAGGAAGGGATCGGAGGAGAATGAGTGTGGGTCTTTGGCTATGGCTGGGAGCTGGGGCTCAAGTTAATATAGCGGGCGAATGGCAATGAGCCGCGGCAGACGGATGGACGGTTGCCAGCAGAGTAGGTTCGTCGGCAGCCGTGGTGTCATAAACACGGAGCAGTCGCTTGCACCGGGATGCCGCGCGGGTGGCGCTCTCTCGGCCGGCGCGCTGCTGCAATGCCGACGCCAGTGAGAGGTCGCGTCGGGCGTGAATGCGGACGCTGCTTCAGTGACTTAACCGCAGGTGCGTTTTCTCACTAACATGTGGGCCCAACGGGCATTAGGCCCGCATGTTAGTGACACACCAACTGCACCTGCAGTTAAGGATGGTTAATGCGGTATTGACGTTCTGGAGATACGGTGATCGTTTCAGGCGGGAAGCGCTCGCTAGCGATGGAAGGGGTTTCGGTAGGCCAGGGCGGTCAGACGCTGGCGTGGTGGTAAAATGTGAACTCATGGATGAATGTAACACATGAGCAAGGCGAATCGATCAGACACACACTCGTGTGCAGTGGCACTATGATCGGTTGCTCACGATAGTACATACTCCGCACCATAGTACCCTCTCCAGCTGGCTGTTTTATAGATTGTCGTTGTGATGGACGATACACATGAGCAAGGCGCCGAGTCACGAGTATGACCGTTGGTGTTGAGCCAGGTGAATACATGCTCGGTGTTCGCGGAGGCCTCCAGCAAACGTCTAAACAGTAATGTCACATACGCATAATTTTGGTTTTTATTTCTTTCTTCAAGACAGCTAGGCCCGCATAGATAGATAGATAAAGAACACGAGCTGATGAGGTGCATGCGGACTGTTTGACTGGTCAACCAGACAAATACGGAGCTATACGCTGAGCTAGTGACCGTATAATCACCATATCTCGTATACAATGATCAAAGTGAGCTATGAAGACAAGTTCGATGACCGCCAATGCATTTTACTCGGTAATAAATGACCAGGATTGAAGGGGAATCCAAATTTGCTTCGTCTTCTGTCCTTGAGCTCTTGACAAACCAATGCACTATACGGTTGTCCGGCCACTCCACCCCAGAGCTCTCACCAAGTGTCGTTCATGCCACCGCGCCGCACACTAACCGGTAAGGCGGCGATGGCATCCCGCCGCGCCGAGTTCCTCGCCGCCCATGACTGCACACAAAATGGTAGGGAAGCGATGGCATCCCGCCATGCCGAGTTCATCGCCGCTCGCGACCTCACAACTATGTGGGAGGAATTTGAAGATGCCAATGCCGAATGGGCGGTAGAGCAAGAGGCGGCCAAAGCCGCACAGAGGGAGCGGAAAAGTCATAAAACACTCAAGAAAAGAGTGGCCCGCCGCCGCAAGAAAGAAAAGGACGCACGCGCTGCTCCGGAGAGGTCGGCGGAGATCCAAGCACAGTGGGGTGTCGCCGACAAAGCCAGGAAGGAGAACGACGGTGTCTGGCCAGCATGTGAGAAGTAGTAGTACTAGTAGTTAGTGTGTGTGTCTGTGTCTGAGTACGAGCATGTACCAATACTAGTACTAGTTACTACTATAGTTTTTAGAGCAAATTACCAGTACATTAGCCTAGACTAAATGGAAAAATGCCTATCCTAAGCATCAAATGGCATATCTTTCTCCATAGGAATTGAGATGCATGTCATCTCACTTCCTATGATTTTCATATTCCTATCCTATGAACGAAAGGAGGCCTCTGTTGGAGTAACTACTGTAGCTAGCAGTACTGCTGGTATAGTAGTTTTCTTCAAGAAGTGGAATTCAACGAAGTCATGATGGTTCCTTCGTCCAAGCAACTTCAAAGTGGAAAGTGGGCCTGTGATTTGACGGCTCATTAGTCATTGTTACTGCGGCGCGACGACCTGGGTGACTCCCTTGGAGTTCTGCGTGCATGGCAAGTGGACCAGGATGGTCGACGTCCCACATGTTGGCAAACGGAAGTATTCTTTCCGATATCGAGGAGCAAGGAAACCGCGTGGTATAGTATCACTGCTGATTGGTTCGCAAAAAAATAGTATCACTGCTGATTTATAATTATTTTTTATTTCTGATGAATGCTAGCGTTTCAACTCTTACAACGAAGGGTGCCAAACACGGCACGTGCTGGATGTCCCACACGTCGGTGAAAGGTGGGACATGAACAGCGTGGTAGACCCCCAGTAAAAAAACAGCGTGGTAGAGCGTCTCCACTTCTTCCACTTCTGGGTCGGAGACCAGATGAAGTAGTACTTAGTGGTATGAATGATACAAAGTGCGACCTGGAGACAAAGACACGTCTAGTTGGAAGGTCTCGGGGCATACACGTAAACAAATATAAAAGTTAATATGTGCCTCCAACTAATATAGTAGTAGTAGAGTACTTAGGCACGTACTCCATAACATCACTGTGCATTGCACGTACAACATTTAGTGGTAGTACGTAGTAAGAGACAAATGCCACCCAAGAGTTCCCTTCTCGACCTACTTTTGGGTGTTTGGTAGAGTGTTTGGAGGGTGCATGAGTCCACACTAGTTTAGAACCAATACACTAGAAGCATGCATGAAGAGAGCATGCATGAAGAGGGTTGTTGAGTTGAGCATGCATGAAGAGGGAACAACTACGCTGAGACGAGAACGCAACCAAACACACCCTATATGCCACGCATGTTCATACCATTTGTGCCTTTCTACTTCACTTACTGCGCTACATTACTCAGGTTCGTACGTCCACTCCTGGGTACATGTTCATCTCGTAGTTCCAGTCCCACGTGTTCTTCATATAGATGGAACGATCCTTGCATAACACGTGCACCTTGATGCTAGATGTCTCGCGTGTTGGCAAAAGGGTGAACAAAGCTCACGTAAAAAAAATAGAGTGGAAGAACATAGATTCCGGACGACCGAGAAGGAGCAAGGAACCTCGTGGTGGAGCGTCTGCACTCATAATATTTAATATTATTCAGCGAAATAAAATTAACCAATCATCTCCACAGTGGACTGGAAGAGTACGAAACACAGCAGCCCAGTGTAGTTACATCATACTAGTACATGGCTAACCCACGCTATCACCATATTTCTTGGCTTCCGTGCGACACCTATCTCTAGTAATCCAGCAGCCTGTATCGCTACTCCCTCCTCGTCTCTATCAAAGTGCGGTGGGCTGGCGTTTTTGCCGTCTATTGAGGTCGGTTAACTATCACATGTACTATCACATGTTAGCGACATGCGAAGAACATTCTAAAAAAATTCCTTTCACATTCCGTTTTCAAAAAGAAAAAAATCCTTTCACGTACGAATTTGCATGTATGCTTTGAGCAACTTGCATGTCCTATACTGCTCTGTTTGATACTCTAACTTAGCTAGAGGTTAGACTAACTCATGACTAACCCTGAACTAAGCTGTAGCCAAAGAGGTGTTTGGGGTGATAGGGTTAGATTGACAATAAATGCACTTCATGGAGAGAAAACTGATTTTTGATGGTCGAATGAGAACTATCTCGATTAGCACCTCTTGGGTGGGATAGTTTTTTTGGTGGGTTGGTGCAACTTGCTCCAATTTAAACCCTCATGCTTGGATACTTTAGGGCTATTTGAGCCCCAACTAGCTCAAACTAACTCTAACCCATGGATCCAAACAGGGCCTATGGCCGATCTCGGACTTGGAGTAGTCGCGTGCACCGGAAGCGCTCTCTCGGCCGTCGCGCCACTTCAAAGCCGGACGGTGAGAGGTCGCCTCCGCTCTGGCGGGCATTAATCTGACCTTGACCCTCCGAGGCGACAACGACCGTTTCACGTGGGAAGCCTTACTGGCAAGGGAGTATAGGTTTTGAACCGTTTCAGGTGTAGTCTTGGTAGTTTGCAAAACTACTCAATTATTGCACTCAGTTTCCTAAGAAATTGGTGTAAAAGCGTTACTCCACAACCGCTTCCTTCTCCTTCCTCTTCCATCGCCGCGCATGCGTCCATGGAAGCGACCGTCAACCCTTATATAGGAGTGCTAGCTCAAAAGATGCATGCATGACCACTAAAATTTCCATATTAAAGCGCCGCTCGTGGAGTATGGCGTATGTTGTTACCTTTGGTGGCCCATAGCTACCGGGCGGCAATGACCGAGGAAGAGGCGGCGGGAGGAATGAATGCAGCTACTGTTTGGGTTCGCCTTCGGCTTAAATAAATCGCGAGGATCACGTGTACCAGCGGGTGCACAAATTGTAACTATACGTGTTGCGCTTAAGTGGGCGTCACGTGGCTGGTGTGTGTGAGAGAGATTACGAGAGGCAGAGTGCGTGTGTGCGACTCTACTCTTGGACATGTACTCAACCTTTTGCATCGGGATATAAGTATAATGGTATTTACTTTAGCTAGTGATTTACGTGGCCATGTTAGCGTGGTTGTGTAAAAATGTCACTTCCTGCTCGTGATTTGCGTTATATAATTACAAGCAAGATTCTCGTGCATTACATGTAACATCAATATGCATTTTTTTTATAGAACACCTGTTGTGATTGACCCATGCAGGAGTAATCCCATGTGAAAAAACTAATGATATCTCGAGAATTTTATCGGAAAACTGGTATCTCGAGAATGTCATCGAAAAAATGAAAGATGAGAGATAAGGCGAGGAGGAGTGGGCGTGGTGGTGGTGGTGGTGGAATGGGCGGAGGCATGGGGATGAGCGGCACCGGCGAGCGGCGTGACCACCATGCATGCTAGATTGTTCCAGAGACTTATTCCTTTTTTAATTGCTGAGTAATGAGGTTGCGGGAGATAATGATGTGGAGAGAGGTGTGGGTATCTTTTGTAAAATTATCATAGTTTGCTCTCTATCCTCAGATATAGATCATATGGTCTGTATTACAAGATGGCAGGCACACCATCACCGCCAACTCGTTTTTTTATAAGGGTACAGATGATAAGTTTGCTGACTACTAAAGTAAAGTGGAATTTGTCCATGTTATGCAAGTAAACAAAGGTGATTGTTTATCATACGGGTAAGGTTGGATGAAGGGTGGTAGGAACAAATGCTCTGCCTAGAGCATGTGTGTGTGAGATGGAGTCTTTGTGTGTGTGTGTGTGTGGGGGGTGTGTGTGTTTGTGTGAGAGAGAGAGAGAGGAGAGACAGAGAGATGGAGTCTTAGTTTGTGTGTGTGTGAGAGAGAGAGAGGAGAGAGAGAGATGGAGTCTTAGTTTGTGTGTGTGTGAGAGAGAGAGATGGAGTCTTAGTGTGTGTGTGGGGGGGCGTGCGTGCGTGCGTGCGTGCGTGTGTGTGTCTGTGTTTGTGTGTGTGTGTGTGTGAGAGAGAGAGAGAGGGGGAGTCTTAGTGTGTGTGTGGGGGGTGCGTGCGCGTGTGTGTGTGTGTTCGTCGCGGGGTCCTCTGTGGCGGATGTAATTTAAGTGTGCATGGCTTCATCATAGAGAGGTGATGTGTATGGCAGAGGCCACCAACAATGGGGTGCGAGAGAGAAAATGCCCGTAGAGAGGGAAGAGAAGGTGTGCGCGCGTGAGAGGAGTAGACTTCGAGAGAACGTGTTTGTTAAAGAGACACCGAGGAAGACTACTATATATCAATGGTGCATGTAGGCGGGAATTAAACAAAGGGATGGTATTATTGGTTTCGGGGATATAGGGGAAGAGTGAGAGGCGGGGGGGGGGGGTAGCTAGAAGGAGATTGTTAAGTGTGAATGTGTGTTTTACCCATCCAGGCGGAAGTTATGTGCACAAAAGAGGAGAACAATTCAATGTGGCATTAGGATTGAGGGTAATTAACTACGTATGGAGACATAGAGACCTTGAACGTGCATGTGTGAGAGGTATACATGTATACGTGGGATGTGTGTGTGCGCGCGCGCATGATCGAGATAAAAGGAAGAAAATATAAGTCATAAGATCAACAACATGGGAGAGACCGGATCGGTATGACAATATGCATGCATGTGAGAATGCAGGGAAGAAGGCCCGACAATTGAGCATGTGTTTTGTCTTTAAGAGATAGTGGCGTGGGCTGGAGCATGCATCTATGGCGAGCAGAGGGAGTGAGGTGCAACGATTGTGCAAAAGAGACCAACCTATAAATGCCTATATAGTGTGGGTGATAGGAAGAAAGACTCCGTGCGAGAAAGAAATGTTGACGGAGAAACTACAGATAGATACAGAGATGGAGATGCTAGCTAGAGGGACATCCGCTAGTTTGGGTGTTGGAGATGACCGTCGGGTGGTTCAAAGGGTGAAGTTATATATGTGTGTGAGAGGGCACTTGATTGCATGTAGAGAGAAACATATGTAGTGTGCGTGATAGGAATCAAGAGTGAGGGCGAGAAAGAAGGTTGATGGAGAAATAGATAAATAGAAAGACAAAGATGCTAGCTTGTAACATCCCAAAATTCTATTTTTTGGAATGTTATATTAAATAAATAACTATGCTCGTTGTCTGATTGTTTGTCTGATTGATTGAGTGAAACTAAGTGGAATTTGGAAAACTTTTGAAAGTTGAATGAGAGGGAATGAAATGACTTTCCCAAACTTTCCCCTTTGCCTTTTGGATCTCAATGAATTCAAGTTCATTCCAACACCAAACCCTAGAGTGAAGATGACATGACTTCTTCCATTTGGAATGAAAAGGGTTTTGAAAAGATTTGAATTTCATTTGAGAATATTTCAAATTCAAAGCTTTATGCAACTCAATGAGTTTCATGAGGGAAGATAAAATGACTTCTTCAATTATATGAAATATGAGTTGGAAGTTAAAAAGTATCAAATTGAAAGTCATTTGAAAGTGCCATTTGGAGTTTGGAAGATTTTGAGTTTTGGAATTTGAATTCAAACTTTGGAAAGTGGGAATCATTTCAAAACTATGCCCGATAAATACTTGAGCAAAAGTATGAGAGGAGTAAACATGACACTCCAAAAATATCAGAGGAAAACAATGCCAAAAGTTTTGAATTCAAATTTGAGTTTTATTTGAATTTGAAAAAATGAATTTTTATAAAGTTTGGATTTTGCCTTTGGAAAAATGTTCAAATGATAGGAATATTCCCTGATCATTTTGGTATATATATGTCCTATATAAAATATTTATATTTTATAAGTTATCTCTGTTTTGTTTTTATTAAAAATAAAATAAAAAAAAACCCCCAGCGCCGGCCGAAACACTGCCTTGACCCGGCCCACCAGTGGCCTAGCCTTGACCAATGAGCCAGCCAAGCCGGCCCATGCCCGAGCCCCCTCGCCCGAAAACCCTTCGCCCCGGTCGCCCGCTCGCTCACCCCTCTCTCTCCCTCACTGACACCCCGACCCCACCTCCCTTCTTCCCCCTCGCCACGCCATCGAGCGCCGCCGCGCCGCCGCCGGATCCCGCGGATCCGGATTCGCCGATCCTCCCGATCGCCTCCTCGCCAAGGTGAGCCCCCCCTATAACCCCCCCCCGTTCCCCCCGCGCCCCTCGCCTCCCCTCCTCCTCCTCCAGCCTTCGCGGAGGCGAGAGCGCCGCCGCCGCCATTGCCGCCGCCCGACCCACCCCGCCACCCCGAGCTCGCCCGACCCCACCACCGGACTCCGCCGCCACGCTGCACCCGCCGAGCCCCTTCGCCGACGCCCGACCACCGGAGTCGCCGGAACCATCGCCGGCCGAGCCGCCGCCGCCGTCGCCGACCGGTAAGTCGCCGGACCCCCTCCTCGCCGTTAGATCCGACGCGTACGGTCGAGATTAGATCCCCCCCCGAAGGGGTATGTTTTTTTATATATAAAACCGGTTCGGTCCGGTTTAGTTAGTCCGGTTTATTTTTTTAGTTAGGTTTTTATTTAAATCGGCCGATTCTTTTAAATCCCTAGGCCCGTTTAGTTATATTACGCACAGGGCGTAGGTTAGGCCCATTAGGCCATTTTTCTTTATTTTCGTTTTTCTGTTTTAACAGAATAGTTCCTGATTTGAAAAATTCATATATTTTATTCTGTTTAATATTTTTAGGTGATTCTTTTTTTGTTGGTTTGCAAATTTTCTATAGTTCCTGTAGAAAATATAATTAGCTATGTTAAAATTTATTTAAATTGCTTTAATTTAGTTTTAGTCAGAATAGTAAATCTGTCATAAAATGAGCTAGGAAAATTATTTTTAAATCATTCTTTTTGTCTCAACTTTGTTTTGACATTGCCAAACCATAGAAATTAATTTGGGTATTTTAGGATTAATAAAAAATTAGTTTTAAGCAGAATCTTGGTAATCCTAATTAATTAGCTAGCTACTGTTTTCCTATTATTTTAATTAGTAAAACAATTTATTTTTCACATGTGATTGATTATTCTAGGTTAGTTTCTGTCACTTTAGAGCATGAACTTTTATTTATAATAAATAAAACTTTTATTTTATTTTTCTTAATAGAATTTGAATTAGGCCTAATAGGAGTTTTACTATAGCTTTTAAATTGATTCTTTTTGCTCCTAATTGATTAATGCATTATTTTCTGTTAAGTTAACATAAGCCCATGGTTAGGTTATGTTGAGAAAATTTTGTTATGTAAAAACTAGTTTTAGTTGTTGCTTGAAGTAGGAAAACTTTGAGTTGGATTTCTTCGAGTTTTTCCTTTGGGTTTTGATTCGTTTGTTTTGGTGTGTTATATTACTATGCTATTGTTTTATGTGATCATATGCTATGTGCTTATTATAGTTATTGTTTGCCTCGGTAGAATTTTCCGAGTCTGAAGCTTGCTACTCTGAATCCCTAGTTTTCGAAGATCGTCAACAAGGCAAGTTCACTTTGACCATGCTTTCATACCTATGATTTATTGCATTTAGTGGCATCTTTGCAACCCCCCTCAGTAGTGTTATTGAATCCTTGTAGTTGAGTGGTATGCATGAGGTAGGAACCCATCACCCTGTTACCAAGCCCGGGACGTTATTTATTTAAATGCTACGCTATAGTAGACGGGGTTGGTATGAGTACTCGGGAGTGGTGTGAGAATGGAGGATCTACGTCAATGACGACAACTCCATGATGGAAACTGCAAGGACTGCATCTTCAAGGCCTCAAGACTTCAAGACTCGAGACAAGAATTCAATACACACTCTTTGGGTGAAGGGCGGTTGACGGGCACCTGGAGAAACCGGTGGTTGGCGGGATGCATGGAGAAGCGCCATGACATCTTGCGGAAAGCTTCACCCAGACCCAAAGAGACGGAAGAATACTTCATGCCCGGAAGCTTACCTGTGCAACCGCAAGTCATTATGGGCTCTGGCTTGGTTGACCTTAGTAGTGACTCTGGCTGGGACGGTACTAGCAGATGTAGAACTACGGTAGGATGGGATGAGTACCGGACAGTGGTTAGAGGAACTCTTCGGAAGACCATGTTTCGGTCGTCTTGTTCTCAAACACCCTGAAGTGTGAGAACGTAAAAAGAGGGATCGAATCTTGCGGGTCAAGTGTACAAACCTCTGCGAGAGGTTTAAACCTAATCGATTAGCCGTGTCCCGATTACGGACAATTTGAGCATCTGGACTTGGATCTATCTGGAACTCTCAACACGGATTGATAACTTAATTGCGGGCAACTTATGATGATTTTGGGCTATGAGACATCGGTTGGCGGAACCATGTCATGATAGAAAACTCCATAGTACAGACTTCATTTATTCCTTTGATGTAGGGAAAATAAAACCAGCTTTTACATAAAACCCGGATACGAGCCACAAAGCCATATTGCATATAGTATAGTTTTATCATCTGTTCTTTTATTGTGATCTTGCGGTACATTCAATGTCTGACCTACACGGCTGCAACGTATCATGTTGCAGATACTTTCTTCCGACGAGTAAGAATACGGTACAGGGTTACGGTCTACACTCAACCTGCCGATGGCGTTGATGGGACTCCACACCCGATTACTTGTTTCCGCTGAGACTATTGAGGTATATATCACTTTTACGTTATTTATACATGTGATTGCACTTTGATATATACATTGAAGTACTCGTGTGCCGATACTTGATCCGAGGATGGCACGGATACACGAGGCTTGACCGTCTCGAGGTCGGGTCGCTCTGAAATGGTATCAGAGCACATGTTGACTGTAGGACATGACCCTAGAAATCGGAAAGCCCCTAGGACAGGATATCTCAAAAAAACTTTACTAACAAAAAGACTCTTACTTCTCATCTTTTCTGATTTTATCAAATAGACACTCTCACCTCGAATAGTTAGAATATACCCCTTATCCTTTGATCACCCGGAGGATCAACTGAAGACGCTCCAAGAAGGATTTGATATCGGAGAACTGGTGACCTCTTCCGAGTAAAGAGGATTTCACCATGTGTTGGAAGAATTGCAGCTGCAACAATTGAAGACTCTGAAGATTTGAAGAATTGGAAGTTCCTGAAGAATTATTTGACCTTTAGAGACCAAACCCCTGTTATACACCTACGTTAGATGCGATGATTTGTGAGCTGTCATTTGTTTGATGTTTTCCGATAGCCCCAAAATAAAACTCGTTTCTTCAAAACTATTGTTTGTATTGTGTGTATCTCTCCCTCCCCACCTCTCTCATATCTCATCCCAAAACTTTTGGACCCATAGATGATGAATGAAGTTGGACCGGTATTCTCTGGACGAAAACCCAGCCGGAGGCAGAGCTATGGATTCGAACATGGAGAGTCACTTGGGAGCAATTTGGTTTAAAGGAAGAATGAAGTATCGACGCTCTTGATACTTTGAAGGAAGTGCTGCAACATGGTGGCAGATGCATCAAGCTATACAGGATGGAATGGAGCAAAGACTTGGGAAGAATTCAAGAAGACTCGACAAGATCTCGTCTTATCCGGAAGCACCATGATACACCAAGAAATAAACCTTGTGCCTGCAAGATTTGCGGAGAAATAGGACACACCCAGGAGGAACACAAGGATGGATGCCCTCATTGTGAGGAGAAACACCCAGGTGAGGAATGCCCAACTAGTCGGTGACTTGCTTCTGTGTGAAGGAACCACCCACTACCGTGCAAAGTGTCACATTTACTCCACGGTGCAACAAACTATTCAGAAGCAGGAAGATGGAATGAAGGAAGCCCTCAAGGAAGGTCTAGAAGAACCTGTGATGAAGGAATGGGTTGAAGACCCTGATGGAAAGGGCCTCAACAGATTTTACTCCAATGCCTGCTATTCATGTGGAGAAGAAGGACATTTTTCAAAGTATTGCACCAAGGAAAGAAAAGAGTATCTGGGATATTTCCCGACAGCAGAAGTGAAGTTTAACTCCCGGGAGATAGAAACTCTGAGCATTACAGAGAAATCCAGGAAGAGAAGGCAACCCGAGAACAACGCAACTTTTGCATAGAAGGACCTAAGTCATATCACTTGTTACAGGTGCAAGGATTTAGGTCATTACGCTAGTCAATGTCCAGAAAAGAAGCCAAGAATCCAAGGAGCCCACATAGTCACAAAGAAGCCCCGAGACATGTCGGAAGTCATTTGTTTTCGCTGCAAGGAAGCAGGGCATTATGCTATTAAATGTCCCGACAAGGTGAAAGCTGGAGTTGAGTAGTTGGAATTTTGATATGGATAATAAGAGTAGTAGAAAGCAATTTCATTTTCATGAGCTCGATGAGTTGAGTTATGAAATAGATTACTCAGAGATTGTAATAGTTCATGACTCAATAAAGTTGTAATGTCACATGCTGAAAAGCTTTAAGGAGTTGTTATATTTTATCTTGGAAATTAATATTTTGGACGAACATGGAAGAAATGTGAGTTGTGATGCATAAACAGGAAATTGGAAATTTAGTTTGAAGTTTTGTTTGGATGATATGAATGTGTGTCCCAGGAGATAAGTACCTTATTCTGAGCATCATTTCTGTTTCACAACTGCAGATGACGACCCTTTATGAGTCTTTCCTTAAAGGTCCGGAAACAATTATGACCCTGACAAGTGATCATGATTACCCGAAGATCCTGAAGGACATGATGAAGCATATTCACCTTGAAGGAGATGCAGTCTACAAAGGTTACCCCTTCATGCAAAAGGGAGTGGAACTTTGGTATGTGGAGGTACACCTCCACCATTTGAAAGGAGTTTGCCCAAAGATGATGGGGCAGTACTTTTTCATTTCACGTGTGCCACAAGCAATTTTCTTTGATGCTGTTCGTGAAGCAGCCATGGAAGCCATACGCCAGATCGGAGAAATACTTGAAGCAAGACTCCATTATACTCAGGAATACCTAAGCGAAGTGCATATAGAGATGATGGAGGTGAAGCTCAAGGCCACCACGATAAAACAGAAGATTGAAGATTTCAAGGCGCATGTCGCACAATTCCAGTGGGATTGAAGAATCCTCAAGGAGGAAAAATGAATAAAGTTGGGAGTAATGTCTGACCATACCGAACCATGTGGGTGGCAGCATTTGTAATAAACTTTTTGGAATTTGGATTCACGAAAAATGATTAAGGATGTAATGAAAGATTGATATGAGAATAATGAGATTTTATGGATAAACTTGTGCATTTCTTTAGGTCATAGTACTCTGTAAAGCCACAGGATCAATGAAGAAAGAAATGTGTTATTCATGACGGCCCATAGCAGGAAGCTGGACAAATAAGTTGGAGATTTGTATGATCGTCACCACAAGGGTATGAAGGAAGAAGTACTATTGGATTTACAGGGGATGTAACGTTGAAATATGGAATCCTAGGAAGGATGAATTAAGCTTGTACAAGAGCTGAAGTGGGCCATAACCCACAGGCCCCAGGACCTGCCAAGAAGCAAGCACACTCTTGCTGAAGGAAAAACCCTGGCAGAAGTTGCGATTTTATCAACCGACGATTCAATAGGAGTTTACGCAAAACCTGAGAGTTGTTAAGGAACGATAGATGTTTTGTTCAGCTTGCAGAATCAATGGTATTATCCGAACTAAGTTCGTTGAGAAGAGAAATTCTGCAATGCGTGTGAGTATGCCCAAGTGTTAGAATCGTGATTCTTTGTTTACGTATGTGGTAATGATTCAAATGCAGGATGGATTGGGCCCCATACGGAGACTTCTATCATGAACTATCATATGTTGATGGAAAATCAGAGAGACTTGAAAACTTTAGAAGAGCGTCGATACGACAAGCCAAAAACCTTAGAATGGTAGGACGATGGAACCCCTTTACAGGCAACCATTGCCAATCGTAGGTTATACGGTGAGGTTCAACCCAGACCCGTTTTCTGCAGGAGAAACCATAAATTGTAGACCACCATGAGTATTTCGATAGTTATCTAGAATGGACACGGACCTATCAGCTAAGAAGATCCAGTCTCGGACGAACCACAACTTTGACGAACCGACCCAAGATTCTGAGGAAAACTCTATGCTTCTGACAGAAAAGCTTTGGTGAAGGAGCTATTGTAGGATATGCGAAGAGACATACATTGTCGGCACTCCAGAGGAAGTATCTGAGTTTATTGGAACTATAACCTTGCTTTTAAGTGTGGTAGCACACTAGACCATTCCGACCGACGGATCTGCTAGAAGACCCCCAACCCCTAACCTTTTCTTGCTAGCCTCTTCGAATCTCGAGGACGAGATTCATTTTAAGTATGGTAGGTTTGTAACATCCCAAAATTCTAAATTTTGGAATGTTATATTAAATAAATAACTATGCTTGTTGTCTGATTGTTTGTCTGATTGATTGAGTGAAACTGAGTGGAATTTGGAAAACTTTTGAAAGTTGAATGAGAGGGAATGAAATGACTTTCCCAAACTTTCCCCTTTGCCTTTTGGATCTCAATGAATTCAAGTTCATTCCAACACCAAACCCTAGAGTGAAGATGACATGACTTCTTCCATTTGGAATGAAAAGGGTTTTGAAAAGATTTGAATTTCATTTGAGAATATTTCAAATTCAAAGCTTTATGCAACTCAATGAGTTTCATGAGGAAGATAAAATGACTTCTTCAATTATATGAAATATGAGTTGGAAGTTAAAAGTATCAAATTGAATGTCATTTGAAAGTGCCATTTGGAGTTTGGAAGATTTTGAGTTTTGGAATTTGAATTCAAACTTTGGAAAGTGGGAATCATTTCAAAAACTATGCCGATAAATACTTGAGCAAAAGTATGAGAGGAGTAAACATGACACTCCAAAAATATCAGAGAAAACAATGCCAAAAGTTTTGAATTCAAATTTGAGTTTTATTTGAATTTGAAAAATGAATTTTATAAAGTTTGGATTTTGCCTTTGGAAAATGTTCAAATGATAGGAATATTCCCTGATCATTTTGGTATATATATGTCCTATATAAAATATTTATATTTTATAAGTTATCTCTGTTTTGTTTTATTAAAAAAATAAAAAAAAAAAAAAAACCCCCCAGCGCCGGCCAGAACCATTGCCCACCAGCCCCAGGCGGCCTAGCCGCTTGACCCAGCCGAGCCACCGAGCGGCCCATGCCCGAGCCCCTCGCCCGAAAACCCTTCGCCCCGGTCGCCCGCTCGCTCACCCCTCTCTCTCCCTCACTGACACCCCGACCCCACCTCCCTTCTTCCCCGCCCACGCCACCGAAGTCGCGCCGCCGTCATGGATCCCGGATCCGGGATTCGCCGATCCTCCCGATCGCCTCCTCGCCAAGGTGAGCCCCCCTATAAAACCACCCCCGACCCGTTCCCCCTCGCCCCCCCCGACGCCTCCTCCCTCCTTGCCGCGCTTCGCTGGGAGAATAAGCCGCCGCCGCCGCCATTGCCGCCGACCCACCCAGCCACCCCGAGCTCGCCCGACCCCACCCGGACTCCCGCGCGCTGCACCCGCGGAGCCCTTCGCCGACGCCCCGACCACCGAGTCACGGAACCATCGCCCGCCGAGCCGCCGCCGCCGTCGCCGACCGTAAGTCGCGGACCCCCTCCTCGCCGTTAGATCCGACGCGTGCGGTCGAGATTAGATCCCCGAAGGGG
This sequence comes from Aegilops longissima, assembly GCA_021605205.1. NCBI lineage: Eukaryota > Viridiplantae > Streptophyta > Magnoliopsida > Poales > Poaceae > Aegilops > Aegilops longissima. The sequence continues at coordinate 83,842,129 of CM038681.1, forward strand.
TATGTTTTATAAAACCGGTTCGGTCCGGTTTAGTTAGTCCGGTTTATTTTTTTAGTTAGGTTTTTATTTAAGTCGGCTGATTCGTTTAAAACCCTAGGCCCGTTTAGTTATATTACGCACAGGGCGTAGGTTAGGCCCATTAGGCCATTTTTCTTTATTTTCGTTTTTCTGTTTTAACAGAATAGTTCCTGATTTGAAAAATTCATATCTTTTATTCTGTTTAATATTTTTAGGTGATTATTTTTTTGTTGGTTTGCAAATTTTCTATAGTTCCTGTAGAAAATATAATTAGCTATGTTAAAATTTATTTAAATTGCTTTAATTTAGTTTTAGTCGGAATAGTAAATCTGTCATAAAATGAGCTAGGAAAATTATTTTTAAATGATTCTTTTTGTCTCAACTTTGTTTTGACATTGCCAAACCATAGAAATTAATTTGGGTATTTTAGGATTAATAAAAAATTAGTTTTAAGCAGAATCTTGTTAATCCTAATTAATTAACTAGCTCTGTTTTCCTATTATTTTAATTAGTAAAACAATTTATTTTTCACATGTCATTGATTATTCTAGGTTAGTTTCTGTCACTTTAGAGCATGAACTTTTATTTATAATAAATAAAACTTTTATTTTATTTTTCTTAATAGAATTTGAATTAGGCCTAATAGGAGATTTACTATAGCTTTTAAATTGATTCTTTTGCTCCTAATTGATTAATGCATTATTTTCTGTTAAGTTAACATAAGCCCATGGTTAGGTTATGTTGAGAAAATTTTGGTATGTAAAAACTAGTTTTAGTTGTTGCTTGAAGTAGGAAAACTTTGAGTTGGATTTCTTGAGTTTTCCTTTGGGTTTTGATTCGTTTGTTTTGGTGTGTTATATTACTATGCTATTGTTTTATGTGATCATATGCTATGTGCTTATTATAGTTATTGTTTGCCTCGGTAGAATTTTCCGGTCTGAAGCTTGCTACTCTGAATCCTAGTTTTGAAGATCGTCAACAAGGCAAGTTCACTTTGACCATGCTTTCATACCTATGATTTATTGCATTTAGTGGCATCTTTGCAACCCCCTCAGTAGTGTTATTGAATCCTTGTAGTTGAGTGGTATGCATGAGGTAGGAACCCATCACCTGTTACCAAGCCCGGGCGTTATTTATTTAAATGCTACGCTATAGTAGGCGGGGTTGGTATGAGTACTCGGGAGTGGTGTGAGAATGGAGGATCTCGTCAATGGCGACAACTCCATGATGGAAACTGCAAGGACTGCATCTTCAAGGCCTCAAGACTTCAAGACTAGAGACAAGAATTCAATACACACTCTTTGGGTGAAGGGCGGTTGTGGGCACCTGGAGAAACCAGTGGTTGGCGGGATGCATGGAGAAGCGCCATGACATCTTGCGGAAAGCTTCACCCAGACCCAAAGAGACGGAAGAATACTTCATGCCGGAAGCTTACTGTGCAACCGCAAGTCATTATGGGCTCTGGCTTGGTTGACCTTAGTAGTGACTCTGGCTGGGGCGGTACTAGCAGATGTAGAACTACGGTAGGATGGGATGAGTACGGACAGTGGTTAGAGGAACTCTTGAGGAAGACCATGTTTGATCGTCTTGTTCTCAAACACCACGAAGTGCGAGAGCGTAAAAGAGGATCGAATCTTGCGGGTAAAGTGTACAAACCTCTGCAGAGGGTTTAAACCTAATCGATTAGCCGTGTCCCCGATTACGGACAATTTGAGCATCTGGACTTGGATCTATCTCGGAACTCTCAACATCGGATTGATAACTCAATTGCGGGCAACTTATGATGATTTTGGGCTATGAGACATCGGTTGGCGGAACCATGTCATGATAGAAAACTCCATAGTACAGACTTCATTTATTCCTTTGATGTAGGGAAAATAAAACCAGCTTTTACGCAAAAACCCCAGACACAGAGCCACAAAGCCATATTGCATATAGTATAGTTTTATCATCTGTTCTTTTATTGTGATCTTGCGGTACATTCAATGTCTTGACCTACACGGCTGCAACGTATCATGTTGCGAGATACTTTCTTCCGACGAGTAAGAATAAGGTACAGTGGTTACGGTCTACACTCAACCTGCCGATGGCGTTGATGGGACTCCACACCCGATTACTTGTTTCCGCTGAGACTATTGAGGTATATATCAGTTTCGTTATTTATACATGTGATTGCACTTTGATATATACATTGATGTCTTGTGTGTGCCAAAGATATCTTGATCCGAGGATGGCACGGATACACAGAGTCTTGACCGTCTGAGGTCTGGTCGCTACATAGCTAGTGTGCGTTAGAGATAGGAGTCGAGTGGATCAGAAGGCTGGGTTATGTGTGTGGGTGTGAGAGAGATAGAGAGAGGGTGCGTGTGAGTCACATACAAACAGATATCAGAGAGAAATGAGATCCAGAGAGACGGAGTTTTGTGTCTGCGAGAGAGAAAGATATTTCACTACGAGAGTGATAGCTAGAGAGACATATGAGGGAACGCAAGATATCTCTTGGGAGAGAGGGTGTGTTTGAGCGACATACAAGAGAACATGGAGAAACATGAGACCCTGGGAGACAGAGTTTGTGTTTGTGCATGAGAAAGAGATATTGAAGAGGAAGAGTCGTAGGTTCTCATATCTAAGGAGCGAAATACATCTCTGTATGAGGGGTGTGCGAGTGGCACACATGGGAATAGTAGAGAGAAATGAGACCCCGGGAGACAAAGTTTTGTGTTTGTGTGAGAGAAAGAGATTCCACATGGAGAATCATATTTAGAGACACATAGCAGGCAGAGAGATATACTTAGAGAGAGATAGAGTGATGAAGGTCGAGGGAGAGAGTACCGTCAGTGTGTTACAAAGATAAAATATCATTGTTGGCATACAGGTAGCACGAGACATACCTGAGAGACGATGAACGCGTATAGGTCCAGAGAGATAGTCCCATATAAGCATGAGTGATAGCTATATGAGACGAATATCTGGATTAAAGGGGATTCAAATATTTAAATTGGAGATCACGACATCGATAATATCATAACGCAAATTGGTGTATCAAACATGCATATTCATTTGAATTTGGGCACACGTGTAATGTTATATAGTTTATCAATATTGGTGATCCATAGATTCTTCAATTACAAACAATGCATGGTTTATATGCAATTAATGTCTAAACGGGATTACACTATATGTTGCGTGTGTGAAACACATTATACATGTTTGAGAAGTAAAAAAAAACCCGCATGAAACACACATTAATTGGAGACAGTTAACGAGGAATGCATACATTGGATTTCAACATAAAGAGGTTTCAAGTATTTGAAAATCCAAATTGATGGATACAACCTTATGAATCTGAGATCATGCCATTTTTAAACCATATTTATGTATAAATCATGTTGTGCTTTTGAAAGTATATATAAAAAATGATGTATATAGAATGTAATTCCAATTGAAAATGGATCCCGCCTGAAAAAAATAGAATACAAACGGGATTCGAATTGAGTTGGCACGGTAAACGTGCACTCTGCAAAAATTGAACGAAGCGGGGAAATTCGCAGTAACCGCCCAAAACCAAAATCTGCGAGATGGAAATCACTACTGCCTGTCACTGCCATGCAAAGCCTATCTGTTGGATTTCTATAGGTTTCGATAGGGGTAGGTTTGTAATTTCACCCAGACGCGCCTCTCACCCGGATTCATACACGGTGGGTGCCAAAACACAATGTGTCCTCGGCCGAAATCGACTCCCTCCCCGATTCATATTCATACATGGTGGGCGCCAAAAACAAACTCTCGTCGGCAAATATTCGGTGTATGCGAGATTACCGTCATATCCCCAACCGACTAGTGTTGTCGTGATGTAGTAGAAATTTGAAACGGGGGCTAAGTTTGTAAATTTCCTCGCATTTGAGACAAGCGCACCCTGAATACATGGTTCCCCCCTTCCTCTCTACCTCCCTTTTCCCCATTCGTACTCCGTGGGCGCCAAAACACACTCTCCACCCCACCCTCCTCCGTCTACCGCCGTCCGCCACCCCATCCACCGTCGTCCTCCTCCACCATGCCGGAGCTGATGCCCTGCCGCCGCCGTCCATTACAAGAGATCGACCTCTCTCATCCATGGCTGCGGACCGGGATCCTTGCATCCCGTCCTCTTGCTTCATCCCCGCCGTCTTCCACCTTGCCGGCTCCGCTCCTACGACCGTCTCGTCCACCACGCCCTGCCGCCACTGTCTACCCTCCTAGATCTGCTTCCACACCGCCGACAGCCATCGCTACCGCAGCACCATCAAATTCTCAGCAGACGCGTACACGGCGCCGCACCAGAGGCGGTACTCTTTCGTATCTGCTCAACTTATTTATCGTAGCAAGAAAATAGATCGCCACTGCTTTACTCTGATTTATTGTCTTGGTTGCGAAGCTTCCTTTGTCCGGTTTGCACCTTCAGATCCTCCATGGCACGCTCAACACTATACTCCCAATGCTTATGGTTTTCCCCTTTTATATTCCACACTAGTTAAATCACAGTAGACTAAATTTCAAAATTGGGTCGTTCAATTTTTCAGAGCTCGCCGGAGATCGCCGGTGCGATCAAAGGGGCTCGGGTGGTTGTGGGGCCTCGCCGAACGAAGAAAACTCGACACGGGTGGGGGTTGGGGCGGGGGTGGGGGTGGGGTGGCGGAGGAAGCAGGCGGTGGGGGCGGTGGTCGGCCGGGTGACCCGTGCGGTGTTGTATGGGAAGAATCGAGACGAGGAAGAAGAAGGGTTAGGAGGCGTGGGATCTTCATCCAACCGCTGAAATGGTCGAGAGACAGCTGGGAGTTGCATTCTTAATGCGCTCTGGTTCATCATGTGTGGGCACTGCGCAACCAACATTTTATTATCCAAAATCCGCTTGCTCTTCTTTACCATGTTCCTCTTCCGTTCTTCTTTAATATGTACTCTCTCTGTTCCTAAATACAAGTCTGTGTATAGATTCCACCATGGACTACATATGGAGCAAAATGAGTGAATCTACACTCTAAAATGTATCTGGATACATCATATGTGATCCATAGTGGAAATCTCTACCAAGACTTATATTTTGGAGCGGAGGGAGTATGATAGTAGTCTGATATGTTCCTTGTCTTGAAGATGAGCAGGGACATTTGAAGTGTAGAGGTCTATACGGTCGGTTGTGATGGACACTTTGAGCCTCTTTGATTCGTAGGATCTTGTAAACATAGGAATAGGATTTGTAGTGGCCTGCCCACTTGAATCCTATAAGAATAGCAAGGAAATGTGAAGAGTTGTGTCGCCTTTGAGAGTTACACTGATATTAACAGTACCGCACCTTCATTTGAAGAGAGCTGGTATCCGAAGCCTTTCTAGCCGTACCGGCAATACTAGCACATATATTCCAGCAAGTTCCACTTTGCTGATTTTACTCTGATGCTTAAGGTTTTCCCATTATATCTACACTATGATCTGTGTAGCTGCTTTGTGTCGCACTAGCAGCAGTCCACTCTTGAAGCTAAACACTGCAATGACTTACAAAATTGGCACCAAGGCACTGAGCACCATTCTGGATGCATTGAAACTCATACGCTCCCCACCTGTTAATTCTTGTTCAGAATATGATCCTAATGACTATTCTAACCTCGGGGAGTCGAAGGCAGATGGCCTGTCCTGTTCACCCATCAAGTTGCTTGTTCTAATTTGGCAATGTTTTATTGATTGCGGGTATCTTGCATATGTTTTCTTGCATTTCTTCTACTTTGTTGCACCGCCATTTGCTTAGTTTACTCATTAGATATGTCGAGATGCCATGCCCATCCATTATCAATACATATTCCATCTGTCATCATACCATGTTTTTTCACACAAATGCTATACTTGTGCATCAGACATAAAAAAGGAAGAGGGTGATTGCCGAACTGAAGGAGCACCAGCAAAGTCCTTGAAAAATGTGGTGGTGCGGAGAAATCAGACAAGACACCCACTTATATTGGCTGTACAACCCAGTGACACAAAAGCGTAGGACCGGCTCCGATGAGCTGTACCCATACTTCTTGGCCACACCACTAGCCCCACCACACATGACCTACACTCCAGCAAAAGCTATACCGATTTCATTTGCCATAGCACCAGCTGTACCACGAAAAATCCCACTCCACCAAAAGTACAGCAAGTCCACCGGCGAAGACCTATCCCAACTGCGAGAGCGCCCAATTCCTGCAGATTGGAACCCCATTCCATTTATTCCTAGTTTAAAAGACAATGCTTTCAATGTTGTTAGGACTACGTGCATATATTCCCATCATGGCAAGATTATTGTGACGACAAACACCATTTTCACATCTTCCTGTCCAACTTACGTGTAAGTGCTATTATTCATGGTTATTATTTTCCTGTTTTCTGCTGATTGAACACATCAATGATTTACATTACATTGTTGTAACTAGGCGAGGGTCAATCTGGATAGTCATGACGAGCAAAGCTTGCTTATGCTTTTCAAGGAAGCATTGCAGCAGTATCGGTGTTACCTGAGGAAATCACACTTTGATGGCAAGTCTATAAACGAATTTCCGGTGAAGCCTCATGTGCTAAATTTAGAAGACATTGCATGGAAAAACCTTGTTATGCACTGGTCTCGTTCCCAGGATGAGGTACTGTCTATGAAATCACATGACAATTTGAACTTCTACTTTTCCGCATGTGCCTTACGGATCTTTTTTGCAGGAAATCTGCTCGAAGAAGAATTCCGGTTTGACAAGAACGACAGAATATCGCAAATATGCTGCCCGCTGCTTTGCTCTTGTTAGTACATGTTGTCCTGTATCACTGTACTTGCATACATACCTGGTTCATTATGTGACAGCAGTATGCATGATAGCTTGCTTATCAATTGTTCGCTCCAAATTATCTGATCTGTATGAATGGTTACATTAGTGTAGAATATATCCAATGCCAATGTTTTTTAGCTCTGCATTGTTCTTGTAAGTACATGTTGTCCTTTATCAGTGTACTTATAATGACAGGTAGTTGTTCATGTACCATCACTCTGCAGCTTATTTTCCTTTGCCCTCCATTTTCTACACATCAGATCTATATTTACTCTTACCATAAGGTTTTTACTGAAAAAGTTTAGCTGTGCATTGCTCTTGGCTGTACCTTTTGCCTGTATCGCTGCACTTACATTTATAGCTACTTGGTTATGTAGCATCACTCTTCATCTTATCTTAAATATTCTCCATTTTTCGTATATTATCACATCTATATTTACTCTTAACAAAATGTAGAATAAAGGCAATGCTTTGGAAGAAGATTCTGTGGTAAACTTCTTGAATTGCCCCCCCCCCCATCAGCATGGACAAGGCCTTTATAAACCAATAATGTAAGTTTGTCCATCTCAAGCCTTCAAACTTTGTTGTATATATTTGGTTAGGCATGACTGTGACAGCTGTTTATTTTTGGTGTTTGCATCAAATTGCTTGTTTAAAGTTTATTATGTAGTTCATAAACAAAAGTTTGTCCTTTCTCAATTTAAGTTTTCAGTTGTACAACCAAGTTGCTTCTTCATACCATGTAAATTAAACTATCTGAGCAAGTGATCTTCTTTTGCTTTGCATGTATGCTTCATTCTTCATCCGTAATCCAGTAGTGTGGTGAACCTACCCACTACAGCACAATGTCATATTCTGCAATGTCTTAACTATGAACAATGTCATATCATTCTACTATTATTTAAACCGTCTCTTTATTTGCCAATCTGAAATGGTATAAATTGACAGCACACTAACCATTGATACTTATGAGTTCTTGATCTGTAATCCAGTGGTGTCGTGAAGCTGCCAACTCCTTCACAATGTCATTTCCTGCCATGTCTTGACCTGAACAATACCATATTGTGTTAATGCAATTTTAAACTGTGTCACTTTATTAAATCAAGAAGAAATGTGATGAATTTTCAGCTTGATACTTTTATGTGCAAAACCTATCATCTGTCTGCTTGTTTATCTTTCAGAGTGAGGAAGATATAAGTGTTGAACAAGCGCAGTCACATCATCTTGCTCAGCTGCTTGCGCTGCAGCTCCCCAGCAGGGCTAACCTTTCTTGAACTCTATTGAAGTGCTGTCAGTTTTGTATATTGTTTTGTCGGCGTGTTTATTTGCACTGGTGGCGATCTTTGATACCCAGTGTATGTAATCTGCTGTCTGCTTGTGCTTTATTATCATAGTGGCGAACTTGATGCCCAGTGGATGTAATATGCCGTAATTTCTTTATTGTATAGTCTAGGTTTTTTCTTATTTACGATGCTGCAGTTATTTTAATGTATATATATCCTGTCTTCGCAGTAAACCGGCCAAACCATAAAATTACTGTAACATCCCAAATTTTGGAATGTTAATATAATTAATTGAATTGTTTGTTTGTTTGCTTGAGTGAATTAAAATTGAGTGAAATTTGAACCTTTTCAAAAACTTTTGAAAGAGAGGGAATAAAATGACTTTCCCCTTCTCCGGTAAATTCAAATTCATCCTATTAAAATCAATGAGAGAAGATGACATGACTTCTTCAACTATAAAGAATTTGAACGGAGTTTTGCAATTTAATTCTTTCAAATATTTGCACTTGCTTCTCTATTTTTCTTCCCGAGAAATACCCGAAAATAAATTCTTGCAAGCAAGAAAAAGCGGAGAAAATGACCCTCCAAAGTCAGGGGCATTTTGAAAATATTGAGCCAAGAAAACCAAAGTTTTATTTAAAAATTATTTGCAAAAAGAAATAAAGCCTTTAGGGATTTTCTGAAAAACATTTTTTAAGTTTTATTTTGGCCGTGGAATAATGCTCATCATCTACATTTTATTTTTCTGATAATTTTAGTATATAAAACTCTTTATTCGAATTGATTTGATTTCCTTTTTATTGTTTTAGTTTCCTAATTTTAAAATAGGAATGGAATCGTTTTATTAGGAAAAAACCTGGCCCATTAAGTACTTTCCTATTCTAGCCCAACAAGAGATCATCTCCTTCCTCTGTTTCCTCTCACGTTCTGAAGCTTTCCATGTCCATGGAGACAGAAATCTCCACCTTCCCGATCTCCTCGTCTTTCCATCCCAGCGCCTCCCGAGACCGCCTATAAAACCCCTCCTCTCCTCGTTCCATTTTTCCCATCACCACGCCCCTCCTGCCCGTAGCCTTCTCGCCACCGTCCTCCTTTTCCTGCCTAGAAGCGCTCACGGGAGCTCTCCTGGAACCTCCCCATCGCCTAGCGCCACCTCCCCAAGCGCCGACCCCTCCTCCGCCACCCCACCCTCTTGGCGACCTCGCCCCTCGCCGAGCAGCCCTCCACATCGCCGTCTCCTTCCTGCCATCTCTGCCTCACGTCTGGTAACTCCGTTTTGTTTTCAGATTTGTTCCCGTAACAGATTTAGTTCCGTTCTTGTTTAGCTTATAACTTTTGATCTAGAAGTCCAATGATGCTGATTCTTTTGCGTTAGATCACAATTTTCTTGTAGTTTCCAAAATATATAATTTGTCTATGTTTGGATTCATAAAAATTGAGTTAGATCAGATTTGAATTAAAGCTTGTTTTGCTTATTCGGGAGTTTAAAAATAGATTTTATTTGATTCTTTTTCTACTGATCACTAGTGATCATATTTACCAGTGGTAAAAACTTCAAAATTGTTTGAGTATTTTAGCTTATTGTTTCATGTAAAACAAATTCTGTTTTAGTTCTATTGAATTATAGCTACTTCTTTTCTATAGTTGTTTTTAAATTATTTTATTTTATATTTCAGAAAGTTTATGTTTGGTTTCTATTAGTTAAACAGTAGGTGTTCAACAAGTTTTATATTTATTTTTATTTTGTTATCGTGAAATCAATTCAAGTTCGCTAATAACTTGCAATGGACTTCTCTACTGTTTTAACTCCCAATTGAAAATACTTTCAAAATAGCTTTATGAAAAAAATACTTTTTTTTCTTAACCAAATTTATATCTTATTCTCTGTTATTTTAGTGTTTTATTTTCCGTTAGACAAAACTATTTTTGTGAATGTTGTAGAAGAAGACTCCTAGTTTTATTTGAAGTTCCTTGGATTCTTATTCGCTCTCTCTTTTGTTTTGATTGTTAGTGTGAGTGCTTATGTGAATGATATGTTTGTTATATAGATTTCATCGAGAGTGACGAGTAGTCTATCAAGTTATTTCTTGAGAACGATAATTCTTCTTCGTCAACATCACCAGGCAAGTTCACTTTGACCATGCTTTCTTACCTATGTTTTATTGCATTTAGTGGCACCTTTGCAACCACCCCTCGGTAGTGTTATTGAAATTCTTGTAGTTGAGTAGTATGCATGAGGTAGGAACCCATCACCCTGTTACCAAGCCGGGACGTTATTTTATTCTAATGCTACGCTGTAGTAGGCGGGGTTTGGTATGAGTGTTCGAGAGTGGTGTGAAGAAGGAGGACTCTCGTCAATGGCGACAACTCCATGATGGAATCTGCAAGGACTGCATCTTCAAGACCTCAAGACTTCAAGACTCGAGACAAGAATTCAATACACACTACTAGGTGAAGGGCGGTTGTGGGCACCTGGAGAAACCAGTGGTTGGCTGGGATGCACGGAGAAGCGCCATGACATCTTGCGGAAAGCTTCACCCAGACTCAAAGAGGCGGAAGAATACTTCATGCCGGAAGCTTACTGTGCAACCGCAAGTCATTATGGGCTCTGGCTTGGTTGACCTTAGTTGTGACTCTGGCTGGGGCGGTACTAGCAGATGTAGAACTACGGTAGGATGGGTTGAGTACCGGACGGTGGTCGGAGGAACTCTTTGGAAGACCATGTTTGGTCATCTTGTTCTCAAACACTCTGAAGTGCGAGAGCGTAAAGAGAGGATCGAATCTTGCGGGTAAAGTGTACAAACCTCTGCAGAGGGTTATAACCTAATCGATTAGCCGTGTCCCGATTCACGGACAATTTGAGCATCTGGACTTGGATCTATTTCGGAACTCTCAACACCGGATTGATAACTTAATTGTGGGCAACTTATGATGATTTTGGGCTATGAGACATCGGTTGGCGGAACCATGTCATGACAGAAAAAACTCCATAGTACAGACTTCATTATTCCTTTGATGTAGGTAAAATAGAACTAGCTTTTACGCAAACAAAACTCAGATACAGAGCCACAAAGCCATACTGCATATAGTATAGTTTATCATCTGTTTTATCTTATTGTGATCTTGCCGGTACATTCAATGTACTGACCTACACGGCTGCAATGTATCATGTTGCAGATATTTCCTCGACGAGTAAGAGTTACGGTACAGGGTTACGGTCTACACTCAACCTGCCGATGGCGTTGATGGGACTCCACACCCGTTTGATTGTTTCCGCTGAGTATTATGAGGTATATATCATTTTACGTTATTTATACATGTGATTGCACTTTGATATATACATTGATGTCTTGTGTGTGCAAAGATACTTGATCGAGGATGGCACAAGAATACGTAGGCTTGACCGTCTGAGGTCGGGTCGCTCTGAGAGATGGTATCGAGCACATGTTGATTGTGAGGGCGTGACCCTAGAAACCGGAAAGCCCTAGGACAGGATATCTCAAAACTCTATTTACAAAAAGACTCTTACTTCTCATCTCTTCTGACACTCTCACCTCAAAATAGTTAGAATATACCCCTTATCCTTTGATCACCCGGAGGATCAACTGAAGACGCTCCAAGAAGGATTTGATATCGGAGAACTGATGACCTCTTCAGAGTAAAGATGATTTCACCATGTATTAGAAGCTACAACAGTTGAAGACTCCGAAGACTTGAAGGATCTGAAGAATTATTTGACCTTTAGAAGACCAAACCCTGTTATACACCTACGTTAGATGCAACGATTTGTGAGCTGTCATTTGTTTGATGTTTTCCGACAGCCACAAAGTAAAACTTGTTTCTTCAAAAACTATTGTTTGTATTGTGTGTATATCCCTCCCCACCTCTCTCATATCTCATCCCAAAACTTTTGAACCCCATAGATGATGAATGAAGTTGGACTAATATTCTCTGGACCGAAGACTCGGCCGGAGGCAGAGCTATGGATGCAGAACATGGAAAATCACTTCGGGAGCAATTTGGTTTCAAGGAAGTATGAGGTCCAATACGCTCTTCAGTACTTTACAGAAAGTGCTGCAACCTGGTGGAAAATGCATCAAGCCATACAGGGATTTAATGGAGCAAGAACTTGGGAGGAATTCAAGAAGACCCTGATGAGATCACGTCTCATCCGGAAGCACTATGATAACCCGAAGAAGAAACTTTGTGCCTGCAAGATTTGCGGAGAAATAGGACACACCCAGGAGGAACACAAGGATGGATGCCCTCATTGTGAGGAGAAACACCCAGCTGAGGAATGCCCAACTAGTCAGATGACTTGTTTCTTGTGTGAAGGAACCACCCACTACCCGACTCAGTGTCACATTTACCCCATGGTGCAACAAACTATTCAGGAGCGGGAAGAAGGAATGAAAGAAGCCCTCCGAGAAGTTATGAAAGAACCAGTGATGAATGAATGTGTTGAAGACCTGGATGGAGAAGGTCTCAACAGATTTTACTCCAATGCCTGCTATTCATGTGGAGAAGAAGGGCATTTTTCGCAGATTGCACCAAGGAAAGAAAAGAGTATCGGGATATTTCCGACAGCGAAGTGAAGTTTGACCCTCGGAAATAGAAGCTCGATCATTACAGAGAAATCCAGGAAGAGAAAAGAAGGCAACCCGAGAACAACACAATTTTCGCAGAGAAGGACCTGAGTCATATCACTTGTTACAGGTGCAAGGATTTAGGTCATTACGCTAGTAAATGTCCAGAAAAGAAGCCAAGAATCCAAGGAGCCTACATAATCACAAAGAAGCCCCGAGACATGTCAGAAGTCATTTGTTTACACTGCAAGGAAGCAGGACATTATGCTACTAAATGTCCCAACAAGACGAAAGCTGGAGTTGAGTAGTTGGAATTTTGATATGGATAATAAGAGTAGTAGAAAGCAATTTCATTTTCATGAGTTCAATGAGTTGAGTTATGTAATAGATTACTCAGAGATTATAATAGTTCATGACTCAATAAAGTTGTAATGTCACATGTTGAAAGGCTTTAAGGAGTTGTCAAATTTTATCTTGGAAATTAATATTCTGGATGAACATGGAAGAAAGTGAGTTGTGATGCATAAACGGGAAATTGGAAATTGAGTTTGAAGTTTTGTTTGGATGATGTGAATGTGTGCCCCAGGAGATAAGTACCTTATTCTGAGCATCATTTCTGTTTCACAACTGCAGATGACGACCCTTTACGAGTCTTTCCTTAAAGGTCCGGAAACAATCATGACCTTAACAAGTGATCATGATTACCCGAAGATCCTGAAGGACATGATGAAGCATATTCACCTTGAAGGAGATGCAGTCTAGAAAGGCTACCCCTTCATGCAAAAGGAGTGGAACTTTGGTATGTGGAGGTACACCTCCACCATTTGAAAGGAGTTTGCCCAAAGATGATGGGGCAGTACTTTTTCATTTCATGTGTGCCACAAGCAACTTTCTTCGATGCTGTTCGTGAAGCAGCCATGGAAGCCATCGCCGATCGAGAAATACTTGAAGCAAGACTCCGTTATACTCAGGAATACCTAAGCGAAGTGCATGCAGAGATGATGAAGGTGAAGCTCAAGACCACCATGATGAAAAAGAAGATTGAAGATTTCAAGGCTCATGTCGCACACTTCCAGTGGGACTGAAGAATCCTCGAGGAGGATAAATGAATAAAGTTGGAAGTAATGCCTGACCATACCAAATCATGTGGGTGGCAGCATTTGTAACAAAGTACTTTTTGGAATTTGGATTTACGAAAATGGTTAAGGGTGTAATGAAAGATTGATATGAGAATAATGAGATGTTATGGATAAACTTGTGCATTTTTCTTTGGTGTCATAGTACTCCGTAAAGCCACAGGATCAATGAAGAAAGAAATGTGTTATTCATGACGGTCCATAGAAGGAAGCTGGACAAAATAAGTTGGAGTTTTGTTTTGATATGATGGCATGAGAAACAGAGTACTACTGGATTTAAGGAGGTGTAACAAGAGAGTTACTCCAAGGATGAGTTAAAGCTGCACTAGTGTTGAAGTGGGCCATAACCCACAGGCCCATGATTTTGAGAAGGAACCGTTGTAACCTTGATAAAGGAATAAATTTGGAAGAATCTGTGATCCAATCAGCCTACGTTTACGTAGGAGGTTACATAAAACCCGAGAGTGGTGAAGTAACGATAGATGTTTTGTTTGGCATGCAGAAACCATGGATTTATACGAACTCAGTTCGAGAACAAGAGAAATTCTGCAATGCTTGTGAGTATGCCCAAGTGTTAAAATACGTGATTCGATATTTACATATGTGGTAATGATTCAAGCACGGGATGGATTGGCCCCATACGGAGACTTCTATCATGAACTATCATATGTTGATGGAAAATCGAGAGCCTTGAAAAACTTAGAAGAGTGTCGACGCGATAAGCCATAAAACCATAAAATGGTAGGACGATGGAACCCCATTACAGGCAACCGTTGCCAAACGTAGGTTATACGGTGAGGTTCAACCTGACCCGTTTTCTGCAGGAGAAAACCATAAATTGTAGACCACCATGAGTGTTTGATAGTTGTTTAGAATGGACACAGACCCATCAGCTAAGAAGATCCAGTCTCGGACGAACTTCAACTTTGACGAACCGACCCAAGATTCTGAGGAAAACTCTATGCTCCTGACAGAAGAGCTAATGAAGGAGCTATTGTAAGATATGTGAAGAGACATACATTTTCAGTCCTCCAGAGGAAGTATCTGAGTTTATTGGAACCATGACCTTGTTTTTAAGTGTGGTAGCACCCTGACCTTTCTGACCAAGACATTTGCTAGAAGACCCCAACCCTAACCTTTTCTTGCTAGCCTCTTGAATCTCGAGGACGAGATTCATTTTAAGTGTGTAGGTTTGTAACATCCCAAATTTTGGAATGTTAATATAATTAATTGAATTGTTTGTTTGTTTGCTTGAGTGAATTAAACTTGAGTGAAATTTGAACCTTTTCAAAAACTTTTGAAAGAGAGGAATAAAATGACTTTCCCTTCTCGGTAAATTCAAATTCATCCTATTAAAATCAATGAGAGAAGATGACATGACTTCTTCAACTATAAAGAATTTGAGCGGAGTTTTGCAATTTAATTCTTTCAAATATTTGCACTTGCTTCTCTATTTTCTTCCCAGAAATACCCGAAAATAAATTCTTGCAAGCAAGAAAGAGCGGAGGAAAATGACCCTCCAAAGTCAGGGGCATTTTGAAAATATTTGAGCCAAGAAAAACCAAAGTTTTATTTAAAATTATTTGCAAAAAGAAATAAAGCCTTTAGGGATTTTCTGAAAACATTTTTTAAGTTTTATTTTGGCCGTGGAATAATGCTCATCATCTACATTTTATTTTTTCGATAATTTTAGTATATAAAACTCTTTATTCGAATTGATTTGATTTCCTTTTTATTGTTTTAGTTTCCTAATTTTAAAATAGGAATGGAATCGTTTTATTAGGAAAAACCTGGCCCATTAAGTACTTTCCTATTCTAGCCCAACAAGAGATCATCTCCTTCCTCTGTTTCCTCTCACGTTCTGAAGCTTTCCATGTCCATGGAGACAGAAATCTCCACCTTCCCGATCTCCCTCGTCTTTCCATCCCAGCGCCTCCCGAGACCGCCTATAAAACCCCTCCCTCTCCTCGTTCCATTTTTCCCATCACCACGCCTCCCTGCCCGTAGCCTTCTCGCCACCGTCCTCCTTTTCCTGCCTAGAACGCTCACCAGAGCTCTCCTGGAACCTCCCATCGCCTAGCGCCACCTCCCCAAGCGCCGACCCTCCTCCGCCACCCCACCCTCGGCGACCTCGCCCCCTCGCCGAGCAGCCCTCCACATCGCCGTCTCCTTCCTGCCATCTCTGCCTCACGCATGAGGTAACTCCGTTTTGTTTTCAGATTTGTTCCCGTAACAGATTTAGTTCCGTTCTTGTTTAGCTTATAACTTTTGATCTAGAAGTCCAATGATGCTGATTCTTTTGCGTTAGATCACAATTTTCTTGTAGTTTCCAAAATATATAATTTGTCTATGTTTGGATTCATAAAATTGAGTTAGATCAGATTTGAATTAAAGCTTGTTTTGCTTATTCGGGAGTTTAAAATAGATTTTATTTGATTCTTTTTCTACTGATCACTAGTGATCATATTTACCAGTGGTAAAAACTTCAAAATTGTTTGAGTATTTTAGCTTATTGTTTCATGTAAAACAAATTCTGTTTTAGTTCTATTCAATTATAGCTACTTCTTTTCTATAGTTGTTTTTAAATTATTTTATTTTATATTTCAGAAAGTTTATGTTTGGTTTCTATTAGTTAAACAGTAGGTGTTCAACAAGTTTTATATTTATTTTTATTTTGTTATCGTGAAATCAATTCAAGTTCGCTAATAACTTGCAATGGACTTTCTACTGTTTTAACTCCCAATTGAAAATACTTTCAAAATAGCTTTATGAAAAAAAACTTTTTTTTTCTTAACCAAATTTATATTTTATTCTCTGTTATTTTAGTGTTTTATTTTCCGTTAGACAAAACTATTTTTGTGAATGTTGTAGAAGAAGACTCCTAGTTTTATTTGAAGTTCCTTGGATTCTTATTCGCTCTCTCTTTTGTTTTGATTGTTAGTTTGAGTGCTTATGTGAATGATATGTTTGTTATATAGATTTCATCGAGAGTGACGAGTAGTCTATCAAGTTATTTCTTGAGAACGATAATTCTTCTTCGTCAACATCACGAGCAAGTTCACTTTGACCATGCTTTCTTACCTATGTTTTATTGCATTTAGTGGCACCTTTGCAACCACCCCTCAAGAGTGTTATTGAAATTCTTGTAGTTGAGTAGTATGCATGAGGTAGGAACCCATCACCCTGTTACCAAGCCCGGACGTTATTTTATTCTAATGCTACGCTGTAGTAGACGGGTTTGGTATGAGTGTTCGAGAGTGGTGTGAAGAAGGAGGACTCTACGTCAATGGCGACAACTCCATGATGGAATCTGCAAGGACTGCATCTTCAAGACCTCAAGACTTCAAGACTCGAGACAAGAATTCAATACACACTCTTTGGGTGAAGGGCGGTTGACGGGCACCTGGAGAAACCAGTGGTTGGCTGGGATGCATGGAGAAGCGCCATGACATCTTGCGGAAAGCTTCACCCAGACTCAAAGAGACGGAAGAATACTTCATGCCCGAAGCTTACCGTGCAACCGCAAGTCATTATGGGCTCTGGCTTGGTTGACCTTAGTTGTGACTCTGGCTGGGGCGGTACTAGCAGATGTAGAACTACGGTAGGATGGGTTGAGTACCGGACGGTGGTCGAGGAACTCTTTGGAAGACCATGTTTGGTCATCTTGTTCTCAAACACTCGAAGTGCGAGAGCGTAAAGAGAGGGATCGAATCTTGCGGGTAAAGTGTACAAACCTCTGCAGAGGTTATAACCTAATCGATTAGCCGTGTCCCGATTCACGGACAATTTGAGCATCTGGACTTGGATCTATTTCGAACTCTCAACACGGATTGATAACTTAATTGTGGGCAACTTATGATGATTTTGGGCTATGAGACATCGGTTGGCGGAACCATGTCATGACAGAAAAAACTCCATAGTACAGACTTCATTATTCCTTTGATGTAGGTAAAATAGAACTAGCTTTTACATAAACAAAACTCGAATCTGAGCCACAAAGCCATACCGCATATAGTATAGTTTATCATCTGTTTTATCTTATTGTGATCTTGCGGTACATTCAATGTAATTGACCTACACGGCTGCAATGTATCATGTTGCAGATATTTCCTCGACAGTAAGAGTTACGATACAGGTTACGGTCTACACTCAACCTGCCGATGGCGTTGATGGGACTCCACACCCGTTTGATTGTTTCGCTGAGTATTATGAGGTATATATCATTTACGTTATTTATACATGTGATTGCACTTTGATATATACATTGATGTCTTGTGTGTGCCGATATCTTGATCCGAGGATGGCACAAGAATACGAAGGCTTGACCGTCTGAGGTCGGGTCGCTACAATTACGGTACATAATCGGGTCGTCATGCAATCACGATGTAGGTTGGGCCTGAAACATGTCGAACAGCTCACGGGCCGGCAGCAGCCTGAAATGAACCCCAGCCCATGATTGTGCGAATCAAATCATGGGCTTTTAACAGGCCAAAATTGTCTCGGTCCTTGTTTGGCCCAATCAGATATCGGCTGCAAGCAGGTCGGATGCAAACCGGGCCGTAGTTAGGCCCAACTATATGACGGGCTTTTAACAGGCCGAAATTAATATAGGGCCGAAATGTTAAACAGGCCCTTAATAGGCCAAAACTAATATCAGGCCGAATTACTAAGTGGGCATTTAGCAAGTGGGCCCAAAAGAATAGCGTCCAGTTGACGGGCCGAATCGGATATGGGCCATAAGAGCCCAAAGCCTCATAAAGGGCTGGACCTGATCTGGGCCGTAATTTGGCCCAGACAGTGGTAGTCTTTTAACGGGCCGGATCTCATATGGGCTAGTATTAGGCCCGGAGCGTGGCAGGCCATTAATGGACTGGATCAAATATGGGCCAGCATTTGGCCCAAAACATGGCACCCATTTAATGGGTCGGCCTACTAGGGTCCTCAAAATCTTGTGGGCCTACAGATGGGCCGGCCCATTAATGTCGGCGAAATCTCGTGGGCCTTTAGCTGGGCTGGCCCATTATGATCCGCAAGAATCTTGTGGGCCTTTACCTGGGCCGGCCCATTATGGCACTCAAAAATCTTGTGGGCCTTTACCTGGGCCAGCCCATTATGGCCCGCAAAATCTTGTGGGCCTTTAGCTGGGCCAGCCCATTATGGTCTGCAAAATCTCGTGGGCCTTTAGCTGGGCCGGCCCATTATGGTCCGCAAAATCCTGTGGGCCTTCAGTTGGGCCGGCCCATTTAAACTTGATGGGCCGGTCCAAGTGTCAACATATCATAGGCGGGTCTCGCCCATTGGATGAGTGACACCTATGCCAATGATGATTTTACACGTGGAAAATCCCCATTGGTCGGGGCTGTTAACGGGTTATCGGATCCAAAACCCGACCCGATAGCTTAACGGTGTTCCATTATAGTGGATGCCACGTGTCGGTCACCCTTGACGAAAGCACTTCTGTGACGCGCGATTTATCGTCATGGAAGTGGACCCTTCCGTGATGATAATTTTGGTAATGTCATGGAACACTTCTACGACAGCACAGGTATGACTATCTAGATTCTGTCATAAATTTGTCATGGATGTACATGCATGACAACAAACGTGACCTACTGTGACAACCACGTATCATCACGGAAGTGTATTTTTTTGTAGTGCAGCCTCCCCTCTCTCTTTCCCCTAAAGCCCAATAAGACCATATACTCCCCGGCGAATTCCCGTAACTCTCTCCGGTACTCCGAAAAATACCCGAATCACTCGGAACCTTTCTGAAGTCCGAATATAGTCGTCCAATATATAGATCTTTACATCTCGACCATTTCGAGACTCCTCGTCATGTCCCCGATCTCATCCGGGACTCTGAACTACCTTCGGTACATCAAAACACATAAACTCATAATACCGATCGTCACCGAACTTTAAGCGTGCGGACCCTACGGGTTCGAGAACTATGTAGACATGACAGAGGCACGTCTCTGGTCAATAACCAATAGCGGAACCTGGATGCTCATATTGGCTCCCACATATTCTACAAAGATCTTTATCAGTCAAACCGCATAACATATGTTGTTCCCTTTGTCATCGGTATGTTACTTGCCCGAGATTCGATCGTCGGTATCTCAATACCTAGTTCAATCTTGTTACCGGCAAGTCTCTTTACTCGTTCCGTAATACATCATCTCGCAACTAACTCATTAGTTACAATGCTTGCAAGGCTTATAGTGATGTGTATTACCGAGTGGGCCCAGAGATACCTCTCCGACAATCGGAGTGACAAATCCTAAGCTCGAAATACGCCAACTCAACAAGTACCTTCGGAGACACCTATAGAGCACCTTTATAATCACCCAGTTACGTTGTGACGTTTGGTAGCACACAAAGTGTTCCTCCGGTAAACGGGAGTTGCATAATCTCATAGTCACAGGAACATGTATAAGTCATGAAGAAAGCAATAGCAACATACTAAACTATCAAGTGCTAAGCTAATGGAATGGGTCAAGTCAATCACATCATTCTCCTAATGATGTGATCCCTTTAATCAAATGACAACTCATGTCTATGGCTAGGAAACTCAACCATCTTTGATCAACGAGCTAGTCAAGTAGAGGTATACTAGTGACACTATGTTTTGTCTATGTATTCACACACGTATCAAGTTTCCGGTTAAGAAAATTCTAGCTTGAATAATAAACATTTATCATGAAATAAGGAAACAAATAATAACTTTATTATTGCCTCTAGGGCATATTTTCTTCAGTCTCCCACTTGCACTAGAGTCAATAATCTAGTTCACGTCGCCATGTGATTTAATACCAATAGTTCACATCACCATGTGATTAACACCCATAGTTCACATCATCATGTGACCAACACCCAAAGGGTTTACTAGATTCAGCAATCTAGTTCACATCGCCATGTGATGAACACCCAAAGAGTACAAAGGTGTGATCATTGCTTGTGAGAGAAGTTTAGTCAACGGGTCTGCCAAATTCAGATCCGTATGTATTTTGCAAATTTCTATGTCAACAATGCTCTGCACGGAGCTACTCTAGCTAATTGCTCCCACTTTCAATATGTATCCAGATTGACATTTAGAGTCATCCGGATTAGTGCCAAAACTTGCATCGACTTAACCCTTTACGATGAACTTTTTGTCACCTCCATAACCGAGAAACATATCCTTATTCCGCTAAGGATAATTTTGACCAATGTCCAGTGATCTACTCCTATATCACTATTGTACTCTCATGCCAAACTCAGGGCAGGGTATACAATAGGTATGGTACATAGCATGGCATACTTTATAGAACCTATAGCTGAGGCATAGGGAATGGCTTTCATTCTCTCTATCTTCTACCGTGGTCGGGTTTTGAGTCTTACTCAACTTCACACCTTGCAACACAGGCAAGAACTCTTTCTTTGACTATTCCATTTTGAACTACTACAAAAACTTGTCAAGGTATGTACTCATTGAAAAAAATTATCAAGCGTGTTGATCTATCTCTATAGATCTTGATGCTCAATATGTAAGTAGCTTCACCGAGGTATTTCTTTGAAAAACTCCTTTAAAATACTCCTTTATGCTCTCCAGAAAATTCTAAATTATTTCCGATCAACAATATGTCATTCACATATGTCTATCAGAAATGATGTAGTGCTCCCACTCACTTTCTTGTAAATACAGGCTTCACCACAAGTCTGTATAAAACTATCTGCATTGATCAACTCATCAAAGCATATATTCCAACTCCGAGATGCTTGCACCAGTCCATAGATGGATCGCTAGAGCTTTGCACATTTTGTTAGCACATTTAGGATTGACAAAACCTTCTGGTTGCATCATATACAACTCTTCTTTCAGAAATTCATTAAGGAATGTAGTTTTGACATTCATTTGCCAGATTTCATAAAATATGGCATTTTTCTAACATGATTTGGATAGACTTAAGCATCGCTACGAGTGAGAAAATCTCATCGTAGTCAACACTTTGAACTTTGTCAAAACCTTTTTTTGACAAGTCTAGCTTTGTAGGTAGTAACACTACTATCAGCGTCTGTCCTCCTATTGAAGATCCATTTGTTTTCTATGGCTTGCCGATCATCGGGCAAGTCAATCAAAGTCCACAATTTGTTCTCATACATGGATCCCATCTCAGATTTCATGGCCTCAAGCCATTTCGCGGAATCTAGGCTCATCATCGCTTCCTCATAGTTCGTAGGTTCGTCATGGTCAAGTAACATGAACTCCAGAATAGGATTACCATACCACTCTGGTGCGGAACGTACTCTGGTTGACCTACGAGGTTCGGTAGTAACTTGATCCGAAGCTTCATGATCATCATCATTAACTTCCTCACTAATTGGTGTAAGCATCACTGGAACTGATTTCAGTGATGAACTACTTTCCAATTCGGGAGAAGGTACAATTACCTTATAAAGTTCTACTTTCCTCCCACTCACTTCTTTCAAGAGAAACTCCTTCTCTAGAAAGGATCCATTCTTAGCAACGAATATCTTCCCTTCGGATCTATGATAGAAGGTGTACCCAACAGTAACTTTTGGTATCCTATGAAGACGCACTTTTCCGATTTGGGTTTGAGCTTATCAAGATGAAACTTTTTCACATAAGCATCGCAACCCCAAACTTTAAGAAATGACAGCTTAGGTTTCTTGCCAAACCATAGTTCATACGGTGTCATCTCAACGGATTAGACGGTGCCCTATTTAATATGAATGCACCCAGAACGATAGTAGTAAATCAGTAAGAGACATCATAGATTGCACTATATCCAATAAAGTACGGTTATGACGTTCGGACACACCATTATGCTGTGGTGTTCCAGGTGGCGTGAGTTTGTGAAACTATTCCACATTGTTTTAATTGAAGGCCAAACTTGTAACTCAAATATTCGTCTCTGCGATCAATTTATGGTCTGGTGCAAGCCTCTCGGAGTTGGAATAAACGCTTTGATAGTGTGATCAAAGCATATGGTTTTATACAGACTTTTGGAGAAGCATGTATTTACAAGAAAGTGAGTGGGAGCTCTGTAGCATTTCTGATATTATATGTGGACGACATATTATTAATTGGAAATGATATAGAATTTCTGGATAGCATAAAAGGATACTTGAATAAAAGTTTTTCAATGAAAGACCTCGGTGAAGCTGCTTACATATTGGGCATCAAGATCTATAGAGATAGATCAAGACGCTTAATTGGACTTTCACAAAGCACATACCTTGATAAAGTTTTGAAAAAGTTCAAAATGGATCAGGCAAAGAAAGGATTTTTACCTGTGTTACAAGGTGTGAAATTGAGTCAGACTCAATGCCCGACCACAGCAGAAGATAGAGAGAAAATGAAAGATGTTCCCTATGCTTCAGCCATAGGCTCTATCATGTATGCAATGCTGTGTACCAGACCTGACGTATGCTTAGCAATAAGCTTGGCAGGAAGGTACCAAAGTAATCCAGAGTGGATCATGGACAGCGGTCAAGAACATCTGAAATACGAAAAGGACTAAGGATATGTTTCTCGTATATGGAGGTGACAAAGAGCTAGTCGTAAATGGTTACGTCGATGCAAGCTTTGACAATGATCCGAACGATTCTAAATCGCAAACCGGATACGTGTTTTTATTAAACGGTGGAGCTGTCAGTTGGTGCAGTTCTAAACAAAGCGTCGTGGCGGGATCTACATGTGAAGCGGAGTACATAGCTGCTTTGGAAGCAGCAAATGAAGGAGTCTGGATGAAAGAGTTCATTTCCGATCTAGGTGTCATACCTAGTGCATCGGGACCAATGAAGATCTTTTGTGACAATACTGGTGCAATTGCCTTGGCAAAGGAATCCAGATTTCACAAGAGGACCAAGCATATCAAGAGACACTTCAATTCCATTCGGGACCAAGTCCAAGTGGGAGACATAGAGATTTGCAAGATACATACGGATCCGAATGTTGCAGACCCGTTGACTAAGCCTCTTCCACGAGCAAAACATGATCAGCACCAAGACTCCATGGGTGTTAGAATCATTACTGTGTAATCTAGATTATTGACTCTAGTGCAAGTGGGAGACTGAAGGAAATATGCCCTAGAGGCAATAATAAAGTTATTATTTATTTCCTCATATCATGATAAATGTTTATTATTCATGCTAGAATTGTATTAACCGGAAACATAATACATGTGTGAATACATAGACAAACATACAGTCACTAGTATGCCTCTACTTGACTAGCTCATTAATCAAAGATGGTTATGTTTCCTAACCATAGACATGTGTTGTTATTTGATTAATGGGATCACATCATTAGGAGAATGATGTGATTGACATGACCCATTCCGTTAGCTTAGCACTTGATCGTTTAGTATATTGCTATTGCTTTCTTCATGACCTATACATGTTCCTGTAACTATGAGATTATGCAACTCCGTTTACGGAGGAATACTTTGGTGCTACCAAGCGTCACAACGTAACTGGGTGATTATAAAGGAGTACTACAGGTGTCTCCAAAGGTACATGTTGGGTTGGCGTATTTGAGATTAGGTTTTGTCACTCCGATTGTCGGAGAGGTATCTCTAGGCCTTCTCGGTAATACACATCACATAAGCCTTGCAAGCATTGCAACTAATAAGTTAGTTGTGAGATGATGTATTACGGAACGAGTAAAGAGACTTGCGGTAAGCGAGATTGAACTAGGTATTGGATACCGACGATCGAATCTCGGGTAAGTAACATACCGATGACAAAGGGAACAACGTATGTCGTTATGCGGTTTGACCGATAAAGATCTTGAAGAATATGTAGGAACCAATATGGGCATCCAGGTTCCGCTATTGGTTATTGACCGAGAATAGTTCTAGGTCATGTCTACATAGTTCTCGAACCCGTAGGGTCCGCACGCTTAACGTTACGATGACAGTTTATTATGAGTTTATAAGTTTTGATGTACGAAGTTTTCTGAGTCCGGATATGATCACGGACATGGCGAGGAGTCTCGAAATGGTCGAGACATAAAGATTGATATATTGGAAGCCTATGTTTGGACTTGAGAATAGTTCGGGTGAAATCGGATTTTACGGAACACCGGGGTTACCGGAACCCTCCCGGGGGTTAATGGGCCTTAGTGGGCCATAAGGAAGAAGAGGAGGTCCGGCTAGGGCAGGCCGCGCGCCCCCTCCCCCCCTAGTCCGAATAGGACAAGGAGAGGGGGGGCGGCGCCCCCCTTCCTCTTCCCCCTCCCCCCCAAGTCCTAATCCAACTAGGAAGGGGAGTCCTACTCCGTGGGAGTAGGACTCCTCCGCAGCGCCTCCTCCTAGGGCCGGCCGCACCCCCCTTGCTCCTTTATATACAGGGCAGGGGGCACCCCAGGACACACAAGTTGATCTACGGATCGTTCCTTAGCCGTGTGCGGTGCCCCTCCACCATATTCCACCTCGGTCATATCGTCGCGGAGCTTAGGCGAAGCCCTGCGCCGGTGAAGCATCATCATCGTCCTGCGCCGTCGTCTTGTGGAACTCATCCCGACACTTTGCTGGATCGAGTCCGGGATCGTCATCGAGCTGAGCGTGTGCTGAACTCGGAGGTGCCGTGCGTTCGGTACTTGGATCGGTCGGATCGTGAAGGCGTCGACTACATCAACAGCGTTGTTATAACGCTTCGCCACGGTCTCACGAGTGCGTGGACATACACTCTCCCCTCTCGTTGCTATGCCATCACCATGATCTTGCGTGTGCGTAGGAATGTTTTTGAAATTACTACGTTCCCCAACAGTGGCATCCGAGCCAGGTTTTATGCGTTGATGTCATATGCACGAGTAGAACACAAGTGAGTTGTGGGCGATATAATTCATACTGCTTACCAGCATGTCATACTTTGGTTCAGCGGTATTGTGAGATCAAGCGGCCCGGACCGACATTACGCGTACGCTTACGCGAGACTGGTTTCACCGCTTCGAGCACTCGTTGCTTAAAGGTGACCGGCGGGTGTCTGTTTCTCTCACTTTAGTTGAACCGAGTGTGGCTACGCCCGGTCCTTGTGAAGGTTAAAATAGCACCAACTTGACAAACTATCGTTGTGGTTTTGATGCGTAGGTAAGAACGGTTGTTGCTCAGCCCGTAGCAGCCACGTAAAACTTGCAACAACAAAGTAGAGGACGTCTAACTTGTTTTTGCAGGGCATGTTGTGATGTGATATGGTCAAGGCGTGATGCTATATTTATTGTATGAGATGATCATGCTTTGTAACGAGTTATCGGCAATGGCGAGGAGCCATATGATTGTCGCTTTATTGCATGAAATGCAAGCGCCATGTAATTGCTTTACTTTATCACTAAGCGATAGCGATAGTCGTAGAAGCAATAGTGGGCGAGACGACAACGATGCTACGATGGAGATCAAGGTGTCGCGCGGTGGCGATGGTGATCATGGCGGTGCCGGAGATGGAATCACAAGCACAAGATGATGATGGCCTTATCATATCACTTATATTGATTGCATGTGATGTTTATCCTTTATGCATCTTATCTTGCTTTGGTTGACGGTAGCATTATAAGATGATCTCCCACTAAAATTATCAAGTGTTCTCCTGAGTATGCACCGCTGCGAAGGTTCTTCGTTTGAGACACCACGTGATGATCGGGTGTGATAGGCTCTACGTTCAAATACAACGGGTGCAAAACAGTTGCGCACGCGAATACTCGAGTTAAACTTGGCGAGCCTAGCATATAACAGATATGGCCTCGGAACACGGAGACCGAAGGTCGGCGTGAATCATATAGTAGATATGATCAACATATTGATGTTCACCGTTGAAACTACTCCATCTCACGTGACGATCGGATATGGTGTAGTTAATATGGATCACGTAATCACTTAGAAGATTAGAGGATGTCTATCTAAGTGGGAGTTCTAAAGTAATATGATTAATTGAACTTAAATTTATCATGAACTTAGTACCTGATAGTATTTTGCTTGTCTATGTTTACTATAGATAGATGGCTCGTCTTTGTTGTTCCGTTGAATTTTAATGCGTTCCTTGAGAAAGCAAAGTTGAAAGATGATGGTAGCAATTACACGGACTGGGTCCATAACACGAGGATTATCCTCATTGCTGCACGGAAGAATTACGCCCTGGAAGCACCGCTGGGTGCCTGCCTGCTCTTGATCTAACCGAGCGACGTTAAGAACGTCTGGCGAGCAAAGCTGATGACTACTCGATAGTTCAGTGTGCCATGCTTTACGGCTTAGAACCGGGTCTTCAACGGCGTTTTGAGCGTCATGGAGCATATGAGATGTTCCAGGAGTTCAAGTTAATATTTCAAGCGAATGCCGGATTGAGAGATATGAAGTCTCCAATAAGTTCTATAGCTGCAAGATGGAGGAAAATAGTTACGTCGGTGAACACATACTCAAAGTGTCTGGGTATAATAATCACTTGATTCAACTGGGAGTTAATCTTCCGATGATAGTGTAATTGATGAATTCTTCAATCACGCCACCAAGCTACAAGAGCTTCGTGATGAACTATAATATGCAAGGGATGGACAAGTCTATTCGAGCTCTTCGCAATGCTAAAAGCAGCGGAGGTAGAAATCAAAAGGAGCATCTAGTGTTGATGGTTAACAAGACCACCAGTTTCAAGAAAAGGGCAAAGGGAAGAAGAAGGGAACTTCAAAAGAACAGCAAACAAGTTGCTGCTCAAGAGAAGAAACCCAAGTCTGGACCTAAGCCTGAAACTAAGTGCTTTTCTTGCAAGCAGATGGACCGAAGCGGAACTGCCCCAAGTATTTGGCGGATAAGAAGGATGGCAAGGTGAACAAAGGTATATGTGATATACATGTTATTGATGTGTACCTTACTAACACTCATGATAGTACACAGGTATTTGATCTGGTTACATTGCTAATATTTGCAACTCGAAGCAGGAACTACGGATTAGCGAATATTGGCTAAGGGCGAGGTGATGATGCGGCGTGGGAAATGGTTCCAAAGTCGATGTGATCGCGGTCGGCACGCTACCTCTACATCTACCATCGGGATTAGTTTTAGACCTAAATAATTGTTATTTGGTGCCAGCGTTAAGCATGAACATTATATCTGGATCTTGTTTAATGCGAGACGGTTATTCATTTAAGTCAGAGAATAATGGTTGTTCTATTTATATGAATAATATCTTTTATGGTCATGCACCCTTGAAGAGTGGTCTATTTTTATTGAATCTCGATAGTAGTAATACACATATTCATAGTGTTGAAACCAAAAGATGCAGAATTGATAATGATATTGCAACTTATTTGTGGCACTGCCGTTTGGGTCATATCGGAGTAAAACGCATGAAGAAACTCCATACTGATGGGCTTTTGGAATCACTTGATTATGAATCACTTGGTACTTGCGAACCGTGCCTCATGGGCAAGATGACTAAAACGCCGTTCTCGGAACTATGGGCGAGCAACTGATTTGTTGGAAATAATACATCTGATGTTTGTGGTCCAATGAATGTTGAGGCCTTGGCGGGTATCGTTATTTTCTCACCTTCACAGATGATTTGAGCAGATATGGGTATATCTACTTAATGAAACACAAATCTGAAACATTTGAAAAGTTCAAAGAATTTCAGAGTGAAGTGGAAAATCATCGTAACAAGAAAATAAAATTTCTACGATCTGATCGTGGAGGAGAATATTTGAGTTACGAGTTTGGTTTACATTTGAAACAATGCGGAATAGTTTTAACTCACTCCATACCGGAACACCACAGCGAAATGGTGTGTCCGAGCGTCGTAATTGTACTTTACTAGATATGGTGCGATCTATGATGTCTCTTACTGATTTACCGCTATCGTTTTGGGGTTATGCTTTAGAGACGGCCGCATTCACGTTAAATAGGGCACCATCAAAATCCGTTGAGACGACATCTCATGAACTGTGGTTTGGCAAGAAACCAAAGTTGTCGTTTCTTAAAGTTTGGGGTTGTGATGCTTATGTGAAGAAACTTCAACCAGATAAGCTCGAACCCAAATCGGAGAAATGTGTCTTCATAGGATACCCAAAGGAGACTGTTGGGTACACCTTCTATCACAGATCTGAAGGCAAGATTTTCGTTGCTAAATTCGGATCCTTTCTAGAAAAGGAGTTTCTCTCGAAAGAAGTGAGTGGGAGGAAAGTAGAACTTGATGAGATAAGCAGTATCTGCTCCCTTATTGGAAAATAGTTCATCACAAGAAGCGGTTCTGTGACAACTACACCAATTAGTGAGGAAACTAATGATATTGATCATGAAGCTTGAGATCAAGTTTCTCTTGAACCAGAGGTCAACAGAGTAAGATCCGCACTGAGTGGTGCGGTAATCCTATTCGGAAGTCATGTTACTTGACCATGGCGAACCTACAAACTATGAAGAAGCGATGGTGAGCCCAGATTCGCAAAATGGCTGGAAGCCATGAAATCTGAGATGGGATCCATGTATGAGAACAAAGTATGGACTTTGGTTGACTTGCCGATGATCGGCAAGCCATTGAGAATAAATGGATCTTTAAGAAGAAGACCGACGCTGATGGTAATGTAACTGTCTATAAAGCTCGACTTGTTGCAAAAGGTTTTCGACAAGTTCAAGGGGTTGACTACGATGAGACTTTCTCACCCGAAGCGATGCTTAAGTCTGTCCGAATCATGTTAGCAATTGCTGCATTTTATGATTATGAAATTTGGCAAATGGATGTAAAATTGCATTCTTGAATGGATTTCTAGAAGAAGAGTTGTATATGATGCAACCAGAAGGTTTTGTTGATCCGAAGGTGCTAACAAAGTGTGCAAGCTCCAGCGATCAATTTATGGTGCAGTGCAAGCCTCTCGGAGTTGGAATAAGCGCTTTGATAGTGTGATCAAAGCATATGGTTTTATCTGAGACTTTTGGAGAAGCTTGTATTTACAAGAAAGTGAGTGGGAGCTCTGTAGCATTTCTGATATTATATGTGGACGACATATTATTAATTGGAAATGATATAGAATTTCTGGATAGCATAAAAGGATACTTGAATAAAAGTTTTTCAATGAAAGACCTCGGTGAAGCTGCTTACATATTGGGCATCAAGATCTATAGAGATAGATCAAGACGCTTAATTGGACTTTCACAAAGCACATACCTTGATAAAGTTTTGAAAAAGTTCAAAATGGATCAGGCAAAGAAAGGATTTTTACCTATGTTACAAGGTGTGAAATTGAGTCAGACTCAATGCCCGACCACAGCAGAAGATAGAGAGAAAATGAAAGATGTTCCCTATGCTTCAGCCATAGGCTCTATCATGTATGCAATGCTGTGTACCAGACCTGACGTATGCTTAGCAATAAGCTTGGCAGGAAGGTACCAAAGTAATCCAGAGTGGATCTTTGGACAGCGGTCAAGAACATCTGAAATACGAAAAGGACTAAGGATATGTTTCTCGTATATGGAGGTGACAAAGAGCTAGTCGTAAATGGTTACGTCGATGCAAGCTTTGACACCGATCCGGACGATTCTAAATCGCAAACCGGATCGTGTTTTTATTAAGCGGTGGAGCTGTCGGTTGGTGCAGTTCTAAACAAAGCGTCGTGGCGGGATCTACATGTGAAGCGGAGTACATAGCTGCTTGGAAGCAGCAAATGAAGGAGTCGGATGAAAGAGTTCATTTCCGATCTTGGTGTCATACCTAGTGCATCGGGACCAATGAAGATCTTACGTGACAATCTTGGTGCAATTGCCTTGGCAAAGGAATCCAGATTTCACAAGAGGACCAAGCATATCAAGAGGCGCTTCAATTCCATTGGGACCAAGTCCAAGTGGGAGACATAGAGATTTGCAAGATACATACGGATCTGAATGTTGCAGACCGTTGACTAAGCCTCTTCCACGAGCAAAACATGATCAGCACGAAGACTCCATGGGTGTTAGAATCATTCTTGTGTAATATAGATTATTGACTCTAGTGCAAGTGGGAGGCTGAAGGAAATATGCCCTAGAGGCAATAATAAAGTTATTATTTATTT
Organism: Aegilops longissima; assembly: GCA_021605205.1. Taxonomy (NCBI): domain Eukaryota; kingdom Viridiplantae; phylum Streptophyta; class Magnoliopsida; order Poales; family Poaceae; genus Aegilops; species Aegilops longissima. The sequence goes on from CM038681.1 coordinate 83,872,996, forward strand.
CCTCATATCATGATAAATGTTTATTATTCATGCTAGAATTGTATTAACCGGAAACATAATACATGTGTGAATACATAGACAAACATACAGTCACTAGTATGCCTCTACTTGACTAGCTCATTAATCAAAGATGGTTATGTTTCCTAACCATAGACATGTGTTGTTATTTGATTAATGGGATCACATCATTAGGAGAATGATGTGATTGACATGACCCATTCCGTTAGCTTAGCACTTGATCGTTTAGTATATTGCTATTGCTTTCTTCATGACCTATACATGTTCCTATAACTATGAGATTATGCAACTCCCGTTTACCGGAGGAACACTTTGGGTGCTACCAAACGTCACAACGTAACTGGGTGATTATAAAGGAGTACTACAGTGTGTCCAAAGGTACATGTTGGGTTGGCGTATTTCGAGATTAGGTTTTGTCACTCCGATTGTCGGAGAGGTATCTCTAGGCCTTCTCGGTAATACACATCACATAAGCCTTGCAAGCATTGCAACTAATAAGTTAGTTGTGAGATGATGTATTACGGAACGAGTAAAGAGACTTGCCGGTAACGAGATTGAACTAGGTATTGGATACCGACAATCGAATCTCGGGTAAGTAACATACCGATGACAAAGGGAACAACGTATGTCGTTATGCGGTTTGACCGATAAAGATCTTCGAAGATTATGTAGGAACCAATATGGGCATCCAGGTTCCGCTATTGGTTATTGACCGAGAATAGTTCTAGGTCATGTCTACATAGTTCTCGAACCCGTAGGGTCCGCACGCTTAATGTTACGATGACAGTTTATTATGAGTTTATAAGTTTTGATGTACCGAAGTTTGTTTGGAGTCCCGGATATGATCACGGACATGACGAGGAGTCTCGAAATGGTCGAGACATAAAGATTGATATATTGGAAGCCTATGTTTGGACTTCGGAATAGTTCCGGGTGAAATCGGGATTTACCGGAACACGGGGGGGTTACCAGAACCCTCCCGAGGGTTAGTGGGCCTTAGTGGGCCATAAGGGAGAAGAGGAGGGCTGGCCAGGGCAGGCTGCGCGCCTCCCCCTAGTCCGAATAGGACAAGGAGAGAGGCGGCGCCCCTTCCTCTTCCCCTCCCCCAAGTCCTAATCCAACTAGAAAGGGGGAGTCCTACTCTGGTGGGAGTAGGACTCCTCCAGGCGCCTCCTCCTAGGGCGGCCGCACCCCCTTGCTCCTTTATATCTGGGGCAGGGGGCACCCCATGACACACAAGTTGATCTACGGATCGTTCCTTAGCCGTGTGCGGTGCCCCTCCACCATATTCCACCTCGGTCATATCGTCATGAGCTTAGGCGAAGCCCTGCGCCGGTGAAGCATCAACATCGTACCACGCCGTCGTCTTGTGGAACTCATCCCGACTCTTTGCTGGATCGGTCGGGGATCGTCATCGAGCTGAACGTGTGCTGAACTCGGAGGTGTCGTGCGTTCGGTACTTGGATCGGTCGGATCGTGAAGAAGTACGACTACATCAACCGCGTTGTTATAACGCTTCCGCTTACGGTACGTGGACATACACTCTCCCCTCTCGTTGTTATGCCATCACCATGATCTTGCGTGTGCGTAGGAAATTTTTTGAAATTACTACGTTCCCCAACAATAAACACTAGTAAAGTACACATCAATAACATGTATATCAAATATACCGTTGTTAACTATGCCATCCTTCTTATCCGCCAAGTATCTAGGGCAGTTCCACTTCTAGTGACCAGTCCCTTTGCAATAGAAGCACTTAGTCTCAGGCTTAGGTCCAGACTTGGGCTTCTTCACTTGAGCAGCAACTTGCTTGTCATCCTTTTTGAAGTTCCCCTTCTTCCCTTTGCCCTTTTTCACGAAACCAGTGGTCTTGTCAACCTCAACACTTGATGTTTTCTTGATTTCTACCTTCGTCGATTTCAGTATCACGAAGAGCATGGGAATTGTTTCCTTATCCCTTGCATATTATAGTTTATCACGAAGTTCTAGTAACTTGGTGATAGTGACTAGAGAACTCTATCAATCACTATCTTATCTGGAAGATTAACTCCCACTTGATTCAAGTGATTGTAGTACTCAGACATTATGAGCACATGCTCACTAGCTGAGCAATTCTCCTCCATCTTGTAGGCAAAGTACTGTCAGAGGTCTCATACCTCTCGACACGGGCATGAGTATGAAATACCAATTTCAACTCTTAGAACATCTTATATGCTCCGTGGCGTTAAAAAACATTTTGAAGTCCCGGTTCCAAGCCGTAAAGTATGGTGCACTAAACTATCAAGTAGTTATCATACCAAGCTTTGTCAAATGTTCATAACGTCTGCATCTGCTCCTGCAATAGGTCTGTCACCTAGCAGTGCATCAAGGACATAATTCTTCGGTGCAGCAGTGAGGATAATCCTCAGATCACAGATCCAATCCGCATCATTGCTACTAACATCTTTCAACATAGTTTTTCTCTAGGAACATATCAAAATAAACGGGGAGCAACATCGCGAGCTATTGATCTACAAAATAGTTATGCAAATACTATTAGGACTAAGATCATGATAAATTAAAGTTCAATTTAATCATATTACTTAAGAACTCCCAGTTAGATAGACATCCCTCTAATCATCTAAGTGATCACGTGATCCAAATCAACTAAACCATGTCCAATCATCACGTGAGATGGAGTAGTTTTCAATGGTGAACATCACTATGTTGATCATATCTACTATATGATTCACGCTCGACCTTTCAGTCTCAGTGTTCCGAGGCCATATCTGCATATGCTAGGCTCGTCAAGTTTAACCCGAGTATTCTGCGTATGCAAAACTGGCTTGCACCCATTGTAGATGAACGTAGAGCTTATCACACCCGATCATCACATGGTGTCTCGGCACGACGAACTTTGGAAACGGTGCATACTCAGGGAGAACAATTTTATCTTGAAATTTAGTGAGAGATCATCTTATAATGCTACCATCAATCAAAGAAAAATAAGATGCATAAAGGATAAGCATCACATGCAATCAATATAAGTGATATGATATGGCCATCATCATCTTGTGCTTGTGATCTTCATCTCCGGAAGCAAATCATGATCACCATCGTCACGGTAGCGACACCTTGATCTCCATCGTAGCATCGTTGTCGTCTCACCAACTATTGCTTCTACGACTATCACTACCTCTTAGTGATAAACTAAAGCAATTACAGGGCGATTGCATTGCATGCAATAAAGCGACAACCATATGGCTCCTGCAAGTTGCCGATAACTTGGTTACAAAACATGATCATCTCATACAATAAAATATAGCATCATGCCTTGACCATATCACATCACAACATGCCCTACAAAAACAAGTTAGACATCCTCTACTTTGTTGTTGCAAGTTTTACGTGGCTGCTACGGGCTGAGAAAGAACCTTTCTTACCTACGCAACAAAACCACAATGATAGTTCGTCAAGTTAGTGTTGTTTTAACCTTCTCAAGGACCGGGCGTAGCCACACTCGGTTCAACTAAAGTTGGATAAACTGACACCCGCCAGCCACCTGTGTGCAAAGCACGTCGGTAGAACCAGTCTCGCGTAAGCGTACGCGTAATGTTGGTCTAGGCCGCTTCATCCAACAATACTGCCGAACCAAAGTATGACATGTTGGTAAGCAGTATGACTTGTATCGCCCACAACTCACTTGTGTTCTACTCGTGCATATAACACCTACGCATAAAACCTGGCTCAGATGCCACTGTTGGGGAACGTAGTAATTTCAAAAAAATTCCTATGCACACACAGGATCATGGTGATGCGTAGCAACAAGAGGGGAGAGTGTGTCCACGTACCCTCGTAGACCGAAAGCGGAAGCGTTAGCACAACGCGGTTGATGTAGTCATACGTCTTCACGATCCGACCGATCCAAGTACCGAACGTACGACACCTCCGAGTTCAACACACGTTCAGCTCGATGACGTCCCACGAACTCTGATCCAGCAGAGCTTCACGGGAGAGTTCCGTCAGCACGACCGCGTGATGACGGTGATGATGTTGCTACCGACGCAGGGCTTCGCCTAAGCACCGCTACGATATGATCGAGGTGGAATATGATGGACGGGGGCACCACACACGGCTAAGAGATCAAGAGATCAATTGTTGTATCTCCAAGGGGTGCCCCCTCCCCTTATATAAAGGAGTGGAGGAGGGGGAGGACCGGTCCTCTCTATGGCGCGCCATAGGGGATTCCTACTCCCACTGGGAGTAGGATTCCCCTTTCCTAGTAGAACTAGGAGCCCTTCCATGTAGTAGGAGTAGGAGAGAAGGAAAGGGAAAAGAGAAGAGAAGGAAGGAGGGGGCGCCGCCCCTCCCCCTAGTCCAATTCGGACTAAGCCTTGGGGGCGCCCATCCTCCCCTCTCTCTTTCCCCTAAAGCCCAATAAGGCCCATATACTCCCCGGCGAATTCCCGTAACTCTCCGGTACTCCGGAAAATACCCGAATCACTTGGAACCTTTCCGAAGTCCGAATATAGTCGTCCAATATATCGATCTTTACGTCTCGACCATTTCGAGACTCCTCGTCATGTCCCCGATCTCATCTGGGACTCTGAACTACCTTCGGTACATCAAAACACATAAACTCATAATACCGATCGTCACCGGACTTTAAGCGTGCGGACCCTATGGGTTCGAGAACTATGTAGACATGACCGAGACACGTCTCCGGTCAATAACTAATAGCGAAACATGGATGCTGATATTGGCTCCCACATATTCTACGAAGATCTTTATCGGTCAAACCGCATAACAAAATATGTTGTTCCCTTAGTCATGGGTATGTTACTTGCCTGAGATTCGATCGTCGGTATCTCAATACCTAGTTAATTCTCGTTACCGGTAAGTCTCTTTACTCATTCCGTAATACATCATCTCGCAACTAACTCATTAGTTACAATGCTTGCAAGGCCTATAGTGATTTGTATTATCGAGTGGGCCCAGAGATACCTCTCCGACAATCGGAGTGACAAATCCTAATCTCGAAATACGCCAACTCAACAAGTACCTTCGGAGACACCTAGAGAGCACCTTTATAATCACCCAGTTACGTTGTGATGTTTGGTAGCACACAAAGTGTTCCTCCGGTAAATGGGAGTTGCATAATCTCATAGTCATAGGAACATGTATAAGTCATGAAGAAAGCAATAGCAACATACTAAACGATCAATTGCTAAGCTAACGGAATGGGCCAGGTCAATCACATCATTCTCCTAATGATGTGATCCCGTTAATCAAATGACAACTCATGTCTATGGCTAGGAAACTCAACCATCTTTGATCAACGAGCTAGTCAAGTAGAGGTATACTAGTGACACTATGTTTTGTCTATGTATTCACACATGTATCAAGTTTCCGGCTAATACAATTCTAGCATGAATAATAAACATTTATCATGAAATAAGGAAATAATAATAAATTATTATTGCCTCTAGGGCATATTTCCTTCACCCAATGATATTTATATTTCTGATGCTGAAACATAACCTGGTAATGAACATGAACCTAGTGACAATGCTAATGATGATGCTCACGTTGATGCTCAACCTAGCGATGATAATGATGTAGAAATTGAACCTGCTGTTGATCTTGATAACCCACAATCAAAGAATCAACGTTATGATAAGCGAGACTTTGTCGCTAGGAAGCACGGTAAAGAAAGAGAGCCATGGGTTCAGAAAACCATGCTTTTTCCTCCCAAACCATCCAAGAAAAAGGATGATGAGGATTTTGAGCGCCTTTCTGAAATGATTAGACCTATGTTCTTGCGTATGTGTTTGACCTATATGCTCAACATGAATACTTATGTTAAGTATATGAAAGAAATTGTTACAAATAAGAGAAAGATACCGGAAACTGAAATTTCCACCATGCTTGCTAATTATACTTTTAACGGTGGAATACCTAAGAAACTTGGAGATCCAGGAGTACCAACTATACCATGCTCCATTAAAAGAAACTATGTTAGAACTGCTTTATGGATCTTGGAGCCGGTGTTAGTGTTATGCCTCTCTCTTTATATCGTAGACTTGATTTGAATAAGTTGACACCTACTGAAATATCTTTGCAAATGGCTGATAAATCAACTGCTATACTGCCGGTATTTGTGAGGATGTACTGTTGTGGTTGCAAGCGTTACTATTTTAACGAACTTTGTTATTCTTGATATTCGAGGGGCGATAGTATGTCTATTATTCTTGGAAGACCCTTTTGAATACTGCAGGGGCTGTTATTGATTGCAACAAAGGCAATGTCACTTTTGATGTTAATGGTAATGAGCATACGGTACACTTTCCGAGGAAACAACCTCAAGTCCACAATATCAATTCTATTGGAAAAATTCCATCAATTATTATTGGAGGTTTTGAATTTCCTCTTCCTACTGCCAAGAAGAAATATGATATTCTTATTATTGGGGATGTGCATATCCCCGTTGAGGTAACAAAGTGTTATTCAAAATTTCTCCGGTTTCATGTTATTCGGAATGAGTTTGTTAACAAGACTTGATCAACCTTGTTAGTGGATTCCTTTTGATGAGCATGAGATGGATGAAGTTAGAAGGCACAACCTTCTGTACCCTCCTTTTACTTTTTGTTATTTAGTTGAAATAAAGTAAAAAATAGTATTTTCTGTCTGTTTTCTGAATTATCCGTGCAATATAAAAATACCCCGAAAATAAAAGTTCTCCAAATGCCCTGCCAATTTAATAAGATTTTTTCTGGAATATTTGAGAATATTTGGCACTGAGGACACATCAGGGGGAGCAAGCACCTGGGCACGAGGGTCCAGGGCGCGCCCACCCCCCTGGGCGCGCCCCCTGCCTCGTGGGCCCATGGTGGCTCCCCTCCACTTATTCTTGCACCCACACACTCCCTCTTCCTCTCAAAAATCACCAACCAGCTCAAGCACGAGTTCTAGCTCATTTTGCTGCAATTTTCGATCTCCTTGCTCAAAGCACCTCTCACAAAACTGCTTTGGGGGATTGTTCCTTGGTATGTGACACCTCCATCGATCCAATTAGCTTTTGTTCTAGTGCTTTATTCAGTGCAAAATTGTGTTGCCTAGGTGACCATGTTCTTGAGCTTGCATGTCAAATTTATATGGTTCCAAGTAGTTCTAATGCATGATATAGTCTCTAGGCACTTGTAGGAGTACTTGCTATCAATTTTGTTGAGCTTGGTTCATTTTTATTTGAAGTTACTAAAAATTTCAGAAATTTTCAAAAAATGATGAAGAGATTTTTAAGGGGTTCGTCGAGCCGAAGCTCGAAGGAAAAGCAAAATGAAGAAGAAGAGAGGCCCAAATATAATCTGCCTCGTACCGCAGAGTGTCGGAGTAATGGACTACGGGTAGGCAGACCCGAGCCCCTGAACCTTTCAAAACATCAGGGCAGGCTGCGCCCCTCAAGACCCCAAGACAAACAGCCGCCTTCAGATAGTCGGCAACAGAGTCGCCGACTACACCTCTGGCCGAGTCCCGAGGCCGCCTTGAGACAAGCCGACTCAAGCCAGCGACCTCCAGCGAGGCCAGCTCACGAGGAGTCGGCCCGCGACCACCACCTCACGCTGGCGACTATGGGTGGAGCCGCCTCATGCCCATCCCCGCCTAGTCCATAAAGGCAGGTATGGCTCTGGCGCGCATCGAGCGGAGATCTCCGTCCGGCGCAACCTTGTTGCCATGCCGCGCCTGATTATCGCACCATGGGCAGATTCCTGTACCCACGTTTGCCTGTCTGTACGACCCGAAGACGGCGGGACCCGCCTGTCGGCGAGAGTACCGAAGACGGCAAGAGCACCCCAAAGACGGAAGCCGGCTCCTCCCGCGGGATCCACGTGCCATTAACCAGATAAGACAGGGAATGGCAACAGTGATCGCCCGCCAGGCGGCGGCACTGTTGCCATAACCTCACGACCAAGCTCGTGTCATTAGAAGCACGGCTACTACCATCATCGCAGCCGGCAAAACCCTTGCATGGCGGACAAGGGCTGTCGGCCCCATGTTGGCCGTCAGCCGGGCCCACTGGTCGGCAGGCCCTGTGAGTCGTGAAAAAGACGGCGACTTAGAGACTGACGGCTTGGACCCACACCCAGCCGGATTACCGTTGTACCCCCGGGGGGTAGGCCTATATAAACCCCCCGGGGCACCCATGCAAAGGGTTGGAAGCTAGTAGTTTTAGACACACACATAGAGGGAGAGAAGAGCAAGCCATGCCCTTCTCCTTCCTCACCCCGAACAGCTCAAGGAGCCTCTTGTACCCACTTTGCCATAGTGATCATGCGGAGAACCCGCAGAGCAGCGATAGGGGTGTTATCTCCTCGGAGAGCCACGAAGCTGGGTAAGATTAGTCGGCGTGCATGTCTTCGCCTCATCCGTTTCGTGCACCAGCGACGTTCTCTACGCCCCTCCATGATAAGCCATCCTTTGGCATATGTCGCACCCAACCCCCGACATTTGGCGCCCACCGTGGGACCTGGTGCACCGTCGTCTGGAGACCTGCTCTAGACGGGAACCCTCATCCTCCGCAGCCAGCCCGGCACGCCAGATGGAGTTTGCGCCGACGCGCTGCATAGCGCTGAGGTTGCCTGCGTGGCGAGTTGCCTCGCCGAACTTGTCGGCGAGGTTCGCCTCTCCGGCGAGCCTGCATCCGACGCAGGCACGGACGGCCCCGAAAGCCTCCTTGTGGGCCTCCTCGAGCAGCTCCACGTCGACGGCGAGCCTGCCGCCGACCTGGAGTCCGTAGGCTCCACCGACCCGATGCTAGTCGATTCCGACACCGCGTCGCTCGACGCGTTCCCCACCAACGTGGTGGTCTACGACGAGCCTCTCCCTCGCGCGGAGAGCGGCGGGAGCACCGACACAGAAGTACTCGTCATCAGTCACGGCGAGCCCTCCGGCGGGGGAGCTCGTGACCCTCTCAACGTTGTTCTGCAAGACCTGACCGCCTCCATTCCGGAGGGCGCCGACGCTGAAACACTGGAGGCGCGCCGCCTTCAGCTCCTCGTGGGCGCACAGAAGCTGGCAAGCATGAGACGCTTGTCGGAAGCCTATCAGCATGAGATGGATCGCGCTGTGGGCGGCTCGCCGGCTCCGACTGGGCCTAACCGCCTAAGCGCTGTCGGCTGCAGCGGGCGCGCCTCGCCCGATCTGTTTGGGGCGGTCGCCACATGTACGCCACGCCAGCGGAGAACATTCGCGCTGCCCAGGCAGCGGCGGACGAGATGGATAATTTCGAGGGCGAGGAGCGCCACCTGATGACGGAGCGAGTCCAGCAGCTCCTCGACGCGGCCGCCGCGCAAGACGAAGTCGGCTGCCGCACGGAGGCGCCACGACGACAACACGGCGACTTGCCTCCTCGCCGAGATCAAGGCGCGACATCTCGGACGCCGACTGGCGGCGTCCGCGGAAGAAAGAACCAGGATCCGGCTGTCAGCCATAGCCGGACTCACATCTCCATCGAACGCGACGAAGACGGCTGCCCCAGGGCGGTAGAGCGGCGGGACGACTATCAGCCTCCGCCTCCCCGCAGAGAAAGACGAGTCTCCCCGCCACCCATCGAGCATCCGACTCGGCGACCGCCTTGACGCCGAGAGGAGTCGGAAGAATAGCGCCCGCCACCGGATCGGCGACTCCACCGATCCTGGCGCTAGAAGAAGAAGGCGAGAAGGCCCACCCTGTTTGGACCTCGCATCCGCGACGAGCCCTTCCCCCGAGGATTCACACTCCCCCGAGACACACCCAAATACACCGGCTCCGTGAAGCCGGAGGACTGGCTGGTGGACTACTCCACGGCCGTCAGCATAGCGAACGGCAACAAGCGCGTTGCCGTAAAGTATGTTCCCCTCATGCTCCAGGGCACGGCCCGGACATGGTTGAACAGCTTGAGGCCCCGCAGCATCAACGGCTGGGTCGACTTCACCGAGGCCTTCATCCGCAACTTCACGAGCACATACAAGCGACCTCCCAAGCCTCGTCAGCTGTCCTTGTGCGTGCAAGGTCCCAACGAGTCCACTCGCGACTACCTCACGCGCTGGGGCGAGCTCCGGAACTCCTGCGAAGGAGTGCACGAGGTGCAGGCAATCGAGTACTTCACCGCCGGTGCAGAGAAGGCACCCTCCTCAAGCACAAGCTCCTTTGCGACGAGCCAGAGACCCTCGAAGAGCTGCTAGTCATCGCAGACAAGTACGCCACTACCGACTCCTCCATGAAGACGGAGATCGAAGTCAGTGCGACTGGCAAAGTAGCCCCTCATTCTCCCAGAACTCCAGCTGGCGACGCCAGCCGGCGACAGCAGCAGAACGATCACAAGCGCAAGGCCCCACAGCCGCTTCCAACAGCCGCGGTGGCGGCGATCAAGACCAGCAGCGGAGGGCAACCTCCTGCCAAGCGGCCGAAAGGCGGCAAGTCCAACTAGTTGCCGCCTTCTCTTACGAGCAGACTCTGGACGGACCCTGCAAGTTCCACAGCGGCGCGAAGCCGTCAAATCACACCACCCGGAAGTGCCACTGGCTCACCAGGATCGCCAAGGGAGACGGCCTTGCCCTCCTCCGCTTCTGGGCCGCCGCCACCACCGCCCCAAAGATCGGCTGTCCGGCCAGTCGGCGCAATACAAGACGATTACCCAAAAGAGCACGGCGCCTATGTCGTGTTTACCAGCGTGGCTGATGATCGCCGCAGCAGGCGGCAGCAGCAACAAGAGGTGAATGCCGTAGCATCAAGCGCCCCAGAATTCATGCACTGGTCCGAGAAGCCCGTCAGCTAGAGCCGTGCTGATCATCCAGAGGTGATGCCGAATCCGGGCTCCTACGCCCTGGTCTTGGGAGCCACCCTTGCCACGGATAGGCGGGCCGCTCGCTTCTCGCGAGTACTGATAGACGGAGGCAGCAGCATCAACATCCTGTACAAGGATACGATGGAGAAGCTAGGAATCAAACAAAGGCAGCTTCAGCATAGTCGGACTGTGTTCCATGGAATTGTACCTGGCCTTTCCTGCTCACCAATTGGCAAGATTCTGATAGGCGTCCTCTTTGGGGACAAGGATCACTTCCGAGAGCCGTCTGGTTCAAGTGGTGGACCTCGAGCCCCTACCATGCCTTGCTTGGCCGACCTGCTCTGGCCAAGTTCATGGCGGTCCCCCACTACGCCTACCTCAAGATGAAGATGCCGAGTTCCAAGGTGATTCTGACCATAGCCGGTGACTACATAAAGTCGTCCGCCTGTGCAGCTGAAAGCAGCCAGCTAGCCGAGTCCCTGGTGATCGCAGCTGAGAGGCGGCTCCTGGATCGGGTCGTGGCGATGGCCGGCAAGCAGCAAGAGATATCGCCCGACCCCAAGGAGTCAGAAGTTGAGGGCTCGTTCAAGCCGGCCAAAGAGACCAAGAAGATACCCTTGGACCCGGAGAACCCAGAGAAATACGCTGTCATAGGTGCACCTCGACAGCAAATAGGAAGGCGAGCTCGTCGATTTCCTCCGTGAGAATCGGGACATCTTCGCATGGTCCCCAAAAGACATGCCAGGTGTACCGACGGATTTCGCCGAGCACAAGTTACATGTCCGACCTGATGTGAAGCCCGTCAGGCAGCCCTTGCACCGCCTGTCAGAAGAAAAAAGAAGAGTTGTTGGAGAAGAGATAGCCCGGCTCCTTGCAGCCGGTTTCATCATGGAAGTTTCCTTTCCAGAATGGTTGGCGAACCCGGTCCTGGTACTGAAGAAGAACAAGCAGTGGCGGATGTGTATTGACTACACAAGCCTCAACAAAGCCTGCCCCAAGGACCCGTTCGCTCTACCCGAATTGATCGGTGATAGACTCCACACCGGATCGAGCTGTTGAGCTTCTTAGATGCATATTCAGGATATCATCAGATCAAGCTGAACCCGGCAGACAGATTGAAGACCGCCTTCATCACGCCATTTGGAGCCTTCTGCTACCTGACCATGACGTTCAGCTTGGGGAACGCTGGCGCCACCTTTCAGCGTTGCATGCAGAAGTGCCTCCTCAAGCAGCTTGGCAGAAACGCCCACGTTTACGTGAACGACGTGGTGGTGAAGACGGATAAGCGAGGAACGCTGTTGGAAGACCTCAAAGAGACCTTTGAAAACCTGCGCCGATTCCAGATCAAGCTCAACCCAGAGAAATGCGTCTTCGGAGTACCAGCCGGCCAGCTCCTTGGCTTCCTGGTATCCGAACGCGGCATAGAGTGCAACCCCGTGAAGATCAAGGCAATTGAGAGAATGGAAGTGCCCCGCCGACTGCTGGATGTGCAGAAGTTCACCGGCTGCTTGGCGTCTATCAGTCGATTCATCAGTCGGCTGGGTGAGAAAGCCCTTCCTCTGTACCAGCTTATGAAGAAGACCACCTTCTTTGAATGGAACTCCAAGGCGGACGAAGCTTTTCTCCAGTTGAAAAGAATGCTGACTACTCCCCCAGTGTTGGCAGCTGCGACTCCAAAGGAGCCCATGCTCCTGTATATTGCCGCCACCAGCAGGGTAGTCAGCGTAGTTATTGTGGTTGAACGTAAGGAGGAAGGCAAGGCGCTACCTATCCAGAGACCAGTATATTACCTGAGCGAGGTACTGTCGACCTCCAAGCAGAACTACCCTCACTACCAGAAGATGTGTTACAGCGTGCACTTTGCCGCCAAGAAGTTGAAGCCTTACTTTCAAGAGCATTCAATCACCGTGGTTTGCACGGCCCCACTAGCAGAGATCATCGGAAGCCGAGATGCTTCAGGCCGAGTGGCCAAATGGGCCATAGAGTTGGCCCCTACACCATCTTTACCAGCCCCACCGCCATCAAGTCACGTGCAGCGCCGACTTCCTCGTCGATTGGGCGAGACCCGATATCTGCCGCTTACCGACTCCACCATTGGCGGATGCACTTTGATGGCTCAAGATGCGCACCGCTTGGGAGCCGGCGTGGTCCTCACTTCCCCTAAAGGCGACAAGCTCAAGTACGCGCTGCAGATCCATTTCGCCGCCTCCAACAACGTCGCCGAATACGAGGCGCTCATCCACGGGCTCCGACTTGCCAAAGAACTCGGCATTCGCCGGATCCTGTGCTATGGCGACTCCGACTTGGTGGTCCAACAGTCATCCGGCGACTGGGACGCCAAAGATGCAAATATGGCGAGCTACCGCTTTCTGGTACAGCAGCTGAGTGGATATTTTGAGGGATGCGAATTCCTCCATGTACCAAGGAACGACAACGACCAAGTGGATGCCCTGGCAAGAATCAGTTCCACCCGACAGGCAATACCATCCGGCGTCGCCCTTCAGCGCCTTCTCAAGCCATCCGTCAAACCATCACCAGAATCAGACTCCATTTTCGTGACGGCTCCCCCTGAAGAAGGCAGATCCGACTTCAGAGCCTCGGCAGACGGCACGAGAATCATTGAAGACGCCCCCAAGAACGGCCTGGGGACTTCGGAACCCGGCCCGGGGACTGCGGCGACCTTTGCAAAGACTCCAGTACTCGGCCCGGGGACTGCGCCAATCGGCCCGGGGACTTCTTCAACGCAGCAAGCTGCTGCAGACTCCAACCCGCCGCCTCCCAGCCCAGCCGCCCTCGTCCAAGTAGCAGTACTGGCAGTCGAAGAAATAGCAGCACCCTCATGGGCCCAGCCCATCTTGAAGTTTTTGGTAAGCGGAGAGCTACCAACTGATGAAACCTTGGCTCGGCAAGTGCAACGCCGAGCGGCAGCCTATACTATAATCAATAGAGAGCTGGTCAGGCGCAGCGTCACCGGTGTCTACCAGCGCTGCGTCGAATCAGAGCAAGGCCAAGCAATCCTCGAAGACATCCATCAGGGCGAGTGCGGCCATCATGCAGCCTCCAGAGCACTCGTCGCCAAAGCCTTCCGACACGGTTTCTTCTGGCCGATCGCCCTAGAAGAAGCCAAGGAATTAGTTCAAAATGCAAGGTGCGGTGTTCCGCTCCAAACCGCTTCACCGGCCAAAGACTCAAGACTATCCCCATCGCCTGGCCCTTTGCTGTCTGGGGCCTGGACATGGTGGGACCATTCAAGACGGCACGAGGTGGCCTAACTCATCTACTTGTCGCGGTGGACAAGTTCACCAAGTGGATAGAAGCAAAACCCATCAAGAAGTTGAACGGTCCTACGGCAGTGACTTTCATCGCCGACATCACGACTCGGTACGGCGTACCACACAGCATCATCACCGACAACGGCACAAATTTCGCCAAGGGCGCCCTGGCCCGTTTCTGCGCGACGCAGGGCATCCGACTGGACTTAGCGTCCGTTGCCCATCCGCAGTCAAACGGCCAGGTGGAGCGAGCGAACGGCCTCATCTTGTCTGGCATCAAGCCTCGTCTGGTCGAACCACTGGAACGTTCGGCCGGCTGCTGGCTTGAGGAGTTGCCAGCCGTCCTCTGGAGTCTGCGTACGACTCCAAACAAGTCAACTGGCTTTACACCCTTCTTCCTCGTTTACGGTGCCGAAGCCGTCATCCCAACGGATATAGAGTTCGACTCCCCGCGAGTCACCATGTACACCGAGGAGGAAGCAGAAGAAGCACGTCAAGACGACATTGATCTGTTGGAAGAGGGCCGGCTGCTGGCACTCAGCCGGTCCAGCATCTACCAGAAGAGTCTGCGCCGCTACTACAACAAGAAGGTCAAGCCAAGATCGTTCCTAGAAGGCGACCTTGTCCTCCGGCTGATCCAGCGAACAGCTGGCCAGCACAAGCTGTCGGCGCCTTGGGAAGGACCGTTCATCATCAGTAAAGTGCTGGGCAACGACTCCTACTACCTGATCGACGCTCAGAAGACCCGAGCACGCAAGAGGGACGACTCCGGCAAGGAGACGGAGCGGCCATGGAAAGCGAATCTCCTCCGAAGATTTTACAGTTGATGCATCGGCCCGGGGACTCGCCGCCTTTGAACTATGAAGTGCTTCCTGAAGTCAGACAAGTAGCGTGCGGTGCCCAAGCCGTCTCCTGTCAGAAGACGCAGCTCGCAGAGCGACTGTTTGGTGGGCAGGAGTAAGGTAGAGCGGGCGCCCACACGAAAAAATGGCTAAGGACCCAAAGCATAAACATAGTTTAAATCGGCCCCCAGCCCGTTTCGTGAAACCGACTCTTAAAGCCGCTTGCCGTTTCTACCCAACTTGCTTAAACGACTCTAAAATGGCCAAGTACTTGCCTTCTCAAAGTAGCCGAGCACTTGACCTAGACGGCAATCCGCAGAGCGGCTGCCCAACGGGCAAGGCGGTATCTAAGGGAAGGCGGCAAGGGAAAAGCCACAAGAGCACTAAGCAAGGAAACATGAAATCAGAATAATATTTACACAAACTTAGGCCCTTGTCCGGATCTTCGAACTGAGGTTCAGAATACACCCCCTGGTGGAATTAATTAACAAAGTTCTTTCGAAAGACTAACAAGCAGATAAAACAAAGCCAAGGCAGCGGCCTAAGAAGCAGCGGATGGGGTTGGAAGGCCGGAGGCGGCGGCGGCGTCAGGCGCCGGGGCGGCTGGCTGGGCAGTCTCGGTTTGGTCGTCTCTGGCAGCGGCTGGCTCAGATGGGCGCGGCTCTTTGCTGGAGGCGCGGTCGAGCTGAGGCTGGTCGCCCAATCCGTTTTCTGACGCCTCCATGCCGTCTCCGTCCTCCGCCTCGTCTTCATCCTCGGTGCTGGAGTCGATCACCTCCGCCGAGTCCTCGCCGTAGTCCGGGTTCATCCCGAACCACTCCGGCGGTGCCTCCCCACCGTCTTCAGCCTGCTCCGGGACGAAGACACTGGTGTCCGTGTAGTCGGCGATCGCCGCCGCACGCTCGACGAGGGAGCCCTCCGCGGCCTGCAGCTCCGCCTGGGCTTCTGACCGGAACGCGGCCAGCCGGTCCAGGTCGAGCCCTGGATACCACGCCTTGACGAACTCCAGGGCTCGGCGAGCTCCAGCCCGAGCCGCGAAACCCTTCTAAGCCTCAAGACGCCCAGCCGCGACCTCCAGCCAGTCGGCGGTCCAGCTGGGAGTGCGCAGAATCGGCATGTCCGGCCACAGGGCAGCGATCGCCTGGGCCCCGACATGCTGAAGACGGCGCAACATCCGATGTGCCGGCCGCAGACGAGCCTCAATGCTCAGGAGCTGCTCGTCAAGGTTCCGGGGGGCGTTGGCTACGATCTCGGCGCCACCCGCCCTCCGCGCCTCGCGTTCGGCCTCGATGGCCTGATTGGCCGCCTGGGTATGACCAGGGAAGAAGTCTGCGAAGAAGAAGAAAAAGCAAGTTAGAAAAGACAGAAGTCGGCATACCCCATAGTCGGCAACCCAAAGGGGAAAGTAAAAGCAAACTTACCATCGACGATATCTTCGATTTCATGGAAGCCGGAGGTCAGCTGCGCCTCTCTGTCGGTCCAGGCGGAGCGCTCGCTCTCAAATTCGGCCAGGAGGGCGGCCTCTTTCTTCTTCGCCTTGGCCCGCGCCGCCTTTAGCAGCTCCCTCTGCTCCGCCAGCTGCGTGGCCAGCAGGTCGCGCTCTGCGGCGAGCTTGCCGCACTCCTCCTCTTTGGCGCGCAGGACGGTCTCGGCCGTACCCAGCTGCTCCCGCAGAGCGGCGTTGGATTCTGAAGAATAAAAAGAAGAAGGACGCAAAGTCATCAGTTAAGAAGGTCGCCAGGAAGATCCGCCCGATCTGCGCAGCGATCGTCCGAATCTCGGGACTACAGCCCCAGTGCGCAAGCGCGCCCCAAGAAGAAAACTTACCTCGGCTCCTCGCCAGGTCAGAAGCCCGCTTGTTCAGCTCTTCAACGTTGCGGTTGAAGGCGGTAGCGCGGAGGTTGTGATATTCCTGTAACAAGGATTCCAGACACAGATAAAGATTTGGAAGTAAGCGAATAAAGTTCCGGGCCGCCTGCTCAGCAGCCGACCCGAAACTCGGGGACTACACCCAGTGGGTGCGCTGGCGTGCCCCCACAAAGAAGATCAAAAGAAAAGTCGGAAATAAAACATACCCGCACGGCGGATCGCGACGCCAGGTGCGCCTTGGAAATGTTATGGAGGGCGGCCCCTTCGGCCCGCAGCTTCGCTTGGACATCCAGGAGCGCCGTGTTCAGCAGGCCCGTGCCGCCTCCTCGCACCCACCCAACGGGCGTGGCGCTTGTCGCTTCAGCGTCGGGGATGGCCGAGCTGGCGGCGCTGGTCTCCAAGGGGCGCGGCGCCGAGTCCGCCTTCTCAAGACGGCGCCGCGCTGGCGAGGCGACTTGAAGAAGCAGCTGCGCCACGGCTTCATCGTCGGTCGGCGGCACGGGTGGGTCCGCCGGCTGTTTGCCTCGCGCGACCTCAGACTGCGGCGGAGGCGGCGGAGGTGGGCGCGCGGCCGGGCGAAGAGACCTCGCCGCCTTCCCTCCCTGCGACGGGGACCTCACCACCGATTCCCTCCGACTGCCCCGTGAACTCCGGCGGTGGTGGCGCTGAGCTCAGCGGAGTGACAAGCAGCGCCGATTGAAGGCGCGCGGCCTCCTCGGCTTGCCTTCTTGCTGCTGCTGCGGCTTCGACCGCCTTCTCGGCCGCCGCCTTCTCTCGACGGGCGGCCGCCTCCTCGTCGCGCTTCTCCTGCGCATTCCGCTCTGTTGCCTCCCGGAGGGCGGCCGCAGGGTCAACCCGCCGACTGCTGGCGGACGTCTCCGCCGACCCCATGACGGAGGCGGCGGCGACCCTCTCCAAAGTGAGGGGAGCCCTGATGAGAAAAAAGGACATGAGAAGACTTGGGCAAGACGGACCAGAGGAAAGCAAGACAGAATAAAAAGATACATACGCAGAGACCAGCGGCGGTTTCTTCACCTCCTTGCGGAAGCGATTGGCCTTGGCGACCGCTTCTTCGCGCTGGGTCGCGGCGGCCCCTCCCCTGATTCTCTTGGCCTGGCCGCCTGGCTGACTCGGCCCGGCCCGACGCTTCTTCGCGCCGCCTCGGCCCCCCAAGGCGGCGGAGGAGCTCGCGCCTGGTTGGCCAGCTCTCTGCTGGCGGCGGGGGGCAACTTCATCATCAGACCAGTCTGCAAAAGTGGCCGAGGGCCTGAAGTCGTCGGCCCCTCCCCCTCCTTCGGCATCGGCCTCCATCGCCGCCACGCCCAAGTCGGGGTCGTCGGCGTCACTCTCCGCTCGGTCGGGGACGAACTCGCGAGCCGGCCCCGCGGCGCTGGTCGAGGGCGGCATGAGAGGATTCTGAGTCAGAAAGGACCAAGGAAAGTAAGAGCCGGATACGGCTAAGGAAGGAAACAAAGAAGCAAGAGACGACTTACCATCAGCGGGGGATTGGCGCGCGAGTATGGCTCCTTGCCGAAACGCCATTCCTCCGTGAGGTCGCAGTTCGCCAAGAAGTTCACCGTGTCCACCACCTCCGCGTGGGGCATGTCCTTGGAGCAAAGCCGGCTGGGGTCCCGGCGGCCTCTCATCTGACAGATCAGATGAGGGCGGCCCTGAAGAGGGAGAACTCGGCGCGCCACGAAGGCGGCCAGCAAGTCTGCCCCAGTCAGGCCCTCCGACTGTACCATTACGCGGAGCCGCGCGACGGCGGCGTTGCCTGCGGGAGTCAGCGTCCGGGCCCTGTAGGACCAGCTGGTGGGTCGGCCCGCCAGCTTGCCGCCCACGTAGGGCGGCAAGTTAACCCAGTGGCCGTCGGGGGCGACGTTCTTGACGTAGAAGTACGAGCGCTGCCACATCTTCACCGACTTGATGGCAGGAAAAGGATTCTCGGACACCGGCCTCCTCTTGGCGATGAACGTGCCGCACAGAGCCGGCACGCGAGCGACGTGGATCCCGAGCTTCGCTTGAAAGAACTCCCCCCACAGCTCGATGGTGGGGAGAACTCCGAGGAAACCTTCGCATAAGGATGCGAAGGTGGCCAGCAGCACCACCATGTTGGGGGTGAGATGGTGCGGCTGGAGCCCAAAGAACTCCAAGAATGCGCGGAAGAAGCCGCTCGCCGGCAGCCCCGGCCCGCCCGTGAGGTGCGAGCGGAAGATCACCCGCTCGCCCTCCTCCGGCGCCGGCGTGATTTCGCCCTCCGGGGGGGGGGCTCGCACTAGGTGGCTGCCGGGGATGCGGCGTGTCTGACGAAGGAACTCGATTACGTCGTCGTCGATGATGGAGCCGTCCCACACGCCGGAGCGCGCGGTGGGAGGCGCGGCGGCTGATGAGGAACTCATCTCCGCGGCAAGGAAGAAACAAGGCTCGGCGCGGTGGAGCAAGGAAGAAGACGAGGCAGGGAGCGGGGATGAGAGAGTGCGCGTGCGTCGCCGCCCCCTCCCTCCCCCCGCCTACTTATAGGTGTTGGAAATATGCCCTAGAGGCAATAATAAAAGTGTTATTATTATATTTCTTTGTTCATGATGATTGTCTTTTATTCATGCTATAAATGTATTATCCGGAAATCGTGATACACGTGTGAATACATAGACCATAACATGTCCCTAGTGAGCCTCTAGTTGACTAGCTCGTTGGTCAACAGATAGTCATGGTTTCCTGACTATGGACATTGGATGTCATTGATAACGGGATCACATCATTAGGAGAATGATGTGATGGACAAGACCCAATCCTAAGCATAGCACAAGATCGTAGTTCGTTTTGCTAGAGCTTTTCCAATGTCAAGTATCTCTTCCTTAGACCATGAGATCGTGTAACTCCGGATACCGTAAGAGTGCTTTGGGTGTACCAAAGCGTCACAACGAATCGGGTGACTATAAAGGTGCACTACAGGTATCTCCGAAAGTGTCATTGGGTTGACACGGATCGAGATGAGGATTTGTCACTCCGTATGACGGAGAGGTATCTCTGGGCCCACTCGGTAATGCATCATCATAATGAGCTCAAAGTGACTAAGTGGTTAGTCATGGGATCATGCATTACTGACGAGTAAAGTGACTTGCCGGTAACGAGACTGAACAAGGTATTGGGATACCGACGATCGAGTCTCGGGCAAGTAACGCACCGATGGACAAAGGGAATTGTATACGGGTTTGATTGAATCCTCGACATCGTGGTTCATCCGATGAGATCATCGAGGAGTATGTAGGAGCCAACATGGGTATCCAGATCCGCTGTTGGTTATTGACCGAGAGGCATCTCGGTCATGTTCGCATATCTCCGAACCCGTAGGGTCTACACTTAAGGTTCGGTGACGCTAGGGTTGTAGAGATATTAGTATGCAGTAACCGAAAGTTGTTCGAGTCCCGGATGAGATCCCGGACGTCACGAGGAGTTCCGAATGGTCCGGAGGTAAAGATTTATATATAGGAAGTCCAGTTTCGCCACCGGAAAGTTTTGGGGTCACGGTATTGTCTGGGACCACCGAAGGGTCCTGGGTCCACCGGTGGGGCCACCTATCCCGGAGGGCCCCATGGGCTGAAGTGGCGTGGGAACCAGCCTGGTGGGCTGGTGCGCCCACCCAAGGGCCCAAGGCGCCTAGGGTTGGGGGACCGTTGCCCCCACAGTTGAAACCCTAGGGGCCGTTGCCCGAGGGGCATGCGCCCCGGTTGAAACCCTAAGGGGCCATTGCCCGGGCCGCCGCCCCATCTAGATGGGATCTCAAGGGCATGCGCCCCTAGCCCCTATATATAGTGGAGGGAGGAAGGCAGCAAGACCCCGCATCTTGGCACCTCCTTCCCCTTGCTACACCTCCTCCTCCCGCAGACTTGGCGAAGCCTGGGATCCTGCTGCATCCACCACCACGCCGTCGTGCTGCTGGATCTTCATCAACCTCTCCTTCCCCCTTGCTGGATCAAGAAGGAGGAGACGTCACGCTGACCGTACGTGTGTTGAACGCGGAGGTGCCGTCCGTTCGGCGCTAGGATCTCCGGTGATTGGATCACGACGTGTACAACTACCTCAACCCCGTTCTTTTGAACGCTTCCGCTCGTGATCTACAAAGTGGTATGTAGATGCATCTCCCATGACTCGTTGCTTAGATGAACTCATAGATGGATCTTGGTGAAACCGTAGGAAAAATTTTAATTTTCTGCAACGTTCCCCAACAGTGGCATCATGAGCTAGGTCTATGCGTAGTTCTCTTTGCACGAGTAGAACACAATTTAGTTGTGGGCGTGGATCTTGTCAATTTACTTGCCGCTACTAGTCTTATCTTGCTTCCGCGGTATTGTGGGATGAAGCGGCCCGGACCAACCTTACACGTACGCTTACGTGAGACCGGTTCCACCGACTAACATGCACTAGTTGCATAAGGTGGCTGGCGGGTGTCTGTGCTCTCCCACTTTAGTTGGAGCGGATTTGATGAAAAGGGTCCTTATGAAGGGTAAATAGAAGTTGACAAGATCACGTTGTGGTTATTCGAGGTAAGAAAACGTTCTTGCTAGAACCCAATTGCAGCCACGTAAAAGATGCAACAACAATTAGAGGACGTCTAACTTGTTTTTGCAGCAATTGACATGTGATGTGATATGGCCAAGTTGTGATGAATGATGAATGACATATTGTGATGTATGAGATCATGTTCTTGTAATAGGAATCACGACTTGCATGTCGATGAGTATGACAACCGGCAGGAGCCATAGGAGTTGTCTTTATTTTTGTATGACCTGCGTGTCATTGAAGAACGCCATGTAATTTACTTTACTTTATTGCTAAACGCGTTAGCCATAGAAGTAGAAGTAGTCGTTGGCGTGACAACTTCATGGAGGCACAATGATGGAGATCATGGTGTCATGCCGGTGACAAGATGATCATGGAGCCCCGAAGATGGAGATCAATGGAGTTTTATGATATTGGCCATATCATGTCACTACTATATAATTGCATGTGATGTTTATTATGTTTATACATCTTGTTTACTTAGAAAGACGGTAGTAAATAAGATGATCCTTACAACAATTTCAAGAAGTGTTCTCCCTAAGCGTGCACCTGTTGCTAAAGTTCGTCGCTTCTAAGCACCACGTGATGATCGGGTGTGATGGATTCTTACGTTCACATACAACGGGTGTAAGACAGATTTACACACGCAAAACACTTAGGGTTAACTTGACGAGCCTAGCATGTGCAGACATGGCCTCGGAACACGGAGACGAAAGGTCGAACACGAGTCGATAGAAGATACGATCAACATGAGAATGTTCACCGACGATGACTAGTCCGTCTCACGTGATGATCGGACACGGCCTAGTCGACTCGGATCGTATCACTTAGATGACTAGAGGGATGTCTAATCTGAGTGGGAGTTCATTGAAATAATTTGATTAGATGAACTTAATTATCATGAACTTAGTCTAAAACTTTTGAATGATATGTCTTGTAGATCAAATGGCCAACGCCATGTCAACTTGAACTTCAACGCGTTCCTAGAGAAAACCAAGCTGAAAGATGACGGCAGCAACTATACGGACTGGGTCCGAACTTGAGGATCATCCTCATAGCTGCCAGAAACAATATGTCCTAGAAGGACCGCTAGGTGACGCTCCGTCGAGAGAACCAAGACATTATGAATGCTTGGCAGTCTCGTCTTGATGATTACTCCCTCGTTCAGTGCGGCATGCTTTACAGCTTAGAACCGGGCTCCAAAAGCGTTTTGAGCATCACGGAGCATATGAGATGTTCGAGGAGCTGAAACTTGTTTTCCAAGCTCACGCCGGGTCG
Organism: Aegilops longissima; assembly: GCA_021605205.1. NCBI lineage: Eukaryota > Viridiplantae > Streptophyta > Magnoliopsida > Poales > Poaceae > Aegilops > Aegilops longissima. The sequence continues at coordinate 83,895,636 of CM038681.1, forward strand.
AGAGATATGACATCTCCGACAAGTTCTACAGTTGTAAGATGGAGGAAAATAGTTCGTCGGTGAGCACATTCTCAAGATGTCAGGTTGCACAACCGTATGACCCGCTGAATATTAACCTCCCCGATGAGGCGGTCATTGACAGAATCCTCTCGATCGCTTCCACCAAGCTACAAGAGCTTTGTGATGAACTACAATATGCGGGGATGGTAAAGACCATTCCTGAAGTATTCTCTATCTGAAGTCAGCCGAGGTTGAAATCAAGAAAGAACATCAAGTGTTGATGGTCAATAAGACCACTAAGTTTAAGAAGGGCAAGGGCAAGAAGAACTTCAAGAAGGACGGAAAGGAGGTTGCCGCGCCTGTAAGCAAGTTGCCGGAAGAAGTCAAAGAATGGACCCAAGCACGAGACTGAGTGCTTTTATTGCAAGGGAAGGGTCTTCGAAGCGGAACTGCCCCAAATACTTAGCGGACAAGAAGGCCGCAACACCAAAGGTATATTTGATATACATGTAATTGATGTGTACCTTACCAAGACTCGTAGTAACTCCTGGGTATTTGATACCGTGCCGTTGCTCATATTTGTAACTCACAGCAGGAGCTGCGGAATAAGCGGAGGCTGGCGAAGGACGAGGTGACGATGCGCGTGCGGGAATGGTTCGAGTCGATGTGATCGCCGTCGCACGCTACCTCTTCATTTACCCACGGATTAGTTATAAACCTTAATAATTGTTATTTGGTGCCAAGTTTGAGCATGAATATTGTATCCGGATCTCGTTTAATGCGAGATGGCTACTCATTTAAATCCGAGAATAATGGTTGTTCTATTTATATGAGAGATATGTTTTATGGTCATGCTCGATGGTCAATGGTTTATTCTTAATGAATCTCGGCGTAGTATTACACATGTTCATAGCGTGAATACCAAAAGATGTAAAGTTGATAACGATAGTCCCACATACTTGTGGCACTGCCGCCTTGGTCACATTGGTGTCAAGCGCATGAAGAAGCTCCATGCTGATGGACTTTTGGAGTCTCTTGATTATGAATCATTTGACACATGCGAACCATGCCTCATGGGCAAGATGACCAAGACTCCATTCTCTGGAACAATGGAGCGAGCAACCAACTTGTTGGAAATCATACATACCGATGTGTGCGGTCCAATGAGCGTTGAGGCTCGCGGAGGATATCGTTATGTTCTCACTCTCACAGATGACTTGAGTAGATATGGGTATGTCTACTTGATGAAACACAAGTCTGAGACCTTTGAAAAGTTCAAGGAATTTCAGAATGAAGTAGAGAATCAACGTGACCGAAAGATAAAATTCTTACGATCGGATCGTGGAGGAGAATATTTAAGTCACGAATTTGGTACACACTTAAGAAAATGTGGAATCGTTTCACAACTAACGCCGCTGGAACACCTCAAGCAGAACGGTGTGTCCGAACGTCGAATCGCACTCTATTGGATATGGTGCGGTCTATGATGTCTCTTCTGATTTACCGCTATCATTTTGGGGATACGCCTAGAGACAGCTACATTCACTTTAAATAGGGCACCGCCTAAGTCCGTTGAGATGACACCGTATGAATTATGGTTTGGGAAGAAACCTAAGCTGTCGTTTCTAAAAGTTTGGGGATGCGATGCTTATGTCAAGAAACTTCAACCTGAAAAGCTCGAACCCAAGTCGGAAAAATGCGTCTTCATAGGATACCCTAAGGAAACCGTAGGGTATACCTTCTACTTAAGATCCGAGGGCAAGATCTTTGTTGCCAAGAATGGATCCTTTCGGAAAAGAGTTTCTCTCGAAAGAAGTAAGTGGGAGGAAAGTAGAACTCGATGAAGTACTACCTCTTGAACAGGATAGTAGTGCAGCTCAGGAAAATGTTCCTGTGATGCCTACACCAACTGAAGAGGAAATTCATGATGATGATCAAGGTACTTCGGATCAAGTTGCTACTGAACTTCGTAGGTCCACTAGGACACGTTCCGCACCAGAGTGGTACGGCAACCCTGTCTTGGAAATCATGTTGTTAGACAACAATGAACCTTTGAACTATGAAGAAGCGATGGCGGGCCCAGATTCCAACAAATGGCTAGAAGCCATGAAGTCCGAGATAGAATCCATGTATGAAAACAAAGTGTGGACTTTGACTGACTTGCCCGATGATCGGCGAGCGATAGAAAACAAATGGATCTTTAAGAGGAAGATGGACGCGGATGGTAATGTCACCATCTATAAAGCTCGACTTGTCGCTAAGGGTTATCGGCAAGTTCAAGGGATTGACTACGATGAGACTTTCTCTCCCGTAGCGAAGCTTAAGTCCGTCCGAATCATGTTAGCAATTGCCGCATACTATGATTATGAGATAAGGCAGATGGACGTCAAAACAGCGTTCCTTAACGGATATCTTAAGGAAGAGCTATATATGATGCAGCCGGAGGGTTTTAGCGTTCCTTAACAAAGTATGCAAGCTCCAACGATCCATTTATGGGTTGGTGCAAGCATCTCGGAGTTGGAACATTCGCTTTGATGAGATGATCAAAGCGTTTAGTTTATTGAGACTTATGGAGAAGCTGCGTTTACAAGAAAGTGAGTGGGAGCTCAGAGCATTTCTCATATTATATGTAGATGACATACTTCGATGGGAAATGATATAGAATTCTTGGACAGCATTAAGGCCTACTTGAATAAGTGTTTTTCAATGAAGGACCTTGGAGAAGCTGCTTATATATTAGGCATCAAGATCTATAGAGATAGATCGAGACGCCTCATAGGTCTTTCACAAAGCACATACCTTGATAAGATTTTGAAGAAGTTCAAAATGGATCAGTCCAAGAAGGGTTCTTGCTGTATTGCAAGGTGTGAGATTGAGCTCAGCTCAATGCCCGACCACGGCAAAAGATAAAGAAGAGATGAGTGTCATCCCTATGCCTCAGCCATAGGATCTATTATGTATGCTATGCTGTGTACCGGACCTGATGTAAACCTTGCCGTAAGTTTGGTAGGAAGGTACCAAAGTAATCCCGCAAGGAACACTGGACAGCGGTCAAGAATATCCGAAGTACCGAAAAGGACAAAGGACATGTTTCTCCTTTATGGAGGTGACGAAGAGCTCGTCAGAACGGGTTACGCCGACGCTTAGCTTCGACACAGATCTGGATGACTCTAAGTCACAAACCGGATATGTGTATATGTTGAATGGTGGAGCGATGGCTGGTGCAGCTGCAAGCGAGCGTCGTGGCGGGATCTACATGTGAAGCGGAGTACATGGCAGCCTCGGAGGCAGCGCATGAAGCAATTTGGGTGAAGGAGTTCATCACCGACCTAGGAGTCATACCCAATGCGTCGGGGCCGATCAAACTCTTTTGTGACAACACTGGAGCTATTGCACTTGCCAAGGAGCCCAGGTTTCACAAGAAGACCAGGCACATCAAGCGTCGCTTCAACTCCATCCGTGAAAACGTTCAGGATGGAGACATAGAAATTTGCAAAGTACATACGGATCTGAATGTCGCAGATCCGCTGACTAAACCTCTCTCATGAGCAAAACATGATCAACACCGAACTCTATGGGTGTTCAATTCATCACAATGTAACTAGATTATTGACTCTAGTGCAAGTGGGAGACTGTTGGAAATATGCCCTAGAGGCAATAATAAAAGTGTTATTATTATATTTCTTTGTTCATGATGATTGTCTTTTATTCATGCTATAACTGTATTATCCGGAAATCGTGATACACGTGTGAATACATAGACCATAACATGTCCCTAGTGAGCCTCTAGTTGACTAGCTCGTTGGTCAACAGATAGTCATGGTTTTCGACTATGGACATTGGATGTCATTGATAACGGGATCACATCATTAGGAGAATGATGTGATGGACAAGACCCAATCCTAAGCATAGCACAAGATCGTAGTTCGTTTTGCTAGAGCTTTTCCAATGTCAAGTATCTCTTCCTTAGACCATGAGATCGTAACTCCCGGATACCGTAAGAGTGCTTTGGGTGTACCAAACGTCACAACGAATCGGGTGACTATAAAGGTGCACTACGGTATCTCCGAAAGTGTCATTGGGTTGACACGGATCGAGATGGATTTGTCACTCCGTATGACGGAGAGGTATCTCTGGGCCCACTCGGTAATGCATCATCATAATGAGCTCAAAGTGACTAAGTGGTTAGTCATGGGATCATGCATTACGGATGCGAGTAAAGTGACTTGCCGGTAACGAGACTGAACAAGGTATTGGGATACCGACGATCGAGTCTCGGGCAAGTAACGCATCGATGGACAAAGGGAATTGTATACGGGTTTGATTGAATCCTCGACATCGTGGTTCATCCGATGAGATCATCGATGAGTATGTGGGAGCCAACATGGGTATCCAGATCCGCTGTTGGTTATTGACCGGAGAGGCATCTCGGTCATGTTCAGATATCTCCGAACCCGTAGGGTCTACACACTTAAGGTTCGGTGACGCTAGGGTTGTAGAGATATTAGTATGCAGTAACCGAAAGTTGTTCGAGTCCGGATGAGATCCCGGACGTCACGAGGAGTTCCGAATGGTCCGGAGGTAAAGATTTATATATAGGAAGTCCAGTTTTGCCACCGGAAAGTTTTGGGGTCACGGTATTGTCTGGGACCACCGAAGGGTCCTGGGTCCACCGGTGGGGCCACCTATCCGGAGGGCCCCATGGGCTGAAGTGGCGTGGGAACCAGCCCCTGGTGGGCTGGTGCGCCCCACCCAAGGGCCCAAAGGCGCCTAGGGTTGGGGGACCGTTGTTCCCGAGGGGCATGCGCCCCCGGTTGGAAACCCTAGGGGCCGTTGCCCCGAGGGGCATGCGCCCCTGGTTGAAACCCTAAGGGCCGTTGCCCGGGGCCGCCGCCCCATCTAGATGGGATCTCCAAGGGGCATGCGCCCCTAGCCCCTATATATAGTGGAGGGAGGAAGGCAGCAAGACCCCGCATCTTGGCACCTCCTTCCCCTTGCTACACCTCCTCCTCCCGCAGACGCTGGCGAAGCCTGCCGGATCCTGCTGCATCCACCACCACGCCGTCGTGTTGCTGGATCTTCATCAACCTCTCCTTCCCCTTGCTGGATCAAGAAGGAGGAGACGCCACGCTGACCGCACGTGTGTTGAACGCGGAGGTGCCGTCCGCTCGGCGCTAGGATCTCCGGTGATTGGATCACGACGTGTACAACTACCTCAACCCCGTTCTTTTGAACGCTTCCGCTCGCGATCTACAAAGTGGTATGTAGATGCATCTCCCATGACTCGTTGCTTAGATGAACTCATAGATGGATCTTGGTGAAACCGTAGGAAAAATTTTAATTTTCTGCAACGTTCCCCAACAATAGGCGCCTGGGCTGCGGAGCCGAGGGGGCGGGCGTGGGATTAACTGCGCCCACGTCCTCGTGCCCCCACGATTTAACCCACGATGTTACTGCGCGCAATAACGGCATGGGGAGTCCAACCGCCCGCACGACCGCAGCGGATCCGCTACGCGCCGGGGCATGGTAGTGGCGGGCCCCGCCTGACGGGCCTGTCTTGTCACGCGCGTGGGCTGGCAGACTGGCCCTGCCGCGTGACGGGCCCACGACGGGCGGCTGCCGGGAAGCTTATCAGGCACGCCGCCCGGATCGCGCTGCGACCTTCGAAACCTTTGAAGAGCAAGACGGCCCCCTGCAAAACCGACTCCAGGTGGAGACGGCGGGCCGAGTCCAGATTCTTCCATCAAAGGGATGAAGCTGTCGAGGCCCCTCGACGGGCTGCCCTCGGCGCCTCCCCAGCTTCGGGGACTACTGTCGGAGTAATGGACTACGGGTAGGCAGACCTGAGCCCCTGAACCTTTCAAAACATCAGGGCAGGATGCGCCCCTCAAGACCCCAAGACAAAGAGCCGCCTTCAGATAGTCGGCAACAGAGTCGCCGACTACACCTCTGGGCCGAGTCCCAGAGGCCGCCTTCAGGACAAGCCGACTCCAAGCCAGCGACCTCCAGCGAGGACGGCTACGAGGAGTCGGCCCGCGACCCCCACCACCTCACGCCTGGGCGACTATGGGGTGGAGCCGCCTCGCGGCCCATCCCCGCCCAGTCCATAAAGGGCAGGTATGGCTACAGGGCGCCGTACCGACGGAGATCTCCGTCCGGCGCAGCACTCTTGCCATGCCGGCCCTAACATCGGCACCGTGGGCAGATTCCGGTACCCACGTTGGCCTGTCTGTACGACCCGAAGATGGCGGGACCCGCCTGTCGGCGGGAGTACCGAAGACGGCAAGAGCACCCCAAAGACGGACCTGATGGAGTCGGCCTCCGGGGGTCGGCCGGCTCCTCCCGCGGGATCCACGCGCCATTAACCAGACCAGACAGGGAATGGCAACAGTGATCGCCCGCCAGGCGGCGGCACTGTTGCCATAACCTCACGACCAAGCTCGTGTCATTAGAAGCACGGCTACATTGATCTGCAGCCGGCAAGACCCGCCCGCGGCGGACAAGGGCTGTCGGCCCCATGCTGGGCCGTCGGCGGGCCCCAGGAGTCGGCGGAAAAGACGGCGACTTAGAGACTGACGGCTTGGACCCACACCCAGCCGGATTACCGTTGTACCCCCGGGGGGTAGGCCTATATAAACCCCCCGGGGCACCCATGCAAAGGGTTGGAAGCTAGTAGTTTTAGACACACACATAGAGGGAGAGAAGAGCAAGCCGTGCCCTTCTCCTTCCTCACCCCGAACAGCTCAAGGAGCCTCTTGTACCCACTTTGCCATAGTGATCATCTCGGAGAGCCCTGAAGCTGGGTAAGATTCGCCGGCGTGCATGTCTTCGCCTCATCCCGTTTCCAGGCACCAGCGACGTTCTACTCGCCCCCTCCATGATAAGCCATCCTTTGGCATATGTCGCACCCAACCCCCGACACAGAGGTTCGGTCGTGTGAATGGCCTTGCGATGATTTCTTGAGAGCAGCCGGGATTTATGATCATTTTTATGAGTTGGCTGAGAATGCATGCCTCACCGACTTCCTCCACGACCAACGCAAACAGTATCTCTTACTCACCAATACCTTTGTGCAAAATTTTCATTTCCATCCTAGGAGGTCACCACCTACGGTGGATTTTTATTTATATGATGAGTATAAGGAGATGACTCTTCGTGAATTCTGTGAGGTTTGCAAATTACCTTTTCCGGGTTTCAAAGAGGAACCACATAGTAACGATGTGGAGGGGTTTATTGATACAATTGCTATAGGGGAAATGAGGAAGGTTTCTGACACACAAATCACTAGCATACATTTTCCTGTTCTACGTTACTTTGCTATATTTGCTAGTAGATGCTTAATTGGTTGCGGAAACTGTAGAAACCTGAGTGTCCCTGATATTATTATTTTGTGCCATGCCTTGTTTTGTGATGATACATTTAGTATGGGTGCTATTGTTGCAAAGCGGTTAAATCTTAACCGTACTAAGGGCCCCATCTTGGGAGGCATCTTCGCCTCACGCCTTGCTGCACACTATAACATACCTATTAGGCACTACGAGAAAGAAGAAAAATTGCTGCCTACTGTTTATTTAAATTATAAGAGTATGGTAGCACATGATTTTATTGTTAAGAATAGGGAAAGGGCGCTTAAATACAAATTGTAATTTGATAAAAATCACCCTGAGACTATTACCTTGCCTGCTCCTTCCTTGTTTGATTTATCTGCAGGCCAGTATCTCGTTCCGCTAGCGACCATCCAAGCATACCGGAACCCTACATCAGCCACAGAACCAGAGCCGGAACCACAATTTGATCCTCCACGACATTCTAATTACCAGTGGGATCCGGAGATGATTGCCAACCAGTGGCAATCATAGGCTTCTTCTTCTCAGTACGACCCCAACTACAACTTTGGATATCCGCCAGGCCAGCCGTGGCAATAAACCAGCTTAGGCCAAAAGCCTAAGCTTGGGGGAGTACGTATTTCTCACCAACATTACATTTATGTTCACGCACTCATTGCTAGATTTCGGTGCTCATACTTTTTCACTGTAATATCTATGCTAGTTTATTTTCCTTTTTATGCTTTCTTCTTGTGTGTTTGTTAAACCTTAAGAAAAAAAATTATTAGTAGCTTTTAGCTAGTTTATTTTCTTGTTGTAGTAGTAATAATTAAAAAGAAAACCCAAAAATATTTCCTGTTCTTCTTTTGCTTGTTGGGAGCTTTCCCGTGTAAATAGTTTTATTTCTTTTCTTTTCTTTGGGGGTCGATAGGAGAAGACTATGATAAAATTGTTGAAGTGGCTCTTATATGCATTATTGTTGATTTAACCAAGAGCCCATATTGTCTTGTCTTCTCTTGTTTATTGAATGCTCGCAGATTCCAGCTTAGTCCAATGCACATGCACTATTATTATTATTCACATCGTTCGATCGTGCAAGCGAAAGGCAATTATGACGATATATGATGGACTAATTGAGATTAGAAAAGCTGGTATGAACTCGGCCTCTCTTGTTTTTGTAAATATGATTAGTTCATCGTTCCCGAGTCAGCCTATTATGAATAAACATGTTTGCAATGACAATTAGAGATCATATTTGCTTATGACATGCTTAATTAGCTAGGAGCTTATAATGGCTTACCTTGCGTGCCAACATGCTATTAAAATGGTTGTGATGTGGTATGATAGGGTGGTATCCTCCTTTGAATGATTTGGGTGACTTGACTTGGCACATGTTCACGCATGTAGTTGAAACAAAATCAACATAGCCTCCACGATATTTATGTTCATGGTGGATTATATCCTACTCATGCTTGCACTCAATGTTTATTAATTTTAATGCATGTTCATGACTGTTGTCGCTCTCTAGTTGGTCGATTCCCAATCTTTTGCTAGCCTTCACTTGTACTAAGCGGGAATACTGCTTGTGCATCCAATTCCTTAAACCCCAAAGTTATTCCATATGAGTCCACCATACCTTCCTATATGCGGTATCTACCTGGCGTTCCAAGTAAATTTGTATGTGCCTAACTCTAAACCTTCAAATGAAATTCTTTTTCGTATGCTCGAATAGCTCATGTATCAACTAGGGATTGTTGGGTAACGTAGTAATTTCAAAAAATTTCCTACGCACACGCAAGACCATGGTGATGGCATAGCAACGAGAGGGGAGAGTGTATGTCCACGTACCCTCGTAGACCGAAAGCGGAAGCGTTATAACAACGCGGTTGATGTAGTCGTACGTCTTCACGATCCGACCGATCCAAGTACCGAACGACGGCACCTCCGAGTTCAGCACACGCTCAGCTCGATGACGATCCCCGGCTCCGATCCAGCAAAGCGTCGGGGATGAGTTCCACAAGACGACGGCGTGGTGACGATGATGATGCTCCACCGACGAGGGCTTCGCCTAAGCTCATGACGATATGACTTCACCGGCGCAGGGCTTCGCTTAAGCTCGCGACGATATGACCGAAGTGGAATATGGTGGCGGGGGCACCGACACGGCTAAGGAACGATCCATAGATCAACTTGTGTGTTCATGGGGTGCCCCTGCCCCAGATATAAAGGAGGGAGGGAGGAGGAGGCCAGCCCTAGGAGGGGGCGCCATGGGGAGTCCTACTCCCACCGAGTAGGATTCCCCTTCCTAGTCCAACTAGGAGTCCTTCCATGTATTAGGAGTAGGAGACAAGTAAGGGGAAGAGAGAAGGAAGGAAGGAGGGTTGCGGCCCTCCCCTAGTCCACCCGGACTAGGCCATGGGGCGCTGCCTGCCCTAGGCAGCCCCTCTCTCTTCCCGTAGGGCCCAATAAGGCCCAATACTTCTCCCGGCGAATTCCCGTAACTCTCCGGTACTCGAAAAATACCCAATCATTCGAACCTTTCCGAACTCCGAATATAGTCGTCCAATATATCGATCTTTATGTCTCGACCATTTCGAGACTCCTCGTCATGTCCCCGATCTCATCCGGGAATCCGAACTCCTTGGTACATCAAAACTCATAAACTCATAATATAACCATCATCGAAACCTTGTTGCGTGCGGACCCTACGGGTTCGAGAACTATGTAGACATGACCTAGAACTATTCTTGGTCAATAACCAATAGCGGAACCTGGATGCCCATATTGGCTCCTACATATTCTACGAAGATCTTTATCGGTCAAACCGCATAACAACATACGTTGTTCCCTTTGTCATCGGTATGTTACTTGCCCGAGATTCGATCGTCGGTATCCAATACCTAGTTCAATATCGCTACCGCAAGTCCCTTTACTCGCTCCGTAATGCATCATTCCGTAACTAACTCATTAGCTACATTGCTTGCAAGGCTTATAGTGATGTGCATTATCGAGAGGGCCAGAGATACCTCTCCGACAATCGAGTGACAAAACCTAATCTCAAATACGCCAACCCAACATGTACCTTTGGAGACACCTGTAGTACTCCTTTATAATCACCCAGTTACGTTGTGACGTTTGGTAGTACCCAAAGTGTTCCTCCGGTAAACGGGAGTTGCATAATCTCATAGTTACAGGAACATGTATAGGTCATGAAGAAAGCAATAGCAATATACTAAACGATCAAGTGCTAAGCTAACGGAATGGGTCATGTCAATCACATCATTCTCCTAATGATGTGATCCCATTAATCAAATAACGACACATGTCTATGGTTAGGAAACATAACCATCTTTCATTAATGAGCTAGTCAAGTAGAGGCATACTAGTGACTATATGTTTGTCTATGTATTCACACATGTATCATGTTTCCGGTTAATACAATTCTAGCATGAATAATAAACATTTATCATGAAATAAGGAAATAAATAATAACTTTATTATTGCCTCTAGGGCATATTTCCTTCAGTCTCCCACTTGCACTAGAGTCAATAATCTAGTTCACATCATCATGTGATTTAACACCAATATCCACATCTGTATGTGATTAACACCCATAGTTCACATCGTCATGTGACCAACACCCAAAGGGTTTACTAGAGTCATTAATCTAGTTCACATCGCTATGTGATTAACACCCAAAGAGTAATAAGGTATGATCATGTTTTGCTCATGAGAGAAGCTTAGTTAACGGGTCTGTCACATTCAGAGCCGTATGTATTTTGCAAATATTCTATGTCTACAATGCTCTGCACGGAGCTACTCTAGCTAATGCTCCCACTTTCAATATGTATCCAGATTAAGACTTAGAGTCATCTGGATCGGTGTAAAAGCTTGCACTGTTGTAACTCTTTACGTCGGGCTCTTTTATCACCTCCATAATCGAGAAATATTTCCTTAGTCCTCACTAAGGATGTTCTTGACCAATGTCCAGTGATCTACTCCTAGATCACTATTGTATTCCTCATGTAAATTCAGAGCAAGGTATACAATAGGTCTGGTACATAGCATAGCATACTCTATAGAACCTATGGTCGAGGCATAGGGAATGACTTTCATTCTCTTTTCTATTTTCTGCCGTGGTCGGGATTTGAGTCTTACTCAATTTCACACCTTGTAATACAGGCAAGAAACTCTTTCTTTGACTGTTCCATTTTGAACTACTTCAAAATCTTGTCAAGGTATGTACTCATTGAAAAACTTATCAAGCGCCTTGATCTATCTCTATAGATCTTGATGCTCAATATGTAAGCAGCTTCACCGAGGTCCTTCTTTGAAAAACTCCTTTCAAATACTCCTTTATGCTTTGCGAATAATTCTACATTATTTCCGATCAACAATATGTCATTCACATATACTTATCGAAATGTTGTAGTGCTCCCACTCACTTTCTTGTAAATACAGGCTTCTCCAAAAGTCAGATAAAATCATATGCTTTGATCAACTCATCAAAGCGTATATTCCAACTCCGAGATGCTTGCACCAGTCCATTGATGGATCGCTGGAGCTTGCACATTTTGTTAGCTCCTTTAGGATTGACAAAAACTTCTGGTTGCATCATATACAACTCTTCTTTAATAAATCCATTAAAGAATGTAGTTTTGACATCCATTTGCCAGATTTCATAAAATGTGGCAATTGCTAACATGATTCGGACAGACTTAAGAATCGCTACAGTTGAGAAAATCTCATTGTAGTCAACACCTTGAACTTGTCGAAAACCTTTTTGTGACAAGTCGAGCTTTGTAGCTACTATCAGTGTCCGTCTTCCTCTTGAAGATCCATTTATTTAACATGGCTTGCTGATCATCGAGCAAAGTCAATCAAAGTCCATACTTTGTTCTCATACATGGATCCTATCTCAGATTTCATGGCCTCAAGCCATTTCGCGGAATCTGGGCTCATCATCGCTTCCTCATAGTCTGTAGGTTCATCATGGTCTAGTAACATGACTTCCAGAATAGGATTACCGTACCACTCTGGTGCGTATTTTACTCTGGTTGACCTACGAAGTTCAGTAGTAACTTGATCTGAAGTTTCATGATCAACATCATTAGTTTCCTCACTAATTGGTGTAGTTGTCACAGGAACCATTTCTTGTGATGAACTACCTTCCAATAAGGGAGCAGATACAGTTATCTCATCAAGTTCTACTTTCCTCCCACTCACTTCTTTCGAGAGAAACTCTTTTTCTAGAAAGGATCCGAATTTAGCAACGAAAATCTTGCCTTCAGATCTGTGATAGAAGGTGTACCCAACAGTCTCTTTTGGGTATCCTATGAAGACACATTTCTCCGATTTGGGTTCGAGCTTATCTGGTTGAAGTTTCTTCACATAAGCATCGCAGCCCCAAACTTTAAGAAACGACAACTTTGGTTTCTTGCCAAACCACAGTTCATAAGGTGTCGTCTCAATGGACTTTGATGGTGCCCTATTCAACGTGAATGCGGCCGTCTCTAAAGCATATCCCCAAAACGATAGCGGTAAATCAGTAAGAGACATCATAGATCGCACCATATCAAGTAAAGTACGATTACGACGTTCGGACACACCATTATGCTGTGGTGTTCCAGGTGGCGTGAGTAGTGAAACTATTTCACATTGTTTTAACTGAAGGCCAAACTCGCAACTCAAATATTTTTCCTCTGCGATCATATCGTAGAAACTTTTATTTTCTTGTTACGATGATTCTTCACTTCACTCTGTAATTCTTTGAACTTTTCAAATGTTTCAGACTTGTGTTTCATCAAGTAGATATACCCATATCTGCTCAAATCATCTGTGAAGGTCAGAAAATAACGATACTTGCCGTGAGCTTTAACACTCATCGGACCGCATACATCAGTATGTATTATTTCCAATAAGTCATTTGCTCGCCCATTGTTCCGGAGAATGAGTCTTTAGTCATCTTGCCCATAAGGCATGGTTCATAAGCATCAAGTGATTCATAATCAAGTGATTCCAAAATCCCATTAGCATGGAGTTTCTTCATGCGCTTTACACCAATATGACCTAAACGGCAGTGCCACAAATGAGTTGCACTATCATTATTAACTTTGCATCTTTTGGCATCAATATTATGAATATGTGTATCACTACGATCGAGATCCAACAAACTATTTTTATTGGGTGTATGACCATTGAAGGTTTTATTCATGTAAACAGAACAACAATTATTCTTTGACTTTAAATGAATAATCAGACATAATAAACATGATCAAATCATATTTATGCTCAACAAACGCCAAATAACATTTAGTTAGGTTTAACACTAATCCCAAAGTATAGGGAGTGTGCGATGATGATCATATCAATCTGGAACAACTTCCAACACTCATCGTCACTTCCCTTCAACCAGTTTCTGCTCATTCGCAACTCCCGTTTCTAGTTACTACTCTTAGCAACTGAACCAAGTATCAAATACCGAGGGGTTGCTACTTAACACTAGTAAAATACACATCAATAATCTGTATATCAAATCTACCTTTGTTCACTTTGCCATCCTTCTTATCCGCCAAATACTTGGGGTAGTTCCGCTCAAAGGACCAGTTCCATTGCAGCAAAAGCACTTAGTCTCGTGCTTAGGTCCAGACTTGGGCTTCTTCACCGAGTAGCAACTTGCTTGCCGCTCTTCTTGAAGTTCCCTTCTTCCCTTTGCCCTTTTCTTGAGACTAGTGGTCTTGTCAACCATCAACACTTGATGTTTTTCTTGATTTCTACCTTCGCCGATTTTAGCATCGCGAAGAGCTTGGGAATTGTTTTCGTCATCCCTTGCATACTATAGTGTTGGGGAACGTTGCAGAAAATTAAAATTTTCCTACGGTTTCACCAAGATCTATCTATGAGTTCATCTAAGCAACGAGTCACGAGAGAGAGTTTGCATCTACATACCACTTGTAGATCGAGTACGGAAGCGTTCGAGGGAGTGGTGATGATGAAGACGTTCCCAACGTGATTCCGATCACCGATGACCAAAGTGCTGAAAGGACAGCACCTCCGTGTTCAACACACGTGACGGGACGATGGCGTCTCCTCCGCCTTGATCCAGCAAGGATGAAGGAGAGGTTGAGGAAGACAACTCCAATGGCAGCACGACGGCGTGGTGCAATTTGTGAGGTTCTCCGGCAGGCTTCGCCAAGCTCACACGGAGAAAGAGAGGAGTTGGGAGGGAGGGCTGCGCTCAATTGTATATGCACCCTCCCTCACCCCTCTATATATAGGAGAGAGGGGGCAAGGGGGGCCGCCCTCTAGGGAAAACCCTAGGGGGCGGCGGCCAAGGAGAGGAGGAAAGGGTGGCTTGCCCCCCAAGCCAAGGGGGCGCCCCTTTCCCTTAGGGTTTCCCCTCCCAAGCCCTAGCCGATGGGCCTAGGTGGGAGGCGCCCAGCCCACCGGGGCTGGCTCCCTCTCCCACTTAGCCCATGTGGCCCTCCCGAGGGGTGCCCCCGGTGGACCTCCGGAAACCTCCCGTGGCCCCGATACTTTACCGCATGCCCTCAAACTTTCCGAGTCCGCTTAACCACTTTCCATATATAAATCTTTACCTCCGGACCATTCCGAACTCCTCGTGACGTCCGGGATCTCATCAGGACTCAACAACATTCGTAATCACATACTTGTCTTCCTAATAACCCTAGCGCCACCGAACCTTATGTGTAGACCCCACGGGTTCGGGAGACATGCGACATGACCGAGACTACCTCAAGTCAATAACCAACAGCGGATCTGGATACCCATGTTGGCTCCTACATGCTCCTCGATGTTGTCATCGGATGAACCACGATGTCAAGGGTTCAAGCAACCCGTATTCTATTCCCTTTGTCGACGGTATGTTACTTGCCCGAGACTCGATCGTCGGTATCCCAATACCTCGCTTAGTCTCGTCGCCGGCAAGTCACTTTACTCGCATCAGAATGCATGATCCCGTGACCGGACACTTGATCACTTTGAGCTCATTATGATGATGCATTACCGAGTGGGCCCAGTGATACCTCTCCGTAATACGGAGTGACAAATCCCAGCCTCGATCCGTGTCAACCCAATGGTCACTTTCGGAGATACCAGTAGTGCACCTTTATAGTCACCCGATACGTTGTGACGCTTGATACACCCAAAGCACTCCTACGGTATCCGGAATTGCACGATCTCATGGTCTAAGGAAGAGATACTTGACATTGGAAAAGCTCTAGCAAAACGAACTACACGATCTTGTGCTATGCTTACGATTGTCTTGTCCATCACGCCATTCTCCTAATGACGTGATCCCGCTTGTCAATGACATCCGATGTCCATAGTCAGGAAACCATGACTATCTGTTGACCAACGAGCTAGTCAACTAGAGGCTTACTAGGGACGTATTGTAGTCTATGTATTCACACGTGTATTACGATTTTCGGATAATACAGTTATAGCATGAATAAAAGACAATCATCATGAACAAGGAAATATAATAATAATGCTTTTATTATTGCCTCTAGGGCATATTTCCAACAGTCTCCCACTTGCACTAGAGTCAATAATCTAGTTACATTGTGATGAATCGAACACCCATAGAGTTCTGGTGTTGATCATGTTTTGCCCGCGGGAGAGGTTTAGTCAACGGATCTGCGACATTCTGATCCGTATGCACTTTACAAATTTCTATGTCTCCATCTTGAACATTTTCACGGATGGAGTTGAAGCGACGCTTGATGTGCCTGGTCTTCTTGTGAAACCTGGGCTCCTTGGCAAGGGCAATAGCTCCAGTATTGTCACAGAAGAGTTTGATCGGCCCCGACGCATTGGGTATGACTCCTAGGTCGGTGATGAACTCCTACACCCTAATTGCTTCATGTGCTGCCTCCGAGGCTGCCATGTACTCCGCTTCACATGTAGATCCTGCCACGACGCTCTGCTTGCAGCTGCACCAGCCATCGCTCCACCATTCAACATATACACATATCCGGTTTGTGACTTAGAGTCATCCAGATCTGTGTCGAAGCTTAGCGCCGACGTAACCCTTTCTGACGAGCTCTTCGTCACCTCCATAAACGAAACATGTCCTTTGTCCTTTTCGGTACTTTAGGATATTCTTGACCGCTGTCCGGTGTTCCTTGCGGGATTACTTTGGTACCTTCCTACCAAACTTACGGCAAGGTTTACATCAGGTCTGGTACACAGCATGGCATACATAATAGATCCTATGGCTGAAGCATAGGGATGACACTCATCTCTTCTTTATCTTTTGTCGTGGTCGGGCATTGAGCTGAGCTCAATCTCACACCTTGCAAAACAGGCAAGAACCCTTCTTGACTGATCCATTTTGAACTTCTTCAAAATCTTATCAAGGTATGTGCTTTGTGAAAGACCTATGAGGCGCCTTGATCTATCTCTATATATCTTGATGCCTAATATATAAGCAGCTTCTCCAAGGTCCTTCATTGAAAAACACTTATTCAAGTAGGCCTTAATGTTGTCCAAGAATTCTATATCATTTCCCATCGAAGTATGTCATCTACATATAATATGAGAAATGCTACAGAGCTCCCACTCACTTTCTTGTAAACGCAGGCTTCTCCATAAGTCTCAAGATAAACCCAAACGCTTTGATCATCTCATCAAAGCTTAATGTTCCAACTCCGAGATGCTTGCACCAGCCCATAAATGGATCGCTGGAGCTTGCATACTTTGTCAACATTCTTAGGATCGACAAAACCTTCCGGCTGTATCATATACAGCTCTTCCTTAAGATAGCCGTTAATGAACGCTGTTTTGACGTCCATCTGCCATATCTCATAATCATAGTATGCGGCAATTGCTAACATGATTCGGACGGACTTAAGCTTCGCCACGGAGAGAAAGTCTCATCGTAGTCAATCCCTTGAACTTGCCGATAACCCTTAGCGACAAGTCGAGCTTTATAGATGGTGACATTACCATCCGCGTCCGCCTTCTTCTTAAAGATCCATTTGTTTTCTATCGCTCGCCGATCATCGGGCAAGTCACCAAAGTCCACACTTTGTTTTCATACATGGATTCTATCTCGGACTTCATGGCTTCTAGCCATTTGTTGGAATCTGGCCCGCCATTGCTTCTTCATAGTTCAAGGCTCACCGTTGTCTAACAACATGATTTCCGTGACAGGGTTGCCGCACCACTCAGTGCGGAAGTGTCCTAGTGGACCCACGGTTCAATAGCAACTTGATCCAAGTACCTTGATCATCATCATGAATTTCCTCTTCAGTTGGTGTAGGCATCACAGAACATTTTCCGAGCTGCACTACTATCCTGTTCAAGAGGTAGTACTTCATCGAAGTTCTACTTTCCTCCCACTTACTCCTTTCGAGAGAAACTCTTTTTCCGTAAAGGTTCCGCTCTGGCAACAAAGATCTTGCCTTCGGATCTAAGGTAGAAGGTATACCCAAAGGTTTCCTTAGGGTATCCTATGAAGACGCATTTTTCCGACTTGGGTTCGAGCTTTTCAGGTTGAAGTTTCTTGACATAAGCATCGCATCCCCAAACTTTTAGAAATGACAGCTTAGGTTTCTTCCCAAACCATAATTCATACGGTGTCGCCTCAACGGACTTAGACGGTGCCCTATTTAAAGTGAATGTAGCTATCTCTAGAGCGTATCCCCAAAATGATAGCGGTAAATCAGTAAGAGACATCATAGACCGCACCATATCCAATAGAGTGCGACACGACGCTCGGACACACCGTTACATTTGAGGTGTTCCAGCGGCGTTAGTTGTGAAACGATTCCACATTTTCTTAAGTGTGTACCAAATTCGTGACTTAAATATTCTCCTCCACGATCCGATCGTAAGAATTTTATCTTTCGTCACGTTGATTCTCTACTTCATTCTGAAATTCCTTGAACTTTTCAAAGGTCTCAGACTTGTGTTTCATCAAGTAGACATACCCATATCTACTCAAGTCATCTGTGAGAGTGAGAACATAACGATATCCTCCATGAGCCTCAACGCCATTGGACCGCATACATCGGTATGTATGATTTCCAACAAGTTGGTTGCTCGCCCATTGTTCGAGAGAATGGAGTCTTGGTCATCTTTCCCATGAGGCATGGTTCGCATGTGTCAAATGATTCATAATCAAGAGACTCCAAAAGTCCATCAGATGGAGCTTCTTCATGCGCTTGACACCAATGTGACCAAGGCGCAAGTGCCACAAGTATGTGGGACTATCGTTATCAACTTTACATCTTTTGGTATTCACGCTATGAACATGTGTAATACTACGCCGAGATTCATTAAGAATAAACCATTGACCATCGGAGCATGACCATAAAACATATCTCTCATATAAATAGAACAACCATTATTCTCGGATTTAAATGAGTAGCCATCTCGCATCAAACGAGATCCAGATACAATATTCATGCTCAAACTTGGCACCAAATAACAATTATTAAGGTTTATAACTAATCCGTGGGTAAATGAAGAGGTAGCGTGTCGACGGCGATCACATCGACTGAACCATTCCCGACGCCGCATCGTCACCTCGCCCTTCGCCTCCGCTTATTCCGCAGCTCCCGCTGTGAGTTACAAATATGAGCAACGGCACCGTATCAAATACCCAGGAGTTACTACGACATGGTAAGGTACACATCAATTACATGTATATCAAATATACCTTTGGTGTTGCCGGCCTTCTTATCCGCTAAGTACTTGGGGCAGTTCCGCTTCAAAGGACCCTCCCTTGCAATAAAAGCACTCAGTCTCGGTTTGGGTCCATTCTTTGACTTCTTCCCGCAACTTGCTTACCGGGCGCGGCAATCTCCTTGCCGTCCTTCTTGAAGTTCTTCTTACCCTTGCCCTTCTTGAACTTAGTGGTCTTATTGACCATCAACACTTGATGTTCTTTCTTGATTTCAACCTCGGCTGACTTCAGATAGAGAACACTTCAGAATGGTCTTTACCATCCCCTGCATGTTGTAGTTCATCACAAAGCTCTTGTAGCTTGGTGGGAGCGATCGAGGATTCTGTCAATGACCGCCTCATCGTGGAGGTTAATATTCAGCTGGGTCATACGGTTGTGCAACCTGCACATCTTCGTAATGTGCTCACCGATGTAACTGTTTTCCTCCATCTTACAACTATAGAACTTGTCGGAGATGTCATATCTCTCGACCCGGCGTGAGCTTGAAAACCAGTTTCAGCTCTTCAACATCTCATATGCTCCGTGATGCTCAAAACGCTTTTGGAGCCCCGGTTCTAAGCTGTAAAGCATGCCGCATCGAACGAGGGAGTAATCATCAACACGAGACTGCCAAGCATTCATAATGTCTTGGTTCTTCGGGACGGAGCGCCACCTAGCGGTCCTTCTAGGACGATTGTTTCTGGCAGCTATGAGGATGATCTCGTGTTCGGACCCAGTCCGTATAGTTCTTTGCCGCCATCTTTCAGCTTGGTTTTCTAGGAACGCGTTGAAGTTCAAGTTGACATGAGCGTTGGCCATTTGATCTACAAGACATATCATGTAAAAGATTTTAGACTATTTTTCATGATAATAAAGTTCATCTAATCAAATTATTAATGAACTCCCACTTAGATTAGACATCCTCTAGTCATCTAAGTGTTACACGATCCGAGTCGACTAGGCCGTGTCCGATCAACACGTGAGACGGACTAGTCTGCGCCGGTGAACATTCTCATGTTGATCGTATCTTCCATACGACTCGTGTTCGACCTTTCGGTCTCCGTGTTCCGAGGCCATGTCTGTACATGCTAGGCTCGCAAGTTAACCCTAAGTGTTTCTGCGTGTGTAAATCTGTCTTACACCCGCTGTATGTGAACGTAAGAATCCATCACACCCGATCAACACGTGGTGCTTAGAAGCGACTTAACTGTAGCAACGGTGCACGAGTTAGGGAGAACACTTCTTGAAATTGTTCTAAGGGATCATCTTATTTACTACCGTCGTTCTAAGTAAACAAGATGTATAATCATAATAAACATCACATGCAATTATAAAGTAGTGACATGATATGGCCAATATCATATAGCTCCTTGATCTTCATCTTCGGGCTCCATGATCATCCTGTCACCGCATGACACCATGATCTCCATCATCATGATCTCCATCATCGTGTCTTCATGAAGTTGTCACACCAACGACTACTTCTACTTCTATGGCTAACGCGCTTAGCAATAAAGTAAAGTGAGTTACATGGCGTTCTTCAATGACACGCAGGTCATACAAAATAAAGACAACTCCTATGGCTCCTGCCGGTTGTCATACTCATCGACATGCAAGTCGTGATTCCTATTACAAGAACATGATCTCATACATCACAATATATCATCATTCATCACAACTTGGCCATATCACGTCACATGACAATTGCTGCAAAAACAAGTTAGACGCCCTCTAATTGTTGTTGCATCTTTACGTGGCTGCAATTGGGTTCTAGCAAGAACGTTTTCTTACCTACGAATAACCACAACGTGATCTTGTCAACTTCTATTTACCCTTCATAAGGACCCTGTTCATCGAATCCGCTCCAACTAAAGTAGGAGAGACAGACACCCGCTAGCCACCTTATGCAACTAGTGCATGTTAGTCGGTGGAACTGGTCTCACGAAGAGCACGTAAGGTTGGTCCGGCCGCTTCATCCCACAATACCGCGGAAGCAAGAAACGACTAGTAACGGCAAGTAAGTTGACAAGATCCACGCCCACAACAAAATTGTGTTCTACTCGTGCAAAGAGAACTACGATAGACCTAGCTCATGATACCACTGTTGGGGAACGCTGCAGAAAATTAAAATTTTCCACGGTTTCACCAAGATCTATCTATGAGTTCATCTAAGCAACGAGTCACGAGAGAGTTTGCATCTACATACCACTTGTAGATCGAGTACGGAAGCGCTCGAGGGAGTGGTGATGATGAAGACGCTCCCAACGTGATTCCGATCACCGATGACCAAAGTGCTGAAAGGACAGCACCTCCGTGTTCAACACACGTGCGGGACGATGGCGCCTCCTCCGCCTTGATCCAGCAAGGATGAAGGAGAGGTTGAGGAAGACAACTCCAATGGCAGCACGACGGTGTGGTGCAATTTGTGCAGAGGTTCTCCGCAGGCTTCGCCAAGCTCACACGGAGAAAGAGAGGAGTTGGGAGGGAGGGCTGCGCCTTCAATTGTATATGCACCCTCCCTCACCCCTCTATATATAGGAGAGAGGGGCAGGGGGCCGCCCTCTAGGGAAAACCCTAGGGGCGGCGGCCAAGGAGAGGAGGAAAGGGTGGCTTGCCCCTGCCAAGGCGCCTTTTCCCTTAGGGTTTCCCCCTCCCAAGCCCTAGCAAGATGGGCCTAGGTGGGGGGCGCCCAGCCCACCAGGGGCTGGCTCCCTCCCACTTAGCCCATGTGGCCCTCCGGAGAGGTGGCCCCCGGTGGACCTCCGAAACCTCCCTGTGGCCCCGATACTTTAGTGCATGCCCTCAAACTTTCCGAGTCCGCTTAACCACTTTCCATATATAAATCTTTACCTCCGACCATTCCGAACTCCTCGTGACGTCCGGGATCTCATCCGGACTCAACAACATTCGTAATCACATACTTGTCTTCCTAATAACCCTAGCGCCACCGAACCTTAGTGTGTAGACCCTACGGGTTCGGAGACATCTGAGACATGACCGAGACTACCTCAAGTCAATAACCAACAGCGGATCTGGATACCCATGTTGGCTCCTACATGCTCCTCGATGTTGTCATCGGATGAACCACGATGTCAAGGGTTCAAGCAACCCCGTATTCTATTCCCTTTGTCGACGGTATGTTACTTGCCCGAGACTCGATCGTCGGTATCCCAATACCTCGCTTAGTCTCGCTATCGCAAGTCACTTTACTCGCATCAGAATGCATGATCCCGTGACCGCACACTTGATCACTTTGAGCTCATTATGATGATGCATTACCGAGTGGGCCAGTGATACCTCTCCGTAATACGGAGTGACAAATCCCAGCCTCGATCCGTGTCAACCCAATGGTCACTTTCGAGATACCTGTAGTGCACCTTTATAGTCACCCGATTACGTTGTGACGCTTGATACACCCAAAGCACTCCTACGGTATCCGGAATTGCACGATCTCATGGTCTAAGGAAGAGATACTTGACATTGGAAAAGCTCTAGCAAAACGAACTACACGATCTTGTGCTATGCTTACGATTGTCTTGTCCATCACGCCATTCTCCTAATGACGTGATCCCGTTGTCAATGACATCCGATGTCCATAGTCAGAAACCATGACTATCTGTTGACCAACGAGCTAGTCAACTAGAGGCTTACTAGGGACGATTGTAGTCTATGTATTCACACGTGTATTACGATTTCCGGATAATACAGTTATAGCATGAATAAAAGACAATCATCATGAACAAGGAAATATAATAATAATGCTTTTATTATTGCCTCTAGGGCATATTTCCAACAGTCTCCCACTTAGATAGACATCCCTCTAATCTTCTAAGTGATTACGTGATCCATATCAACTACACCATGTTCGATCGTCACGTGAGATGGAGTAGTTTCAACGGTGAACATCAATATGTTGATCATATCTACTATATGATTCACGCTCGACCTTTCGGTCTCCGTGTTCCGAGGCCATATATGTTATATGCTAGGCTCGTCAAGTTTAACCTGAGTATTCCGCGTGCGCAACTGTTTTGCACCCGTTGTATTTGAACGTAGAACCTATCACACCCGATCATCACGTGGTGTCTCAGCACGAAGAACTTTCGCAACGGTGCATACTCAGGGAGAACACTTCTTGATAATTTTAGTGAGAGATCATCTTATAATGCTACCGTCAATCAAAGCAAGATAAGATGCATAAAGGATAAACATCACATGCAATCAATATAAGTGATATGATATGGCCATCATCATCTTGTGCTTGTGATCTCCATCTCCGAAGCACCGTCATGATCACCATTGTCACCGGCGCGACACCTTGATCTCCATCGTAGCATCGTTGTCGTTTCGCCAACTATTGCTTCTACGACTATCGCTATTGCTTAGTGATAAAGTAAAGCAATTACATGGCTTTTGCATTTCATACAATAAAGCGACAACCATATGGCTCCTGCCAGTTGCCGATAACTTCGGTTACAAAACATGATCATCTCATACAATAAATATAGCATCACGTCTTGACCATATCACATCACAACATGCCTTGCAAAAACAAGTTAGACGTCCTCTACTTTGTTGTTGCAAGTTTTACGTGGCTGCTACGGGATGAGCAATAACCGTTCTTACCTACGCATCAAAACCACAACGATAGTTCGCAAGTTGGTGCTGTTTTAACCTTCGCAAGGACCGGCGAGCCACACTCGGTTCAACTAAAGAGAGAGAAACAGACACCCGCGGTCACCTTTAAGCAACGAGTGCTCAAACGGTGAAACCAGTCTCGCGAAGCGACGCGTAATGTCGGTCCGGCCGCTTCATCTCACAATACCGCCAACCAAAGTATGACATGCTGGTAAGCAGTATGACTTATATCGCCCACAACTCACTTGTGTTCTACTCGTGCATATGACATCAACGTATAAAACCTGGCTCGATGCCACTGTTGGGTAACGAGTAATTTCAAAAATTTCCTACGCACACGCAAGACCATGGTGATGGCATAGCAACGAGAGGGGAGAGTGTATGTCCACGCACTGTGAGACCGAAAGCGAAGCGTTATAACAACGCGGTTGATGTAGTCGACGCCTTCACGATCCGACCGATCCAAGTACCGAACGACGGCACCTCCGAAGTTCAGCACACGCTCAGCTCGATGACGATCCCGGGCTCCGATCCAGCAAAGCGTCGGGGATGAGTTCCGTCAGCACGACGGCGTGCAGGACGATGATGATGCTCCACCGACGCAGGGCTTCGCCTTAAGCTCCGCGACGATATGACTTCACCGGCGCAGGGCTTCGCCTAAGCTCCGCGACGATATGACCAAGTGGAATATGGTGGAGGGGGCACCGACACGGCTAAGGAACGATCCGTAGATCAACTTGTGTGTTCATGGGGTGCCCCTGCCCCAGATATAAAGGAGGGAGGGAGGAGGAGGCCAGCCCTAGGAGGGCGCGCCATGGGGAGTCCTACTCCCACGGGAGTAGGATTCCCTTCCTAGTCCAACTAGGAGTCCTTCCATGTATTAGGAGTAGGAGACAAGTAAGGGAAGAGAGAAGGAAGGAAGGAGGGGTTATGCCCTCCCCTAGTCCAATTCGGACTAGGCCATGGGGCGCGCGGCCTGCCCTAGGCAGCCCCTCTCTCTTTCCCGTAGGGCCCAATAAGGCCCAATACTTCTCCCCGGCGAATTCCGTAACTCTCCCGGTACTCAAAATACCCAATCATTCGAACCTTTCCGAACTCCAATATAGTCGTCCAATATATCGATCTTTACGCCTCGACCATTTCGAGACTCCTCGTCATGTCCCCGATCTCATCCGGGAATCCGAACTCCTTCGGTACATCAAAACTCATAAACTCATAATATAACCGTCATCGAAACCTTGTTGCGTGCGGACCCTACGGGTTCGAGAACTATGTAGACATGACCTAGAACTATTCTTGGTCAATAACCAATAGCGGAACCTGGATGCCCATATTGGCTCCTACATATTCTACTTAAGATCTTTATCGGTCAAACCGCATAACAACATCGTTGTTCCTTTGTCATCGGTATGTTACTTGCCCGAGATTCGATCGTCGGTATCCAATACCTAGTTCAATCTCGTTACCGGCAAGTCCCTTTACTCGTTCTGTAATGCATCATTCCGTAACTAACTCATTAGCTACATTGCTTGCAAGGCTTATAGTGATGTGCATTACCGAGAGGGCCCAGAGATACCTCTCCGACAATCGGAGTGACAAAACCTAATCTCGAAATACGCCAACCCAACATGTACCTTTGGAGACACCTGTAGTACTCCTTTATAATCACCCAGTTACGTTGTGACGTTTGGTAGTACCCAAAGTGTTCCTCCGGTAAACGGGAGTTGCATAATCTCATAGTTACAGGAACATGTATAGGTCATGAAGAAAGCAATAGCAATATACTAAACGATCAAGTGCTAAGCTAACGGAATGGGTCATGTCAATCACATCATTCTCCAAATGATGTGATCCCATTAATCAAATAACAACACATGTCTATGGTTAGGAAACATAACCATCTTTGATTAATGAGCTAGTCAAGTAGAGGCATACTAGTGACTATATGTTTGTCTATGTATTCACACATGTATCATGTTTCCGGTTAATACAATTCTAGCATGAATAATAAACATTTATCATGAAATAAGGAAATAAATAATAACTTTATTATTGCCTCTAGGGCATATTTCCTTCAGGGATGTGTGTATCTTCTATGCTAGGCGGGTTATTCTGAAGAGGAGTGGACGCCGCTCCTCACTCACGAGAGAATGGCTAGTCACCGGGATGCCCAATCCCATGCTTTATGCAAATCAAATCAAAATAATTGCAAACAAAACTCCCCCGGGACTGTTGTTAGTTGGAGGCACTCGTTGTTTCGAGCAAGCCATGGATTGATGCTTATTGGTGGAGGGGGAGTATAAACTTTACCATTCTGTTTGGGAACCGCCTATAATGTGTGTAGCATGGAAGATATCGCCATCTCTTGGTTGCTATGTTGACAAAGTATACCGCTCAAAATATTATTTATCTCTATTTCAAAATCAAGCTCTGGCACCTCTACAAATCCCTGCTTCCCTCTGCGAAGGGCCTATCTATTTACTTTTATGTTGAGTCATCACCCTCTTATTAAAAAGCACCAGCTTGAGAGCATCGCTGTCATTTGCTTTCATTATTGTTAATTTATATTGGGTATGACTATGACTGGATCTCTTTTACCATGAATTACAATGTTTAGTCAGTCCTTGATCTTTAAAGGTGCTCTGTATTTATGCTTTGCAGTCTCAGAAAGGGCTAGCGAGATACCATCTTGTTATATCATATCATGATTGTTTTGAGAAAGTGTTGTCATCCGAGATTTATTACTATTGCTCGCTAGTTGATTATGCCATTGAGATGAGTAAAACATGAGACCTAAGAGTTATTGTGAATATGGATAGTTCATAATCTTCGATGAAAACTTCAATGCTGGCTTTACATATTTACAGCAACAAGAGCAAACAGAGTTTGTAAAAGTTTTTCTTTATCACTTTCAGTTTATCAACTGAATTGCTTGAGGACAAGCAAAGGTTTAAGCTTGGGGGAGTTGATACGTCTCCATCGTATCTACTTTTCCAAGCACATTTGCCCTTGTTTTGGACTCTAACTTACATGATTTGAATGGAACTAACCCGGACTGACATTGTTTTCAGCAGAATTGCCATGGTGTTATTTATGAGCAGAAAGAAAAGTTCTCGGAATGACCTGAAACTTCACGTAGATTATTTTTGGAAATAATAAAAAATACTGGCGAAAGAATCAAGGCCAGGGGGCCCACACCCTTTCCACGAGGGTGGGGGGCGCGCCTGCCCCCCTGGGCATGCCCCCTGCCTCGTGGCCCCCCTGGAGCTCCACCGACCTCAACTCCAACTCCCTATATTCGTGTTCGGGGAGAAAAAAATCAGAGAGAAAGATTCATCGCGTTTTACGATACGGGGTCACCGCCAAGCCCTAAACTCTCTCGGGAGGGCTGATCTGGAGTCTGTTCGGAGCTTCAGAGAGGGGAATCCGTCATCATCGTCATCATCAACCTTCCTCCATCACCAATTTCATGATGCTCACCGCCGTGCGTGAGTAATCCCATCGTAGGCTTGCTGGACGGTGATGGGTTGGATGAGATTTATCATGTAATCGAGTTAGTTTTGTTAGGGTTTGATCCCTAGTATCCACTATGTTCTGATATTGATGTTGCTATGACTTTGCTATGCTTAATGCTTGTCACTAGGGCTCGAGTGCCATGACTTTAGATCTGAACCTATTATGTTTTCATGAATATATGTGAGTTCTTGATCCTATCTTGCAAGTATATAGTCACCTACTATGTGTTATGATTCGGCAACCCCGAAGTGACAATAATCTGGACCGTAGTTTGAGGAGTTCATGTATTCACTATGTGTTAATGCTTTGGTCCGGTACTCTATTAAAAGGAGGCCTTAATATCCCTTAGTTTCCATTAGGACCCCGCTGCCACGGGAGGGTAGGACAAAAGATGTCATGCAAGTTCTTTTCCATAAGCACGTATGACTATATTCGGAATACATGCCTACATTACATTGATGAATTGGAGCTAGTTCTGTGTCACCCTATGTTATGATTGTTACATGATGAACCGCATCCGGCATAATTCTCCATCACCGATCCAATGCCTACGAGCTTTTCACATATTGTTCTTCGCTTATTTACTTTCCCATTGCTACTGTTACAATTACTACAAAACCCAAAAATATTAATTTTGCTACCGTTACCGTTACTTCCATACTACTTTGCTACTAAATACTTTGCTGCAGATACGAAGTTATCCAGGTGTGATTGAATTGACAACTCAACTGCTAATACTTGAGAATATTCTTTGGCTCCCCTTGTGTTGAATCAATAAATTTGGGTTGAATACTCTACCCTCGAAAACTGTTGCGATCCCCTATACTTGTGGGTTATCAAGCCACGAAAATACTTTTCCGCTTGGGGCGTTTTCTGGTGATCTGCCGGAGGGGGATTCGATCACGGAGGGCATCTACATCAACCCTATTGCCCTTCCGATGAAGCGTGAGTAGTTTACCTCAGACCTACGGGTCCATAGCTAGTAGCTAGATGGCTTCTTCTCTCTCTTTGATTCTCAATACATTGTTCTCCTCGATGTTCTTGGAGATCTATCTGATGTAATCTTCTTTTGCGGTGTGTTTGTCGAGATCCGATGAATTGTGGATTTATGATTAGTTTATCTACGAACATTATTTGAATATTCTCTGATTTATTATATGCATGATTTGATATCTTTGTATTTCTCTCCAAATTATCGGTTTGGTTTGGCCAACTAGATTGGTATTTCTTGCAATGGGAGAGGTGCTCAGTTTTGGGTTCAATCTTGCGTGATTTCACCCAGTGACAAAGTAGGGGTAGCGAGACACGTATTGTATTGTTTCCATCAAGAATAAAAAGATGGGTTTTTTATCATATTGCTTGAGTTTATCCCTCTACATCATGTCATCTTACTTAAGGTGTTACTCCGTTCTTTATGAACTTAATACTCTAGATGCATGCTAGATAATGGGTGATGTGTGGAGTAATAGTAGTAGATGCAGGTAGGAGTCGGTCTACTTGACACGGATGTGATGCCTATATGCATAATCATTGCCTTGGATATCGTCATAACTTTGCGCTTTTTTATCAATTGCTCAACAGTAATTTGTTCACTTCATGAGAGAAGCCTCTAGTGAAACATATGGCCCCCGAATCTATTTTCCATTATATATTTTCATATCTATAAACCAAAAATACCAAAAATATCTTGCTGCAATTTATTTACTTTTATTTTGTTTTACGTTTTAGCAATCTTTTATACCTATCTCCATCAGATCTCACTTTTGCAATTGACCGTGAAGGGATTGACAACCCCTTTATGGCGTTGGGTGCAAGTGTTTGATTGTTTGTGTAGGTGCATAGATTGGGGTGTTGCTTGTACCTCATACTGGATTGATACCTTGGTTCTCTAACTGAGGGAAATACTTATTTCTACTTTGCTGCATCACCCTTTCCTTTCCAAGGGAAAAACCAACGCAAGCTCAAGAAGTAGCAATAGACGAGTCAAACCGGCCATGATCTGAAGCAACAGCTTGTTCCACACATCGATCGGTCCCAGCAAGCACTAGTGCAGGCAGTCTATGTCAAAGCCGTTCTGCTCGCCAGCGCCGTGTCCGTACCTGTTGGGCACAGGGGTGCCCGGCGGGACATCGTGGCATGATCCGGGCCACGTCCATCAGCCTGAGCCGCACGCCATTCTTCCTCCCCCTCCGCTGCTCTGAACTCCTCCAGCTCGGCCTTGTAGAAACCGCCCTTCGGCTCCACCATCTCCGCTGTCTCGTGTCCGGGCACTCCCTGCTGTCGAACCACCCGTCATTCATGTTGTGCGTCGGTGCCACTATCCGCAGGACCGCGAGCGCTTGGATCACGATGTGGAACGCCGCTTGCTTTGCGTACCGCGGCTGGAGCGTGGTCACGTTACCGTCCGTGCAGCCGAAGCCGTGGCAGCCAACGACGCGGCCGCGGCGGTAGTACACAGATGGGCGTGCGAACTAGTGTGACGCGGACATGACCACATAGTAGTGCTCCTTGGCAGCGAGCATACACCGCTTGTCAGGCTCGTCGAGGTGGAGGTCGTTGGGCTGGCGAACACCTCTCCCTGCCTATCAGGGCCGACCATCGAGGGAGGGTGGTCTTGGCAATGGCATGGCGGCTCCAGGCCGGCAACTACGACGACGACTGAAGGGGATGGGTTGAGAGGGGAGAGGAGAGGAGAGCGAGGGGCGAGGTGCGTGGGCGGTCGACCAGGTGTGGTCTGATGAGGTGGGGGGCGAAGTGTTAATTACGAAAAATTTGCAAAAAAAAGAACCCTGTTTGATTCGTTTCGACCAGGTGCTGATGAGTTGGCGGTGAACGCACGCGTGGACAAACCAGTCAACTGCCAAATCAGTGCATATATATAAGAAAATGTACATTGGACCGTATGTGAACCCCTAAGGCAAGTTTAGTGATCGTATTTCGGGTGTTTATAACTACGAGGACTAAATTGGGCAACGCGATGAGTATGAGGATCTCCAGTGAATTTTTCTCTTGATCATACATGGCAACTATGATTTCACCACACGTGGCATCCAATTAGTTACACATGACAACTATATTTAATGATACATGACAGACATGGCAACTACAGGTAATTGCACATGGCAACTAAAGTTGATTACACACGCGTTCGCGCTGATTGGTCGAGATGAACAGTTGTTACACATGATCGTGTGGGCCGTTGTAGCTGTGCCCAAACGTGTAAACAATTTTAATGTTCGCCTATACAAGGTCATATGGGTTGTCTCCTGGATACAACCACATAAATCATGTGGTCGGGTATCCATTGTGCCACACGTGTGGCACTTTCAGCGTCCAAACCAAAAACGTTCATTTTGCTATGAATTCCCAGTAACGTCAGCACAATAGCATTCTCATTTTTTTTTCCTCCCCAGAATCCAACCCTTGCCAGCTGGCGAGATAGTTTCCTTGTACGTGTTGAGAACCGACATCAACGAAGCGGCTTTAGCGAATCGTCGTTAGGAAACGTAGTTAGCGGTTATTAGTGTCCAGCGCCGATGGACGATCTGTCCGTGACAGCGCTTTCTTTGTCTGAGCACGCGCTCACAATGCGCCCCAAATCTTGTATAAATATGTGATTCTTAATCAATGAAAGCATCAGATCATTCGTACAATCACTTTTATCTTTACACGTTATCAGCACTGCTCTGCCGAAAGAGAGAGCCATCACCGGAAGGACAAGAAAAGGTAGGTCATGGCAGGGAGAAACCTGTCATCTGCGGCTTTCGCTTTCGCTCGCTTTATCCAAAGAGAGAGCCGCCGCTTTTCCCGCACTCCTCGCCACAGTGCCGCACGCGTCGCCGTCATGGCCTTGGTGTAGGAGCGCCCACGCCGCCGCTCGCTTCGCCGAACCACCGCCGTAACCGCCGCCGTGGATATGCACGCCATGGCAACCACCACATGCACCAGGCTGGGCCTTCCGCCATGGCCACCGCTGCAAATGGAGAGATACCGCAATGCACCATGCCGGGCCTTCGCCCGCAGTCGCCAACGAGTACGCCGGACACGCGACTACACCAACTGTCTTCTCCATCCCTCCGATGGAGTAGTTGCTTGCAGGGCCATCGGCGCCGCTTTCGGAGAAGAGGAGATGTTCCTTGTGAACTCGCGCCGCCACCACTGCCCCGCATCGCTCGCAGCACGAGTTTGGACCATGCCCAGCGCGTACGGGCGCACAACCGCGGCTGCCGTCACCGACGCCGTCGGATGAACTGCTGGAGCACTTCTTCCCTCCTGGATACGGTCCTGTCCCGGATCTCCCGTCTCCGACGCCGGCAGCAGTGGAAGTCCACGCCTACTCCACCATCCCCGATCTGAACATGACCATCAAGGAAGAAGAAGAGGAGATGGAAGGACAGGGCTTGTCGTCGACGCCGCCGCCGCCTCACTCATCACCGGCGACACCACCCTTGCCTCCAGCGCCACCCCTCCCTCCCACACCTCCACCGGAGGCGCGTCGGATACTGCGGCAGTTCGCCGCGGCCATGGCGCAAAACCGCGCAGCCGTCCGGGGCGCGTGGTCGCCGGCGGCCCTCGGCCTCACCGGCGCCAGGCAAGGCAGCAGCGGCGGGGGCCGTATGGAGATGCGGGCACACCCGCCTCCCTTGAAGACGACGCCATGAGCAGAGATGAGACGGTGTGGTGAGGTGTTGTGCCAGATCGAGCAGAGAAGTGGGGAACGGAGAAGCGGGCTGTGTGGGAAACCCTCGTGCGTGCTATCCTTATCCTTCTCTCTGTCGGTGCATGGGCCAGCCCAAGTCACGACGTTCTCACCAAACAGGCCTACAGGCCAAGAAATCTAATAAATGGTTGCTGGCGCTGTGTCGCTTCCAAGAGGAAATAGCCATAGTGTATATATTGTACAGCAGCTTGTTCTTTCTATTTGAGAGTAGTATTTTATTGTATTAAGAACCTCTGCTTATCATATTCAGTACTGTATTATAAGTGTGAATATTTAGACTATGTATCGTCTAACATAAAGTCTCAGACTATGTGTACATATTCTATATGATTGCTTCAGCATTTTTTTTTAGAATATGTAATTCTGAAGTACAACAATTTTATTTTACAATTCAAAATTTGGGATCACAAGGCAGATGAGGCATCTACTGCACTTTGCAGATTACCCTCATCGCTGAAAGATCTACATTTTTCCTTTTCTATTTTGGCAAAATGACTATCTTCGAGTGCTCTCCCAAATATACGAAATTGATGTGACTACCTCGAATTTTATACTTACAAATCACAAGGTAATTGTGTGATCTACTGCATCAAATTGCAGACTATCCACTCTTGCTGTAAGGTCTACATCTAGTATTTTGACAGATGATTACCTTCAAAGTGTTTTTGTAAAATGTAGTATGACACAAGGTAATGGACATATGAACATCTACTGGTCAAAACCAGATTATGCTCTCCATTACTGTGAGATTTACACCGCAATGGTGACTATCTTCAAAGTGCCATATACATAAAATGAGGTCTACACACATAAGTATAAAGCATCAGCTATACTTGAAAATTTTGCTTCTTCAAAGCATTTGTTGTACTTATATTTTACTCTCATAGTAAAACTAAAATTATGCATGATAATACCATGCAGGAAATGGCTGGCGTCATGAACAGAGAATTTCATGAACTTGAACTAGATGGTAGTAACTATTTACCATGGGCTATGGATGCAAAGATAGCCCTTGAAAGTCGTAAACTCGGTTCCACCATCATCACACCCATTGAAGGCAGCCAAATATACCGCTTTAAGTTTCTTAAGGCACCATCTCCATCCGGACTTAAAGTTGGAATATTTGATGGAAGAAGATCCACTAGTTTTGTGGAACTCTCTCAAGGAGAGATATGACCAACAAAGAGCAGTTATGCTGCCAGAAGCACAGAGAGAATGGTCCCTCATAAGGTTCCAAGATTTCAAATCTGTGGCAGCATATAACTCTGCAGTTCACAAGGTTAACTCAAAACTAAGGTTTTGCAATCAAGCAATTTCCGAAGAAGACCTTATTGAGAAGACCTTGTGCACTTTCCACCCCTCAATGAGAGTACTACAACAGCAGTACCGTCAACAAAAATACAAAAAGTATTCTGAGCTCATATACACTTTACTTCAGGCTGAGAAACATGATGAACTTCTCATGAAGAATCATCAGACACGCCCAACGGGCTCAATGCCACTCCTCAAGCACATGCTAACACTCAGTTTACTAAAAAGTATGGGGCAACAAAAAGAATTTCTCGAAATTCAATGGAAAGTGGAAAAGGAATAACAAGCAGAAAAGCTTTGGTCAATCTAAAGGTAAAGGTCACTTCAAGAAAAATGATCAAACACCAACTCCGAGATTTGTCAAAGGTGTGGATGTACTAACCATCGTACTAGCAAATGCCGAACTCCCAAGCATC
Organism: Aegilops longissima; assembly: GCA_021605205.1. Classification (NCBI taxonomy): domain Eukaryota; kingdom Viridiplantae; phylum Streptophyta; class Magnoliopsida; order Poales; family Poaceae; genus Aegilops; species Aegilops longissima. The sequence continues at coordinate 83,929,254 of CM038681.1, forward strand.
TAGCGGATTTATATCTCAAATCCACCGAAAGGCAAACAAGTTCATGGAAAAGCGAAGCTCACTTCAATGCTTTACAACAAGAAGAGAACCTTGAAGCTAGCACTTCTCAAAGCGCTCCTCAGGAAACAAGGAAGAAGGATGAAGATCTTCTTGATGTCGACAACATGATGGTGGAATACACCCAAGACGCATACGGAGATCTCATATAATCTCCACATCACTCATTTGATGTTATCAGCTATTTTATTGTAATAATGGAAGTTATAATTTGTATAACTCTAAGTAGAATAAAGTCCTACGGACCAACCATATTATGTAATTCAGACACAATGTCATATTTATATTTGTAACTGTAATATGAATACTTTGTATGTATTTATATGTGAGTAATGAATAAAATTTCATCCTAAAATATTCTCTCACTCTATATAGATTTTACGGGAAAATAATCCAATGGAAGAAGAATTATGTTTGGTGGACAGTTGTACCACTAACACAATATTAAGGGAAATAAAATATTTCCAAACTCTAACTAAGAGAAAAGGAATATTATGACCATCGCCGGTCGCGATGCCTCGATTATTGGTTCAGGACGAGCCACACTCGTTCTACCTATGGGTACTACAATTGTAATTGAGGATGCACTCTTGTATCCTGAATCTACACGGACCCTTCTAAGTTTCAAAGACCTCAGATCAAATAATTTCCATCTAGAAACAATTTCTGAAAATAATTCTGAATATTTACTTTTAACAAAGAGTACTGGGTCTGAGAAACAAATTCTTGAGAAATTCCCCTCGCTTTCATCTGGATTATATTACAGTTATACAAAACCTGCTCCATATGTTGCGTATAAAATAATTTTTCAAGACCTTGATAAATTCAAGACTTGGCATGATCGCCTAGGTCATCCTGGCATAGGGATGATGAGAAAATTATTGACAATTCTATTGGTCACAACCTTCCAACTAAAAACTTCCCTAAATCATCAGATTTTGTGTGCACTGCATGTGCAACTGGGAAATTAATTATAAGACCATATTATCTTAAAGTAAAAAATGAATCACTTAATTTTCTTGAACGCATTCAAGGAGATATATGTGGTCCAATTCAACCACTATCGGGACCTTTTAGATATTTCATGGTACTCATAGATGCATCTACTAGATGGTCACATGTGTGTCTATTGTCCACACGAAATCATGCTTTTGCCAAGATAATTGCTCAAATTATCAAATTAAGAGCAAATCATCCTGAAAATAGGATAAAAACAATTCGAATGGATAATGCCGCTGAATTTTCTTCACGTGCATTCAATGACTATTGCATGGCTATGGGCATTCATTTAGAACATTCTGTGCCATATGTTCATACTCAAAATGGTTTGGCTGAATCTCTCATCAAAAGAGTAAAATTAGTTGCTCGACCACTATTACAGAATTGTAATTTACCAGCATCTTGTTGGGCACATGCGTATTATTACGCCGCCGATCTGATACAAATCAGACCAACTGCATATCATACAACCTCCCGATACAGATAGTACGTGGCACTCAGCCTAGTATTTCCCATCTGCGAAAATTCGGTTGCGCAGATATACGCATCGATACCACCACCGCAGCGTATAACCATGGGCGCCCACAGAAAACTAGGGATCTATGTGGGTTATAATTCTCCGTCAATTATAAAATATCTTGAACCTCTTACAGGGACCTGTTTACTGCTCGCTACGCTGATTCTATTTTTGATGAGGACCATTTCCCGGCATTAGGGGGAGAATCAAACCACAAAGAATGCCAGAAATCGATTGGAATGTAACAGGCATCCAGTCCTTAGATCCACGTACTAAAGAATCTGAAACTGAAGTTCAGAGGATTATAGATTTGCAACACATTGCAAATAACCTGCCAGATGCATTTACTGACCATAAAGGTGTCACTAAATCACATATTCCCGCTGTTAATGCACCAGAACGAGTGGAGGTACCAAGTAAAACCACTCAAACCCCAAATGAGAGTAAGAGGGGGAGAAATCTGGTTAGCCGGAATATAGCTTCTCAAAAGCCTCCGCGGAAACAGAGGAAATCAAATCCTCTACCAGTAAATGCAATTCAACCTCAAGTTGAAGGACACCAATCAGATGCTCAACATCTAGAACCCAGCATAAATGCGCATACAAATATAATAGCTGGGACATCGGAACACCATGACTCTATTGTTGTGGGAAATCACATAGAGTATGAAGGTATAAAAGAAATTTCCATAAACTATATTGAATCAGGAGAATCATACAACAGAGAGACTACAATTGTCGACATATATTTTGCCTCCGAAATTGCTGAAATTCTTCAACTGGATCCAGAACCAAAGACAGTCAGGGAGTGCCTCAAGCGTCCTGATTGGCCTAAATGGAAGGAAGCAATTGAGGCAGAACTGCGCTCGCTCAATAAGAGAGAGGTATTTTCCTCAGTAATACCTACTCCTCATAACGTCTTCCCTGTGGGAGCGAAATGGGTTTTTGTTCGGAAAAGGAATGAAAACAATGAGGTGGTGAGATACAAAGCGAGGCTTGTAGCACAAGGGTTCACGAGAGACCCGACATCGACACGATGATACATACTCTCCTGTTATGAGTGGAATAACGTTCGATACTTAATATCTATGGCAGTACAAATGAGTTTATCTATGCAGTTGATGGATGTAGTGACAGCATACTTATATGGGTCACTCAAATCGGACATATATATGAAAGTCCCTGAAGGACTTAAAATGCCGAATCCAAAAGCAAATCGCAACGCATATTGTGTAAAATTACAAAAGTCACTCTATGGCTTAAAACAGTCGGGTAGAATGTGGTATAACCGACTAAGTGAGTTCCTTATTCAGAAAGGCTACTCAAATAATGATGATTGCCCTTGTGTATTTATAAAGAAATCCTCAAATGGATTTTGCATTATCTCTGTGTACGTTGATGACCTCAATATCATTGGGAGTACACCTGATATAGAAGAAGCACGCAATCATCTAATGGCGGAATTTGAGATGAAAGATTTGGGAAAGACCAAATTCTGCTTAGGCTTACAGCTTGAGCACCTTCCCTCAGGAATTTTAGTATACCAACATGCTTATATTCAAAAGGTTTTGGAGAAATTTAATATGGATAAATCATATCCAACCAAGACACCCATGGTTGTCAGATCCCTTGATATGAATAAAGATCCTTTAGACCTCGGGATGATGACGAAAATATATTAGGACCTGAGTTCCCATATCTCAGTGCCATTGGTGCGCTTAATGTACCTTGCAAATTGCACCAGGCCTGATATTGCATTTATGTAAATTTACTAGCTAGACATAGCGCTGCTCCAACAAAACGTCATTGGACGGGAGTAAAGAATATCCTTAGATATTTACATGGCACAAAAGATCTTGGTTTATTCTATCAGAGAAAACCAAGATATGACTATGGTAGGATATACTGACGCTGGCTATCTATCTGATCCTCACAACGCCAGGTCACAGACAGGTTTTGTATTCTTATATGGTGGAACTGCTTTTTCTTGGAAATCAACAAAACAGACTCTTGTAGCAACTTCCACTAATCATTCTGAAATTATTGCATTATTTGAAGCATCAAAGGAATGTGTATGGCTTCGCAGGATGATTAACCACATTCAAACTGCATGTGGTGTTGGTTCATTAGGATCACCAACTATTATTTATGAAGATAATGCAGCTTGTGTTGCTCAAATGCAAATGGGTTATATAAAAAGTAATATCACAAAACACATTTCTCCTAAGTTGTTCTATCCTCATGCATTACAGAAAAATGGAGAAATTGATATTTTGCAAACTAAATCATGTGACAATCTAGCAGATTTGTTCACAAAGTCTTTACCAAATTCAACATTCCAGAAATGCATTCATGGAATTGGTATGAGACGACTTTGAGATTTGCAAAGTTCAGGGGGAGAAATCTCCTGAAAATATAATCCTTTTTAGTTATCAGCAGATAATGAATATTGTACTCTTTTCCTTTGTGAGTTTTTCCAATAGGTTTCTCATAAGAGGTTTTTAACGAGACAATTAAATACAAGCGTTAATGTATGCCATATCATATTTCTCCTTATATTTTTCCTACTAGGTTTTAAAGGAGTTTTTCATGGCACATCTGATTGCACTCTTTTCATTATGAGTTTCTTTGAAAATTTTCTCATGATGTTTTTAATGAGGCAAATATCTTCATAAAGATTATATGCTATACTTTCTATTTTTCCTATGAAGGTTTTTAAAGGAAAGTATCTAAAGCATGTTTATTGTTCTCTAACTCACTAATAATTTTCTCCTTCTTTGAAGGTTTTTCTCATATGAGTTATCAAGAGACAATAATCTCTATATGTTGCATCATTTTCTCCTTATTATTTTTCCCACTGGGTTTAAAGGAGTTTTAGCAACATATCTATACCATTCTCCTCATATTTTTTCCCACAGGGTTTTTGGAGGAGACTCTCAAGAGATGAATGATAAATATACAAGAAGCTTTCAAAGATGAATCAAAAGAAGAGACGTTGTACAAGGGGGAGTGTTGAGAACCGACATCAACGAAGCGGCTTTAGCGAATCGTCGTTAGGAAACGTAGTTAGCGGTTATTAGTGTCCAAGCGTCGTACGGACGCATCTGTCCGTACAGGCGCCTCTTTGTACAGACGCCTTCACAATGCGTCCCAAATCTTGTATAAATATGTGATTCTCAATCAATGAAAGCATCAGATCATTCGTACAATCACTTTTATCTTTACACGTTATCAGCACGACTCTGCCGAAAGAGAGAGCCATAACGGGAAGGACAAGAAAAGGTAGGTCATGGCAGGGAGAAACCTGTCATCTGCGGCTTTCGCTTTCGCTCGCTTTATCCAAAGAGAGAGCCGTCGCCTTTCCCGCACTCCTCGCCACAGTGCCGCACGTCGCCGTCATGGCCTTGGTGTAAGGAGCGGCCCACGTCGCCGCTTCTTCGCCTGGAACCACCGCCAGAACCGCCGCCGTGGATATGCACGCCATGGCAACCACCCTGTGCACCAGGCTGGGCCTTCCGCCATGGCCACTGCTGCAAATGGAGAGATACCTGCAATGCACCATGCCGGGCCTTCGGCTCCGGCAGTCGTCAACGAGTACGTCGGACACGCGACTACACCAACTGTCTTCTCCATCCCTCCGATGGAGTGGTTGCTTGCAGGGCCATCGGCGCCGTTTCTCGGAGAAGAGGAGATGTTCCCTTGTGAACTCGCGCCGCCACCACTGCCCCCGTACTGCCTGCAGCACGAGTTTGGACCGTGCCCAGCGCGTACGGGCGCACAACCGCGGCTGCCGTCACCGACGCCGTCGGATGAACTGCCGGAGCACTTCTTCCCTCCTGGATACGGTCCTGTCCCGGATCTCCCGTCTCCGACGCCGGCAGCAGTGGAAGTCCACGCCTACTCCACCATCCCCGATCTGAACATGACCATCAAGGAAGAAGAAGAGGAGATGGAAGGACAGGGCTCGTCGTCGACGCCGCCGCCGCCTCACTCATCACCGGCGACACCACCCTTGCCTCCAGCACCGGCGACACGCTGGAGGCTATTTTATTGCCCGCACTTTGAAGGTTATCAGCTATTTTATTGTAATAATGGAAGTTATAATGGACCTTGTATATTTATCATTCATCTCTTGAGAGACTCCTCCAAAGACCTAAGCCTAAGCTCACCTAAAAAAAAAAAGACCTAAGCCTAAGCTAACTCCTCCTATTTCTCCGGCGGTCACGGGGCCGTCTTCCGGCCTCCCTGCACCGTTTCTCCACCTCCGCCTTAATTTGTCACCCACACAAGAATAAACCGACCCGAAAACAGCCTGAGTGAATAATTAGGCAAGCACCAAAACTGAGGATATACCAAGAAATAGCTTAGTATAGTCCCTTCCAAGCAGAGGAGAGGAGCCGAGAGGGGATCGATCGATCGATCGTCGCGCGGCCGGCGGCATGTCGCGGTTGGTGTCGGCGCTGCTGGCCCTGGCGACGGCGGCCGCGGTGGCGGTGGAGGTGGCGGCGCGGCCGACGATGGACGTGACCGCGACGGTGGCCTTCGGGGAGGGCTACACGCCGCTCTTCGGCTTCGACAACATCCTCCGCTCCGCCGACGACCGCACCGTCAGCCTCCTCCTCGACCGCACCACCGGTACGTACGAGTGCGGTCATCCATCCAACCTCCGTCCTCCCCGGCTGATCGGCCGGCCGTACGTTCGTGGCATGCGCGCGCATGGCGCGGCTTGATTTCCTCCGTTAATTTCTGGGGCGTTTGTCTGTTTTTCATGCAACGTACGTCAGTTACCAGTTTATGGTAATTAAAATGGGCAGGGTCGGGGTTCATCTCGTCGGCAATGTACGAGAACGGCTTCTTCAGCGCGTCCATCAAGCTGCCGTCCGACTACACGGCGGGGGTGGTGGTGGCCTTCTACACGTCCAACGGCGACGTGTTCCCCAAGACGCACGACGAGCTGGACTTCGAGTTCCTGGGCAACATCCGGGGCAAGCCGTGGCGGATGCAGACCAACATGTACGGCAACGGCAGCGTCAGCCGGGGCCGGGAGGAGCGCTACGTGCTGCCCTTCGACCCCACCACCGAGTTCCACCGCTACTCCATCCTCTGGGCGCGTGACGCCGTCGTCTTCTACGTCGACGACGTGCCCGTGCGCCACCTGCGCCGCGCCCGCGCCGGCCAAGACTTCCCGGCCAAGCCCATGGCGCTCTACGCCACCGTCTGGGACGCCTCCAACTGGGCCACCTCCGGCGGCCGCTACCGCGTCAACTACCACTACGGGCCCTTCGTCGCCTCCTTCACCGACCTCGCCCTCGCCGGCTGCTCCTCCCCCACGGAAGAAGGCTGCGCCGACGCGCTGGCCGCCTCCGACCCCGCCGTCATGACGCTCGCCAAGCAGCAGGCAATGCGCCAGTTCAGGGAGCGCAACATGGTCTACTCCTACTGCTACGACACCAGGCGCTACCCCGTGCCCTTCCCGGAGTGCGACCTCGTCGAGTCGGAGCGGATCAGGTTCAAGGACAGCGGCCACCGGCTCGCGCTCAGGCGCCGCCGCGTCGGCCGCCGGCCGCCCAACAAGGCCGACATGTAGCGTGCACGCACCTAGCACCCATATCTTCTCTTCTCTTCTCTTCTCTTCTCTTGTTTTAATTAATTAGGGACGGAGATTTGGGTTGGTTGATTATGTATTACTCGGCGGAATTTGGCAGTAGCATCCCAAGCGGAATTTGGGTGACACGTACGGTTACTCGGCGGGCACATTGCATGAAAACATATATACGACCTACACGGTTCCTCTGCTCTCTCTTCTCCCCCACCGGCGATGAGCTCCGTTTCAGGCGCCGTGGGAAAAACACGTACGTTTATCCTGGATTTTCTTTCAAAAGCTAAGTCGGACTAACTTTTGAAGAGTATGGCTAGGTCTCAGTCAACTAGGATTTAATCAAGTCTCAGTGACATTAATATATAAGAAGAAGAAAGAAAAAGGCTAAAAAGAAAATTTTGCAAAGATCTCCACGCAAGATCGAACGAATATAGTATTCACTGTCGATTAAGACTTAACATAATTATTTTTTAAAAGTTGAACTACATTATTGAAAGGTCAGCACTGCTTTTGGGTGGCTAGCTTTCATCTAGATGGGAATTAAGTAAATCACATCTAGCTCGTACATCATTTCGTTTGGCGTGAATATCTGTGTGAATTTTTTTTAGATGTGACTTAATTGTTAAATTAATCCACTTTGAAAGTTGATTAAAATTTTGGAAGTTACTATTTGAAAGGTTCAAAAACCGTCGGAGTTTCCTTCTAAAAAGTTTTGGAAGCCTGCTTTCATTTTAAAAGGTCATGCTTGCAAACACACCACTGCTGAAAGAGTTTACAAGAATACAATCTTATAAGACGGCAATTAATGCCACATTCATGGGGCATGACTAAATCAACATAGCATAATGATGTGAAAGCCCGTTGAGATCATCAAATGACATCTCGACCATCGCATCATCTTGAAGCCTAGTCTATTTTGGCTATCGTGCGGCCAAGCCTTCATATATTACGCTTGTGTTACATGTGTTCGACTTCAACACCGAACACTCCGCATAGTCTAATCAAGTTCTGGCCTTTTACAAATATATTGGATACCAATTCCAATAAACTTCATCTTAACGAACATGTCTTCATCTTGAAGTTGTCAGCTTCACATGAACGCTTGTGCCAGATTGAACTTGGGTCTTCCCTTGTTGCTCACGTCACTTGTACAAGTCATCTGGCAAGTCCTCGTAAGACCTTTTAGCCTCGACTGAACATATTGGCATGTCTCTCTTCTTCTCAACTCCGCCTTGTACATGTTGTTCTTAGTCCTTGTTCTCTTCATCACGAGCTTTATGAGTTTTCCTGGCTCTCATGATTTTCTTGTCCATGCCCACTTGTGTAAGTAATCGCTGCCATGAAGTTGACCAAGAAAAATAACACCTCTTCAAACCCTTGCCACGTCAACCGCATGATGTGTGTCCTCGCTGTTAGGGCATATTTATCCCTTAGTGGTTTTGATGATTGATAACAATGCAATTTGTGGACTAACTGTGTGTACGGGAACGAAGCATGAAAACAAAATCCTACGAACACCCAAGATCTATCTAGGAGAAGCATAGCAACGAGAGGGGAGAGTGTGTCTATGTACCCTTATAGAACGAAAGTGTAAGCGTATATAACGCGGTTGATGTAGTCGTACTCTTCGCAGTTCGATCACGATCCAACCGATCTAGTGCCGAACTGACGACACCTCCGAGTTTAGCACACGTGCGGCTCGATGACGTCTCCTCCTCCTTGATACAACAAGAGAACACGGAGAATTAGATGGGATCACAACCAGCACGACGGCATGGTGGTGATGGTGGTGGTGGAGCAACGGCAGCGCTTCGCTAAGCGAAAAACCGTGGACGAGAACTATGTCGGGAGGGAGAGACGGGGCAGCAGCCAAGGCCAATGTGGCGAGGTGCCTTGTTGCTCCTGAAAGTGCTAGTTATCGACTAGAGGGGGGTGAATAGGCGATTTTTATGAAAGTCTTCAAAACACGAGGTCTTTGAAGACAAACAGATGAAATGAACCTATTGATATACAGCGGAAGATAGACTACACTAGACAAGCCATGGTCAAGAAAGCAATGTAGTGAAAGTACGAAGACTATCAGCAGCTAGGTAGTATGGATCAGGATGGAAGATAGTATGAAGCCAATTACAGGTGATAGTCTTCACACAGTGAAGTCAAACAGATCAGACAGGCAAGCAATGACTTCACGAAGACAAATAGTAAAGTAAAGGGAAGTGGGGAATAGAACCAGTTGCTTGGTGAAGACAAGGATTTGGTAGACCAGTTCCAGTTGCTGTGACAACTGTACGTCTGGTTAGGGAGGTTGAGATTGAACTCAGAAGATTGTGTCTTCACCTTATTCCCCTTTAGCTAAGGACACCCAGTCCTCGCCCAATCACTCTGGTAAGTCTTCAAGGTAGCAAACCTTCACAGACTTCATTCACCGGCGATCCACAATGACTCTTGGATGCTCAGAACACGACGCCTAACAGGCTGGAGGATTCACAGTCCTCGAGTGTAGCAAGTCTTCAGGTCACGCGGACAGAAAGACTTCAGTGATGCCTAACACTCTTTGGCTCTGGGTGTTTTGGGCTTTGTCCTCGCAAGGATCTCTCTCTCAAAGGCTTCGAAGGTGGGTTGCTCTCAAACGACAAAAGTCGTGCACTAACTCTGAGTAGCCACCAATTTATGGTGTAGGGGGTGGGCTATTTATAGCCACAAGGCAACCCGATCTGATATGTCCAAAATGACCCTGGGTCACTTATAAGGAACCGACATGTGTCCAATGGTCGGATTTAAAACACAAGCGGCAGCTTTACTTGGGCTACAAGCAAAGCTGACTCATCCAGCTCTAGATAACATTTGCTCTCATTGTCTTTGCTCGAAGACATAGGATTTTGGTCGAGCATCACATCAGTCACTCTGACTTTGTTCACTTGGATCCACTTAACAGTACGATGGTTCCTATGACTCAATAAAGAAGAAAAGGAAACTACGAAACAACTATGTCTTCGTACTCCATAGTCTTCAAGTGAATGTCTTCACATGCAATAATCTTCATCGTGAATGTATTCATGTACCACTACTGTCTTCAATGTCTTCACACATTTTTAGGGGACATCTCTGGTAGGTAAACCGAATCAATAAGGGACTACTACCTGTGTTATCCTGCAATTCTCACAAACACATTAGTCCCTCAACCAAGTTTGTCGTTAATACTCCAAAACCAACTAAGGGTGGCACTAGATGCACTTACAATCTCCCCCTTGTTGGTGATTGATGACAAACTGGTTGAAGTTTTCAACGGGGATAAAAGTATGTGAAAGTTAAAGATCAAAGGCATTGTCTTCATAAGTTGCAAAAGGCTCCCCCTGAAGATGTGCATATAAGTAGTTTGCTTTTGAATGCAAATGCACATGGCAGGTTTTACTTTGCGGAGATCCTCTTCAACTTACGAAGACAATTCATCATGCATATATAAGAATAACTAAGTAATGACATGCATAATGAGAAATGGGCGTCTACAGAATGACTTCATGCGGAATTTATCATCGCATCACAAAGTAGTAGCAGAAGTAGCAGACGACCATCAAGTTTAAGTGTTACAACACAAGAGCCAAATAGTTTAAGTGATAGTTGATGGTTGAATGAAGCTTGATCAATCGCATCACCCATGGAGCATAAAATTTCAGGCCAAAATATCAATTCTAGAGGCTGCAAGCTGCCGGATGAAGAAATCATGTGTGTTGAATCTGATGCCATTGATGATATAGAACACCAATGTCTTCATGGGGCCTTCGAGTTTAGCTTTAGAGGAATTGCCTTTGATTGGCCAGAGAGTACGCCTCAGAATGTGATAAACTGTGCGCGACAAGTACTCAAGGTCCTTAACAAAGAATTCCTTGGGGTATTCGGCATCATGGGGCAATGGCTTCATCATCCTCAACATCTGGCTCATGTTGGGCTCTGGCTTCCGAAATATGCTTTGCAGTTCATTCTGATGAAGCTGACAACCAGGTTCAAACAACTCACCTGGAGTGGGCACGGAAGTAAGCTCAATGATGTCCTGAGCTTTGGCTTCGTGATGAATGTCACATGACATCCACTCAAGGATCCAAGTCTTTGGATCCCTATTGTAGCCTCGAATGTGCAATGTAGCATAAAACTGTAGCAGAAGTTCTTCGTTCTAGTGCTCCTTATCAGTCACAAATGGCAGCAGCCCAACATCTCTGAAGCAATCCAGTGCCTCCTCAAGGTATGGCAGCCCAGCCGTAGCATCACAATCCAGACGCTTATGAGAAAAAATCCGGTCCTGGTTGTATAAGATGCAGGAGTAGTAGCTTCGTTGTTGATGGCTACAAAACCTGTCAGAGGAGATCTTGGGTTTCGTGTACGGGTCCTTGGCACTGTCAAAGAAGGTGTTGTGCTCTCTGAAGCTGTGCACACTGAACGATCCCTGAGTTGTTGCAGCACTGGGAAGCCTTGGCAAGGCTTTGGCTTCTGAACCTGAGGCCTCTGCTCCACGTGATAATCGTATTGAGGGTCGGGAGCAGTGGGTGGAACCATGATAGTGTTGGGGAACGTAGCAGAAATTCAAAATTTTCTTACGTGTCACCAAGATCTATCTATGGAGAAACTAGCAACGAGGGGACCGAGAGTGCATCTACATACCCTTGTAGATCGCTAAGCGTAAGCGTTCAAGAGAACGGGGTTGAAGGAGTCGTACTCGTCGTGATCCAAATCACCGAAGATCCTAGTGCCGAACGGACGACACCTCCGCGTTCAACACACGTACAGCCCGGTGACGTCTCCCATGCCTTGATCCAGCAAGGAGAGAGGGAGAGGTTGGGGAAGACTCCATCCAGCAGCAGCACGACGGTGTGGTGGTGATGGAGGAGCGTGGCAATCCTGCAGGGCTTCGCCAAGCACCGCGGGAGAGGAGGAGGACTTGGGAGAGGGGTAGGGCTGCGCTAGGGGCAAGGGTGCAGCTCCCATGCGCCTCCCCACTATTATAGGGGTGGAGGGGGATTATTTCTTGCCCTCCAAGTCCATTGGGGCGTTGGCAAAGGTGGGAGGAAAGAAATCCCATCCTTTCCTTTCCCCACCGATTGTTATCCACCCTTTTTAGGGATCTTGATCTTATCCCTTCGGGATATGATCTTATTCCTTCTAAGGGGGATCTTGGTGCGCTTGACAAGGGTGTGGGGCCTTTCCCCACTACCACGTTCATGTGGGTCCCCCATGCAGGTGGGCCCCACTCCGAACCTTCTAGAACCTTCCGGTACAATACCGAAAAATCCCGAACATTTTCGGTGGCCAAAATAGGACTTCCCATATATAAATCTTTACCTCCGGACCATTCCGAACTCCTCGTGACGTCCGGGATCTCATCGGGACTCAACAACATTCCGTAACCACATACAAACTTCCTTTACAACCCTAGCGCCATCGAACCTTATGTGTAGACCCTACGGGTTCGGGAACCATGCAGACATGACCGAGACGTTCTCCGGTCAATAACCAACAGCGGGATCTGGTTACCCATGTTGGCTCCCACATGCACCATGATGATCTCATCGGATGAACCACGATGTCAAGGACTCAATCGATCCCGTATACAATTCCCTTTGTCTAGCGGTATTGTACTTGCCCGAGATTCGATCGTCGGTATGCCGATACCTTGTTCAATCTCGTTACCGGCAAGTCTCTTTACTCGTTCCTTAACACATCATCCCATGATCAACCCCTTGGTCACATTGTGCACATTATGATGATGTCCTACCGAGTGGGCCCAGAGATACCTCTCCGTTACACGGAGTGACAAATCCCAGTCTCGATTCGTGCCAACCCAACAGACACTTTCGGAGATACCTGTAGTGCACCTTTATAGCCACCCAGTTACGTTGTGACGTTTGGTACACCCAAAGCATTCCTACGGCATCCGGGAGTTGCACAATCTCATGGTCTAAGGAAATGATACTTGACATTAGAAAAGCTTTAGCATACGAACTACGATCTTTGTGCTAGGCTTAGGATTGGGTCTTGTCCATCACATCATTTCCAAATGATGTGATCCCATTATCAATGACATCCAATGTCCATGGTCAGGAAACCGTAACCATCTGTTGATCAACGAGCTAGTCAACTAGAGGCTTACTAGGGACATGGTTTTGTTTATGTACCCACACATGTATCTGAGTTTCCTATCAATACAATTATAGCATGGGTAATAAACGTTATCATGAACAAGGAAATATAATAATAACTAATTTATTATTGCCTCTAGTGCATATTTCCAACAGTCTCCCACTTGCACTAGAGTCAATAATCTAGTTCACATCGCCATGTGATTAACACTCACAGGTCACATTGCCATGTGACTAACATCCAAAGAGTTTACTAGTGTCACTAAACTAGTTCACATCATCATGTGATTAAGACTCAATGAGTTCTGGGGTTTGATCATGTTTTTCTTGTGAGAGAGGTTTTAGTCAACGGGTCTGCAACATTCAGATCCGTATGTACTTTGCAAATCTCTAGGTCATATTGTAAATGCTGCTTCCACTCTCCACTTGGAGCTATTCCAAATGGTTGCTCCACTATACGTATCCGGTTTGCTACTCAGAGTCATTTGGATAGGTGTTAAATCTTGCATCGACGTAACCCTTTACGCCGAACTCTTTATCACCTCCATAATCGAGAAACATGTCCTTATTTACTCCAAGGACAATTTTGATCGCTGTCCAATGATCCATTCTGGATCATTCTTGTACCCCTTGATCGACTCATGGCAGGCACACTTCGAAAGCGGTACACAGCATAGCATACTATAGAGCCTACGTCTGAAGCATAGGGACGACCTTCGTCCTTTCTCTCTCTCTTCGCCGTGGTCGAGCTTTAACTCTTAACTTCACACCTTACAACTCAGGCAAGAACTCCTTCTTTGATGATCCATCTTGAACACCTTCAAGATTATGTCAAGGTATGTGCTCATTTGAAAGTACCATTTAGCGTTTTTTGATCTATCCTCATAGATCTTGATGTTCAATGTTCTAGTAGCTTAATCCAGGTTTTCCATTGAAAACACTTTTCAAACAACCCTATATGCTTTCTAGAAATTCTACATCATTTCGATCAACAATATGTCTACAACATATACTCATCGAAATTCTATAGTGCTCCCACTCACTTCTTTGGAAATACAAGTTTCTCATAAGCTTTGTATAGACCCAAAATCTTTGATCATCTCATCAAAGCGTACATTCCAACTCCGAGATGCTTACTCCAGTCCTTAGAAGGATAGCTGGAGCTTTGCATACTTGTTAGCGTCTTTCAGATTGTCAAAACCTTCATTTGTATCACATACAACCTTTCCTCAAGAAAACTGTCAAGGAAACAATGTTTTGACATCCTATATGCAAGATTTCATAAATAATGCAAGAATCGCTAATCCAATTCCAACAGACTCTTAGCATCGCTACGAGTGAGAAAGCCTCACCGTAGTTAACTCCTTGAACTTGTCGGAAAATATCTTTAACGACAAGTCGAGCTTTCTTAATGGTGATACTTACCATCATTGTTTATCTTCCTTTTAAAATCCATCTTTACCCAACGTCCTTACGACCATCAAGTATTTCTTCCAAAGTCATGGGTCCTCTCTCGGATGTTATGGCCTCGAGCCATTCGTCGGAATCCGGGCCCACCATCGCTTCTCCATAGCTCGTAGGTTCATTGTTGTCTAGTAACATGACCTCTGAGACTGGATTGCGTACCACTCTGAAGTAGTACGCGTCCTTGTCGACCTACGAGGTCCGGTAGTGACTTGATCCGAAGCATCATGATCACTATCATCAGCTTCCACTTCAATTGGTGTAGGTGCCACATGAACAACTTCCTGTGCCCTGCTACACACTGGTTGAAGTGATGGTTTAATAACCTCATTAAGTCTCCACCATCCTCCCACTCAATTCTTTAGAGAGAAACTTTTCCTCGAGAAAGGACCCGTTTCTAGAAACAATCACTTTTGCTTCCGGATCTGAATTAGGAGGTATACCCAACCATTTTGGGTATCCTATGAAGATGCATTTATCCGTTTTGGGTTCGAGCTTATCACGATGAAACTTTTTCACATAAGCGTCGCAGCCCCAAACTTTTAAGAAATGACAACTTAGGTTTCTCCAAACCATAGTTCAAATGGTGTCGTCTCAACGGTATTACGTGGTGCCCTATTAAAGTGAGTGCGGTTGTCTCTAATGCCTAACCCATGAACGATAGTGGTAATTCGATAAGAGACATCATGGTACGCACCATATTCAATAGGGTGCAACTATGATGTTCGGACACACCATCACACTATGGTGTTCCAGGCGGTATTTATTGTGAAACAATTTCCACAATGTCTTAATTGTGTGCCAAAGCTCATAAATCAGATACTCATCTCTATGATCATATCATAGACATTTTATCCTCTTGTCACGATGATCTTTAACTTCACTCTAAAATTACTTGAACCATTCAATAATTCAGATTTGTGTTTCATCAAGTAAATATACTCAACATCTACTCGAATCATCGTGAAGTAAGAACATAACGATATTCATTTGATGCCTCGGCACTCATTGGACTGCACACATCAAAATGTGTTACTTCCAACAAGTTGCTATCTTGTTCCATCTTCTTTGAAAACGAGGCTTTTCGGTCATCTTGCCCATGTGGTATGATTTGCATATCTCAAGTGATTCAAAATCAAGTGAGTCCAAACGATCCATCTGCATGGAGTTTCTTCATGCGTATACACCAATAGAAATGGTTCGCATGTCTCAAACTTTTCAAAAACGAGTGAGTCCAAAGATCCATCAACATGGAGCTTCTTCATGCATTTTACACCAATATGACTTACATGGCAGTGCCATAAGTAAGTGGTACTATCATTACTATCTTATATCTTTTGGCATGAAAATGTGTATCACTATGATCGAGATTCAATAAACCATTCTTTTAGGTGCAAGACCATTGAAGGTTTTATTCAAATAAATAGAGTAACCATTATTCTCCTTAAATGAATAACCGTATTGCGATAGACATAATCCAATCATGTCTATGCTCAACGCAAACACCAAATAACAATTATTTAGGTTTAACACAAATCTCGATGGTAGAGGGAGCAGGCGATGCTTGATCACATCAACCTTTGGAAACACTTCCAACACATATCGTCAGCTCACCTTTAGCTAGTCTCCGTTTATTCCGTAGCTTTTATTTCGAGTTACTAACACTTAGCAACCGAACCGGTATCTAATACCCTGGTGCTGCTAGGAGTACTAGTAAAGTACACATTAACATAATGTATATCCAATATACTTCTATCGACCTTGCCAGCCTTCTCATCTACCAAGTATCTAGGGTAATCCTGCTTCAGTGTCCGTTCCTCTCATTACAGAAGCACTTAGTCTCGGGTTTGGGTTCAACCCTGGGTTTCTTCACTGGAGCAGCAACTGATTTGCCATTTCATGAAGTACCCCTTCTTGCCCTTGCCCTTCTTGAAACTAGTGGTTTCACTAACCATCAACAATTGATGCTCCTTCTTGATTTCTACATTCGCGGTGTCGAACATTGCGAATAGCTCAAGGATCATCATATCTATCCCTGATATGTTATAGTTCATCACGAAGCTTCTAGCAGCTTGGTAGCAATGACTTTGGAGAAACATCACTATCTCATCAAGAAGATCAACTCCCACATGATTCAAGTGATTGTTGCACTCAGACAATCTGAGCACAAGCTCAACGATTGAGCTTTTCTCCCGTAGTTTGCAGGCTAAGAAAATCGTCGGAGGTCTTATACCTCTTGACGTGGGCACGAGCTTGAAATCCCAATTTCAGCCCTCGAAACATCTCATATTTTCCGCGATGTTTCGAAATCGTCTTTGGTGCCTCAACTCTAAACCGTTTAACTGAACTATCACGTAGTTATCAAGACGTGTATGTCAGATGTTCGCAACATCCACAGATGACGTTCGAGGTTCAGCACACTGAGCGGTGCATTAAGTACATAAGCCTTCCACTGTCCGCATAATTGCTACTGTCAACTTTCTACTATATTTTCTCTAGGAACATATCTAAAACAGTAGAACTAAAGCGCGAGCTATGACATAATTTGCAAAGGGTTTTTGACTATGTTCAGGATAATTAAGTTCATCTTGTGAACTCCCACTCAGATAGACATCCCTCTAGTCATCTAAGTGATTACATGATCCGAGTCAACTAGGCCGTGTCTGATCATCACGTGAGACGGACTAGTCATCATCGGTGAACATCTTCATGTTGATCGTATCTACCATACGACTCATGCTCGACCTTTAGGTCACTTGTGTTCCGAGGCCATGTCTGTACATGCTAGGCTCGTCAAGTCAACCTAAGTGTTTCGCGTGTGTAAATCTGGCTTACACCCGTTGTATGTGAACGTAAGAATCTATCACACCCGATCATCACGTGGTGCTTCAAAGCACGAACTTTCATAGCGGTGCACAGTTAGGGGAACACTTTCTTGATTTAGTGAGGATCATCTTATTTACTACCGTCGTTCTAAGCAAATAAGATGCATAAACATGATAAACATCACATGCAATCAAATAGTGACATGATATGGCCAATATCATTTTGCTCCTTTTGATCTCCATCTTCGGGGCTCCATGATCATCATCGTCACCGGCATGACACCATGATCTCCATCATCATGATCTCCATCATCGTGTCTTCATGAAGTTGTCTCGCCAACTATTACTTCTACTACTATGGCTAACGGTTAGCAATAAACTAAAGTAATTACATGGCGTTGTTCAATGACACGCAGGTCATACAATAAATAAAGACAACTCCTATGGCTCCTGCCGGTTGTCATACTCATCGACATGCAAGTCGTGATTCCTATTACAAGAACATGATCAATCTCATACATCACATATCATTCATCACATTCCTTTTTGGCCATATCACATCACATAGCATAACCTGCAAAAACAAGTTAGACGTCCTCTAATTGTTGTTTGCATGTTTTACCTGGCTGCTATGGGTTTCTAGCAAGAATGTTTCTTACCTACGCAAAAGCCACAACGTGATATGTCAATTGCTATTTAACCTTCATAAGGACCCTTTTCATCGAATCCGATCCGACTAAAGTGGGAGAGACTGGCACCCGCTAGCCACCTTATGCACCAAGTGCATGTCAGTCGGTGGAACCTGTCTCACGTAAGTGTACGTGTAAGGTCGGTCTGGGCCGCTTCATCCCACAATACCGTCGAAACAAGATTGGACTAGTAACGGTAAGCATATTTAACAAAATCAACGCCCACAACTACTTTGTGTTCTACTCGTGCAAAGAATCTACGCAATATACCTAGCTCATGATGCCACTGTTGGGGAACGTAGCAGAAATTCAAAATTTTCTTACGTGTCACCAAGATCTATCTATGGAGAAACTAGCAACGAGGGGAAGGAGAGTGCATCTACATACCCTTGTAGATCGCTAAGCGGAAGCGTTCAAGAGAACGGGGTTGAAGGAGTCGTACTCGTCATGATCCAAATCACCGAAGATCCTAGTGCCGAACGGACGGCACCTCCGC
This sequence comes from Aegilops longissima, assembly GCA_021605205.1. Classification (NCBI taxonomy): domain Eukaryota; kingdom Viridiplantae; phylum Streptophyta; class Magnoliopsida; order Poales; family Poaceae; genus Aegilops; species Aegilops longissima. Next base: position 83,948,027 of record CM038681.1, read on the forward strand.
GTTCAACACACGTACAGCCCGGTGACGTCTCCCATGCCTTGATCCAGCAAGGAGAGAGGGAGAGGTTGGGGAAGACTCCATCCAGCAGCAGCACGATGGTGTGGTGGTGATGGAGGAGCATGGCAATCCTGCAGGGCTTCGCCAAGCACCGCAGGAGAGGACGAGGACTTGGGAGAGGGGGAGGGCTGCGCTAGGGGCCTCCCCACTATATATAGGGGTGGAGGGGATTATTTCTTGCCCTCCAAGTCCATTGGGGCGTTGGCAAAGGTGGGAGGAAAGAAATCCCATCCTTTCATTTCCCCACCGATTGTTATCCCCCCTTTTTAGGGATCTTGATCTTATCCCTTCAGGATATGATCTTATTCCTTCTAAGGGGGGATCTTGGTGCACCTTGACAAGGAGTGTGGGGCCTTGCCCCCACTACCCACGTTCATGTGGGTCCCCCCATGCAGGTAGGCCCCACTCCAGAACCTTCTAGAACCTTCCCGGTAAAATACCGAAAAATCCCGAACATTTTCCGGTGGCCAAAATAGGACTTCCCATATATAAATCTTTACCTCCGGACCATTCCGGAACTCCTCGTGACGTCCGGGATCTCATCCGGGACTCCGAACAACATTCGGTAACCACATACAAACTTCCTTTACAACCCTAACGTCATCGAACCTTAAGTGTGTACACACTACGGGTTCGGGAACCATGCAGACATGACCGAGACGTTCTCCGGTCAATAACCAACAACGGGATCTGGATACCCATGTTGGATCCCACATGCTCCACGATGATCTCATCGTATGAACCACGATGTCAAGGACTCAATCGATCCCGTATACAATTCCCTTTGTCTAGCGGTATTGTACTTGCCCGAGATTCCATCGTCGGTATGCCGATACCTTGTTCAATCTCGTTACCGGCAAGTCTCTTTACTCGTTCCGTAACACATCATCCCGTGATCAAGCCCTTGGTCACATTGTGCACATTATGATGATGTCCTACGAGTGGGCCCAGAGATACCTCTCCGTTACGGAGTGACAAATCCAGTCTCGATTCGTACCAACCCAGCAGACACTTTCGGAGATACATGTAGTGCACCTTTATAGCCACCCGATTCGTTGTGACGTTTGGTACACCAAAGCATTCCTACGGCATCCGGAGTTGCACAATCTCATGGTCTAAGGAAATTATACTTGACATTAGAAAAGCTTTAGCATCTGAACTACGATCTTTGTGCTAGGCTTAGGATTGGGTCTTGTCCATCACATCATTCTCCAAATGATGTGATCCGTTATCAATGACATCCAATGTCCATGGTCAGAAACCGTAACCATCTGTTGATCAACGAGCTAGTCAACTAGAGGCTTACTAGGGACATGGTGTTGTTTATGTACCCACACATGTATCTGAGTTTCCTATCAATACAATTATAGCATGGGTAATAAACGTTATCATGAACAAGGAAATATAATAATAACTAATTTATTATTGCCTCTAGGGAATATTTCCAACAGATAGGCCATCTGATAGTTACCAACTCATCATGATTGAACGCGCGTTCCATAGTATGTGGCCTTGGTGGAGGAACGGTGTCATCAGAAGTGATTGGCTGCACAATGGTGTCAGTAGCAGCAGGGGCTTCGGGCTCCACATTGTCTTCAGCCATGATAGTGTCATTGGCTTCAGTAGCGTAGGTTGTGTTGGAAATATGCCCTAGAGGCAATAATAAAAGTATTATTATTATATTTCCTTGTTCATGATAATTGTCTTTTATTCATGCTATAATTGTATTATCCGGAAATCGTAATACACGTGTGAATATATAGACCACAAAATGTCCCTAGTGAGCCTCTAGTTGACTAGCTCGTTGATCAACAGATAGTCATGGTTTCCTGACTATGGACATTGGATGTCATTGATAACGGGATCACATCATTAGGAGAATGATGTGATGGACAAGACCCAATCCTAAGCATAGCACAAGATCGTGTAGTTCGTTTTGCTAGAGCTTTTCCAATGTCAAGTATCTCTTCCTTAGACCATGAGATCGTGTAACTCCCGGATACTGTAGGAGTGCTTTGGGTGTACCAAACGTCACAACATAACTGGGTGACTATAAAGGTGCATTACAGTTATCTCCAAAAGTGTCTGTTGGGTTGACACAGATCGAGACTGGGATTTGTCACTCCGTATGACGGAGAGGTATCACGGGCCCACTCGGTAGTGCATCATCATAATGAGCTCAAAGTGACCAAGTGTTTGGTCAGGGGATCATGCATTACGGATTTAGTAAAGTGACTTGCGGCAATGAGATTGAACGAGGTATTGGGATACCGACGATCGAATCTCGGGCAAGTAAAATACCGATTGACAAAGGGAATAGTATACGGGGTTGATTGAATCCTCGACATCGTGGTTCATCCGATGATATCATCGAGGAGCATGTGGGAGCCAACATGGGTATCCAGATCCCGCTATTGGTTATTGCCCGAGAGCTGTCTCGGATATGTCTGCATGTCTCCCGAACCCGTAGGGTCTACACACTTAAGGTTCGGTGACACTAGGGTTGTATGAATATGAGTATGCAGAAAACCGAATGTTGTTCGGAGTCCCGGATGAGATCCCGGACGTCACGAGGAGTTCCGGAATGGTCCGTAGGTAAAGATTTATATATAGGAAGTCTTATTTTGGTCGCCGGAAAAGTTTCGCGCGTTATCGGTATTGTACCGGGAGTGCCGAAAGGGGTCCGGGGGTCCACCTACCCCGGGGGGCCACATGGGCTGTAGGGGGTGCGCCTTGGCCTATATGGGCCAAGGGAACCAGCCCCAAGAGGCCCATGCGCCAAGATATAAGAAAAAGGGGAGAGTCCTAAAGGGGGAAGGCACCTCTGAGGTGCCTTGGGGAGGATGGACTCCTCCCCCCCTCTTGGCCGCACCCCTTCCTTGGAGGAAGGGGCAAGGCTGCGCCCTCCCCCCTCTCTTGAACCTATATAAAGGGAGGGGAGGGAGGGGTGGCCGCACCGATAAGCCCTGGCGCCTCCCTCCTCCTTGCAACACCTCCTCCTCCTCCCGTAGTTGCTTACCGAAGCCCTGCCGGAGTTCTGCTGCATCCACCATCACGGTGTCGTGCTGCTGGATCCTCATCAACCTCTCCTTCCCCCTTGCTGGATCAAGAAGGAGGAGACGTCATCCGCTCCGTACGTGTGTTGAACGCGGAGGTGCTGTCCGTTCAGCACTAGGTCATCGGTGATCTGAATCACGGCGAGTACGACTCCATCATCCCCGTTCCATTGAACGCTTCCGCACGCGATCTACAAGTGGTACGTAGATGCAATCACTCTCCCATGACCCGTTTCTAGATGAACTCATAGATGGATCTTGGTGAAACCGTAGGAAAATTTTAATTTTCTGCAACGTTCCCCAACAGTGGCATCATGAGCTAGGTCTATGCGTAGTTCTCTATTGCACGAGTAGAACACAATTTTGTTGTGGGCGTAGATCTTGTCAACTTGCTTGCCGCTACTAGTCTTTTCTTGCTTCAGCGGTATTGTGGGATGAAGCGGCCCGGACCGACCTTACACGTACGCTTACGTGAGACTGGTTCCACCGACTGACATGCACTAGTTGCATAAGGTGGCTAGCGGGTGTCTGTCTCTCCCACTTTAGTTGGAGCGGATTCGATGAAAAGGGTCCTTATGAAGGGTAAATAGAAGTTGACAAAATCACATTGTGGTTATTCATAGGTAAGAAAACGTTCTTGCTAGAACCCAATTGCAGCCACGTAAAAGATGCAACAACAATTAGAGGACGTCTAACTTGTTTTTGCAGCAATTGTCATGTGATGTGATATGGCTAGAAGTTGTGATGAATGATGAATGATATATTGTGATGTATGAGATCATGTTCTTGTAATAGGAATCACAACTTGCATGTCGATGAGTATGACAACCGGCAGGAGCCATAGGAGTTGTCTTTATTTTTGTATGACCTGCGTGTCATTGAAGAACGCCATGTAAATTACTTTACGTTTTTGCTAAACGCGTTAGCCATAGAAGTAGAAGTAGTCGTTGGCGTGAAAACTTCATGAAGACACGATGATGGAGATCATGATGATGGAGATCATGGTGTCATGCCGGTGACAGGATGATCATGGAGCCCCGAAGATGGAGATCAAAGGAGCTATATGATATTGGCCATATCATGTCACTACTATATATAATTGCATGTGATGTTTATTATGTTTATGCATCTTGTTTACTTAGAACGACGGTAGTAAATAAGATGATCCCTCATAACAATTTCAAGAAAGTGTTCTCCTTAACTGTGCACCGTTGCTAAAGTTCGTTGTTTCGAAGCACCACGTGATGATCGGGTGTGATAGATCCTTACGTTCACATACAACGGGTGTAAGACAGTTTTACACATGATAAACACTTAGGGTTAACTTGACGAGCCTAGCATGTACAGACATGGCCTCGGAACACAAGAGACCGAAAGGTCGAACATGAGTTGTATGGAAGACACGATCAACATGGAGATGTTCACCGACGATGACTAGTCCGTCTCACGTGATGATCGGACATGGCCTAGTCGACTCGGATCATGTAACACTTAGATGACTAGAGGGATGTCAAATCTGAGTGGGAGTTCATTAAACAATTTGATTAGATGAACTTAATTATCAATGAACTTAGTCTAAAGTCTTTGCAAAATATGTCTTGTAGATCAAATGGCCAACGCTCATGTCACCATGAACTTCAGCGTTCCTAGAAAACCAAGCTGAAAGACGATGGCAGCAACTATTCGGACTGGGTCCGAACCCGAGATCATCCTCATAGCAGCCAAGAAACAATATGTCCTAGAAGCACCGCTAGGTGATGCACCCATCCGAAGAACCAAGACATTATGAATGCTTGTCGGTCTCATGTCGATGATTACTCCCTCGTTCGGTGCGGCATGCTTTACAGCTTAGAACCGGGCTCCAAAAGCGTTTTGAGCAACACGGAGCATATGAGATGTTCGAGGAGCTGAAAATGGGTTTCCAAGCTCATGCCCGGGTCGAGATATATGAAGTCTCCGACAAGTTCTACAGTTGTAAGATGGAGGAAAATAGTTACGTCGGTGAGCACATACTCAAAATGTCAGGTTGCACAACCGCTTGTCCCATTGGACATTAACCTCCCGGACGAGGCGGTCATTGACAGAATCCTTGATCGCTCCCACCAAGCTACAAGAGCTTTGTGATGAACTACAATATGCAGGGGATGGTGAAAACTATTCCGAAGTATTTTCAATGCTGAAGTCAGCAGAGGTTGAAATCAAGAAAGAACATCAAGTGTTGATGGTCAATAAAACCACTAAGTTCAAAAGGGCAAGGGTAAGAAGAACTTCAAGAAGGACGACAAGGATGTTTCGCGCGCCGGTAAGCAAGTTGCGGGAAGAAGTCAAAGAATGTACCCAAGCCTGAGACAGAGTGCTTTTATTGCAAAGGAAGGGCCTTTGAAGCGGAACTGCCCCAAATACTTAGCGGACAAGAAGGCCGGCAACACTAAAGGTATATTTGATGTACATGTAATTGATGTGTACCTTACGATTACTCGTAGTAACTCCTGGGTATTTGATACGGTGCCGTCGCTCATATTTGTAACTCACAGCAGGAGCTGCGGAATAAGCGGAGGCTGGCGAAGGGCGAGGTGATGATCTTGCGTCGGGAATGGTTCCAAGGTCAATGTGATCGCCGTCGGCACGCTACCTCTACATTTACCTATGGGATTAGTTTTAAACCTCAATAATTGTTATTTAGTACCAAGTTTGAGCATGAACATTGTATCAGGATCTCGTTTAATACGAGATGGCTACTCATTTAAATCCGAGAATAATGGTTGTTCTATTTATATGAGAGAAATGTTTTATGGTCATGCTCCGATGGTCAATGGTTTATTCTTAATGAATCTTGAACGTAATATTACACATATTCATAGTGTGAATACCAAAAGATGTGAAGTTGATAACGATAGTCCCACATACTTGTGGCACTGCCGCCTTGGTCACATTGGTGTCAAGCGCATGAAGAAGCTCCATTCTGATGGACTTTTAGAGTCTCTCGATTATGAATCATTTGACACATGCGAACCATGCCTCATGGGCACAATGACCAAGACTCCATTCTCCGGGACAATGGAGCGAGCAACCAACTTATTGGAAATCATACATACCGATGTGTGTGGTCCAATGAGCGTTGAGGCTCGCGGAGGATATCGTTATGTTCTCACTCTCACTGATGACTTGAGTAGATATGGATATGTCTACTTGATGAAACACAAGTCTGAGACCTTTGAAAAGTTCAAGGAATTTCAGAATGAGGTAGAGAATCAACGTGACCGAAAGATAAAATTCTTACGATCGGATCGTGGAGGAGAATATTTAAGTCACGAATTTGATACACACTTAAGGAAATTTGGAATCGTTTCACAACTCACGCCACCTGGAACACCTCAGCGTAATGGTGTGTCCGAACGTCGTAATCGCACTCTATTGGATATGGTGCGATCTATGATGTCTCTTACCGATTTACCACTATCATTTTGGGGATACGCTCTAGAGACAGCTACATTCACTTTAAATAGGGCACCGTCTAAATCCGTTGAGACGACACCGTATGAATTATGGTTTGGGAAGAAACCTAAGCTGTCATTTCTAAAAGTTTGGGGATGCGATGCTTATGTCAAGAAACTTCAACCTGAAAAGCTTGAACCCAAGTCGGAAAAATGCGTCTTCATAGGATACCCTAAGGAAACCATTGGGTATACCTTCTACCTTAGATCCGAAGGCAAGATCTTTGTTGCCAAGAACGGATCCTTTACGGAAAAGAGTTTCTCTCGAAAGGAGTAAGTGGGAGGAAAGTAGAACTCGATGAAGTACTACCTCTTGAACCGGAAAGTAGTGCAGCTCGGGAAAATGTTCTGTGGTGCCTACACCGATCGGAGAGGAAATTAATGATGATGATCAAGGTACTTGGATCAAGTTGCTCTTGAACTTCAGAGGTCCACTAGGACACGTTCCGCACCAGTGGTATGGCAACCCTGTCACGGAAATCATGTTGTTATACAACGGTGAACCTTGAACTATGAAGAAGCGATGGCGGGCCCAGATTCCAACAAATGGCTTGAAGCCATGCAATCCGAGATAGGATCCATGTATGAAAACAAAGTATGGACTTTGACAGACTTGCCCGATGTTCGTGACGATAGAAAACAAATGGATCTTTAAGAAGAAGACGGACGCAGATGGTAATATTACCATCTATAAAGCTCGACTTGTCGCTAAGGGTTATCGACAAGTTCAAGGGATTGACTACGATGAGACTTTCTCTCCGTGGCGAAGCTTAAGTCCGTCCGAATCATGTTAGCAATTATGCATACTATGATTATGAGATATGGCAGATGGACGTCAAAACAGCGTTCCTTAACGGTTATCTTAAGGAAGAGCTGTATATGATGCAGCCGGAAGGTTTTGTCGATCCTAAGAATGCTAACAAAGTATGCAAGCTGCAACGATCCATTTATGGGCTGGTGCAAGCATCTCGGAGTTGGAACATTCGCTTTGATGAGATGATCAAAGCGTTTGGGTTTATGCAGACTTATGGAGAAGCCTGCGCTTACAAGAAAGTGAGTGGGAGCTCTGTAGCATTTCTCATATTATATGTAGATGACATACTTTTGATGGGAAATGATATAGAACTCTTGGACAGCATTAAGGCCTACTTGAATAAAAGTTTTTCAATGAAGGACCTTGGAGAAGCTTCTTATATATTAGGCATCAAGATCTATAAGATAGATCAAGACGCCTCTTAGGTCTTTCACAAAGCACATACCTTGATAAGATTTTGAACAAGTTCAAAATGGATCAGTCCAAGAAAGGGTTCTTGCCTGTACTACAAGGTGTGAGATTGAGCTCGGCTCAATGCCCGACCACCGCAAAAGATAAAGAAGAGATGAGCGTCATCCCCTATGCCTCAGCCATAGGTTCTATTATGTATGCCATGCTGTGTACCAGACCTGATGTAAACCTTGCCGTAAGTTTGGTAGGCAGGTACCAAAGTAATCCCGGCAAGGAACACTGGACAGCGGTCAAGAATATCCTAAAGTACCTGAAAAGGACAAAGGACATGTTTCTCGCTTATGGAGGTGACGAAGAGCTCGTCATAAAGGGTTACGTCGATGCTATATTCGACACAGATTTGGATGAATCAAAGTCACAAACTGGATACGTGTATATGTTAAATGGTGGAGCAGTAAGCTGGTGCAGCTGCAAGTAGAGCGTCATGGCGGGATCTACATGTGAAGCGGAGTACATGGCAGCCTCAGAGGCAGCACATGAAGCAATTTGGGTGAAGGAGTTCATCACCGACCTAGGAGTCATACCCAATGCGTCGGAGCCGATCAAACTCTTCTGTGACAACACTGGAGCTATTGCACTTGCCAAGGAGCCCAGGTTTCACAAGAAGACCAGGCACATCAAGCGTCGCTTCAACTCCATTCGTGAAAATGTTCAACATGGGGACATAGAAATTTGCAAAGTGCATGCGAATCTGAATGTCGCAGATCCGTTGACTAAACCTCTTCCGCGAGCAAAACATGATCAACACCAGAACTCTATGGGTGTTCGATTCATCACAATGTAACTAGGTTATTGACTCTAGTGCAAGTGGGAGACTGTTGGAAATATGCCCTAGGGGAAATAATAAAAGTATTATTATTATATTTCCTTGTTCATGATAATTGTCTTTTATTCATGCTATAATTGTATTATCCGGAAATCGTAATACAGGTGTGAATACATAGACCACAAAATGTCCCTAGTGAGCCTCTAGTTTACTAGCTCGTTGATCAACAGATAGTCATGGTTTCCTGACTATGGACATTGGATGTCATTGATAACGGGATCACATCATTAGGAGAATGATGTGATGGACAAGACCCAATCCTAAGCATAGCACAAGATCGTGTAGTTCGTTTTGCTAGAGCTTTTCCAATGTCAAGTATCTCTTCCTTAGACCATGAGATCGTGTAACTCCCGGATACCGTAGGAGTGCTTTGGGTGTACCAAGCGTCTGGCGAATCTGGGTGACTATAAAGGTGCATTACAGGTATCTCCAAAAGTGTCATTGGGTTGACACGGATCGAGGCGGGATTTGTCACTCCGTATGACGGAGAGGTATCACTGGGCCCACTCGGTAGTGCATCATCATAATGAGCGCAAAGTGACCAAGTGTTTGGTCATGGGATCATGCATTACGGATGCGAGTAAAGTGACTTGCCGGCAGCGAGATTGAGCGAGGTATTGGGATACCGACGATCGAATCTCGGGCAAGTAAAATACCGATTGACAAAGGGAATAGTATACGGGTTGATTGAATCCTCGACATCGTGGTTCATCCGATGATATCATCGAGGAGCATGTGGGATCAACATGGGTATCCAGATCCGCTGTTGGTTATTGCCGAGAGCCGTCTCGGTCATATCGCATGTCTCCCGAACCCGTAGGGTCTACACATAAGGTTCGGTGGCGCTAGGGTTGTATGAATATGAGTATGCAGCAAACTGAATGTTGTTCGAGTCCCGGATGAGATCCCGGATGTCACGAGGAGTTCCGGAATGGTCCGGAGGTAAAGATTTATATATAGGAAGTCTTATTTTGGTCGCCGGAAAAGTTTGGCGTTATCGGTATTGTGGGAGTGCCGAAGGGGTCCGGGGTCCACCGGGGTCCACCTGCCCCGGGGGGGCACATGGGCTGCAGGGGGTGCGCCTTGGCCTATATGGGCCAAGGGCACCAGCCCCAAGAGGCCCATGCGCCAAGATATAACAAAAAGGGGAGAGTCCTAAAGGGGAAGGCACCTCAGAGGTGCCTTGGGAGGATGGACTCCTCCCCCTCTGGCCGCACCCTTCCTTGGAGGAAGGGGCAAGGCTGCGCCCTCCCCTCTCTTGCACCTATATAAAGGGAGGGAGGGAGGGTGGCCGCACCCATAAGCCTGGCGCCTCCTCCTCCTGCAACACCTCCTCCTCCTCCCGTAGTTGCTTACGAAGCCTGCCGAGTTCTCTGCATCCACCATCACGCCGTCGTGCTGCTGGATCATCATCAACCTCTCCTTCCCCCTTGCTGGATCAAGAAGGAGGAGACGTCATCCGCTCCGTACGTGTGTTGAACGCGGAGGTGTTGTCCGTTCAGCACTAGGTCATTGGTGATCTGAATCACGGCGAGTACGACTCCATCATCCCTGTTACATTGAACGCTTCCGCACGCGATCTACAAGTGGTATGTAGATGCAATCACTCTCCCATGACTCGTTGTGGTAGCCTCATTGTTTTCAACCTCCATGTCATCAAAAACTGGAGGGTCGGGCTCGATCACATTCTCTTCTGGTTGGACTGGATCACTGGCAGGGGGAGTAGCTTCTCTCTCTTTTACTTTCTCTTCTCCTTTTTCTTCATCGGCTGATGCAGCCGGTATGTCTTCAGCAGTTTTAGCTTCAGACTCAGAAGCATACATAGAAGGGATGGCTTCAGGGAACACTTGACGTGCTACTGAGCTGGTGTGTTGGACATCCTCTTCTGGAATGCTTGTCATGGAGACCTGAGGCCCGAGGCCTTTGCGAAGCCTGCGGAATGTTGGCGACGCCTTTGGAGAGGGAGTGGTCTGTTCCATGAAGTTATCATCATCAAGCACCAGAGTGGTGACTTGAGCTGGTGGTGTACAGGGGATCTCATCTTGCTGTGGGGTGTCTTGTTGTTGCTCTACCCACGAGTCATCTTGAGCAACTGGCGTCAAGGGACGGCCAATGCTAATGAGTTCACTACTCGTAGGAGCAGGCGATGATACCGGTTGGGGTTCGAGTTAAGGAAGGACTTCATCATCATCAACATTGTCTTCACAACCAATGTCTTCAGCTGCGTTGGGGTCAACAGCTAGAATCTCTTCACTTTCAGGAGCCTCTATGGAAGCAGGCTCATGAATCACAAGGCGGCAGTCGCGTTTTTCAGGTGGAGCAACATAAATTGGCTTGACATTCAGCAGTACTTGGGCGGTGGCACGCTCTTTCTTTGAAGACTTTGAAGCTTTAGTCTTCAATATCTTCATGGAGGGAGCAGCCTCAGAGGAGTATTGATGCTTCCTCTTCCTGGCTTCGTCTTCGGCTTGCCTTGTCTTCTTCTGCTGAGAAGCTGCTGAGGGGACCTTTGGCTTTGAGCCTGTCATGCTGGCAGGGAAGACAATGCTTGGTTGGCCCTGCCTTGAAGATTTAGGTTCAGCGTCAGTAGCCTTCTTGTTTTTCTTGGCAGCCATCTTGGGGTCGATGCCAGGACGCCCAAGAGCCTTTCTCTTCTCAGCTTCATTGTGCGCTTGCACACACTTCTGCGCATACTACTTCATGCGCTTGCGTGAGCCTTTGGCTTCTTCACGCTTCTTGTTGAATTCGGCCTTGAGGTCATTCATCATCTTCTTGAATATTTGCACATCAGCAACACTGAGCTTGGCCATGTGTTTCTTGAAATGTGCCTTCTCATAATCTATCGTGTTCTTGAGCTCAACGATTTTCCGAGCCAAGGCAAGTTCATTGGCAATGGCTCCGTGAAATGTGACGCTAATGTCCACAGGCAGCTGCAGATCATCAATGTTGATGCTTTGGTCCTCAAACCATTCATCAATGAAGTTGTTCAGTATATCAGCATCAAATAGAGGCATATCGTGGAAGATCTCAGCCTCTTGCTTGCTCTTGATTAACATCTCTAGAGCTTCATCTCCAAGATCTTCATCACTGGACAGATCAATGGTGTTGTCTTCATTGCGCAGAACGATAACATGAGTCAGGTCATGCCCAGAAATCTTCTTGGGCTTCTTGGTCTTCTTGGAGACACGAGACAAGTCTTCAGACTGCACATTTGGTTCAGGAGGTGCAGTCGTCAATGGCTTCACAGTCGAAGATTTTGGAGCAGCAAAGGGCTTGGAAGCTTTTGACTTCTTCTTCTTCTTCTTCTGCTTTGTTGGTGCAGGAGCATCCTTAGAGTTTGCATCATCAGCAGATTGGTCTACCATGGCCCTCTGAGCAGCGATATGGGAGAGTAGCCCATCGAAGCTATTGAAGGGGCCGATGACATTTGGATTGGCGTCACATGTGCCATCCGCCCTTGGAGCAGATGGACCATGATTGAAGTGGAGTCCGAATGCCTTCTTGTTTGTGGCAGCAGACTCCGTGGCAAACTGAAAGTTGTGCTTAAAGAGATCATCGTCACAACACCATCGAAGAGAGGATGGGTCGACATTTTCTGGTTGAGGCCCTCTGACCATGCATGGATAGAAGTCTTGGGCAATAGCTTTAGGCTTCGTCTTGGGTTGCAAATTCTTATAAAGAATATCGCCCCACGGGCGCTTGACAGAATTCTTTTCAGCATACTCAGCTGTGACGAAGTTATACTTGAACCATTGCTCAGCCCAATATCTTCAGATCCACTGTATTCTGGTCTTGCGCTGATTGTAGCTTTCCTCAGGATCAGACTTATAAAGTTCATATAGATCGGGGGGTAGATCCAGAGCGGTATTTCCACGGCGCTGCCTGCCACTTTTCCTTGCATATTTTTCACTGGTCATAATATTCAGACAGAGAGGCTTCAAGGCAATGAAAGGCTTCCGAAGACTTGTCAAACAAGAACTAGCTTCAGGAGATTCAATATGATGCTATAAGAATTTTGCAAATGAATGCAGACTATGAGAACCAAGGGATTCTCCCACGGACATGTACCCGTGACAGCATTAGAGATGCGAGGGAAGGGGAAGAGGTCATATGCATTTTTAGAAGATTTTGTAGATAAATCAGTTTGAAGAAATTGACCTCGTAGTGCGTAGACATTCACTTATTTGAAGTGAGTTGGTTCCAGATTTGTACGAATCCATGAATAAGTACAAGTGAGGAATCTAACTAGTTATGAAGCATAAGTGAATATACTTTGCAAGATATGAGATTTAGAAAGAGAAAGATCCAGATTTCGAAGTGCAGAAACCACTTTTGGTTGAAGTGGATGGATTTGACAGATCAAAAAAGCGGTAAAAAGCGAGTTTTATTTACCACTGAAGAACTGCTAGACGGAGCAGAACGGATGCCGAGCAGTCCAATCTCTTGCGCGCTAACTATGCGGCGGAAGACACCTAGGGCGGCGGTGAAGAAGACGAGGTCCGCGGCCGGCATGAGGACGGCGTTGAAGAGGTCGCGGCAGCTAAGCGCTTCGTCTCCGCCGTCGACGCGAGCTAGTGGTGGCGCTAGGGTTTGAGCAAGAAGGTGAGGTGGTCATTATCTCCTCTTCCAGATGTAGCACAGCGATGGTATGTATTACCCTCGGTGATGAAACCAAGGTATCGGACCAGTAGGAGAACCAAGCAACACAACGTAAACAACACCTGCACACAAACAACAACACCTCGCAACCCAACGTGTTAAAGGGGTTGTCAATGAAGGAAATATGCCCTAGAGGCAATAATAAAGTTGTTATTTATATTTCCTTATATCTTGATAAATGTTTATTATTCATGCTAGAATTGTATTAACCGGAAACTTAGTACATGTGTGAATACCTAGACAAACAGAGTGTCACTAGTATCCCTCTACTTGACTAGCTTGTTGAATCAAAGATGGTTAAGATTCCTAGCCATAGACATGAGTTGTCATTTGATTAACGGGATCACAACCTTAGAGAATGATTTGATTGACTTGACCCATTCCGTTAGCTTAGCATTTGATCGCTTAGTATATTGCTATTGCTTTCTTCATGACTTATACATGTTCCTATGACTATGAGATTATGCAACTCCCGAATACCGGAGGAACACTTTGTGTGCTACCAAACATCACAACGTAACTGGGTGATTATAAAGGTGCTCTACAAGTGTCTCCGATGGTACTTGTTGAGTTGGCATAGATCAAGATTAGGATTTGTCGCTCCGATTGTCGGAGAGTATCTCCAGGCCCTCTCGGTAATGCACATAATATATAAGCCTTGCAAGCAATGTGACTAATGAGTTAGTTACGGGATAATGCATTACGGAACGAGTAAAGAGACTTGCCAGTAACGAGATTGAACTAGGTATTGAGGTACCGACGATTGAATCTCGGGCAAGTAACATACCGATGACAAAGGGAACAACGTATGTTGTTATGCGGTTTGGCCGATAAAGATCTTCGTAGAATATGTAGGAGCCAATATGAGCATCCACGTTCCTCTATTGGTTATTGACCGGAGACGTGTCTCGGTCATGTCTACATAGTTCTCGAACCCGTAGGGTTCGCACGCTTAACGTTCGGTGACGATCGTATTATGAGTTTATGTGTTTTGATGTACTGAAGGTAGTTCGGAGTCCTGGATATGATCACGGACATGACGAGGAGTCTCGAAATGGTCGACACATAAAGATCGATATATTGGACGACTATACATGGACATCGGAATGGTTCCGGGTGAGATTGGGCACTTACCGATGTACCGGGAGGTTGCCGGAACCCCCCGGGAGGTTTATGGGCCTTATTGGGCCATAGTGGGAGAGAGGAGAAGGGAGCAAAGGAGGGGGCGCCCCCCACCAAGCCCAATCTGAATTGGGAGGGGGGCCGGCCCCCTTTCCTTCCTCCTTCATCCCCCTTCCTTCTCTCCTAATCCAACTAGGGAAGGGGGCAATCCTACTCCCGGTGGGAGTAGGACTCCCCTTGGGGTGCGCCTAGGAGGCCGACCCCCTCCCCCTCCTCCACTCCTTTATATACGGGGGAGGGGGCACCCCATAGAGACACAAGTTGATCATTGATCTTTTAGCCGTGTGCGGTGCCCCGTCCACCATAATCCACCTCGGTCATATCGTCGCAGTGCTTAGGCTAAGCCCTGCATCGGTAGCTTCATCATTACCTTCATCACCACGTCGTGCCGATGAAGCTCTTGCCCGACACTCTACTGGATCATGAGTTTATGAGACGTCACCGAGCCGAACGTGTGCAGATCGAGGAGGTGACGTACCTTCGGTGCTAGGATCGGTCGATCGTGAAGACGTACGACTACATCAACCACGTTGTCATAATGCTTCCGCTTACGGTCTACGAGGGTACGTACACAACACTCTCCCCTCTTGTTCTATGCATCACCATGATCTTGCATGTGCGTAGGAATTTTTTTGAAATTACTACGTTCCCCAACAGTGGCATCCGAGCCAGGTTTATGCGTAGATGTTATATGCACGAGTAGAACACAAGTGAGTTGCGGGCGATACTAGTCATACTTCTTACCAGCATGTCATACTTTGATATGGCGGTATTGTTGGATGAAGCGGCCTGGACCGACATTACGCGTACGCTTACGCGAGACTGGTTCTACCGACATGCTTCGCACACAGGTGGCTGGCGGGTGTCAGTTTCTCCAACTTTAGTTGAATCGAGTGTGGCTATGCCCGGTCCTTGTTGAAGGTTAAAACAGCACATACTTGACGAAATATCGTTGTGGTTTTGATGCGTAAGTAAGAATGGTTCTTGCTCAGCCCATAGCAGCCACGTAAAACTTGCAACAACAAAGTAGAGGACGTCTAACTTGTTTTTGCAGGGCATGTTGTGATGTGATATGGTCAAGACATGATGCTGAATTTTATTGTATGAGATGATCTTGTTTTGTAACAAAGTTATCGGCAACTGGCAGGAACCGTATGGTTGTCGCTTTATTGTATGAAATGCAATCGCCATGTAATTGCTTTACTTTATCACTAAGCGGTAGCGATAGTCGTAGAAGCAATAGTTGGCGAGACGACAATGATGCTACGATGGAGATCAAGGTGTCATGCCGGTGACGATGGTGATCATGACGGTGCTTTGGAGATGGAGATCAAAGGAACAAGATGATGATGGCCATATCATATCACTTATATTGATCGCATGTGATGTTTATCCTTTATGCATATTATTTTGCTTAGTTCGGCGGTAGCATTATAAGATGATCTCTCACTAAATTTCAAGGTATAAGTGTTCTCCCTGAGTATGCACCATTGCGAAAGTTCGTCGTGCTGAGACACCACATGATGATTGGGTGTGATAAGCTCTACGTTCACATACAACGGGTGCAAGCCAGTTTTGCACACGCAGAATACTCGGGTTAAACTTGACGAGCCTAGCATATGCAGATATGGCCTCGGAACACTGAGACCGAAAGGTCGAGCATGAATCATATAGTAGATACGATCAACATAGTGATGTTCACCATTGAAAACTACTCCATCTCACGTGATGATCCGACATGGTTTAGTTGATTTGGATCACGTGATCACTTAGATGATTAGAGGGATGTCTATCTAAGTGGGAGTTCTTAAGTAATTAATTGAACTTTAATTTATCATGAACTGAGTACCTGATAGTATTTTGCATGCCTATATTGTTGTAGATAGATGGCCCGTGCTATTGTTCCATTGAATTTTAATGCGTTCCTAGACAAAGCTAAGTTGAAAGATGATGGTAGCAACTACACGGACTGGGTCCGTAACTTGAGGATTATCCTCATTGTTGCACAGAAGAATTACGTCCTGGAAGCACCGCTAGGTGCCAAACCCGCTGCAGGAGCAACGCCGGATGTTATGAACGGCTGTTAGAGCAAAGCTGATGACTACTCGATAGTTCAGTGCGCCATGCTTTACGGCTTATAACCGGGACTTCAACGACGTTTTGAACGTCATGGAGCATATGAGATGTTCCAGGAGTTGAAGTTAATATTTCAAGCAAATGCCCGGATTGAGAGATATGAAGTCTCCAATAAGTTCTACAGCTGCAAGATGGAGGAGAATAGTTCTGTCAGTGAGCATATACTCAAAATGTGTGGGTATAACAATCACTTGATTCAACTGGGAGTTAATCTTCCTGATGATAGTGTCATTGACAGAATTCTTCAATCACTGCCACCAAGTTACAAGAGCTTTGTGATGACCTATAATATGCAAGGGATGGATAAGACAATTCCCGAGCTCTTGGCAATGCTAAAGGCTGTGGAGGTAGAAATCAAGAAGGAGGATCAAGTGTTGATGGTCAACAAGACCACCAGTTTCAAGAAAAAGGGTAAATGAAGAAGGGGAACTTCAAGAAGAATGGCAAGCAAGTTACTGCACAAGTGAAGAAGCCTAATTCTAGACCTAAGCCTGAGACTGAGTGCTTCTACTTCAAAGGGACTGGTCACTAGAAGCGGAACTGCCCCAAGTATTTGGCGGATAAGAAGGATGGCGAGGTGAACAAAGGTATATGTGATATACATGTTATTGATGTGTACCTTACTAATGCTCGCAGTAGTGCCTGGGTATTTGATACTGGTTCTGTTGCTAATATTTGCAACTCAAAACAGGACTATGGATTAAGCGAAGATTGGCTAAGGACGAGGTGACGATGCGCGTGGGAAATTGTTCCAAAGTCGATGTGATCGCGGTCGGCACGCTACCTCTACATATACCTTCGGGATTAGTTTTAGACCTGAATAATTGTTATTTGGTGCCAGCATTGAGCATGAACATTATATCTGGATCTTGTTTGATGCAAGACGGTTATTCATTTAAATCGGAGAATAATGGTGTTCTATTTATATGAGTAATATCTTTTATGGTCATGCACCCTTGAAGAGTGGTCTATTTATGTTGAATCTCGATAGTAGTGATACACATATTCATAATATTGAAGCCAAAAGATGCAGAGTTGACAATGATAGTGCAACTTATTTGTGGCACTGCCGTTTGGGTCATATTGGTGTAAAGCGCATGAAGAAACTCCATACGGATGGACTTTTGGAATCACTTGATTATGAATCACTTGGTACTTGCGAACCATGCCTCATGGGCAAGATGACTAAAACGTCGTTCTCCGGAACAATGGAGCGAGCAACATATTTATTGGAAATCATACATACTGATGTATGTGGTCCGATGAATGTTGAGGCTCGCGGCGAGTATCGTTATTTTCTCACTTTCACAGATGATTTGAGCAGATATGGGTATATCTACTTGATGAAACATAAGTCTGAAACATTTGAAAAGTTAAAAGAATTTCAGAGTGAAGTGGAAAATCATCGTAACAAGAAAATAAATTTTCTACGATCTGATCGTGGAGGAGAATATTTGAGTTACGAGTTTGGTCTTCATTTGAAACAATGCGGAATAGTTTCACAACTCACGCCACCCGGAACACCATAGCGTAATGGTGTGTGCGAACATCGTAATCGTACTTTACTAGATATGGTGCGATCTATGATGTCTCTTACTGATTTACCGCTATCATTTTGTGGTTATGCTTTAGAGACGGCTGCATTCACGTTAAATAGGGCACCATCTAAATCCGTTGAGACGACACCTTATGAACCGTGGTTTGGCAAGAAACCAAAGTTGTTGTTTCTTAAAGTTTGGGGCTGCGATGCTTATGTGAAAAATCTTCAACCTGATAATCTCGAACCCAAATCGGAGAAATGTGTCTTCATAGGATACCCAAAGGAGACTGTTGGGTACACCTTCTATCACAGATCCGAAGGCAAGACATTCGTTGCTAAAAATGGATCCTTTCTAGAGAAGGAGTTTCTCTCGAAAGAAGTGAGTGAGAGGAAAGTAGAACTTGATGAGGTAACTGTACCTGCTCCCTTATTGGAAAGTAGTTCATCACAGAAATCTGTTCCTGTGATTCCTACACCAATTAGTGAGGAAGCTAATGATGATGATCATGTAACTTCAGATCAAGTTACTACCGAACCTCGTAGATCGAGTAAGATCCGCACCAGAGTGGTACGGTAATCCTGTTCTGGAGGTCATGTTACTTGACCATGACGAACCTACGGACTATGAGGAAGCGATGATGAGCCCAGATTCCGCAAAATGGCTTGAGGCCATGAAATCTGAGATGGGATCCATGTATGAGAACAAAGTGTGGACTTTGGTTGACTTGCCCGATGATCGGCAAGCCATCGAAAATAAATGGATCTTCAAGAAGAAGACTGACGCTGACGGTAATGTTACTATCTACAAATCTCGACTTGTTGCGAAAGGTTTTCGACAAGTTCAAGGAGTTGACTACGATGAGACCTTCTCACCCGTAGCAATTCTTAAGTCCGTCTGAATCATGTTAGCAATTGCCGCATTTTATGATTATGAAATTTGGCAAATGGATGTAAAGACTGCATTCTTGAATGGATTTCTAGAAGAAGAGTTGTATATGATGCAACCTGAAGGTTTTATGGACTGGTGCAAGCATCTCGGAGTTGGATAAACATTTTGATAGTGTGATCAAAGCATATGGTTTTATACAGACTTTTGCAAAGGCATGTATTTACAAGAAAGTGAGTGGGAGCTCTGTAGCATTTCTTATATTATATGTGGATGACATATTGTTGATTGGAAATGATATAGAATTTCTGGATAGCATAAAAGGATACCTGAATAAGAGTTTTTCAATGAACGACCTCAATGAAGCTGCTTATATATTGGGCATCAAGATCTATAGAGATAGATCAAGACGCTTAATTGGACTTTCACAAAGCACATACCTTGATAAAGTTTTGAAGAAGTTCAAAATGGATCAAGCAAAGAAAGGGTTCTTGCCTATGTTACAAGGTGTGTCGTCGATTCAGACTCAATGCCTGACCACTGCAGAAGATAGAGAGAAAATGAAAGGTGTTCCCTATGCTTCAGCCATAGGCTCTATAATATATGAAATGCTATGTACCAGACCTGATGTGTGCCTTGCTATTAGTTTAGCAGGGAGGTACCAAAGTAATCCAGGAGTGGATCACTGGACAACGGTCAAGAACATCCTGAAATACCTGAAAAGGACTAAGGAAATGTTTCTCGTTTATGGAGGTGACAAAGAGCTCATCGTAAATGGTTACGTCGATGCAAGCTTTGACACTGATCCGGATGACTCTAAGTCACAAACCGGATACATATTTATATTAAACGGTGGGGCTATCAGTTGGTGCAGTTCTAAGCAAAGCGTCGTGGCGGGATCTACGTGTGAAGCGGAGTACATAGCTGCTCCGGAAGCAGCAAATGAAGGAGTCTGGATGAAGGAGTTTGTGACAATACTGGTGTAATTGCCTTGGCAAAGGTATCCAGATTTCACACGAGAACCAAGCACATCAAGAGACACTTCAATTCCATCCGCGATCAAGTCAAGGAGGGAGACATAGAGATTTGCAAGATACATACGGATCTGAATGTTGCAGACCCGTTGACTAAGCCTCTCTCACGAGCAAAACATGATCAGCACCAAGACTCCATGGGTGTTAGAATCATTACTATGTAATCAAGATTATTGACTCTAGTGCAAGTGGGAGACTGAAGGAAATATGCCCTAGAGGCAATAATAAAGTTGTTATTTATATTTCCTTATATCTTGATAAATGTTTATTATTCATGCTAGAATTGTATTAACCGGAAACTTAGTACATGTGTGAATACCTAGACAAACAGAGTGTCACTAGTATGCCTCTACTTGACTAGCTTGTTGAATCAAAGATGGTTAAGTTTCCTAGCCATAGACATGAGTTTTCATTTGATTAATAGGATCACATCATTAGAGAATGATGTGATTGACATGACCCATTCCGTTAGCTTAGCATTTGATCATTTACTATATTGCTATTGCTTTCTTCATGACTTATACATGTTCCTATGACTATGAGATTATGCAACTCCCGAATAGCGGAGGAACACTTTCTGTGCTACAAAACGTCACAACGTAACTAGGTGATTATAAAGGTGCTCTACAGGTGTCTCCGATGGTACTTGTTGAGTTGCCATAGATCAAGATTAGGATTTGTCACTCCGATTGTCGGAGAGGTATCTCTGGGCCCTCTCGGTAATGCACATCAATATAAGCCTTACAAGCAATGTGACTAATGAGTTAATTACGGGATAATGCATTACGGAATGAGTAAAGAGACTTGCCGGTAACGAGATTGAACTAGGTATTGAGATACCAACGATCGAATCTCGGGCAAGTAACATACCGATGACAATGGAACAAAGTATGTTGTTATGCGGTTTGACCGATAAGGATCTTCGTAGAATACGTAGGAGCCAATATGAGAATCTAGGTTCCACTATTGATTATTGACCGGAGACGTGTCTCGGTCATGTCTACATAGTTCTCGAACCCGTAGGGTCCGCACGCTTAACGTTCAGTGACGATCTATAGGATCGGAAGTATGTCTAGAGGGGGGTGATTAGACTACTTGGCCAAATAAAAATCTAGCCTTTTCCCAATTTTAGTTCTTGGAAGATTTTAGCAACTTTAGAACAAGTCAAGGAATCTTAACAAAATTCAAGCAAGCATGCAAAGAGTATATGAGTAGCGGAAAGTAAAGCATGCAACTTGCAAGAATGTAAAGGGAAGGGTTTGGAGGATTCAAACGCAATTGGAGACACGGATGTTTTTGTCGTGGTTCCGATAGGTGGTGCTATCGTACATCCACGTTGATGGAGACTTCAACCCACGAAGGGTAGCAGTTCTTGTGAGTCCACGGAGGGCTCCACCCATGAAGGGTCCACGAAGAAGCAACCTTGTCTATCCCACCATGGTCGTCGCCCACGAAGGACTTGACTCACTAGCGGTAGATCTTCACGAAGTAGGTGATCTCCTTGCCCTTACAAACTCCTTGGTTCAACTCCACAATCTTGTCAGAGGCTCCCAAGTGACACCTAGCCAATCTAGGAGACACCACTCTCCAAGAAGTAACAAATGGTGTGTTGATGATGAACTCCTTTCTCTTGTGCTTCATGATAGTCTCCCCAACACTCAACTCTCTCTCACAGGATTTGGATTTGGTGGAAAGAAGATTTGAGTGGAAAGCAACTTGGGAAGGCTAGAGATCAAGATTCATATGGTAGGAATGGAATATCTTGGCCTCAACACAAGTGTAGGTGGTTCTCTCTCAGAAAATGTGTATTGGAAGTGTAGGTTCGTTCTGATGGCTCTCTCCACGAATGAAGAGGAGGTGGAGAGGTATATATAGCCTCCACACAAAATCTAACCGTTACACACAACTTACCATTCTCGGTGGGACCGAATTGGCAAACTCAGTCGGACCGATTAAGCAAATCTAGTGACCGTTAGGATTTTCGGTGGGACCGAGATGCAACTCGGTAAGACCGATATGGTTAGGGTTAGGGCAATAACGTAATCTTGGTGAGACCGATTACACAAACTCGGTGAGATCGATTTTGGTAATAAGCTAACTAGAGAGTTGGTCAGGTAAACTCGGTGGGACCGATTCGCTCATTTCGGTGAGACCGAAACGTTACAAAAGGGAAATAGAGAGTTTACATTGCAATCTCGGTGGGACCGATCTCTCATCTCGGTGGGACAGAAACGTTATGAAGGGAAACAGAGAGATTACAATCTCATCTTAGTGGAACCGAGATCCCTATCGGTGAGACCGATTTGCCTAGGGTTTGTGGCAGTGGCTATGACATCTGAACTCGGTGGCGCCGGATAGAAAGAATCGGTAGGGCCGAGTTAGATTTTTGGTTTAGGTCATATGTGGATGTGAGAAAGTATTTGATGGCTTTGGAGCATATCACTAAGCATTTTGAGCAAGCAAGCCATTAAGCAACACCTCATCCCTCCTTGATAGTATTGGCTTTTCCTATAGACTCAATGTGATCTTGGATCACTAAAATATAAAATGTAGAGTCTTGAGCTTGAGCCAATCCCTTTGTCCTTAGCATTTTGAGGGGTCCACTTTTCTCATCCATGCCATGCCAATCATTGAGCTTTCCTGAAATATTAGTCTTGAAATAGTGTTAGCTCAATGAGCTATATGTTGTTAGGAATTACCAAAACCACCTAGGGATAGTTGCACTTTCAATCTCCCCCTTTTTGGTAATTTATGACAACATATAGATCAAAGCTTCAACAAATGATAATAAGAGTGAAAAACACTGTCGCTTTGAGAAGTATGTGAAAAGCAAGAGCTCCCCCTAGATTTGTGCATGGTTTAAGATTTGCTTTGGACTGCAAATGCACAATGAGTTAGGATCATGGGTTACTCTTCCATGTCACATACATCTTGGTGGAGCGCTCAAAATGATAATAAATAAATGCATGCACTCATCACCAAGAAAAGTGAATGATCATATGGGAGATAAAAGGATAAAATCATCCAACAATCATTAAGGTAGCATATGATCAAACACATGATCATCCAAGTATCTCACAAACGCACCAAGTTTCTCAAACAAGCAAATAAAGTTCAACCACCAAAACAAGAGAGAACAAAAGCAACACTCTCTCTCGAAGCCTATGATCTATACATTTTTCTCCCCCTTTGGCAACAAGTTACCAAAAAGTTCATACAAAATGCATAGCACTAAATCGACTCTCAGGCTTGGTCTTTAGGTGGTGGTGTAGACAGAACTCAAAGAATGAAGGCATCAGTCGATGTAGATAGTGCTGGAGGAGTAGGTGTTGTAGCTGGTTGCACAGAAGCTGTAGCTGGTGCAGATGTAGTGGCTCAGGTGTCTGTAATAGGCACTGCAGCTGATCTCTGACTCCTGGGCACTCTGGAAAAAGCATCAGTAGTAGTCTTGCCCTTCCTCTCCTGCATATCATCCTGAAGTTGTTCAACAACTGACTGTATCTCAGTGACCTTCACATCCATGTCATAGAATTTCTGCTCCATGATCCTCTCCAAGCTCTCCTGGTTTCGAGTCAGGGTGGCCAGTCCCTTCTCAATCCTTAGAGTGGAGGCAATCAAGTAGCCAAGCTGATCCTGCTTGCTCTTCAAGAAGTACTGAGATGCCTCATCCATGGTTGGCATCTTTGCAGCCTTTTCAGTCCTTGCCTTCGCCCTTTTTGCTTGTGCTTGCATAGAAGATGGTTCATCTTCATCCATCACCACTATGTTGTCCTCAAAATCTGAATAGATGGGCATGTGTTCCTTGTCCAAGAGGTATGTGCCTGTGCCCATCTTGGAGTTGATGAGCTCCTAGATCTGTGGGGCATACCCACAACTTCTCTTCTGATCTGCAGCAGTCCTCTTGATAGTTTCCACTATGAGGCTCATGACCTTGAAATTTTGAGGCACATCAAATATGTGAAGTAGGTTGATGGCATGGCCTCTGATCATCTTGTGATCTCCACATTTAGGCAAAAGAGTGTGCCTGAGGATCCAGTTGATTGTTGGCAATCCTGACAGAAGATAATGTATTCAGCCAAACTTGTGTGTCTCAATAGTAGCATCTGGGATCTCTCTGTACATGTGTGCCATGGAGTTGTGATCCTTCTTCTTCTTGGCATAGACATCCAAGTCATCCTCATTCTCCTCAGGAGCACTGATCAACTTTTCCCATTCTTCAACTGATGATTGGTACCTAGTACCTTCAGACATCCAGACAATCCTTCCATCTTGGTAGAAGTGAGCTGTGGAGTAGAACTGCATAATAAGTGTTGGGGAACGTTCCAGAAAATAAAAAAATTATATGCTTCACCAAGATCAATCTATGGAGTCATCTAGCAACGAGATAGAGGACTGCATCTACATACCCTTTTAGATCGTGCGCGGAAGCGTTCAAGAGAACGGGGTTGAGGGAGTCGTACTCGTCGTGATCTAAATCACCGATGATCCTAGTGCCGAACGGACGGCACCTCCGCGTTCAACACACATACGGTTGGGGAAGATGTTTCCTCCTTCTTGATCCAGCAAGGGGAAGGGAGAGGTTGATGGAGATCCAGCAGCACGACGGCGTGGTGGTGGAAGTAGCGGCGATCTCGGCAGGGCTTCGCCAAGCACAGCGAGAGGGAGAGGTGTTACGGAGGCAGAGGGAGGCGCCAGGAGCAAGGGTGCGCAGCCCTCCCTCCCCCCTCCTTATATAGGGGCCCTGGGGAGGGCGCGGGCCCCCTAGAGATTGGATCTCAAGGGAGGGGCGGTGGCCAAGGGGGTGGCTTGCCCCCAAGCCAAGTCGGGCGCCCCCCACCCCTAGAGTTTCCAACCCTAGGCGCAGGGGAGGCCCAAGGGCGGCGCACCAGCCCACCAGGGGCTGGTTCCCCTTCCACTTCAGCCCATGGGGCCCTCCGGGATAGGTGGCCCCACCCGGTGGACCCCCGGGACCCTTAGGTGGTCCGGTACAATACAGTGACCCTGAAATTTTCCGGTGGCGTCAAACTGGACTTCCTATATACAATTCTTCACCTCCAGACCATTCTGGAACTCCTCGTGACGTCTGGAATCTCATCCGGGACTCTGAACAACTTTCAGGTTACCGCATACTAATATCTCTACAACCCTAAGCGCCACCGAACCTTAAGTGTGTAGACCCTACGGGTTCGGAGACATCGACATGACCGAGACGACTCTCCGGTCAATAACCAACAGCGGGATCTGGATACCCATGTTGGCTCCCACATGCTCCTCAATGATCACATCGGATGAACCACGATGTTGAGGATTCAAGTAATCCCGTATACAATTCCCTTTGTCAATCGGTACGTTACTTGCCCGAGATTCGATCATCGGTATCCCAATACCTCGTTCAATCTCGTTACCGGCAAGTCACTTTACTCGTACCGTAATGCATTATCCCGTGACCAAACACTTGGTCACATTGAGCTCATTATGATGATGCATTACCGAGTGGGCCCAGAGATACCTCTCCATCATATGGAGTGACAAATCCCAGTCTCGATCCATTGCAACCCAACAGATACTTTCGGGGATACCTGTACTATACCTTTATAGTCACCTAGTTACGTTGTGACGTTTGGTACACCCAAAGCACTCCTACGGCATCCGGGAGTTACACGATCTCATGGTCTAAGGAAATGATACTTGAAATTGAAAAAGCTCTAGCAAATGAACTACACGATCTTGTGCTATGCTTAGGATTGGGTCTTGTCCATCACATCATTCTCCCAATGATGTGATCCCGTTATCAATGACATCCAATGTCCATAGTCAGGAAACCATGACTATCTGTTGATCAACGAGCTAGTCAACTAGAGGCTCACTAGGGATATGTTATGGTCTATGTATTCACACATGTATAACGATTTCCGGATAACACAATTATAGCATGAATAATAGACAATTATCATGAACGAGGAAATATAATAATAACCATTTTATTATTGCCTCTAGGGCATATTTCCAACAGTCTCCCACTGGCACTAGAGTCAATAATCTAGTTACACTGTGATGAATCGAACACCCATAGAGTTCTGGTGTTGATCATGTTTTGCTCGCGGAGGAGGTTTAGTCAATGGATCTGCGACATTCAGATCCATATGCACTTTTCAAATATCTATGTCTCCATCTTGAACATTTTCATGAATGGAGTTGAAGCGACGCTTGATGTGCCTAGTCTTCTTGTGAAACCTGGGCTCCTTGGCAAGGGCAATAGCTCCAGTGTTGTCACAGAAGAGAGTGACCGGCCCCGACGCATTGGGTATGACTCCTAGGTTGGTGATGAACTCCTTCATCCAGATTGCTTCATGCGCTGCCTCCGAGGCTGCCATGTACTCCGCTTCACATGTAGATCCCGCCACGACGCTTTGCTTGCAACTGCACCATCTTACTGCCCCTCCATTCAAAATATACACGTATCCGGTTTGTGACTTAGAGGTCATCCAGATCTATGTCGAAGCTAGCGTCGACGTAACCCTTTACGACGAGCTCTTCGTCACCTCCATAAACGAGAAACATATCCTTAGTCATTTTCAGGTACTTCAGGATATTCTTGACCGTTGTCCTGTGTTCCATGCCAGGATTACTTTGGTACCTTCCTACCAAACTTACGTCAAGGTTTACATCAGGTCTGGTACACAACATGGCATACATGATAGACCCTATGGCCGAGGCATAGGTGACGACACTCATCTTTTCTCTATCTTCTGCCGTGGTCGGACATTGAGCCGAGCTCAATTTCACACCTTGCAACACAGGCAAGAACCCCTTCTTGGACTGATCCATATTGAACTTCTTCAATATCTTATCAAGGTATGTGCTTTGTGAAAGACCTATGAGGCGTCTCGATCTATCTCTACAGATCTTGATGCCTAATATGTAAACAGCTTCTCCAAGGTCCTTCATTGAAAAACACTTATTCAAGTAGGCCTTAATGCTGTCCAAAAGTTCTATATCATTTCCCATCAAAAGTATGTCATCCACATATAATATGAGAAATGCTAAATAGCTCCCACTCACTTTCTTGTAAACGCAGGCTTCTCCATAAGTCTGCATAAACCCAAATGCTTTGATCATTTCATTAAAGCGAATGTTACAACTCCGAGATGCTTGCACCAGCCCATAGATGGAGCGATGGAGCTTGCATACCTTGTTAGCATTCTTAGGATCGACAAAACCCTCCAGCTGCATCATATACAGTTCTTCCTTAAGATGGCCGTTAAGGAATGCCGTTTTGATGTCCATCTGCCATATCTCATAATCATCGTATGCGGAAATTGCTAACATGATTTGGACGGACTTCAGCTTTGCTACGAGAGAGAAAGTCTCATCGTAGTCAACCCCTTGAACTTGTCGATAACCCTTGGCGACAAGTCGAGCTTTATAGATGGTAACATTACCATCCGCGTCCGTCTTCTTCTTAAAGATCCATTTGTTTTCTATCGCTCGCCGATCATCGGGCAAGTCTGTCAAAGTCCACACTTTGTTTTCATACATGGATCCTATCTCGGATTGCATGGCTTCGAGCCATTTGTTGGAATCTGGGCCCGCCATTGCTTCTTCATAGTTCGAAGGTTCACCGTTGTCTAACAACATGATTTCCAGGACAGGGTTGCCATACCACTCTGGTGTGGAACGTGTCCTTGTGGACCTACGAAGTTCAGTAGTAACTTGATCTGAAGTACCTTGATCATCATCATTAATTTCCTCTCTGGTCGGTGCAGGCACCACAGGAACATCTTCCTGAGCTGCGCTACTTTCCGGTTCAAGAGGCAATACTTCATCGAGTTCTACTTTCCTCCCACTTACTTCTTTCGAGAGAAACTCTTTCTCCAGAAAGGACCCGTTCTTGGCAACAAAGATCTTGCCTTCGGATCTGAGGTAGAATGTCTACCCAATTGTTTCCTTAGGGTATCCTATGAAGACGCATTTTTCTGACTTGGGTTCGAGCTCTTCAGGTTGAAGTTTCTTGACATAAGCATCGCATCCCCAAACTTTTAGAAACGACAGCTTAGGTTTCTTCCCAAACCATAATTCATACGGTGTCGTCTCAACGGATTTAGACGGTGCCCTATTTAAAGTGAATGTAGCTGTCTCTAGAGCGTATCCCCAAAATGATAGCGGTAAATCGGTGAGTGACATCGTAGATCGCACCATATCCAATAGAGTGTGATTACGACGTTCGGACACACCGTTACGCTGAGGTGTTCCAGGCGGCGTGAGTTGTGAAACAATTCCACATTTCCTTAAGTGCGTACCAAATTTGTGACTTAAATATTCTCCCCCACGATCTGATCGTAAGAACTTTATCTTTCGGTCACGTTGATTCTCTACCTCATTCTAAACTTCCTTGAACTTTTCAAAGGTCTCAGATTTGTGTTTCATCAAGTAGACATACCCATATCTACTCAAGTCGTCAGTGAGAGTGAGAACATAACGATATCCTCCGCGAGCCTCAACGCTCATTGGACCGCACACATCAGTATGTATGATTTCCAATAAGTTGGTTGCTCGCTCCATTGTTCCGGAGAACTGAGTCTTGGTCATTTTGCCCATAAGGTATGGTTCGCATGTGTCAAATGATTCGTAATCAAGAGACTCCAAAAGTCCATCAGCATGGAGCTTCTTCATGTGTTTGACACCAATGTGACCAAGGCGGCAGTGCCACAAGTATGTGGGACTATCGTTATCAACTTTACATCTTTTGGTATTCACACTATGAATATGTGTAACATCACGTTCGAGATTCATTAAGAATAAACCATTGACCAGCGGGGCATGACCATAAAACATATCTCTCATATAAATAGAACAACCATTATTCTCGGATTTAAATGAGTAGCCATCTCGTATTAAACGAGATCCAGATACAATGTTCATGCTCAAAGCTGGCACTAAATAACAATTATTGAGGTTTAAAACTAATCCCGTAGGTAAATGTAGAGGTAGCGTGCCAACGGCGATCACATCGACCTTGGAACCATTCCCCGCGCGCATCGTCACCTCGTCCTTCGCCAGTCTCCACTTATTCCGCAGCTCCTGTTTTGAGTTACAAATATGAGCAACGGCACCAGTATCAAATACCCAGGAGCTACTACGAGTACTGGTAAGGTACACATCAATTACATGTATATCACATATACCTTTAGTGTTGCGGGCCTTCTTGTCCGCTAAGTATTTGGGGCAGTTGCACTTCCAGTGTCCCTTTCCCTTGCAATAAAAGCACACAGTCTCAGGTTTGGGTCCATTCTTTGGCTTCTTCCCGGCAACTGGCTTACCGGGCGCGGCAACTCCCTTGCCATCCTTCTTGAAGTTCTTCTTACCCTTGCCTTTCTTGAAACTAGTGGTTTTATTGACCATCAACACTTGATGTTCCTTTTTGATTTCCACCTCTGTTGATTTCAGCATTGAAAATACTTCAGGAATAGTATTCACCATCCCCTGCATATTGTAGTTCATCACAAAGCTCTTGTAGCTAGGTGGGAGCGACTGAAGGATTCTGTCAATGATCGCCTCGTCCGGGAGGTTAATGTCCAGTTGGGACAAGCGGTTGTGCAACCCAGACATTTTGAGTATGTGCTCACTGACAGAACTATTTTCCTCCATCTTACAACTGTAGAACTTGTCAGAGACTTCATATCTCTCGACCCGGGCATGAGCTTGGAAAACTATTTTCAGTTCTTCAAACATCTCATATGCTCCGTGTTGGTCAAAACGCTTTTGGAACCCCAGCTCTAAGCTGTAAAGCATGCCGCACTGAACGAGGGAGTAATCATCAGCATGTGACTGCCAAGCGTTCATAACGTCTTGGTTCTCTGGGATGGGTGCTTCACCTAGCGGTCCTTCTAGGACATATGCTTTCTTGGCAGCTATGAGGATGATCCTCAGGTTCCGGACCCAGTCCGTATAGTTGCTGCCATCATTTTTCAGCTTGGTTTTCTCTAGGAACGCGTTGAAGTTGAGGTTGACATGAGCGTTGGCTATTTGATCTACAAGACATTTTGCAAAAGTTTTTAGACTAAGTTCATGATAATTAAGTTCATCTAATCAAATTATTTAATGAACTCCCACTCACATTAGACATCCCTCTAGTCGTCTAAGTGATACATGATCCGACTCAATTAGACCGTGTCCGATCATCACGTGAGAAGGATTAGTCATCATCGGTGAACATCTCCATGTTGATCGTATCTTCCATACGACTCATGTTCGACCTTTCGGTCTCTTGTGTTCCGAGGCCATGACTGTACATGCTAGGCTCGTCAAGTCAACCTAAGTGTTTTGCATGTGTAAATCTGTCTTACACCCGTTGTATGTGAACGTTAGAATCTATCACACCCGATCATCACGTGGTGCTCCGAAACAACGAACTTTCGCAACGGCGCACAATTAGGGGGAACACTTTCTTGAAATTATTATAAGGGATCATCTTATTTACTATCGTCGTACTAAGCAAATAAGAAGCAAAACATGATAAACATCACATGCAATCAAATAGTGACATGATATGGCCAATATCACATTGCTCCTTTGATCTCCATCTTCGGGGCGCCATGATCATCTTCGTCACCGGCATGACACCGTGATCTCCATCATCATGATCTCCATCATCGTGTCTTCATGAAGTTGTCACGCCAACGATTACTTCTACTTCTATGGCTAACATGTCTACCAATAAAGTAAAGTAATTTACATGGCGTTATTCAATGACACGCAGGTCATACAAAAAATAAACACAACTCCTATGGCTCCTGCCGGTTGTCATACTCATCGACATGCAAGTCGTGATTCCTATTACAAGAACAAGATCAATCTCATACATCACATATATTTCATTCATCACATCCTTTTGGCCATATCACATAACAAGGCATATGCTGCAAAAACAAGTTAGACGTCCTCTAATTGTTGTTGCATGTTTTTACGTGGCTTCTATAGGTTTCTAGCAAGAACGTTTCTTACCTAAGTAAAACCACAACGTGATATGCCAATTTATATTTACCCTTCATAAGGACCCTTTTCATCGAAGCTGATCCGACTAAAGTGGGAGAGATAGACACCCGCTAGCCACCTTATGCAACTAGTGCATGTCACTCGGTGGAACCTGTCTCACATAAGCGTACGTGTAAGGTCGGTCCGGGCCACTTCATCCCACGATGCCGCCGAAACAAGATAAGACTAGTAGTGGCAAGAAAATTGACAACATCTACGCCCACAACAAGATTGTGTTCTACTCGTGCATAGAAACTACACATAGACCTAGCTCTGATACCACTGTTGGGGAATGTTGTAGAAAATAAAAAAATTCTACACTTCACCAAGATCAATCTATGGAGTCATTAGCAACGAGATAGAGGAGTGCATCTACATACCCTTGTAGATCGCGCGCTGAAGCGTTCAAGAGAACGGGGTTGAGGGAGTCGTACTCATCGTGATCCAAATCACCGATGATCCTAGCGCCAAACGGACGGCACCTCCGCGTTCAACACACGTACGGTTGGGGAAGACGTCTCCACCTTCTTGATCCAGCAAGGGGAAGGGAGAGGTTGATGGAGATCCAGCAGCACGACGGCGTGGTGGTGGAAGTGGCGGTGATCTCGGCAGGGCTTCGCCAAGCTCAGCGAGAGGGAGAGGTGTTACGGAGGGAGAGGGAGGCGCCAGGAGCAAGGGTGCGCAGCCCTCCCTCCCCCCTCTTTATATAGGGGCCCTGGGGGTGCCGGCCCCCTAGAGATTGGATCTCAAGGGGGGGCGGCCAAGGGGGTGGCTTGCCCCCCAAGCCAAGTCGGGCGCCCCCCACCCCTAGGGTTTACAACCCTAGCGCAGGGGCAGGCCCAAGGGGGGCGCACCAGCCCACCAGGGGCTGGTTCCCCTCCCACTTCAGCCCATGGGGCCCTCCGGGATAGGTGGCCCCACCCTGTGGACCCCCGGGACCCTTCCGGTGGTCCCGGTACAATACCGATGACCCCCGAAACTTTCCCGGTGGCTGAAACTGGAATTCCTATATACAATTCTTCACCTCCGGACCATTCCGGAACTCCTCGTGACGTCCGGGATCTCAGCCGGAACTCCGAACAACTTTCGGGTTACCGCATACTAATATCTCTACAACCCTAGCGTCACCGAACCTTAAGTGTGTAGACCCTACAGGTTCGGGAGACATGCAGACATGACCGAGACGACTCTCCGGTCAACAACCAACAGCGGGATCTGGATACCGATGTTGGCTCCCACGTGCTCCTCGATGATCTCATCGGATGAACCACGATGTCGAGGATTCAAGTAATCCCGTATACAATTCCCTTTGTCAATCGGTACGTTACTTGCCTGATATTCGATCATCGGTATCCCAATACCTCGTTCAATCTCGTTACCGGCAAGTCACTTTACTCATACCGTAATGCATGATACCATGACCAAACACTTGGTCACATTGAGTTCATTATGATGACGCATTACCGAGTGGGCCCAGAGATACCTCTCCGTCATACGGAGTGACAAATCCCAGTCTCGATCTATGTCAACCCAATAGATACTTTCGGGGATACCTGTAGTATACCTTTATAGTCACCCAGTTACGTTGTGACGTTTGGTACACCCAAAGCACTCCTACGGCATCCAGGAGTTACACGATCTCATGGTCTAAGGAAATGATACTTGACATTGAAAAAGCTCTAGCAAACGAACTACACGATCTTGTGCTATGCTTAGGATTGGGTCTTGTCCATCACATCATTCTCCCAATGATGTGATCTCATTATCAATGACATCCAATGTCCATAGTCAGGAAACCATGACTATCTGTTGATCAACGAGCTAGTCAACTAGAGGCTCACTAGGGATATGTTATGGTCTATGTATTCACACGTGTATTATGATTTCCGGATAACACAATTATAGCATGAATAATAGACAATTATCATGAACGAGGAAATATAATAATAACCATTTTATTATTGCCTCTAGGGCATATTTCCAACAATAAGCTCATCATTCCACTTTGTGAGCTTCTGCCCAACAAAGTCAACCACTCCACAAGCATTGAAACTATCATACACTCCTGGATAATGCTCTTCATTCCTCCTGATGTACTCCCAGTCTACCCATCTCATATCACAAACAATTGGCTTCTTGTCAAGCAGCATTGTCTCATATAAGTCATGTTGTTCCTTTGTATGGAACCTGTAGTCCACAGCAGTTCTTCTCCTGACTGCATAGGAATCAGTCAATCTCCACTGTTTGAGTCATGCATCCCTCTTGAGCTTCATGTCCTCAGCTACTGGATGAGCATCATTGTGATCTAGAATTTTGGGCTTCAACTTTCTCAAGACATGTTCTCATCATCTTCTTCTCCAACAGCAGCTTCAGGCACTTTGGCCTTGTTCTTCTCTGCAGCTGGAATACTCCTGGTGTTCCTCTTGGGTGCAGATTTAGGCTTTGGAGCAGCTGCCTTAGGAGCTTCTTTGGGCTTTGATGAAGCAGCCCCTGACCTGATGGCATCACCCATAAGCTTTTGAGCTTTGGGTGCTGGTGCAGCAACTTCTTATTCTTCTTATTCTTCCATCATGGAAGGCCTTCCAACAACCCTGGCCATGGTCTTCTTGACCCTTTCCTTCCTCTTCTTCCCTTCTGCAACAGCCTCTTTGGGTTCAGATTCCAAAGATCCTTGAGTGGAGGCTCTGGCTTTAGACATGGGAATCCTTTTGGCAGGTGCTTTGGTCTTCATACCAGGCTTAGTGGCAGCAGTTGTGCCATACTCCTTCTTGAGCACCTTCTTGGAAATGGCCTCATCCTCAACAGCCACATAGTCTTCATCCTCAGAATCTGAAGTTCTCTTCTTTCTAGTCCTGGTGGCTGCCTTGGGTAAGTTGTTGGGTGTGCTCCTGCTACACTCATCTGAGCTGCTAGAGGGACTAGTGCCCTCACTCATGTGAACTTGCTCCTCTAACTTGTTCTGACTGTCACTCTGATTAGACATATTGCAAACTCTGACAGCAGACCCTGTGAATAGTTTATAGATGAGGTAGAGTGGATGAGCATCACAAAATACAGAGGTTTTTTGCAAAAGAATGACTCAAAAACTTAGTTTTAGTTTTCCACAGAAAGCATTTTGGATCTACCGATTTGTAAACTCGGTGATACCGAAGCAACTTTTGGAACCTAAACTGGTGAACTCGGTCAGACCGAGTCACAGTTTGGTGGCATCGAGACTGCTAGGGTTTCACAAAGTCCTGAACTCGGTCACACCGATTTGCAATTCTCAGACAGGCCGAGAGTTACATGTGCAATGGCATTAGCCGAATCGGTGGTACGTAGTTCTACAACTTGGTTGGTCCGAGATGGTTTCGGCGGAAACCTAACCCTAAATTTTCAATTCACACCTAATCTATGGAGTGTTTTTGGTGGATAAGATTATCTCAATCGTGGCAAGATTAATGGCAAAGCAATGTGCTAGTGATTGAGAGTTAGGAATAGCACAAAGATCAAGTGCATACCCTAGTTCGGCGATGGACTTGCTACAGCGGCAACGGATGAGACGATTCCCGTTGACGGCGGCGGAGACCAGCGGCAGGAGGCAACTGTCGACGAGGAGGACGATCTGGAGACCACGGAGGCAGAGCAGGCTGAGCGCGGGCGAAAGAGTTCGGAGAAATTTCCAAAATTTGACCCGTGGATATATATAGCCTGACCTTGTCGGTGTGACCGAGTGGAACAACTCGGTGGCACCAAGATGCATAACTGCAAGCAATTACAGCAACTCGGTGTGACCGAAAAGTTCAAATCGGTTGCACCGAGATTGAAAACCTAGATCGACTTAGTGATCTCGGTATGACCGAAATGGAAGGATCGGTCAGACCAAAATGCACAAAGAAGTTTTGGAAGTTTAAGTCTATGATGAATCGGGGACTCCGAGTGCTCCTCACACAGAGTGGTTCGAATCTGACTTGATCAAATTTTGTGATGTAGCAGGAATAGAGTTTGAGACGAGAAAAGCATTGATAGCTAGAGAAGGTTCTTAGGCATTCTTGTCCATCCACTTGGCAAAAGAAAAGGAATCCAAACAATCAAAACAACAAGTGGATGTCCTTGAATGAGTAAATAATGCAACCAACATGCTCATACAATAAAATGGCAAATGAAATATGTGGCAAAACATGCACAACCAATTCTAGCATCTATCAAGCAATTGGCGATGACTAGGTCATCTATATATGAGTATATTGACGTAGGAGTCAAATGAGATCATTCGATCATAGGTCATACTCATTGTTTAAGCACAAGTGGGGTTACCACTTTTACATAAAGCGTTGTTGTGTTCACACCATTAGAGTTGCTTTAGCTCAATTCTTAGAGTAAAGCTCCCCCTAGATGTGAGATCCCCACTTAGAGGGATGAACTAACCTTGGGTTTTGTCGACGATGACTTCATGTAGGTGTTAAAGATGTGGATGCTCAATGTTGAAGTAGATCATTCGGAGAAATCCTTTGGAGTGAGTTGTGTCGGTGTTCTGGGAACGGGGGTCCCTAGTCTTGCCTGCCTGCGGCCTACGGCGTGGATCAAGTGGGGGCCCAGTGCAGCCCAGCTCATCAGCTCAAGCTCAAGACCCTCGCGAGGGGCCAAGCCTCGCGGGGCGGACGACAGGAAGCTTCCTCGGGAGCAGCCTCATCAGGCAGGCTTGCGAGGAGGCGGAGAGATCAAGGCAGGGCACCTCGCGAGGAGCCAGTGACGCAAGCCATGACGATCGAGACCAGGCAGGCGCCAGGCGGGCGTCGGCCTGCACAGTGTCCTTGTTTCCCCTTCGGTGCAAAGGGGGCAAGTACAGGCCAAAGAATCAGGCAAAGGTTACCGTTTCGGTGCAACAAGACCAAGACCAGCAGAACGGCAGGATGGAGGTCATCATGGAGCCCAGGACGGCGTCATCGTCAGAGCCTTTGGCAGCCAAAGACCAAGTTTAGTCAGGATAAGTGTACCAGATGTTTCCCTTCAAAATGGTCAATTGTTGGCGCCCTTCCCGCTCATTATTTGGGAAGAGGCCCAGGGCCTCCCTCTATAAATAGGACTAGCCACCACAGAGTAGAGGCATCGAGAAAACGAATCGTTCGGAGAGAGAGAAGCGACTGAACTCACCCAAGCAGTTCATCGCACCAGCTCAAGAACAGCACTCTCGAGGCTGTTCTCCCGTTGTATTGTTCATCATCAGCCCCTGAGGCAATCCACCACACCACACACTGGAGTAGGGTATTACACCACAATGGTGGCTTGAACCAGTATAAATCTCGTGTCCCCTGTGTGTCCTTCTTTCTAGCCTAGATCCTTTGCGAGACTTCGATACGTGAGCTGGTAGGGGAAAGATCTCCGTGCGCACCCCAGAGTTCGAATCAAGGGTCTGCCGGAACCCGAAATCCGACATTTGGCGCGCCAGGTAGGGGTGCGCCGGAATCTTCCTTCCGCTCGTCGTGTGTGATCTTCCGTCGTGTCCATGGCCGACGCTTGCCGAGCCCGCGCCGAGCGTCGGGCTGCTCTCGTCACCCGCGTCGCCCAGACGGCGCCCATCAACGGTCGCCCCCGTCGTTCCCCGTCGCCTACCGCCAACGCCGCCATCGGCCTGGCAGGGAACGAGCAGCAGGCCTCGTCCCTGCATCCTTCGGTGTGGCGGGAAGGCCGCACCGCCACCCCGTCACTGACTCCAGCTGGTTCATCATCCCATGCCCATCGCGCCCCCACGGATGCACACGCTGCGCTACTCCTAGCGCGTGAGCTCCTGCACTACCGTCCCGTCGACGACCTCTACGAGGACTGGCTCGCCCGCATCACCGAGCTTGTCAGCGCCGCAGGGGGCTCTCCTATGCCATCTCTCTCGCTACCTCGCCCTCCATCCGGCGGAGGAGGCGAGGATCAGGAGGTGCCTCCGCCACCTCCTCCCCAAGAAGGCGCCCTGGCTCCAAGGCGCGCGGCCCCAGGACGAGACCCTCCGTGTCCGGCGCCTGCGTGACAAGAAAGGAGTTGCCAAGAAGTCCCTCGTCCCCAAGAAGGTGCCCGCGTGCTCCCAGCACCGGTGCGCCATGACCGCATCCCTGCGCCGCCACGTCAAGACCCCGTGCTGCTCCAGGCAGCGGCGTGCGGGAATCCCCAGGAGCAAGCCCCGCATCAGCCGAGAGCTCCGGTGGCCACTGCAGGCTGTCGCGCCTTCATCGCCGAGCTGCGTAGCGTCACATGGCCCAGCAAGTTCAAACCGGACCTGCCTCCTCGCTACGACAGCACTGCAGACCCCGCAGAGTTCCTCCAGCTCTACGAGTTGGGCATCGAAGCCGCCAACGGGGACGAAAAGGTCATGGTGAACTGGTTTCCCATGGTGCTCAAGGACGGTGCCCGCACTTGGCTCCTGAACCTGGCTCCTGGCACGATCTCCTCCTGGGACGAGATGCGCACCCGCTTCATCGCCAACTTCCAAGGCACCCGCGACCGGCCCCCGGCCATGAGTGACCTGCGCCGCATCAAGAAACAGCCAGGAGAGACCGTGCAGAAGTACATCCAGCGCTTCAACAATGCTCGCCTCAAGATCCCTAGGGTGACTGAGGAGGCCATCATCTCAGCCTTCTCCGATGGCGTGCGCGACATCAAGATGAAAGAGGAGCTAGCAATCCATGAAGACATGTGCACATCCCTGGAGCTGTTCAACTTGGCGACCAAGTGCGCCAGGGCTGAGGAAGGGCGACTCTCCCTCCTCGAGCTTCCGGCTGCCGATCCAGAAGAGAAGAAGCCCAAGGTCAAGGATGTGAAGCGTAAGGGAGCTGTTGTGCTCGCAGCGGAGCCAGACACCAAGCGAGGCATGGATCAGATTGAGTCATCCAAGGGCAGCCGGTATTGCGTGTACCACGACCTCCACACCCACAACACCAACGAATGCCAAGAGCTCAGGGCTGTGCGAGATGGGCGCATCGGCCGACGCCCCGAGCGCAGCGACCGGGGCTATGGCCGAGGAGGAGGAAGAGGCAGAGGACGATGGGAAGACCGTGGCCCTCGCCAAGGGTGGCGTGACCGACCTCGCGAGGACCGCTGGCAGGACCAGCCTCGCGAGGGAGGTTGGAGGGATCAGCCTCGTGAGGACCGCCCTCAAAGCAACGCAGGCCTCCCTCCTCTGCCACCACCACCGAGGAGGAATGAAGACCATTGTCGGTGTCAAAACCGGCGGATCTCGGGTAGGGGGTCCCGAACTGTGCGTCTAGGCGGATGGTAACAGGAGACAAGGGACGCGATGTTTTTACCCAGGTTCGGGCCCTCTCGATGGAGGTAATACCCTACTCCTGCTTCATTAATATTGATGATATGGGTAGTACAAGAGTAGATCTACCACGAGATCAAGGAGGCTAAACCCTAGAAGCTAGCCTATGGTATTATTGATGTTCGTCCTACGGACTAAAACCCTTCGGTTTATATAGACACCGGATAGGTTAGGGTTATCTGAGTCGATTACAATGGTAGGAGATCTACATATCCAGATCGCCAAGCTTGCCTTCCACGCCAAGGAAAGTCCCATCCGGACACGGGACGAAGTCTTCAATCTTGTATCTTCATAGTCTTGGAGTTCGGCCGTGATGATAGTTCGGCTATCCGGACACCCCCTAATCTGGGACTCCCTCAGTAGCCCCCGAACCAGGCTTCAATGACGATGAGTCCGGCGCGTTGATTGTCTTCGGCATTGCGAGGCGGGTTCTTCTCCAAATTCCATATACTTGTCGAATAGTGTCCGGCTTCTGATAAATGCTGCGCTCCTTGGCTTCTACGCCCAATAATGGCCATCTTCCACGTGTTTGAATGAACGCAAAAAGCCAGAGTACTTTTACACTTACCCCCCTAGTTGCGCAAATGAGCTGCCTATAAAAGGGGCGAGGATCTAGATCTGAGACACACCATCCCCCTTCGCGAGCTTTCATCGGAGTGCCTCTGACCAAAACCCATTCCATCATGGACACTCGACGCGGCTCCTCCTCTCGCGCTCCCAGCCCTCAGCCGGGAAATTGGGAGAGATGCTTAGTCCCGCATAGCGAGCTAGTTATACTCCAAGCCAAGGGATTTCTCCCCCCGGCCTTCATGGTTCCGGTTCGAGCCGGACTTGCCACCTACAAGGGCGGAAAGCAGGCGGAGAGTGTCCCCGATCCCTCTAAAGGAGAGCGGGTATGCTTCATCTCTGATCTAGTAAGAGGACTCGGATTTCCAATCCATCCGTTTCTCCGGGCGCTCTTGGAGTTCTACGGCCTCCAGTTGCACCACCTTACTCCTGCCTCCATCTTGCACATCGCGGGCTTTTTGGCCCTTTGCGAACTGTTCTTGGGCGTCGAGGCTCATTTCGGGCTGTGGAAGAGATTATTCTGCCTAGTACCCCGTTCTCATGAGGGGTCAATATATCAAGTGGGCAGAGCCGAGCTATGGAGCATCGTCGGGACCGGATACCTGTCCGGAACCCCGAAGAAGGCATCCGAAGACTGGCCTTCGGAATGGTTTTATATGGAGGACGTCCCGCTGCCGGATCCTGTTCGGATTGGCCTTCCGGAGTTCAGCAATGCTCCACTGAACAAGCGCCTAAGATGGCGCCCTCAGAGCCCCTGGAGGGAAAATGACCGGGATGTCCTCTATCTGATGAGCCGAATAAGGCTATTGGCTCATGCCGGATTGACCATGATTGGAGTCATGGCAATCTTTATTATGAGAGGAGTGCAGCCGCTCCAATATAGGGGCCACCCCATGTGGGATTTCACGGGGAGGACGATGCCACCCGCCATGGCCGCCAAGGGCCGGGATCGGTCACCGAACTGGTGAAGATTTTGTCTGCCATGTATAAAGGGGAGGAGGAGGATTTCCTCCGCGTCAATCCACTGAAGGAGTTTTCTTCGAATAATCCTCGAAGCTGGGTAAGCAAACATCTTTGTGACCTGTACGATCCATGTTCCCGTGGTTAAATATCTCATTTCATGGTTTTTGCGCAGGAACTGCGCCGGACTGTGGAGAAGATACACAGCCCGCCCCCACAACCCGAGGATCCGGAGCGGTCCCTCGATCCGTCCTCCGAAGAGGATCCGGATATAAAGGTGGAGTTGATCGACGGGGTGTTCTACCAACTTAGCATCGACGATGCCTTGGTTGCCATTACGGCTGATTACCCCGGAATACTTCCAGCCTCACAGGTAACTGAGACCGAAATCCCAAAGCCCTGATAATGACCCATCCATGCTTATTTTTGATCACTGTATACCAATGGTGCGTCGCAGGGGTACCTGCGAGGCAGGAAGCCGAGCCCGCGGCGGCTGGCCAACAAAGGGCAGTGCCGCCCCGCAGGCTAAAAAGAAGTGCGGTCCGGATCGAAACTCCGTCGCAACGGTATGGCCTGTCACCGTACTCCTAGGATTGATTCCTAGAATGCGTACTAACGCTGGTGCTCTTTTCAGGAAAAAGAGCGCTCGCCGGACTGAGTCCGGAGAGGTTGCCAATCGAACCTTCGCCGGCCAGGCTTCAAAGCCGGGTCCGGAGGCTGAGGCGAGCACGAGACGTGCGTCGGATGCTCTTCCGACAGAGGATGCCGACAGGTTGTCCGCCACCAACTCCGAGGTGGAGAGCGCCTTGAATCACAGGCACCGCCGGACAGTTCTTCGTGACGGATGTTTCTCCCAGGAGGCCTTGAATGCCTTCGATTCGGGAGATGCGCACCTCCGTGCCGCTCAAGATGGTCTAGCCAGAGCCACGGAGCAGTATGTAAAGGACATACGGGTAAGTAAATTTGACAGTTATATATGCCAGTAGCCCCCGAGACATAAAATAGTTAGAATAACTGATTTAAGGAGCATCTGTTATGTAGGATCTTACAGAAAAGAATACCCGACTGTCCCAGGAGCTTGAAGAGTGCAAGGCCCAACTTGAGGCTGCACTAGCCGCTACAGGGGGAGCCACAGAGACCCCTTCTGGTAATATACGCTTCAAAAGATAAATAGTTTATGAAGTGCGGCGGGTTTGTAAATCTGACAAAAATATTCCAGATGGCGCCGGACTAGATCCGGACAAGCAGCAGCTCTTGCGTCAGCTAAAGGCTGGCGAGAGCGTGCTTACGAGGGTGCGGCAGGAGAAAAATAACCTCCAAGACGCCAACACCAAGCTGGGTGAGGAACTGAAGGATGTTCGTGCCCAGTTGTCTGACTCCGTAAAGGAGAATCGGCGGCTTCGTCGCGGCATTTTCAGTAAGTGCTTGAGCGAACTTTAAAAGAGTTCGGCGAGGAAGGCGACTAACATAAACATGTATGTAGGTTTGCTCACAGGTCGTCCTGAGGAGGAGATGCCCAGTTCTTCGGGTGATCTTCTTCTCGAACTGCATCAGCTGCACGAACGAGTCCGGCAGGTGATGAAAGGCATTGGCCAGGCCTTGTGGCCATCTATCTCCCTGCCCGAAGGCATTGGGGAGTTGGCGGAGCGGCTTCAAGGAGTACGGCGGCGCTTCCGACTATGGAAGATATCGGCCTACCGTCAAGGCGCCAGGGAGGCCTGGGCCATGGTAAAGACGCGGTACACGAAGGCTGACCCAAACCACATGGCGAGGTGGGACTGTGGGGCCTGATGGGATGGAGATCCCTGTAAGCTTAGTGTACGGCCAAGTAGAACTGGTCACCAAATATTCCCAGCAAAATTGTAAATTAGATAGCCTATTAGATGGCATTGAGGAGGAATACAATGAGTCGAGTTGACCATGTAAAAAATATGACATGAAAAAATGTCTTCTAGCCGGATTGTAGATCATTTGTCATAGCGGACCTTTTCGCTTCGACCTCAGGACCCAATAGTCCGGAGTGTGTCCGAATACCTTCGTGGTTATATAAGAACCGGGGTATGCATGGAGACAAGGCGTAGGGGTCATTGTTGCTGTATCAGACAAGTGCCCGACTAGTTATGTTATATTACATGGGTAGTAAGAAACATCTTCCAGGGAGAATAGTTCCGTTAAGGGTTCCTTTTGCTGGGATGCATGCCCTAAAGTGCATGTCAAAGCTGCTATTAAAGCAGAAAATCATCTGGGGGCAGATGGGTAAATAGTTAAAAATCATCTT
The DNA here is from genome assembly GCA_021605205.1 of Aegilops longissima. NCBI lineage: Eukaryota > Viridiplantae > Streptophyta > Magnoliopsida > Poales > Poaceae > Aegilops > Aegilops longissima. Next base: position 83,990,309 of record CM038681.1, read on the forward strand.
TCAGTTCACCGACCGAATATTCCCTTAAGAACGCTAGCTTTCGGCTTCACCCGGTCGAGGTACACATCCGCTGACCGGCAAGTAATAATCGCAGAGGTGCTCCTTTACCACCTAGCCGAACAATCGGGAGCGTAAGGGTAAGCACAGGAGCCGAGCAACCCAGCTTGGCCAAAACTTAAGTCATATCGATGCATATAATGGTGAATAAAAGGTACATGCGAAGTCTAACGCATGTGTTGGGCATGAAGCCCGTATAAATAAGCTTCTGTTAAAGAAGCCCCAGGTATAATGAGCACGGACAACGCGTCAAGTGTGTGCGAAAAAAGCGCAAACGAGCCTCTAGAGGCTTCAAGAAGAAGAAGGAGGAAGGAGAGAAATAAAAGACAACAAAAATAGAAAATGTGGACGGAGGAAGGAGACTGAGGGAGTCCTGGATTAGGGGGTGTCCGGATAGCCGGACTACCATCATCGGCCGAACTATCATTTGCCGGACTATCATCATCGACTGGACTCCAAGACTATGAAGATAGAAGATTGAAGACTTCACCCCGTGTCCGGATGGGACTTTCCTTGGCGTGGAAGGCAAGCTTGGTGATACGGATATGTAGATCTCCTACCATTGTAACCGACTCTATGTAACCCTAGCCCTCTCCGGTGTCTATATAAACCAGATGGCTTTAGTCCGTAGGACAACAATCACAACCCTTACAATCATACCATAGGCTAGCTTCTAGGGTTTAGCCTCCTTGATCTCGTGGTAGATCCACTCTTGTAAACATCCACAATATCAATATCAACCAAGCAGGACGTAGGATTTTACCTCCATTAAGAGGGCCTGAACCTGGGTAAACATCGTGTCCCTTGTCTCATGTTACCATCCGCCTAGACGCACAGTTCGGGACCCCCTACCCGAGATCCGCCGGTTTTGACACCGACATTGGTGCTTTCATTGAGAGTTCCTCTGTGTCGTCATCTTTAGGCCCGATGGCTCCTTCGATCATCAACAACGAGGTGGTCCAGGGTGAGACTTTTCTCCCCGGACAGATCTTCGTATTCGGCGGCTTTGCACTGCGGGCCAACTCCCTTGGCCATCTGGAGCAGATCGAAAGCTACGCCCCTGGCCGTCAGGTCAGGTTTGGAAGCCTAAACTTCACGGCCGATATCCGTGGGGACTTGATCCTCGATGGATCCGAGCCACAGCCAGGCGTGCCACGCTGTCACGATGGGTATGACCTAACTCGCCGCGGACAGCCCTTGGAGGTCCGCTGCGAATCCGCTCCGACTCATAGTCCGGAGCCGATCGCTTCGGATCAGGGCGGATGGCTGGACACCGCCTCGAGAGCCGCAATTCCTACGGCGATGGAGCCGAACACTTACCTTGTCCCCCGTAAAGCCCATGACTCCGAGGTGTCGGACTCCCTGCCGGACTCCGAACCTCCTGCGCCCCTGCCAGTCGAATCCGATTGGGCACCGATCATGGAATTCACCACTGCGGACATCATTCAGCACTCGCCCTTTGGCGATATCATAAATTCATTGAAGCACCTCTCGCTATCCGGAGAGCCCAGGCCGAACTACGGCCAGGACGGTTGGGACGCGGATGACGAAGAAATTCAGATCCCACCCACCACCCACTTCGTAGCCACCGTCGACGACTTAACCGACGTACTCGACTACGACTCCGAAGACATCGACGGTATGGACGACGATGCCGGAGACTACCAAGAACCAGTGCCTACATGACACTGGAAAACCACCTCGTCATACGACATATACATGGTGGACACCCCAAAAGAGGGGGACGGCGAAGAAGCAGCAGAGGCCGATTCCTTAAAGAAACAGCCCAAGCGCCGACGTCAGCGGCGCCGCTCTAAATCCCGCCACGGCAAGAATGGAGATTCCGGCACAGGAGATAATAACACCCCATAAAGTGCCGAAGACAACTCCCTCCAGCATGATCCAGCGCAGGAGGAAGCAGAAGCAAGCCCTCAGGAGAGGCGGCGGCATTTAAGAGGTCGAGGATGACAATTACTTACCTCCTCCGGAGGCGAGGCAAGCCTCGGCGACATTTAGTCGTCGTGCCTGAGGATCCCGTCGAGCAAGAGCGTTTTAGACGCAGGCTAATGGCCACGGCAAACAGCCTAAAGAAAAAGCAACAACAGCTTCAAGCTGATCAAGACCTACTGGCCGACAGATGGACCGAGGTCCTCACGGCGAAAAGTCTGAACTCGAGCGCCCCTCAAAGTTACCCAAAACGCAAGTTGCTCCCCGATTAGAGGAGGCAGCATCACCAGCGCTGTCACACGCAGACCGACCACCTCGTGGCCGCGATAGAGAGGCATGCAAGCCCTCCACCAAAACAGTACCCCGACATCGCTCTAAAAGCAGGAAGCCACGGGGGAACGCGCCGGACTTGCGAGATATATTGGAGGACAAGGCAAGACAATCCAGATCTATCTATGGATCACGTGGACGCCTAGCGACCCACGGCGAATACCGTCGAACCGGATACAACTTCGCCCGGCGGGCGAACAGAGCGGAATAACGCTCTCTCGTGCTACGTCGCGATATTGCTCAATCTGAGGCGCCGACACCCACTATGCTTCAGCGACGAAGTAATGGATCATCAAATCCTGAAGGGTTCAAACCCGTTAATATCGAATCCTACGATGGCACAACAGACCCGCGGTCTGGATTGAGGATTATCTCCTCCATATACACATGGCCCGGCGGCAACCTTCACGCCATCAAATATCTCGCTCAAGCTTAAAGGACCAGCTCGGCATTGGCTTAACAGCCTGCTGCGAGTCAATTGGATGCGGGGAAGACACGGAAGCCGCATTCCTCGACAACTTCCGAGCACGCGTATGTGCGACCACGGACGCAGATGACCTAAGCCACATAATCCAGCAGCCGGACTAATCGCCGAGCAATTCGGACACGGTTCCTAACAAAGAAAAATCAAATAAATCGATTGTCCGGATGCGGAGGCACTCGCTACCTTCAAACATAACATCCACGACGAGTGGCTGGACCGGCACCTAGGACGGAGAAGCGAAATCCATGGCAGCACTCACATCCCTCATGACCCGCTTACGTGCGGGAGAGGATAGCTGGCTCTTCGCGATAACAACCTCAGCAAAAACGCGGCAGTCCGGATACCAAAGACCACAATGGCAGGTTGCGTCGAAACAAAAACAAATGCCGCATTAACAGCGGCGGCAATGAGGATCTGGCAGTCAACGCCCGGTTCGAGGCTCCAAACCCGGTCAGCGGAAGAAGCCATTCAAAGAACCACTCGGGCCCGTCAATTTGGACCGAATACTCGACCGCTCTTGTCAAATTCACGGAACCCTCGAAAAGCCAGCTAACCATACCAACAGAGATTGCTGGGTATTCAAGCGAGCGAGCAAATTAGTCGCTGAAAACAGTGACGAGGGGCTACAGCGATGACGAGGAAGAGACCGGCGCCCGAACAACAGAGGACAAAGGATTCCCCCTCAAGTTGGACGGTAAACATGATATCATAACGCATATTCCCAAGAGGGAGCGAGCGTGCACTAAAGGGCGATATCGCGATGGAGCGATCGCCCCAAAATTCAACCCATGGTCCTCTTGCCCGATCACTTTCGATCGAAGAGACCATCCGACCAATATCCGCCATGGCGGATTCGCGCATTGGTTTTAGACCCAATCGTTGATGGATTTCACCTCACGAGTCCTCGATGGACGGCGGCAGCAGCTTTGAACCTGCTTTATCGGGATACGGTCGCGCAAGATGGGCATAGACCCTTCAAGGATTAAACCTACAACGCGACCTTCAAAGGCGTCATACCAGGTGTCGAGGCCAATTATGCAGGCTCGATTACACTGGAAGTGGTCTTGGATCCCGGATAATTTCGGCGAGAGTTAATCTTGACATAGTCCCGTTCGCGATGGCTATCACGCTCTGCTCGGACGAACCGCGTTTACAAAATTCAACGCGGTGCCGCATTATGCATACCTTAAGCTCAAGATGCGGGCCCTCGTGGAGTCATCACGGTCAATGGAAACACGGGCGCTCCCTCGAGCGGAGGAACATACAGCGGCTCTCGCGGCAGATGTACTGAGCAGCCTCTTAAGGAAATTCTCGAGTCCGGCCGTTAAGCGACCGGACACGACCAAACGTGCCGAGCAACATCAACCAAGACCCACAGCACGCCCCGCACGCAGCGTAGCAATGCGCCCTAACCCCAGCCCTCGCAAAACTGCAAGACAAACTCTGTCGTACATCATTACATACGGAGATACCATGGGCATAGGGGAAGGGCACAACCACAACAGGCCCAGAGTGCGGTTCGACCACACCAGGGGCTCCCAAGTGCGTCGCTCTTTTTTCTCTTATTTTTCTCTTTTTTATACAGAACTCAGTCCGACAGCGAACCTGCCAAACTCATGATGCAACAGCCAGGGAAGGACAAAGGCCGCGACGGACACTCAGGTGGTCTCCATCACAAGCAGTAAATTTGTTAAATACAACATCCATGGCCTACCCTCGAGAGAGGCGCCTTTAATTAAATCAATCCCTTGCTTTCCGCACTATTTGTATCATTCCGCACCGATAGCATATCTTCTCGAATAAAATGCAGCACTTTTGCCTATAAATTGCATTACTATATATATATATATATATATATATATATATATATATATATATATATATATATATATATATATATATATATTCATTACGACATGTTGCACCCGTGCATCTTATTACGACCAAACACACCAGGGCTTATGTCCTCCGCTTTATGGTGTGATAAAGTCCATACACTTTCTCAAGTGCGGCACCCGAACTTATAACATTATATGAATCGGCTCGAATCATGTCTTGGGTCAATAGTTGGGTTTGCCGGCTCCCATGTTTGACACCTTACGTTTCCGTTCTATCGGCTAAGGTAGCACTCGGGAGAACCACTGCGATTGCGCCCGGTTGAGCGGGTTAACGCCTCGAGTGGAAAGCTAAAACTGACCGGCATGATAAGGCGAGAGACTGGTCACTGTTCGAGAGGTCCTTTCGGGTCCTTAAAGACCTACGCCGCTTCGAGCGAAGTTCCGGATTATGTCCGATGAAGGCGTGGATAGCGCCCCAATTCGGTCTTCGAATACTAGGGCTTCGCGAAATTTAAAATTATAGAATTCTATGGCTAAGTGAGAGTGTTCAAGCACTATAAGTCCGGTTGCCTTGTTCGTTGTGTTGAGCGCCTCCCTAGATGGACCCAAAAATGGGAACAAGAGTGCTCAAGTTTATCCCGAACACCCCAGCACTCGTGGCATGGGGGCTGAAGCCGACGACTTGCCATCTCTCAGATTTAATAAACGGCCGCATAGAAGGTAATATTTTAAATTAAACAAGCGTTGCTTAGCGCATATGAACAAAGTTTTCAGCGCACAGGATAACACATTGCGAATTCACTCAATAATTACATCCCTGGGACACTCATCCGCAATCTTGCGGGCACCCTTCAGGACAGCCTTATAGTAAAGTTCGGGCGTACGATGCTCCTTGCCCGCTGGTGGCGCGTCAGTGATTAGCTTCTCCGCATCCAGCTTGCCCTAATGCACCTTCAATACAGGCGGAGCGCTTGATAACCTCCACCCAGGGGCACGCATCCACCAGCCGTCGCACGAGGCCGAAGTAGCTCCCTGGCATGGCCTCTCCGGGCCACACCGGACTATGAGCCCTTCATGGCCTGCTCGGCCACCTTGAAGCTTCGACCAGCTGCTTCAGCTGGTCGCTAGGGGCACCGGATGGCGGCCTCGGCATCTTGAGACCGAAGACCTTCTCCGTTGAACTCCCTCCTCGGCTCGGTAGAATCTGGCGGCATCGACACGCTGCGAGGCAGATCTGCAAGCGCCTCGAGAGCTCGAATTGGGTAAGTATCACGTAATTTACATTCACATGCTTGCTTTGCATGAAAAATGCCTTACCCGCCGCTATCTTCTTCATCAATTCAACCTCCTGAAGGGACTTATGGGCCTCGGCCTTGGCGGTTTTGGCTCTTTCGAGAGCCGAGGAAAGCTCGGACTCTCGAGTCTTTGAGTCACGCTCCAAACTCCCATGCTTTTCCATGAGAGCCTGGAGCTCTTGCTGAACCACCGCCACCCTCGCCTCTTGCTTTTCTCGCTCTGCCCATTCTGTGGCCGTGTTGCGTTCGGCCATGGACACGGCCTCCTTCAGGGCCGCCACCTCGTTCGTGGCCCCTGCAGTACCCATGTTATCCTTGTTATTTTTTGTCGCAACCTAAATCCTTTTCTGTAAGGTACAAATTCAAAGCGGTGTTACTCACCTTCTTTGTCTTGGAGCTGCTTCCTGGCGCGGCCGAGCTCTTGCCCGGACCGCTCGAGCTCCTGCTTTAACGCACCGACCTCCGCAGTAAGTGCGGCAGAGGTCAGCAGCGCAGCCTGCAACCCATATTGACATAATTTTTTAGCAACCCTGCGTATATCTTTTTTAAGATCCTCAGTCCGGCTTTTCTTTCCGAACACCGAACCGAGCATCAGGGGCTACTGTCTATGCGGTATTACATTGCATATTTTAACTTCTTACCTCAAAGCACGATAGAAGGCTATTGCAGGCTTGGTCAGCCCGCCTTTGGCGAAGCTGCACTTTTGAATCACCGCACTCATAATAGTGCGGTGTTCTTCCTCGATGGAAGCGCTGCAGCGCCCCAACAATTGCCCGGCGCCTCGGTTGGGACGGAAGCCGCCGGCGTCCACGGTCTTGCCCTTCGACCGAAAGCGCTACTGCCGGACTCCGGAACCACTGCGGGTTCATTGTGGAGTCGGCGCAAAGTCGGAGGCGCCTTGTGGAGCCTCCGGGCCTCCCCGATGGGTCCCTTCGGGATCCCACCTCGGCGTCTTCGGCGTCGCAGGGGTGTGGGCGGTGGGGATGGAGTTTACATCCGACGAAGCCAACGACCCGCTCGACGAAGCGTGGAGATCATCACTGGCTGGACTACAGGCAGCATGCGGCATTAGAATGACACTATGTGACGCAGAAAAGGAAATTATAAATCATTCAGGAATCCGGATACTTACGATCTCGCGGAGGCTGGCCCTTGAAGGCCATTCTTCCTCGCCAGCGTTGATGTTGGCAGAACTGTCCGGGAATAGTCCTTCCCTCTTGGACCCTTGGCCTCCCCTGTTGGGAAGCCTTCCTCTTCCTCTCTCCCTCCTCGGGAGAGAGTCCTCTTCCTCCTCCTCATTTTCGGGAGGAGTCCGCCCGAGTCGTCGGACACTGAAAGCGGGCACTCTTCGAGCACCGTGGCCTCCTTCTTGGCCTTCTTCTCCGGCACCACGTGCGGTGCGGAACCAGCAACCTCGCTAGGCGGCGTCTCTTGGATTTTTCGGCATAGGGCCGGACGGGTAATCTGCTCCGCCTTCTTCATCCAGTCTGTCAAAGGAAAAGGGAAGTTAAAACCACATAGAGTCAAACTATGAAAACAAGTGTCCCGTAAAGCGGTAGAATCACTTACCTCGTCAGCCTGGCGCTGCGAGCGAAATCCGCGATCTTCAGTCGCGGATACGGGGGCTTCGGCGCCCTTGAACAGCACCTTCCAGGTGCCTTCGTACGTTGTGTCGAAGAGCTTGTTCAGCGCCTGGTGCTATTCCGGATCGAACTCCCATAGATTGAATGCCCGCTCTTGGCATGGGAGAATCCGGCATGACGAGCATGACTTGGACCATGTTAACCAGCCGAGCTTCTTCACCACTTCTTGATACGGGCTTGGAGTCCGTCGGCTCCTTCAAACTGCCCCACAGCAAGCCCTTCTCTTTCCGGAGGTGAGCTGCGTGGGGATACTAGATCTAAACTCGGGGCCGCCGCCCATTTAGGGTCACGTGGCTCGGTGATGTAGAACCACCCGATTGCCACCCCTTGGCGGATTCCACGAAGGCCCCTTGAATTAAAGGGCGTTGGGCATCTTGCCCAACATGGCACCTCCGCACTCCGCTTGAATGCCCTTCACTACCTTGACTTGACATTGAAGGTCTTGAGCCTAAGCGAAGTGGGGCTGGATGCAGAGGAAAGCCTCGCACACGACGATAAACGCCGAGATGTTGAGGATGAAGTTCGGCGCCAGATCATGGAAATCCAAGCCGTAGTAGAACATGAGCCCCCGAACAAAGGGGTGAAAAGGAAAGCCCAGTCCGCGGAGGAAGTGGGAAAGAAAGACAACCCTCTCATGGGGCCTAGGGGTGGGGATGAGCTGCCCCTCGTCGGGCAGCCGGTGCGCGATGTCGCTGGAGAGGTATCCGGCACCGCGCAGTCTGGTGATTTGCTCCTCCTTGACGGTGGAGGCCAACCATTTACCTCCCGCTCCGGACATGGTCGGAGAAGGTTGAGGCGAGATGCGCGAACTTGGGCGCTGGAGCTCAAGTCTTGTGGAGATGGATAAGCAAAAGAAGGTGTAGGTGAGAAGGTGAATCCTTATCCCTTATATGGGCGGGCGAAATCTCATCGTCCCCACCGCCTGGTAAAACTCGCTTATCTCCCAGCGTCACCATCAATGGCGCGTTGGGTTACCACGCCCGTATTGATGAGAATCCGGATTAAGGGAAACACGATCTCGCCCGACAAGGCGTGCCAAGGAAACCGCTTCGTTAAATGCGCCGAGGTGGTAAAGTAAAAAACAATTCGAGTAATGGCTTGGTAGTGGTGTGACGTCATGCCACGGAAAACGTCAGCAGATTGAACTTGTGTATATGTATTATCCTCTCTACGGTGGAATGTGGAATTTATTTTGCAGAGCCGGACACTATCCCGGTGTTCACGATCTTCTATTATTTGGAGGAGGAACCCGCCTTGCAATGCCAAACAATATACGCCGGACTTATCGTCATTGAAGCCTGGTTCAGGGGCTCTTGAGGAGTCTGGATTAGGGGTGTCCGGATAGCGGACTACCATCATCGGCCGAACTATCATTTGTCGGACTATCATCATCGACCGGACTCCAAGACTATGAAGATAGAAGATTGAAGACTTCACCCTGTGTCCGGATGGGACTTTCCTTGGCGTGGAAGGCAAGCTTGGCGATACGGATATGTAGATCTCCTACCATTGTAACCGACTCTATGTAACCCTAGCCCTCTCCGGTGTCTATATAAACCGGATGGCTTTAGTCCGTAGGACAACAATCACAACCCTTACAATCATACCATAGGCTAGCTTCTAGGGTTTAGCCTCCTTGATCTCGTGGTAGATCCACTCTTGTAAACATCCACAATATCAATATCAATCAAGCAGGACGTAGGGTGTTACCTCCATTAAGAGGGCCGAACACTGGGTAAACATCGTGTCCCTTGTCTCCTGTTACCATCCGCCTAGACGCACAGTTCGGGACCCCCTACCCGAGATCCGCCGGTTTTGACACCGACAGAGACGAACTTGGAGTTCGGCACTTAGGCGTAGGATCTTCGTAGACGGGCTGCGTTCCATGGGTTCGGCTTGAGTCGGTTATCCGATGCGTTTCGCAGACGGTATGCTCCGCCGGTCAGGACCTGGTCGATGATGAAAGGACCTTCCCATTTGGGCTTGAGTTTGTCCTTTTTCTTGTCCGGCAGCCGTAGAACTAGTTCGCCAACATTGTAAGCTTTGGCCCGTACTTCCCTGCTTTGATATCTTCGAGCCTGCTGTTGATAGAATGCGGAACGAGCTTTTGCCACGTCGCGCTCCTCCTCCAATGCGTCCAAACTTGTCACGCCCAATATGCGACCCTATCCAAAAGGAACTCGACGGTCCCACCAAGGATAGACCCGCATATTGAAACGCTTTTGCAAGGTGGATATCATTACATCAACAGTACATAATAGTGGGGGTACATACAAGACATACAATGTCACATGAATACAACAACATCATATACAAGATCAACATCCGACTACGGATGAAACATAAACAGAAACTCAAACGACATCCACCCTGCTAGCCCAGGCTGCCGACCTGGAACCTATCCCCTGATCGAAGGAGAAGCAGAAGAAGAACTCCAACACAAGCAAACATCGCTCTCACGTCATGATCATCGCAAACCTGTACCTGCAACTGGTGGTGTAGTAATCTGTGAGCCACGAGGACTCAGCAATCCCATTACCATGGGTATCAAGACTAGCAAAGCTTAAAGGGAAAGGAAAGGGGTAAAGTGGTGAGGTTGCAGCAGCGACTAAGCATATATGGTGGCTAACATACGCAAATGAGAGCGAGAAGAGAAACAAAGGAACGGTCGTCAACTAATAATGATCAAGAAGTGATCCTGAACTCCTACTTCGTCAAACATAACCCGAAACCGTGTTCTCCTCTCGATCAACCCGAAAGAGACACTCACGAGTTACGCACACGGTTGGTGTATTTTAGAGGAGTTTGCTTCAAGTTTACTACAACCGGATATTAACAAATTCCCATCTGCCACATAACCGCAGCACGGCTCTCGAAAGTTTATACCCTGCGGGGTGTCCCAACTTAGCCCATGATAAGCTCTTGCAATCAACGAAGGATATTCCTTCTCCCGGAAGACCCGATCAGTCTCGGAATCCGGCTACAAGACATTCGACGATAATAAAACAAGACCAGCAAAGCCGCCCGAATGTGCCGACAAATCCTGATAGGAGCTGCACATATCTCGGTCTCGTGGCACACGGATTGTCCAAACTTCCGGTGGCGAACCCAGAGTTGCCCCTGGTGGCCACCGGCGGCTGACGGTTTGGACCAGCACTCACGACGAGCACTGGCCCGGGGGGGTAAAATAAGATGACCCTTGGGCTCCGGAAACCCAAGGGAAAAAGGGCATAGGTGAGGCAAATGGTAAAACCAATGTTGGGCCTTAGTGGAGGAGTCTTATTCAAAGCGAACTGTCAAGGGGGTCCCGTAAATCACCCGACCGCGTTAGGGACGCAACATCCGGGAACATAATACCGATATGACGGAAACTAGGGCGGCAAGAGTGGAACAAAACACCAGGCATAAGGCCGAGCCTTCCACCCTTTACCAAGTATATATATGCATTAATTAAATAAGATATATTGTGATATCCCAACAAGTAAACATGTTCCAACAAGGAACAACATCTCCATGTTCCAACAAGGAACAAACTTCATCTCCACCTGCAACTAACAACGCTATAAGAGGGGCTGAGCAAAGTGGTAACATAGCCAAACAATGGTTTGCTAGGAAGGGTGCAAAAGGTTAGAGGCTGACATGGCAATTTGGGATGGCTTGATAAACAGGTAATAGGTAGCGCAGCATAGCGAAAGAACGAAGCAACTAGCATAGCAATGATAGTAATGAGATCCAGGGTAGCGGTCATCTTGCCTGAAATCCCGCAAGGAAGAATAACGAGTCCATGAAGAAGACGAACGGGTGAAGCCGAACCAAGCGTAGACGAACGAATCCTCACGATCGCAACGAAACGGGAACTAACAAGAAGAAGCACACAACATAGGTAAACACACCACACATGAACAAGGCATGATGCACAACAAACATGATGCATGACAAATCTAGATGAAGCTACTCATGGCAAGAGATGATGCAAACAAGACCAACACATCAAGGCAAGTTTAAATGAGGCCGGGAACAACATATAACAATTCCGGTAAGTCCTCATATGCAAATTTCGAAATTGGTCCAGATCTGAATAAACATTATGTTCCAGTTGTTAAACATCAAGTTAAAATGCACCACGATGATCTACACGAAATTCTAGTCAAGTTACATATAAAGTTCATTAGATTCGGAGCTACGGCCTAGAAGATATGAGCAAAACAAGATAAACATGGCATTGATGCAAAATGCACCCAAACATCAAGCAAACACCTCAAAACAAGGATGCAACATGGTAATATGAAACTACATGCAAAATCAAGCAATTTTCATATAGAGCACACTCAAAACGGAGCAACGGTTCAACACATACACCTGAAACAAGTCATAGCAACAATCTGTCCAAAACAGCAAGTAGGCATATTGCAAGCATCAAAACAACATGCTACAGCACCTCAACATAATAAAAAAATGCGTGGGCATGATGTACAGGTAAAGCATTACAAAACATGAGCACTGAGCTATCTCCAAAAATCACTAGAACATGCTCAAAATGACATGGCGAGATTGCAAATAATAACAGTTTCAGGCATTGGCAGAAATAACATCAGGTTGCAATGTTTAGAGCTATGAAACAACATGTTACATGAACTTAACATGGCAAACAAAGGCATGGCATGAATCTACTCAAAGCATAGAACAAAAGTCCTTTACTGACCATAAGCCAAAAAGGATCAGAAGATATGATAGCACCCATGTAAACATGGCAAGTTATATTAACAGATTTATAAATGGCAGGAGCAACGATAAGTAGGCATGTTGGTGAGCTTGAACCACTCACCACAGAGCAATACATGGAATGGCAAGGCAACTCACAGTAAGAAGACATGGCATAGAAGCTATACATGGCAAGAACAACATCATAGCATACACGGATCAACTACAACAACCTTGGCAAAATTGAATAACATGTAAACAATCTGCCAGGAAACATTTTATAGCAAAAGTAGAGCTCGATTGACTCAAGCTATGGCACTCCATAATTGCAAACAAGGGCATGGATGGATAGAGCATAACCATATGTTCAAAACATCCTTAATGAGGTAACTCAAAATATGCATGTATCTCTCGGTAGCATCAAGTTAACATGGCATCAAAATATCAGCAAAACAGGGCTGAAATCAGCAACATCATGAAGCCTACTTTGCAAGCTTGTGCTAGTCACCACATAGATTACAAAAATACATGGCATACACCCCTGGAAAGATGGCATGGCATATTACAAAACACATGTAGGACTCAAGTTCATAGGATGCACACATCAATCATGGCAAAAATGGCAAAAGTGCATGTTCTGTTAAGAAACAGAAACTAACATCACATAGCACTCTTCCAACAGCATTTAGGGCATCAATATGAGCTCCAATGAAAATGATGCAATGAGATGAAATGATCTACTCATCGAGACGAACATTTTGACATATTACATGCCCGAAACGGAGCAATATGCAGAGAGTTATGGCATGATGAAAATGCAACAATTTCGGGGACTTCAGGGAGAAGTCAACGGGACGAGGAGATCCGGGACGACGCGGTACCGGACGGGGACGAGGGCGTTTGGCTCGGTGGATTGGTGGATCTCATCCACCCTGCGGGATCTCGCCGGAGTTCGTCGCCGGAGAAGGTCGGCGGAGGCGGGACGGGTGCTCGGCGGATCTCGCGGATCCGCCCGAAGCGGCGCGACAGGCGAGGCGGCGAGGCGCTTCGCGGCGGCGGGCGGCTGCGCGAGGAAACACGGCGGCGCTGGCAACGGCGGCGGCGGTTGCAGCAGCGGCGGCGAGATGGCGCGCCGCGCTTGGCAGCTCGGGAAGGAACAGCGGCGGCGCGCAGCACGCGGCGGCGGGCGCAGCCGGCCAGCAGGAGGCGGCGCGGGCGCGGCGGCGAAGCAGCGGCGCCGGCAGCGATGGCCGCGGCGAGTGCGCGGCGGGGGGCAGCGGGCGGCGGCGCGGATCTGGCCCAGCAGGCCCGGATAAACTCCATGGGCAGCGGAGGAGAACACGTGGCGGCGTCCGATTGGGGGCGGGGGCGGCGCGGACATGTCCGGCGCCGTCCGGACGTGTCCGGTGGCGGCGGAGGGCGATTTTTAGGGTTTCGGGGGGGATTGGACTGCGATTTTCGGAGGGGAAGCTGTATTTATAGGTAGAGGGAGCTAGGAGACTCCAAATGAGGTGCGATTTTCGGCCACGCGATCGTGATCGAACGACCGAGAGCATGGAGGGGAGTTTGCTGGGTTTTGGGCCACTTTGGAAGGGTGTTGGCCTGCAAAGAAAGAGGGTTCTGTTACCGGTTAACCGTTGGAGTATAAACGACCTCCAAATGATCCGAAACTTGACAGGCGGTCTACGGTGCTATACCAAGGCCGCTTGGCAAACCTCGGTCCATTCGAGAAAGATTAATACCCTTTACGAAAAAGAGGTAAAGGGGCGCGGGAGACATAGGAGTGCGGATTGCAAAGCGGACAACGGGGAAAATGCTCGGATGCATGAGACGAACACGTATGGCAAATGAAATGCACATGATGACATGATATGAAATGCATATGATGACATGGCAAAGTGCAACACGCAAGCACATGACAGGGCAAAGATGGCGAATAACAGGCGGACACCTGGCGCATCGAATCCGGGGCGTTACAAAACTGTCCCGCCGATCAAGCTCGGCTTCTCTTTCTTCATACATGCGCACGCGAGGTGAGTCATGTATTATATCGCATGGCAAGACTGCCTCTGCGCCGTACACCATAAAGAATGGTGTGAATCCGGTAGTACGATTCGGCGTGGTCCGCAACCCCCAGAGTACGTAGTCGAGCTCCTCAACCCGGTCGTGTTAGATTCCTTGAGGACCGCACTAGTGCAGGTTTAATGCCTCTCATGATTAGACCATTTGCTCGTTCGACTTGGCGTTGGTTTGAGGTGATAGACTGAGGCGTAATCGAGCTTGATGCCCATGTTTTTGCACCATAATTTGACCTCATCGGCCGTAAAGTTGGTGCCGTTATCAGTGATGATACTGTGTGGGACACCGTAACGATGCACTACCCCTGATATGAAGTCTATCACCGATCCGGATTCGGCCGTTTTGACAGGTTTGGCCTCTATCCATTTGGTGAATTTATCCACCATGACCAATAGGTATTTTTGCTTGTGGGTTCCTCCTTAAGGGGTCCAACCATGTCAAGCCCCCAGACCGCGAACGGCCGGTGATGGTTATAGTTTTGAGGGCGGTGGGTGGCATGTGGCTTTGGTTAGCAAAAAGCTGGCAACCGACACATTGTTGGACTAAGTCTTGCGCGTCTGCCCGGGCCGTCGGCCAATAAAATCCTGTATGAAAGGCCTTGCCTACAAGGGCCCGGGCTGCGGCGTGGTCCCACCCAGTCCAACATGAATTTCAGCCAGGAGGTTTCGCCCTTCCTCTTCGGAGATACACCTTTGAAGGACTCCGGTAGTGCTTTTCTTATAAAGCTCTCCCTCATGGACTTTATTGGCTTTAGATCGTCGTACTATGCAGCGAGCCTCGTTTTGGTCTTCGGGGAGGTCCTGCCTAGTTAGGTAGGCTAGGAATGGTTCCGTCCACGGGGTGATAACCGCCATTATTTCATGGGCAGAGGGTATTATCTCGGTGGCAGAGCCTCCGATTGTGTCAGAGTGTTTGGCGTCAGGCAATGCGGTTGGGTCCGGATTGTTATTGCCGGACTCCCCTTCCCATAGTACGGATGGCTTGAACAGCCGTTCCCGAAAGATATTGGGTGGGGCGACATCGCGTTTTGCACCGATGCGTGCCAATATGTCCGCTGCCTGGTTGTTATCCGGGCTATATGATGAAATTGAGCCCTTGAACTGTCTGACATTTTAGGACCGCATTGCGGTATGCTGCCATTTTCGGATCTTTGGCATCAAAGTCTCCGTTTATTTGAGATATCGCAAGGTTCGAATCCCCGCGCACCTCTAGGCGTTTAATGCCCATGGAGACTGCCATCCGGAGGACGTGCAGAAGGGCCTCTTATTCGGCTGCGTTGTTGGAGTCCGTATACATTATCTGAAGAATGTATTGGACTGTGTCCCCGTTGGGGACGTCGAGGCAACGCCAGACCCCGGGCGACCAACATTTTGGAGCCGTCAAAGTGCATGATCAATTGGAGTATCGCCGTACTCTTTAGGGAGTTGACGGTCCATTCGACCCGCGAAGTCGGCCAAAACCTGCGACTTAATAGCTCGTCGTGGCTTATAAGTTATATCGAATGAAAGGAGCTCTATGGCCCATTTAGCAATCCGGCCCATCGCGTCGTGGTTGTTTATAATGTCATTAAGAGGTACTTCGGAGGCCACCGTTATCGAGCACTCTTGAAAGTAGTGTCGCAGCTTCCGGGATGCCATGAACACCGCGGATGCTATCTTTTGATAGTGTGGGTAACGGGACTTGCATGGAGTTAGGACAGTGGACACATAGTAAACCGGTTTTTGAAGAGGGAACCGGTGTCCGTCCGTTTCTCGTTCGACAACGAGCACCGCGCTGACAACTTGATGTGTTGCGGCGATATATAATAGCATTGGTTCGCCCACATTGGGCACGGCCAGGACCGGATTGGTTGCCAATATGGCTTTTATCTATTCGAGTCCAGCCGTGGCGGCATCCGTCCACTCGAAGTGTTTGGTGCGGCGGAGGAGGCGGTAAAGGGTGCGCCTTTTCTCCCAACGGAAATAAAGCGGCTTAGAGCCGCTCGCATCCGTCAATTTTGTATTTGCTTGAGGTCTTTTGGAATGTCCAGTTGTGTGAGCTCGGATCTTGGCTGGGTTTGCTTCAATTCCTCTACGGACACAATGAAGCCGGAGCTTTGCTGGAGCGCGAAGACACATTTTCGGATTGAGCTTGATGTCGTATTTTGAAGATTGTCGAATGTGAGCCTCAAGTCATCTACGAGAGTTTCGACGTGCTTGGTTTTGACGACCACGTCATCTAGATACGCTTCCACTGTTTTGCCATCTGGTGCGCGGACATGTACGAATCATGCGCTGATATGTTGCGCGGCGTTTTTGAGCCCAAAGGGCATTGTGTTGAAGCAGAACGGGCCGTATGGAGTGATGAATGATGTTGCTGCTTGGTCTGGCTCTGCCATCTTGATTTGGTGGTAGCCGGAGTATGCGTCGAGGAAGCACAATGAGTCGTGTCCTGCTGTAGCGTCAATAATTTGATCAATTCGAGGGAGGGGGAAGGGATCCTTTGGAAAAGCCTTATTAAGGTCTTTGAAATCAACACATAGGCGCCAGGATTTATCCTTCTTTGGTACCATCACCAGGTTTGCTAGCCAGTCCGGATGTTTTATATCTCTGATGAATCCGGCTTCCAAAAGTTTGGCTAGCTCCTGTCCCATGTCCTGTCTCTTGGGTTCGGAAAAGCGCCGAAGGGCCTGTTTGACTGCTTGAATCCTTTTAGGATATTTAGGCTGTGCCCGGCCAGCCGACGTGGGATTCCTGGCATGTCTGAAGGGTGCCAGGCAAAGATGTCCCAGTTTTCTCATAGAAATTCTCGTAGTGCGGCGTGTACATTAGGGTTTAATTGTGCCCCAATGGAGGCCGTCTTTGCGGGGTCCGTTGGGTGGACTTGGAATTTGACTATTTCATCCGCTGGTTTAAAGAGGTGGACTTGGATCTTTTATCAAGTATCACATCGTCCTGTTCACCGTGGGCGCATCGCGGTGAGTTCCTCGGCCGCTAGGGCTTTGGACAGTGCCTCGAGGGCTAGTGCGGCTGTCTTGTTTTCGGTAGGAGTGCTATGTTCGGATCACTAGCTAGAGTGATTATTCCGTTAGGTCAGGCATTTTAAGCTTCATGTACCCATAATGGGGTATAGCTTGAAAATTGTGAATGCCTCTCGTCCTAATAAAGCATGATATCCCTGTTGAGCAGGGCCACTTGAAATGTGACCTCCTCGGACCTGTAATTGTCCGGGCGAGCGAACACTACATCGATGTAATTTTCTGTGCAGCAGGCTTCCGGCTAGGGATTATTCCTCTGAAGGTTGTGCTGCTTCGCTCAATGTGGTTCAGTCTATTTCCATTTTTGGAGGGTTTCCTCATAGATGAGGTTTAGTCGCTGCCGCCATCCATGAGTACCTTAGTAAGGCTAAAGCAAATCCACTATCGGCCGAGGACCAATGCGGCTGGTGCTCGGGCTGTTGAATTTAGGTTAAATCCTTGGCATTGAAAGTGATAGCCGTGTCACTCCATGGATTTATTGTTGCTACTTGGTAGACTTCGGCAAGGTTGTGGAGTGTTTGTTTTCGCATGTTATTTGATGCAAAAGTCTCGAAGACTGTTAACACCGTACTGGTGTTGCTGGGCTGGGGTTCTGAAGCTAGAAGCTCTTCGCCAATTTTGGCCACCTGCCGTATTATCCAACATGCTCGAAGGCTATGGGTTGGAGTGGCGCCCTCATCTTGTGAATTTTGCAGGGTCCGTTTAGCCAACCCTCGATGCGGTTCCGTACCCTTTAGGGGTTTTGGTTTTTGGTGTTTAACCCGGCGCTTGATAATGATGCACCCTTTTATTTTGGACTAGGGATGTATTGGGGCGGATTATACATAAAATTTACTTTCGGTTTTCGAGCGCTCTCCATCGCACAATACTTTTGTACTATGGTCACCAAGTCAGCGGCGTGTAATTTCATGACGACTTATGGCGTTTAGGATTCCTTGTCCGTGCAATTATTGCAGAAAATTGGGATTCGTCCTCCTCTCGGCAGTCCTTTATCCTGTCCATAACCAGGAGGAATCGGCCCGATAATGATGTCTTGTTTCAGCGGGCTCTTGCCGAATTCGGGATAGATCGCTAATGTTTTGGTGGGCGGGTGGATCTGGATCCGGAACCCCGTCCAATTTAGGACTCAGGGGCCAAGAAGTTTCCAAACTCGAAAGTTTGGATTTTTGAGTGTTATCCAATGAGTCCAACCTGACGCCTGACTTTAAGTTCAGGGCTTGGTCGACATCCGTCCCTCTGCGGGAATCCGGCATGGAGGGATCGGGAATCCAGACGTAGCTAGTCCTTAAGATAGAAGAAGAATCACCGCATTTCTCCTCTATCACAGCAATATGATGGGTAGCCTGGGGAGAGTTGATCTCTCTCAGATCGGTTTTAGGCCCGATCCGGTCGTAGTCGGTGGCGACTCCCAGAGCGGCGATGCGATCCAAGAGCTCATTTACGGAGGAGAGCTCGATCGGATCTAACTATTCGGCAAGTTCCGAATCAACATGGAGATTGGTTTTGATGACTCGAGAGGTCATCGTCGGCGCGGTGGCCGGACTGGCGGTCATAAGAAAACCACCTAGCCGAAGAGTCTGGCCAGCGGCCAAGGCTCCTTTGGCGATAGTGTCGTCTTTAAAGAAGAGATGAGGCATCCTACCTGATGGCAACGGCACAGAGGAACTCTCAATGAAAGCACCAATGTCGGTGTCAAAACCGGCGGATCTCGGGTAGGGGGTCCCAAATTGTGCGTCTAGGCGGATGGTAACAGGAGACAAGGGACACGATGTTTTTACCCAGGTTCGGTCCCTCTCGATGGAGGTAATACCCTACTCCTGCTTGATTAATATTGATGATATAGGTAGTACAATAGTAGATCTACCACGAGATCAAGGAGGCTAAACCCTAGAAGCTAGCCTATGGTATGATTGTTGTTCGTCCTACGGACTAAAACCCTCCGGTTTATATAGACACCGGATAGGTTAGGGTTATACAGAGTCGGTTACAATGGTAGGAGATCTACATATCCGTATCGCCAAGCTTGCCTTCCACGCCAAGGAAAGTCCCATCCGGACACGGGACGAAGTCTTCAATCTTGTATCTTCATAGTCTTGGAGTCCGGCCGTGATGATAGTTCGGCTATCCGGACACCCCCTAATCCGGGACTCCCTCAACCATCATCGGGACGAGGGGGTTGGGGGCTACTTGGAGCCGCACGCAATCGCTTGCATCCTGGGCGGCGCTCAGGCCCCAGCCTCTCGGTGCATCTTCAAGCAGTTTGCTCGCGAGGTGAACGCAGTCCTCCCCAAACTTGAGGCCACACACCTTCTCAGGTGGTCTGCATGCGCTATCACGTTCAGCTCAGCGGATCAGCTCAAGTGCGCAGCAACGGCCGGAGTCCTCCCGATGCTGTGTTCCCCAGTCATCAGCAATGTGCGAGTCACCAGGACCCTCATCAATGGCGGAGCGGGACTCAACGTCCTGTCCGTCGAGACATTCAACAATCTCCAAGTGCCATATGATCAGCTTCAGCCAACCAAGCCTTTCTCAGGAGTCGCTGATGGTTCCACTGGTCCGATAGGGCAGGTTCGCCTTCCAGTCACCTTCGGGCAGCACGACAACTACTGCACCGAGCTCATTGACTTCGACGTCGCCCACATTCACCTGCCATACAATGCCATCCTCGGGTACCCAGCCTTGTCCAAGTTCATGACAGTGACTCACCATGGCTACAATGTCCTCAAGATGCTAGGAAGCGGTGGAGTCATCACAGTGCCCTGTGAGGAAAGGGATGCAGTGTGTTCTCTTGGCGTGTCTCATGCGCCCCAGATTCGATCGCGCGGTGTCGCGGTTATTCGCTGTCTTTGCCATGTCATGTGCTTGCGTGTCTCTCTTTGCCATGTCATCATCTGCATTTCATATCATGTCATCATGCGCATTTCTTTTTGCATACGTGTTCGTCTCATGCATCCGAGCATTTTCCCCGTTGTCCGTTTTGCAATCCGGCACTCCTATGTCTCCCGGCGCCCCCTTTTACCTCTTTTCATGTGTGGGTGTCAAACGTTCTCGGAATGCCCCGAGGTTTGTCAAGCGGCCTTGGTATAGCACCGGTAGACCGCCTGTCAAGTTTCGGATCATTTGGAGGTCGTTTGGTACTCCAACGGTTAACCGGGTAACCGCAAAAGCCCCTTTTGCATTGCAGCCCAACTCCCCTTTCTAAGTTGCCCAAAACCCACCAAACTCCCCTCCATGCTCTCGGTCGTTCGATCACGATCGCGTGGCCGAAAACCGCACCTCATTCGGACTCTCCTAGCTCCCTCTACCTATAAATCAGTCCCCTCCCCCGAAATTCGCGGATGATTTCGCCCCTAACCCTAGTCATCCCTCTCCTCGCGCCACCGGACACGTCCAACTTCGCCGGACGCGTCCACCTCCACCTCACCCCGGCCAATCCGGCCTCGCCACCTCAGCGCCGCCGCCTCCGCGCCCAATGAGACGCCGCCACGTCGCCTCCCCCCGCGCCCACATCGCCGGCGCCGGGGCCCAGATCCGGCCGCCGGGCCGAACTGCCTTGCTGGCCCGTAACGCCGCCGCCGCCGCCCGCGCCTCGCCCGCGCCTCGGCGGCTTCGCCCGGCCGCCTCGTCCGCCATGCCCGGCGGCCTCCCTCGCCGCCCGCCGCCGGCCCGCCCGCCGCCGCCGCCGCCGCCGCCAAGTGCGCGCGCCGCCCGGCCCGCCTCCGCAGCGCCTCTGCCGAATCCTCGGCCCTCGCCGCCGCCGTCCGGTCTCCGGCGCCGCCCGGCCAGCGCGCCAGCAGCGCCCGAAGCCGCGCCGACGGAGCTCCAGCGATCGCCCGGCCTCGGCCGCCCCAGCGCCGCCCCTCGGCTTTCCCGGCCCGGCCGGATCCGGTGCCTCGCCTCCGTCGCCCTCGCCCCCAACTCCGGCCGGAGCCCTCGCGGAGCTCTCGCCGAGCCGCGGTCCTGTCGCCCGGATCGGGATGAGATCCACGGGATCTCATCAAACGTCCGCCAGCGTCTCGGATCTGCCCATCCCGCACGAATCGGTCCCGTTGACTTTTCGGAGGGTAAAATTCATCTAAGTCCTTAATCTGCAGTAATTTTGTGTCATTTTCGTTGCATCATATCTCCATGCATGTAGCTCCGTTTTGCGCGTGTAATATGTCAAAATGTTCGTCTCGAAGAGTAGATCATTTCATCTCATTGCATCATTTTCATTTGAGATCATCTTGTTGCCCTAAATGCTGTTGCAAGACTGCTATGTGATGTTAGTTTCTGTTTCTTAACAGAACTTGCACTTTGTCATTTTGCCATGATTGATGTGTGCATCCTATGGACTTGAGTCCTACATGTGTTTTGAAATATGCCATGTCTTCTTTCCAGTGGTGCTTGCTATGTATTTTTGTGATCTATGTGGTGACTAGCACAAGCATGCAAACTAGGTGTCTTGTTGTTGCTGATTTCAGCCCTGTTTAGCTGTTATTTTGATGCCATGTTTACTTGATGCTACCGAGAGTTCCATGCATATTTTGAGATACTTCAGTAAGGGTGTTTTGTAAAGCATGTCATGCTCTATCCATCCATGCCCTTTTTTGCAATTATGGAGTAGTCTAGCTTGAGTCAATCGAGCTCTACTTTTGCTATCAAATGATTCCTGGCAGATTGTTTACATGTTATTCAATATTGCCAAGCTTGTTGTGGTTGATCCATGTATGCTATGTTATTGTTCTTGCCATGTATGTCTTCTATGCCATGTCTTCTTGATGTATGTATGCTTAGTTTAACATATAAGGCTCTGTAGTGAGTGCATTGAGCTTGTAAACATGCCTTCTCGTTATCAGTTTTTGACATGCCATGTTGCTGAATCTGTTAACGAGACTTTCGATATTGACATGGGTGTTACTATATTTTCTGATCCTTTTTGGCTCATGGTCACTAAAGGACTTTTGTTATATGATTTGAGTAGATTCATGCCATGCCTTTTGTTTGCCATGATAAGTTCCTGTAACATGCTGTTTCATAGCTCTTAACATTGTAACCTGATGTTAATTTCTGCCAATGCCTGAAACTGTTATTAGTTGCAATCTTGCCATGTCATTTTGAGCATGTTCTAGTCATTTCTGGAGGTAGCTCAGTTCTCATGTTTTGTAATGCTTTACCTGTAGATCATGCCCATGCCTTTTGTTATTATGTTGAGGTCCTGTATCATGTTGTTTTGATGCTTGCAATATGCCTAGTTGCTGTTTTGGACAGCTTGTCCTTTAAACTTGTATAGGGTGTATGTGTTGAACCGTTGCTCCGTTTTGAGTGTGCTCTATATGAAACTTGCTTGATTTTGCATGTAGTTTCATATTATCATGTTGGATCCTTGTTTTGAGGTGTTTTGCTTGACGTTTGTATGCATTTTGCATCAATGCCATGTTTATCTTGTTTTGCTCATATCTTCTAGGCCGTAGCTCCGAATCTAATGAACTTTATATGTAACTTGACTAGAATTTCGTGTAGATCATCGTGGTGCATTTTAACTTGCTGTTTAACAACTTGAACATAAGGTTTATTCAGATCTGGACCAATTTCGAAATTTGCATATGAGGACTTACCGGAATTGTTCTATGTTGTTTCCGGCCTCATTTAAACTTGCTTTGATGTGTTGGTCTTGTATGCATCATCTCTTGCCATGAGTAGCTTCATGTAGCTTTGTCATGCATCATGCTTGTTTGTGCATCATGCCTTGTTCATGTGTGGTGTGTTTACTATGTTGTGTGCTTCTTCTTGTTAGTTCCTGTTTCGTTGCGATCGTGAGGATTCGTTCGTCTACGCTTGGTTCGGCTTCATCCGTTCATCTTCTTCATGGATCCGTTCGTCTTCTTCATGGACTCGTTCATCTTCTTCATGGTCTCGTTCTTCTTCCTTGCGGGATTTCAGGCAAGATGACCGCTACCCTGGATCTCGCTACTATCATTGCTATGCTAGTTTGCTTCGTTCTATCGCTATGCTGCGCTACCTATTACCTGTTGCTCAAGCCACCCCAAATTGCCATGAACCTCTAACTCGTTGTCACCCTTCCTAGCAAACCGTTGTTTGGCTATGTTACCGCTTTGCTCAGCCCCTCTTATAGCGTTGTTAGTTGCAGGTGAAGATGAAGTTTGTTCCTTGTTGGAACATGGAGATGTTGTTCCTTGTTGGAACATGTTTACTTGTTGGGATATCACAATATATCTTATTTAATTAATGCATCTATATACTTGGTAAAGGGTGGAAGGCTCGGCCTTATGCCTGGTGTTTTGTTCCACTCTTGCCGCCCTAGTTTCCGTCATATCGGTATTATGTTCCCGGATTTTGCGTCCCTAACGCGGTCGGGTGATTTATGGGACCCCTTGACAGTTCGCTTTGAATAAGACTTTTCCAGCAAGGCCCAACATTGGTTTTACCATTTGCCTCACCTATTACCTTTTTTCCTTGGGAGTCGCGCTCTCAAGGGTCATCTTCATTTAGCCCCGGGCCAATGCTTGTCTAAGTGTTGGTCCAAACTAGAACCCTTGCAGCGCCACCTCGGGAAACTTGAGGGCTGGTTTTAGTTGTACGGACTGCTCATCCGGTCGTGGCACAGGGACGAGATCTGCGGCTACTACCGAGGGTGTCGGCACGCCGGGAGGTCTTGCTGGACTTGTTTTATTGCTGTGAAATGTCTTGTGGCCGGATTCGAGACTGATCGGGCTTCCGGGAGAAGGTCTATTCCTTCGTTGATCGCGAGAGCTTATCATGGGCTAAGTTGGGACACCCTGCAGGGTTTGAACTTTCGAAAGCCGTGCCCGCGGTTATGTGGCAGATGGGAATTTGTTAATGTCCGGTTGTAGAAAACCCGAAGTTGATCTCAATTAAAATACACCAACCGTGTGCGTAACCGTGAGTGTCTCTTTTCGGGGTTGATCGAGAGGAGAACACGGTTTCTTGGGTTATGCCTGACGTAAGTAGGTGTTCAGGATCACTTCTTGATCATTGCTAGTTGACGACCGTTCCTTTGTTTCTCTTCTCGCTCTCATTTGCGTATGTTAGCCACCATATATGCTTAGTCGCTGCTGCAACCTCACCACTTTACCCCTTCCTTTCCCATTTAAGCTTTGCTAGTCTTGATACCCATGGTAATGGGATTGCTGAGTCCTCGTGGCTCACAGATTACTACACCACCAGTTGCAGGTACAGGTTTGCGATGATCATGACGCGAGAGCGATGCTTGTTTGTCTTGAGTTCTTCGCTTCCTCTTGATCGGGGATAGGTTCCGGTCGGCAGCCTGGGCTAGCAGGGTGGATGTGGTTTGAGATTTCTGTTTATGTTTCATCCGTAGTCAGAAGTTGATCTTGTATTGATGTTGATGTATTCTTGTGGCTTTTGTGCCTTATGTATGTATCCCTATGTATTATGTAATGTTGATGTAATGATATCCACCTTGCAAAAGCGTCTCAATATGCGGGTCTATCCTTGGTGGGACCATCGAGTTCCTTTTGGATAGGGTCGCATATTGGGAGTGACAAGTTGGTAATCAGAGCCTCGACCGACCTTAGGAGCCCCCTTGATTGATCGTGTAGTTTGGCCGAAGTTGAGTCTAGAAGAAAACTATTTTCGGAGTCTAGTTATATCGAGAGTAGGAATTCTTTTACTCCTCTGCCCTTTCGCTCTCGGTGAGGAATCTTGGCGTAGGTGTTTTGAATTACTCCTCTTCCCTTAAAAAATTTTCTTTAGGATCACGCAGTTGGTTTCCGGTAGTTGTTCCTCAGCTCTTGTCATCCGGTGCATTTCTCGTCAAGTCGACTCGAGCCTCTTTGTTTTGCAAGTTCAATCCTCAGTTCTTCCTCCGACGTTGTTGTTTTCCTGTCCGAAGTTGTCCTTGTTGTTTTTCCCACCCGCCCTCCCTTCTGCTTCTCGGAACCGGAGTCCGTAATCGCTTATCCATCCTACTTGTGTGAAGTCTTTGCCTTCTTTCCTCCATGATTTCAATTGGGGTTTTCTCGTCAAGATATTCGTCGGTTTCCCCTTCCAAGTTGCCTTTGTTTTCCCGCCCTCCCACCCTTTTATTCCCGGAGTTCGAATTTCTTCCGACCATCAATTTCATTCGTGTGGAGCCTCTTCAGTCTTCCCTCAATCATTTCAAACGGTGAATTCTCGTCTAGTTCGTCATTCTTCATCTCTTTCTTTTCCGGTGCACTCAATTCAAGTTTTTCGGTGTTGATCATATTCTTTTCCTCGGCTCAAGTGTTCTCTTTGCTCGTTCGCCTCTTGCCAGGTTATCATTCCGGAGTTCCGAAGACATATCACGAGATTCGTCTGTGTTCTAATTAATTCGAGGTTGTCATCTCATCCTTTTATTTCAATTATTCCGGTGCATCGCCTATCTGTTCAACATCCCTTTCCAACGGTGTTTTCTCTTCAGTGGGCCCTAACCCACAGGTCTTTTCCCAGGATCTTACCTGACTCTTCTATTTCCCCGGAGTTATTCTCATTTCTTTTCAAGTGTGACGTAAGAATGAATATCATCAGTCACTTGTCTTTTCCAAGATCAATTTCAAATCATTTCATTGTTGGTTCAACCTCTTCACTTTTCATTCTTCCGGAGTTTCTCATTAATTTTGGTGGTGTTTTCTCGTCGTCAGTTGAAGATCGAAGTAGAGTTTCTCTTAAATCTTGTCCGTTCTCCCGGAGATTCATGATGCTAGTTCGATGTTATCATATCTAGTTGTTTCCAGTTGTGCAATTCTTTTCATCCATCCGGAGTATTTTAGGTGTTGCTTTCCCTCTCGATCATCCGGAGGCCATCTTTTCGGAAGATTTCTTCGTTCCAAGTTTTCAAAGCGTTCTCCAATTATTCTTTATCCGTGCCCTTTCGTTCGCCTCAATATTATCCCGGTGCCTCGTTCAAGTGTTCTTTAATCAGTTCGCGATCTCTTTGTTCTCTTGCATTTTAATTCCCTCAAGTATCTCCGTGCTTCTCTAATTCTTCCCGGTGGTTCATCCTCTTTCATCAGTCATTTTCGAATTCTTACGGTGGTTCGTTCAAGATTCTTTTTCCTTGATTATCATTTTAATCCATTCGTTCTTTCAATCCTACCGGTGGTTCATTAAGTCCTTCTCAAGTTTGCGATATGTCACTTTTCAATACTTTTCATCAAGAATAAGTAAGATGCGAAATCCATTGGTCATCAATTTAATTTTATGAAGGATACGCATACAATAAATCTTATTCTTATTTCATCAAAGTGATTAATCTTTTTCTTTGGAGTTTGTTCTTGAGGAATAAATTCTAGTTCCTAGTCTTTTCATCTTTTCTTTTCCGGAGTTCAATTATTTCCTTGACCATTTCGTCGGATCATCCATCTAATTCATCGTAGGCTCATCTTATTCTTTCTTCCTTCATTTCTATCTCATCATCCTTTTGTTACCGGAGTTCTTCATGGTGGTTCTTCATGATTTAAGTCATTATTCAAGAGCCCATCAAGATTTTGTTCGTGGAGTTCAAGTATCTTTTCTTCTTGCATCTCGAAGCGCAATTAATTCTCCATATTGTTTTGAAGTGGAGTTTTGCATTTCTTCATTATTCTAAGTTATCCAATCCTTTCCGTTTGTGGTCGGCGTTCACCTCATAATTTTGAGATGTTATCCATAAGTCCACATAAAGCTTATTCTTTTCGTTGTTGATCTTCTCAACAACTCCAGTCAACCCTTCCTTCTAAGTCCTTTTCATTTCATTTTTTTTTAATTCTTTACGGAGGTTTTGTGTCATGTCTTCATCAAGTATCATTCCATCCTCTCAAGCTCATGTTCTAGTTTTTCCTTGTTCAACCGGTGTGCTGCATAAATCCTTTCAGTCTTATTCGTTTCTTTTCTCATTCTAACCACTCCGGTTAGAACGAGTGGTTTCATAGTCTATCTGTTTCCGTGAGCTTTCAATTCTCGTCATTCTCGTTGTTCCTCTCTTCTTCTCGAGTGCTCTCGATTCCTTGCTTCTTCTGTGAGTTCTTGTTTCACCTCATCCCTTTTCTCTTCCGTCTCGGTCCTAAGATCTCGGGACGAGATCTCTTGTTAGTGGAGGAGTGTTGTAACGCCCCAGATTCGATGCGCCAGGTGTCTGCCAGTTATTCGCTGTCTTTGCCATGTCATGTGCTTGCGTGTCTCTCTTTGCCATGTCATCATCTGCATTTCATATCATGTCATCATGCGCATTTCTTTTTGCATACGTGTTCGTCTCATGCATCCGAGCATTTTCCCCGTTGTCCGTTTTGCAATCCGGCACTCCTATGTCTCCCGGCGCCCCCTTTTACCTCTTTTCATGTGTGGGTGTCAAACGTTCTCGGAATGCCCCGAGGTTTGTCAAGCGGCCTTGGTATAGCACCGTGAACCGCTGTCAAGTTCGGATCATTTGGAGGTCGTTTGGTACTCAACGGTTAACCGGCAAAAGCCCTTTTGCATTGCAGCCCAACTCCCTTTCTAAGTTGCCCAAAACCCACCAAACTCCCTCCATGCTCTCGGTCGTTCGATCACGATCGCGTGGCAAAACCGCACCTCATTCGGACTCTCCTAGCTCCTCTACCTATAAATCAGTCCCTCCCCGAAATTCGCGGATGATTTCGCCCTAACCCTAGTCATCCCTCTCTCGCGCCACCGGACCGTCCAACCGCGGACGCGTCCACCTCCACCTCACCCCGGCCAATCCGGCCTCGCCACCTCAGCGCCGCCGCCTCCGCGCCCAATGAGACGCCGCCACGTCGCCTCCCCCGCGCCCACATCGCCCGGCGCCGCCGGGGCCAGATCCGGCCCGCCCGGCCGAACAGGCCTGCGGGCCGTAACCGCCGCCGCCGCCCGGCCGCGCCTCGCCGCGCCTCCCGCGGCTTCGCCCGGCCGCCTCGTCCGCCATGCCCGGCGGCCTCCCTCGCCGCCGCCGCCTTGCCCGCCGCGCCGCCGCCGCCCGCCGCCGCCGGTGCGCCGCGCCACCGGCCCGCCTCGCAGCGCCTCTGCCCGTCCTCGGCCCTCCGCCGCCGCCGTCCGGTCTCGGCGCCGCCGCCGGGCGCAGCAGCGCCAGCGCCGCCGCGCCGCCGGGAGCTCCTCATGCGCGGCCTCGGCCGCCGCCAGCGCCGCCCTCGGCTTTCCCGGCCGGCCGGATCCGGTGCCTCGCCTCCGTCGCCCTCGCCCCAACTCCGGCCGGAGCCCTCGCCGGAGCTCTCGCCGGAGCCGCCGGTCCCGTCGCCCGGATCGGGATGAGATCCACCGGGATCTCATCCAAACGTCCACGCCGCGTCTCGGATCTGCCCATCCCGCACGAATCGGTCCCGTTGACTTTTCGGAGGGTAAAATTCATCTAAGTCCTTAATCTGCAGTAATTTTGTGTCATTTTCGTTGCATCATATCTCCATGCATGTAGCTCCGTTTTGCGCGTGTAATATGTCAAAATGTTCGTCTCGAAGAGTAGATCATTTCATCTCATTGCATCATTTTCATTTGAGATCATCTTGTTGCCCTAAATGCTGTTGCAAGACTGCTATGTGATGTTAGTTTCTGTTTCTTAACAGAACTTGCACTTTTGTCATTTTTGCCATGATTGATGTGTGCATCCTATGGACTTGAGTCCTACATGTGTTTTGAAATATGCCATGTCTTCTTTCCAGTGGTGCTTGCTATGTATTTTTGTGATCTATGTGGTGACTAGCACAAGCATGCAAACTAGGTGTCTTGTTGTTGCTGATTTCAGCCCTGTTTAGCTGTTATTTTGATGCCATGTTTACTTGATGCTACCGAGAGTTCCATGCATATTTTGAGATACTTCAGTAAGGGTGTTTTGTAAAGCATGTCATGCTCTATCCATCCATGCCCTTTTTTGCAATTATGGAGTAGTCTAGCTTGAGTCAATCGAGCTCTACTTTTGCTATCAAATGATTCCTGGCAGATTGTTTACATGTTATTCAATATTGCCAAGCTTGTTGTGGTTGATCCATGTATGCTATGTTATTGTTCTTGCCATGTATGTCTTCTATGCCATGTCTTCTTGATGTATGTATGCTTAGTTTAACATATAAGGCTCTGTAGTGAGTGCATTGAGCTTGTAAACATGCCTTCTCGTTATCAGTTTTGACATGCCATGTTGCTGAATCTGTTAACTAGACTTTCGATATTGACATGGGTGTTACTATATTTTCTGATCCTTTTGGCTCATGGTCACTAAAGGACTTTTGTTATATGATTTGAGTAGATTCATGCCATGCCTTTTGTTTGCCATGATAAGTTCCTGTAACATGCTGTTTCATAGCTCTTAACATTGTAACCTGATGTTAATTTCTGCCAATGCCTGAAACTGTTATTAGTTGCAATCTTGCCATGTCATTTTGAGCATGTTCTAGTCATTTCTGGAGGTAGCTCAGTTCTCATGTTTTGTAATGCTTTACCTGTAGATCATGCCCATGCCTTTTGTTATTATGTTGAGGTCCTGTATCATGTTGTTTTGATGCTTGCAATATGCCTAGTTGCTGTTTTGGACAGCTTGTCCTTTAAACTTGTATAGGGTGTATGTGTTGAACCGTTGCTCCGTTTTGAGTGTGCTCTATATGAAACTTGCTTGATTTTGCATGTAGTTTCATATTATCATGTTGGATCCTTGTTTTGAGGTGTTTTGCTTGACGTTTGTATGCATTTTGCATCAATGCCATGTTTATCTTGTTTTGCTCATATCTTCTAGGCCGTAGCTCCGAATCTAATGAACTTTATATGTAACTTGACTAGAATTTCGTGTAGATCATCGTGGTGCATTTTAACTTGCTGTTTAACAACTTGAACATAAGGTTTATTCAGATCTGGACCAATTTCGAAATTTGCATATGAGGACTTACCGGAATTGTTCTATGTTGTTTCCGGCCTCATTTAAACTTGCTTTGATGTGTTGGTCTTGTATGCATCATCTCTTGCCATGAGTAGCTTCATGTAGCTTTGTCATGCATCATGCTTGTTTGTGCATCATGCCTTGTTCATGTGTGGTGTGTTTACTATGTTGTGTGCTTCTTCTTGTTAGTTCCTGTTTTGTTGCGATCGTGAGGATTCGTTCGTCTACGCTTGGTTCGGCTTCATCCGTTCATCTTCTTCATGGATCCGTTCGTCTTCTTCATGGACTCGTTCATCTTCTTCATGGTCTCGTTCTTCTTCCTTGCGGGATTTCAGGCAAGATGACCGCTACCCTGGATCTCGCTACTATCATTGCTATGCTAGTTTGCTTCGTTCTATCGCTATGCTGCGCTACCTATTACCTGTTGCTCAAGCCACCCCAAATTGCCATGAACCTCTAACTCGTTGTCACCCTTCCTAGCAAACCGTTGTTTGGCTATGTTACCGCTTTGCTCAGCCCCTCTTATAGCGTTGTTAGTTGCAGGTGAAGATGAAGTTTGTTCCTTGTTGGAACATGGAGATGTTGTTCCTTGTTGGAACATGTTTACTTGTTGGGATATCACAATATATCTTATTTAATTAATGCATCTATATACTTGGTAAAGGGTGGAAGGCTCGGCCTTATGCCTGGTGTTTTGTTCCACTCTTGCCGCCCTAGTTTCCGTCATATCGGTATTATGTTCCCGGATTTTGCGTCCCTAACGCGGTCGGGTGATTTATGGGACCCCCTTGACAGTTCGCTTTGAATAAGACTTTTCCAGCAAGGCCCAACATTGGTTTTACCATTTGCCTCACCTATTACCTTTTTCCCTTGGGAGTCGCGCTCTCAAGGGTCATCTTCATTTTAGCCCCCCCGGGCCAATGCTTGTCTAAGTGTTGGTCCAAACTAGAGCCCTTTGCAGCGCCACCTCGGGGAAACTTGAGGGCTGGTTTTAGTTGTACGGACTGCTCATCCGGTCGTGGCACAGGGACGAGATCGCTGGCTACTACTGAGGGTGTCGACACGCCGGAGGTCTTGCTGGACTTGTTTTATTGCTGTGAAATGTCTTGTAGCCGGATTCGAGACTGATCGGGCTTCCGGGAGAAGGTCTATTCTTCGTTGATCGCGAGAGCTTATCATGGGCTAAGTTGGGACACCCTGCAGGGTTTGAACTTTCAAAGCCGTGCCGCGGTTATGTGGCAGATGGGAATTTGTTAATGTCGGTTGTAGAAAACCGAAGTTGATCTCAATTAAAATACACCAACCGTGTGCGTAACCGTGAGTGTCTCTTTTCGGGGTTGATCGAGAGGAGAACACGGTTTCTTGGGTTATGCCTGACGTAAGTAGGTGTTCAGGATCACTTCTTGACCATTGCTAGTTGACGACCGTTCCTTTGTTTCTCTTCTCGCTCTCATTTGCGTATGTTAGCCACCATATATGCTTAGTCGCTGCTGCAACCTCACCACTTTACCCCTTCCTTTCCCATTTAAGCTTTGCTAGTCTTAATACCCATGGTAATGGGATTGCTGAGTCCTCGTGGCTCACAGATTACTACACCACCAGTTGCAGGTACAGGTTTGCGATGATCATGACGCGAGAGCGATGCTTGTTTGTCTTGAGTTCTTCTGCTTCCTCTTCGATCAGGGGATAGGTTCCAGGTCGGCAGCCTGGGCTAGCAGGGTGGATGTGGTTTGAGATTTCTGTTTATGTTTCATCCGTAGTCGGAAGTTGATCTTGTATTGATGTTGATGTATTCTTGTGGCTTTTGTGCCTTATGTATGTATCCCTATGTATTATGTAATGTTGATGTAATGATATCCACCTTGCAAAAGCGTCTCAATATGCGGGTCTATCCTTGGTGGGACCATCGAGTTCCTTTTGGATAGGGTCGCATATTGGGAGTGACAGTGCCTTCCAAGCCGCGGCAATCGAAGACCCAGATCACAGGAGCGGGAGACTTCCCGAGGCAGTCCCTAAGAAGAAGAAGGCATCACCTGGCCCAAACCCTCAGGAGGCAGGCACCTCCAGAGGCGTTCCATCAGGATCCGCGTCCGTCCAAGGGGCGCCACCCTCTGTCGCATAGGAAGGCGCACCCGGCGCCCTCCTCGGGCATGGCTCGGGGGCTCTTTCTGGGAGGGCCCTCGACTTTGCCAAGGTCACGAGGGAGGCGCTCGGGCACTGAGGGAGTCCTGGACTAGGGGGTGTCCGGATAGCCGAACTATCATCACGGCCCGACTCCGAGACTATGAAGATACAAGATTGAAGACTTTGTCCCGTGTCCGGATGGGACTTTCCTTGGCGTGGAAGGCAAGCTTGGCGATACGAATATATAGATCTCCTACCATTGTAACCGACTCTTTGTAACCCTAACCTATCCGGTGCCTATATAAACCGGAGGGTTTTAGTCCATAGGATGAAGAACAATCATACAATAGGCTAGCTTCTAGGGTTTAGCCTCTCTGATCTCGTGGTAGATCTACTCTTGTACTACCCATATCATCAATATTAATCAAGCAGGAGTAGGGTATTACCTCCATCGAGAGGGCCGAACCTGGGTAAAACATCGTGTCCCTTGTCTCTGTTACCATCCGCCTAGACGCACAGTTCGGGACCCCCTGCCGAGATCCGCGGTTTTGACACCGACATTGGTGCTTTCATTGGGAGTTCCTCGTGTGTCGTCACCGATAGGCCCGATGGCTCCTTCGATCATCAACAACGGCGGTCCAAGGTGAGACTTTCTCCCTGACAGATCTTCGTATTGGCGGCTTTGCACTGCGGGCAATTCGCTGGCCATCTGGAGCAGATCGAAGCTTCGCCCGCCATCAGGTCAGATTTGGAAGTTTGAACTATATGGCCGATGTTCGCGGAGACTTGATCTTCGACGGATTCGAGCCACAGCCGAGCGTGCCGCAATGTCTCGATGGGTATGATCTAGCTCTGCAGCCGAACAGTGCCCTGGAGGCCGCACCAGCATCCGCTCCGACCCTTAATCCGGCCGGATTCCCCGATCGAGGACGAGTGGTTGGGCGCTGCCTCGGGGCTACGATCTCACGGCGATTGAGCGAACTCCATCCTGTCGCTGCGAAGACCTTGACTCCGGTGCGGACTCCTCTCCGGACTCCGAACCTCCCCGCCCGCCAATCGAATCCGATTGGGCGCCGGTCATGGAGTTCATTGTCATGACATCTTTCAGCACTCGCCCTTTGGCAACATCCTGAATTCACTAAAGTCTCTCTCTTTATCCGAAGAGCCCTGGCCGAACTACGGACAGGAAGGTTGGGACACGGACAACGAAGAAATTCAACGCCCACCCACCACCCACTTTGTAGCCACTGTCGATGATTTAACTGACATGCTCGACTTCGACTCCGAAGACATCGACGGTATGGACGACGATGCCGGAGACGACCAAGACTCAGCGGCTACAGGGCACTGGAAGGCCACCTCGTCATACAACATATACATGGTGGACATCCCAAAAGATGGGAATGGCGATGGAACAACGGAGGATGACCCTCCAAGAAGCAACGAGCGCCCGGCGTCGTGGCGCCGCTCTAAATCCCGCCATAGCAAAGCGGTGATTCGGCACGGAGATAGTAACACCCCGGACAGTGCAAGAAAACCCCTCTCGATGG
This sequence comes from Aegilops longissima, assembly GCA_021605205.1. Taxonomy (NCBI): domain Eukaryota; kingdom Viridiplantae; phylum Streptophyta; class Magnoliopsida; order Poales; family Poaceae; genus Aegilops; species Aegilops longissima. The sequence goes on from CM038681.1 coordinate 84,024,229, forward strand.
GACTCAGCGCAGGAGGAGGAGAAGCAAGTCCGCATGACAAGGCGGCAGAAAGAGAGGTCGAGGGCGACAATTATCGCCTCCCTCTCGAAGATGAGGCAAGCCTCGGCGACGGCTAATTTGTCGTACACGAGGATCCCGCCGAGCAGAGGCGTTTCAAACGCAGGCTTATAGCCACGGCAAGCAGCCTCAAGAAAAAGCAGCAACAGCTTAGAGCTAACCAAGACCTGCTAGCTGACAGATGGACCGAAGTCCTTACAGCCGAAGAGTATGAACTCGAACGCCCCTCCAAAAGCTACCCCACACGCAGGCCGTTGCCTCGATCGAGGAGGAAGCACCCAAGTCACCAGCGACGACATGGCAGACCGGCCACCCGTGGTCATGACGACAGAAGAAGCCTCGGCCCTCCGCTCAAGCCACACCCGACGCTGTTCAAAAAGTACCAACGCACGGGAAAATGCGCCGGACTTGCGAGATATATTGGAGGATAAGGAAAAACATACAAGATCGATCTACGGATCGCGTGGGCGCCCAACGACTCGGGATGATTACCGTTGCGCCGGATACAGCAAACCCGGCCAGGCAGAACACAGTAGACAAAGCTCATATGAGCTACATCGTGATATAGCCCAATACAGAGGCGCCGCACACCCACTATGCTTCATAGATGAAGTAATGGATCATCAAATCCCCGAGGACTTCAAACCCGTAAACATTGAATCATACGATGGTACCACAGATCGTGCGGTCTGGATCGAGGACTATCTCCTCCATATCCACATGGCCCGTGGTGATGATCGACATGCCCTCAAATACCTCCCACTCAAGCTTAAAGGACCAGCTCGGCATTGGCTCAACAGCTTGCCAGCAGAATCAATTGGTTGTTGGGAGGACCTAGAAGCCGCATTCCTTGATAACTTCCAGGGCACATATGTGCGACCACCAGACGCTGATGACCTTAGCCATATAATTCAGCAGCCAGAAGAATCGGCCAGACAATTCTGGACACAGTTCCTAACAAAGAAAAATCAAATCGTTGACTGTCCGGATGCAGAGGCCCTTGTAGCCTTCAAACATAACATCCGCGAAGAATGGCTTGCCCGGCACCTAGGACAGGAAAAGCCGAAATCCATGGCAGCCCTCACGACACTCATGACCCGCTTTTGTGCGGGAGAGGACAGCTGGCTAGCTTGAAGCAACAACTTGGCCAAACACCCTGATAGTTCGGATACCAAGGACAGCAATGGCAGGTTGCGTCGCAACAAGAACAAGCGCCACATTAACGGCGATAATGCTGAAGATACGGCCGTCAATGCCGGATTCAAAGGCCCTAAACCCGGTCAGCGGAAGAAGCCATTCAAAAGAAATACCCAGGGCCCGTCCAACTTTGACCGAATACTCGATCGCATGCGATACATGGCACCCCGAAAACCAGCCAATCACACCAACAGGATTGTTGGGTGTTCAAGCAAGCAGGCAAGTTAAGTGCCAAACTCAATGACAAGGGGCTGCATAGCGATGGCGAGGAAGAGCCCCGCGCCCGAACAATAGAGGATGAAGGGCTTTCCCACACAAGTGCGAACGGTGAACATGATATACGCAACCCACATACCCAAAAGGGAGCGGAAGCGCGCACTAAGGGACGTATATGCGATGGAGCCAGTCGCCCCAAAGTTCAACCCATGGTCTTCCTGCCCGATCACCTTCAATCAAAGGGACCACCCCACTAGTATTCGTGATGGCGGTTTTGCCGCATTGGTTCTTGACCCAATTATTGACGGATTTCACCTCACCAAAGTCCTGATGGACGGCGGTAGCTGCCTGAACCTGCTTTATCAGGATACAGTGCGCAAAATGGGCATAGACCCCTCAAGGATTAAACCTACAAAGACGACCTTTAAAGGCGTCATACCGGGTGTAGAGGCCAATTGTACAGGCTCAGTTACACTCGAAGTGGTCTTTGGATCCCCGGATAACTTCCGAAGCAAAGAGTTAATCTTCGACATCGTCCCGTTCTGCAGCGGCTATCATGCACTGCTCGGACGAACCGCATTTGCAAAGTTCAATGCGGTGCCGCACTACGCATACCTCAAGCTCAAGATGCCAGGCCCTCGAGGAGTAATCACGGTCAATGGAAACACCAAACGCTCTATCCGAACGGAGGAGAACGTGGCGGCCATCGCGATGGAGGTGCAAAGCAGCCTCTCACAGCAATTCTCGAGTCCGGCCACTAAGCGTCCGGACACTGTCAAGCGCGCCCGGAGTAACCTACAACAAGACCGCCTGGCACGATTCAAGCTCGCGTAGCAATCCGGCCCCAACCCCAGCCCTCGCGGAATTACGAAGCCAGTACTACGCGTACATAACTACGCTCTGGAGATACCATGGGCATAAGGGGAGGGGCACGACCACGGCACGCCTAGAATGCGGCTCAACCGCACCAGGGGCTCCCGATTGTGTCATTCTTTTTCTTTTTTCTTTTTTCTTCCTTTTTCTTACTTTCAGGACTCCGTTTTCCAGACGTCCTGTCCGGCACTAGAATCACCGAACTCACGATGCAACAGCTAGGGAAGCAGAAAGCCACGTCGAGTGTTCAGGTGGTCTCTATTACGAGCATTATACCTGTTTTACATACCATCCCGCAACTTACCCCTGGAGGGGGACATGTTAGATAGTCCCATCCGTTGCTTATCGCACTATTTGTATCGTTCTGCCTTCATTGCAGTACCTTTTTGAATAAACAATACATAGCTTTTGCCTATTATTGCACTCCTTTCTTTATCTATATATATGTTCATTTCATGACATGTTGCACCCGTACACTTTGGTACGGCCAATACACCAGGGGCTTAAGTACCCAAAAGTATGGTGTGATAAGTCCGAACACTTTCACAAGTGCAGCACCCCGAACTTATAGCATTATATGCATCGGCTCTGAATCATGTCTTGGGTCAATAGTTGGGTTTGCCCGGCTCCCGTGTTTTGGTACCTTACGTTCCGTTATATCGGCTAAGGTAGCACCGGGAGAAACACTGCGATTGTGCCCCAGTTGAGCTGGGTTGAGCACCTCGGTGGAGAAAGCTAAAACTGACCGTCATGATAGGGCGAGAGCGGTCGCTGTTCGAGAGGTTTTTGGGTCCCTAAAGACTTATGCCGCTTAGAGCGAGGAACTGAATTGTCCGCCCAAGGCGTGGATAGTGCCCCGAACTCGGTCTTCCGAATACTAGGGGCTTCGCCAAAATTTAAAATTATAGAATTCTATGGCTAAGTGAGAGTGTTCAAGCATTATAAGTCTGGTTGCCTTGTTCGTTGCGTTGGCGCTTTGCCTAGATGGACCCAAGAATGGGAACAAGAGTGCTCAAGTTTATCCCGAACACCCCAAAGACTCGTGGCATGGGGCTGAAGCCAACGACTTGCCATCTCTCGAATTTGATAAACGGCCACACAGAAGGTAATATTTTAAATTAACAAGCGTTGCTTAGCGCATATGAACAAGTTTTCAGCGCACAGGATAACAAATGCGAGTCTGTTCAAAAATTACATCTCTGGAGCACTCATCCGCTATTTGGCGGGCACCCTTCAGGAGGCCCTCATAGTACATTTCGGGCGTGCGATGCTCCTTGCCCTTCGGTGGCCCGTCCGTCACAAGCTTCTCCGCATCCAGCTTGCCCCAGTGCACTTTAGCACGGGCAAGGGCCCGACGGACACCTTCAATGCAGACGGAGCGCTTGATGACTTCAATCCGTGGACAGGCGTCCACCAGCCGCTGCACTAAGCCGTAGTAGCTCCCAGGCATGGCTTCCAATGGCCACAGCCGAACTATAAGGCCCTTCATGGCCTGTTCGGCGACCTTGTGGAGCTCGACCAGCTGCTTCAGCTGGTCGCTCAGGGGCACCGGATGTTCGGCCTCAGCATACTGAGACCAGAACACCTTCTCCGTCGAGCTCCCCTCCTTGGCACAGTAGAATGTGGCAGCATCTGATACACTACGAGGCAGATCTGCGAACGCCCCTGGAGAGCTCCGAATCCGGGTAAGTAATAGGTAATTCACTTTCACATGCTTGCTTTGCATAAAGAATGCCTTACCCGCTGCTATCTTCTTTAATGATTCAATTTCTTGGAGGGCTTTTTGGGCCTCGTCCTTAGCAGCTTTGGCATTCTCAAGAGCCGAGGCAAGCTCGGACTCTCGGGTCTTCGAGTCACCCTCCAAACCCTCGTGTTTTTTCATGAGAGCCTGGAGCTCTTGCCGTACCTTGGCCAGCTGCGCCTCCCCCTTCTCTCGCTCGGTGCGCTCCACGGCCGCTTTGTTTTCGGCCACGAACACCGCTTCCTTCAGGGTCGCCACCTCGTTCGTGGCCCCTGCAGTACTCATGTTATTCCTGTTATTTTTTGCAACCGAAACCTTTCTATAAGGTATTTCTTTAATAAGGTATTACTTACCTTCCTTGTCCTCGAGCTGCTTCTTGGCAAGGCCGAGCTCGTTCTCGGACCGCTCGAGGCTTTGCTTCAATGCATCGACCTCTGCAGTCAGTGCGGCAGAGGTCAGCAGCATAGCCTGCATTCCCATATTGACATACTTATGTTAGACTCCTGCGTATATCTTTTTAGATCCTTAGTCCGGCTTTTCTTTCCGAACACCGAACTAAGCATCAGGGGCTACTGTCTATGTGGTAATATTTTTACATATTCTAAACTTACCTCAAAGCCTGTTAGAAGGCTGGTACAGGCTTCGGTCAGCCCGCTCTTGGCGGACTGAACTGTCCGGATCACCGCACTCATAACAGTGCGGTGCTCCTCCTCGATGGAAGCGCTGTTAAGCGCCTCCAGTAAGCTATCCGGTGCCTCCGGTTGGACGGAAGACACCGGCGTCTTACCCTTCTTACGAAGGGACCACTTGCCGGACTTCGGAACAGCTAAAGGTTCCGGCATGGAGTCCGGACGAGGGTCGGGCTTAGAGCCCCTGGGGGTCTCGCCCCCCACGCGTCTGGAGTCCGGGAGGTCGCCTTGCGGCACCTCCTGCGCCACCTCCTCTTGACCAGGCCCCACCTCGGCGTTGTCCGCAGCGTGAGGTGAGGAGACAGCCGGAAGTGAAGTACTCTCCATTCCCGATGAACTCAGGGACCCGCTCGTCGAAGCGGCGAGCTCGCCCTTGGGCGGGCTGCATGATTGTTCGGCATTAGAGAACACTATGCAATGATAAAAAAAAGCCATGGGTATCCGGACACTTACAATCTCGCCAGGGGCTTGGCCCTCATGGGCCACTCCTCCTCATCGTCGTCGACGTTGGTGGAGAAGTCCGGAGGAAGGGTCCTTCCCTTCTTAGACCCTCCGGCCTCCCCAGTTGGGGCGGCCTTCCTTTTCCTCTCCTCCCGGCTGGGAGAGGCTTTTTCCTCCTCCTTGTTTTCGTGGAGAAGATTCTGCTCAGAATCGACAGCAGACTGGCGTCGGGAGCTCCTTGAGTTCCGTGGCCTCCTTCTTAGCCTTCTTCTCCGGCACCACATGGGTGCGGAGCCAGCAGCCCCGTCAATCGGTGTCCGCTGGGTCTTCGGCAAAGGAGCGGACGGTTAATCTGTCCGGACGTCTTCAGCCAGTCCTGTCAAAGATTAGGGAGTTTTAGATCCCACATAGAGTCAATCTATGAAAAAAGAGTCCCGTAAAGGGTAAAATAACTTACCTCGCCGGCTTGACGCTTCGAGCTGTATCCGCGATCTTTGTTAGCGGATGCGGGGGCTTCGGCGCCCTTGAACAGCACCTTCCAGGCATCTTCGTACGTAGTGTCGAAGAGCCGGCTCAAGGTTCGGTGTTGTGCTGGATCAAACTCCCACAAATTAAAGGCCCATTCCTGGCATGGGAGAATTCGGCGGATGAGCATGACCTGGACTACGTGGACAAGCTTGAGCTTCTTGTCCACCAGGTTTCGGACACAGGTTTGGAGTCCGGTCAGCTCTTCCGAATCACCCCACTTTAGGCCCGTCTCTTTCCATGATGTGAGCCGTGTGGGGGAGCCAGATCTGAATTCGGGGGCCGCCGCCCACTTGGAGTCGCGCGGCTCGGTGGTGTAGAACCACCCCGATTGCCACCCCTTTATTGTCTCCACGAAGGAGCCCTCGAGCCAAAGGACATTGGGCATCCTGCCGACCATAGCGCCTCCGCTCTCCGCCTATCGGCCGCCCACTATCTTCGGCTTGACGCTAAAGGTCTTCAACTATAAGCCGAAGTGGGATTGGATGTAGAGGAAGGCCTCGCACACGACGATAAACGTCGAGATATTGAGGATGAAGTTTGGGGCCAGATCGTGGAAATCCTGGCCATAGTAGAACATGAGCCCCCAGACAAATGGGTGAAGTGGAAAACCTAGCCCGCGGAGGAAGTGGGTGAGGAACACCACCCTCTCATAGGGCCTGGGAGTGGGGATGAGCTGCCCCTCGTCGGGTAGCCGACACGCGATGTCGCCGGACAAGTATCCGGCCTCCCGCAGTCTTGTGATGTGCCCCTCCGTGACGGAGGAGGCCATCCACCTGCCTCCCGCTCCGGACATAGTTGGAGAAGGTTGAGGTGGGGTGTGCGGACTTGGGCGCTGGATCTCGAGTGCGCGAAAATGGATGAGCAAAGGAGGAAGAAGGCGTAGGTGAAAAGGTGGATCCTTATCCCTTATATGGACGAACGAGCTATCGCCCCCACCAGCCTGGTAAAACTCGCTTATCTCCCAAGCGCCGTAATCAATGGCGCGGATGGGTTACCCACGTTCGTATTTATGAGAATCCTGGAATAAGGGGGCATGATATATGCTTTGATAAGACGTGCCAGGGAAACCGCCTCGCTAAACGCGCTAAGGTGGAACGGTAAAAAACGATTCATATAAAGGCCTGGCCGTGGTGTGATGTCACGCCGCGGAATATGTCAGTAGATCTGTGCAAAAGTTATTCTCTCTACGGTGGTATGTGGAACTTGTTTTGCAGAGCCGGACACTGTCCTTGTGTTCAAAACCTTCTATGAAGTATTCGGAGGAGGAACCCGCCTTGCAATGCCGAAGACAATATGCGCGTCGGACTCTTCGTCATTGAAGCCTGGTTCAGGGGCTACTGAGGGAGTCCTGGACTAGGGGGTGTCCGGATAGCCGAACTATCATCGCGCTGGACTCCAATACTGTGAAGATACAAGATTGAAGACTTTGTCCCGTGTCCGGATGGGACTTTCCTTGGTGTGGAAGGCAAGCTTGGCGATACGGATATATAGATCTCCTACCATTGTAACCGACTTTGTGTAACCCTAACCTATCCGGTGCCTATATAAACCGGAGGGTTTTAGTCCGTAGGACGAAGAACAATCATACCATAGGATAGCTTTGTATGTAACGCCCCGGATGCAACTTTCCATATTTATAACTCCAACTCTTGCCTTTTCCGGAGATGTGATATTTTATTTCCTCCGTTGTTGGGTTTTTGTCTTCTGTTTTGCATTTTGTTCATGTCATGCATCTCATCTCATAGCATCATGCGCATTGCATCTCATGTTTTCATAAAACTTGCATCTGCCCGTAGTTGTCGTGTCCCCCCTTGCTTTCGTTGACCGTTCCGAGACCAACATTGTTCTTCGTTTTTCCCTCTTGCCTAAACCGGAGTCTCTTTTCACAGTGCATCGACCCCCTCGCAACCTAGTCCAAAACTGCTCCGAACCCGAACCGCTGAGTCGTCACCGTTGCATTCAGATCATCCCCGAACATCTATTAAATATCTCTGTTTTCTTATTTGGACTCCTCTAACCTTTTATTCTCGATCGTCCGATTACGATCGGAGGGATCTGTTAGCCCCTAACCTAATCCACCTGCGTATATAATGGGGCAACCCTAAAAACTAGGTGAGATGTACCATCCTTCCTCCTTGCCGCCGCCACACTCAAATCACACATCGGGATCCGCCCCGATCCCCTTCTCCTCGGTTTCCTCCTCCACCCAATCCCGAAGGCGTTCGCTGCCTCCTCCCGCATCCCTCTGCTTGCTCGTCCCCGTCGTTAACGAACCTCGCCTCCTCGCAGGAGCCCAAAGCCCCGCGTCAAGCCCCTCTGCTGCATCGCCCTCCTGCGACCTCCCTGCCCGAGCTCCTCACCGCGCCACTGAAGCTCGAGCTCGCACCCAGGACCCATGGCGCCCCTCCCGTGCGCGCCTCCTCCTCCCGCTCCTCTGTCCCCATCGCCAAGTCTGTCTTCGAGCCAAGTCGCCTGGGAGCTTCTTCGATGTCCCCGTCCAAGTCCCTCGCCCCGCCTCTGCTTCCCTGCTCCAAATCGAACGCCAAGCCGCCGCCCTTGAGTTTCTCTGCCGCCGGCGCCCTTCTCCAGTGCCCCAAGCCCCGGCCTCGCCCCTGCTCGTCTTCACCTCGCGCACCGCGTCGCCGCGCCCGTGTCTAGCAGATGAGCCCCGCCCCGCGTGCCCTCTTCTCCCTGTCCTTCTTCTATCTCTTATCCTCCCTCTCTGTCTTTCTCTGAATTTCTCCCCTACCATGGCGTTGCAGCTCTTGCCGCCGCCCGGATCCGTGCCTCCCCTGCGCCTCAAGGTCCTCCGGCCGGAGTCCCAAGTCCACCTCTGCCCAGCGCCGTGGATCCCGCACCAAGTCCCTACCTCGCCGGACCCCGCTGCTGCCTTCCCGTCCACCGCCGCCGCGGCTCTGCTTCCTGTCGAGCAGAGAACGCCCGCTCGTCCCAGCCGCGTTGACCGCGTCATGTCCCTCCCGCGCAAGTCCCCAACGCCCAGCCGGCCTGCTCCAGCCGGGCCACGGCCCATGGTGAGGCCACCCCCAGCGCCTCTTGTTTTTTTTTACTGTTGGGCCTGCTCCAGTTTCAGTTTCGGCCCATGTAGGTTTTTTTCCGATCTGCGATTTTAGCAATTATCCCAGGTTTTGCAGTTTTACAGAAAAGACCCTCATCTTCATGCATTAAATAAATCACAAACCGTGCATCGGATTAAAATGATTTATATATGTAAAATGCTTAGAATTTTGTGTAGATTAATAATATGCCATTTTCATCCCATGTTAAAATGTTTAAAATGCTGTTTGATTAAATTTTCTCAAACGCCATGTTAAAATGCTTTATTTCATAACTAAATAACCGTAGCTCCAATTTTAATAAACTTTATATGTAAATGGGGTGGAAAAATGCCTAGTTTAACATGGTGCAGTTTATTTTCCTGTTTAACAACAATAAAATATGTTTTAGGGCAGATCAGTACCGAATCTAAAATATGCACATGGGGATTTTCCGAAATTGTTGTTTGTTGTTCCGGCCTCATTTAAATTTGCCTAAATAGTTAGTTTTATTATGCTTCACCCCTTTCCATGCTTAATAACATTTAATATTGCTGGGTACATAACCAAGAGCGAACTAAATAACTCGAATGTGGTGTTTCGTCAATATGCAACTCGTTGCATATTGGGCTCCATTTAACTTGTAGTTTTGTTTGTGCATATTGCCATGCCATGCCTCATTAAACCGGACATGCATCATACATGGTTGAGCATCATGCCATGTTTATGCTTGTGTGTTTACCATGTTGTTTGCTTCTTTTCGGGTTGCTTCTCTCGCTAGCTTCGGTTTCGTTCCGGAGTTGTGAGGATTCGTTCGACTTCGTCCGTTTGTCTTCTTCATGGACTCGTTCTTATTCCTTGCGGGATTTCAGGCAAGATGACCATACCCTCGAAATCACTTCTATCTTTGCTTGCTAGATGCTCGCTCTTTTGCTATGCCTATGCTACGATGCCTACCACTTGCTATATCATGCCTCCCATATTGCCATGTCAAGCCCCTAACCATCCTTTCCTAGCAAACCGTTGATTGGCTATGTTACCGCTTTGCTCAGCCCCTCTTATAGCGTTGTTAGTTGCAGGTGAAGATGAAGTTTGTTCCTTGTTGGAACATGAAGATGTTGTTCCTTGTTGGAACATGTTTACTTGTTGGGATATCACAATATATCTTATTTAATTAATGCATCTATACACTTGGTAAAGGGTGGAAGGCTCGGCCTTATGGCTGGTGTTTTGTTCCACTCTTGCCGCCCTAGTTTCCGTCATATCGGTATTATGTTCCCGGATTTTGCGTTCCTTACGGTTGGGTGATTTATGGGACCCCTTGACAGTTCGCTTTGAATAAGACTCCTCCAGCAAGGCCCAACATTGGTTTTACTATTTGCCACCTAAGCCTTTTTCCCTTGGGTTCTGCAGACTCAAGGGTCATCTTTATTTTAACCCCCGGGCCAGTGCTCCTCCGAGTGCTGGTCCAAATTAGAGCCACTTGCGGTGCCGCCCCGAGGCAACTCGAGGGCTGGTTTTACTCGTAGGCTGGCCTATCCGGTGTGCCCTAAGAACGAGATATGTGCAGCTCCTATCGGGATTTGTCGGCACATCGGGCGGCTTTGCTGGTCTTGTTTTATTGCTGTCGAAATGTCTTGTAGCCGGGATTCCGAGACTGATCGGGTCTTCTCGGGGAGAAGGAATATCCTTCGTTGATCGCGAGAGCTTATCATGGGCTAAGTTGGGACACCCCTGCAGGGTATTATCTTTCGAAAGCCATGCCCGCGGTTATGAGGCAGATGGGAATTTGTTAATCACTACAGGAATCAGCTACTTTGCCGTCTGCCATGGCGGACGGCAAAGGCATGAATGGCGGACGACAAAATCCTTTGCCGTCACCGCGACGGCAACAATGAGCTCGGCAAAGTAGGCTCTGATAAACAGCTACTTTGCCGTCCGCTTCTGGCGGTGACGGCAAAAGCCCTTTGCGTCGCGACGGACAAAGAGAGCGGACGGCAATAATTGCGCCGTCGATCCGTTAAGTGTCTAACGGCAGGCCTTTGCCGTCCGCCATCGGCGGCAAAATTTCTAGTGTCTTTGCCGTCGCCGCGATGGCAAAGTGCAGGTTCTTTGCCGTCGCCATCGATGGCAAAGTGCGGGTTCTTTGCCGTCGCCACCGATGGCAAAGTGCAGGTTCTTTGCCGTCGCCATCGATGGCAAACTGACCAAATGGGTCAGCTTCCGGAAGCACAGACTAGATGCCACGTGTCTTCTTTGCCGTCCGCGGAAGGCGGCAAAAAGCGCGTTACCGTCGATGGCGACGACAAAGAGCTCATATTGGCTCTTTATCTGTTTTTATTAAATCCAACAATTTTCATCACAAATATATATGACATATATAGATATATTTCAAAAGGCCATTCTGAGCAAACATATAAGATATCCAACACATAACTTCATCATCCAACCATATATATTACATGCATAGTTCCATCATACATAACAAGTTCAACATAGAGGCATCCAACCATATATATTACAATAGTTTCATCCAACGATACATGCATAGTTCAACGATACAAAAGAAAGCAGAGAAAGGGATAAGGAGCACTCCATCTATGCAAACTTTAAGTCAAGTGAATGAAATCTGCAAAATGAAAAATAAGAAAGTTAGAACAAGAAGAGTAGAACAAGAAGAAGACTAGAACAAGAAGAGTAGAACAAGAAGAAGACTAGAACAAGAAGAGTATGCCATTTATGAGCTAACTTACGTGAAATGGATCATATATGAGCTAACTAAGTTGAAATGGGTGGTTTATGAGCTATCTAAGGTGAAATGGATCATTTATGAGCTAACTAAGTTGAAATGGGTGGTTTATGAGCTAGCTAAGGTGAAATGGATCATTTATGAGCTAACTTAGTTGAAATGGATCATTTATGAGCTAATTTAGTTGAAATGGATCTTTTATGAGCTAACTTAGTTGAAATGGATGGTTTTGAGCTAACTTAGGTGAAATGGATCATTTATGAGCTAATTTAGTTGAAATGGATCTTTTGAGCTAACTTAGGTGAAATGGATCATTTAAGAGCTAATTTAGGTGAAATGGGTTGTTTTTAGCTAACTTGGTGAAATGGATCATTTAAGAGCTAATTTAGGTGAAATGGGTCATTTTGAGCTAACTTGGATGAACTGGATCATTTATAAGCTAACCTAGGTAAAATGGGTCATTTTAGAGCTAACTTAGGTAAAATGGATCGTCTATGAGCTAACTAAGCTAATTATGCAATTTTGACATAAGTAAGCTAAGTGCAGATCGTTTAGAGCTAACTTAGGTAAAATGGATGGTTTTGGAGGTCGATAAGCTTATTAAGTCATTTTGGAGGAGAAGAAGCTAAGTCTAGGTCATTATGGTAAGCATTTGAGGAAATAAAGCTAAGTCTAGGTCTTTATGCATGTGTTAAGCAAAACACTAGATGAACTTACCAAGATCCAGGAGGTGTAGGAGCGGGGTGGCTCGTGTCAGTAGTGGAAAAGGATCGTGCGATGCTTATGCGGAGTTACGCTGCACCAAAGATCATTTCCAATGTCTTGTTAGCATGATGACACTCAAATGTTAAGACTAGCAAGTAATGTCCATTCAAATAAAACTCACCGTGGTCCAGGAGCAATCACTCGGCATCGGCGGAGGCAGTCGACCTGTCTTCTCACACACAGACTGCACATTTGGTTTTGACGACTCAGTCATACTAGTTAGTAATGAGACAAACACTACATGAATGTTTTGCCTAATCTGCAGAAGAAACTTACCACAAGGAGCTCGTACATGGCCCTTGCCTGCATGTCATTCCGTGCCCTCTCCTCCTCCATCATCTTTGTCCTCCTCTCCTCCAACTCCCGCTGCCTCTCCGCCGCCTCCGCCAGAAGTTTCTCCGTTCTATCTCTCTCACTCTGTATAGCAGCCTGCAACACCACTCACATGACCATTTGTAATCATTGATGGAAGCGCACACAATGTAATGGAGAAAGATAACTGAGTATGTATCACTAACCTTGATGGCGAGTTGCCTTTGGCCGTTCACGAGGCCTTATCTCAGGAGCGGAGCTCGACTGGCGCGCCTTGATCTCCGAGAGAGTGCTAGGACAACGGATAAGTCCATCTCCAATGGCTATGGAGCCATGGGACCTCCCGCCACCAGATATCATCAACAGCTCTGGATCAATGGGACCCTGGCTCGGGTTAAAGTCCTCCCCTTTCCTCGCCTTCCCCTCATCTCTATATCTCACGAGCTTGTTGTGGGAGGAGATGTTGGTGAAGTTGTTTGCATCATCGAGGTCAGACTGAGAGAAAGCCTTGACTTTCTTGAAAGAGGCAGTGTGGGCCATGGCATACAGGTCGTACACCTCTGGCACCTTATCCACCTTATTGTAGCGTGCCTGAAAGAGAGAAACAATGAAAATTAGTAATTAAAGGGCTCAAGCTAGCATGATGAATGAATTGCATGAATCATGAAGCAAACCACATACCGATTCATGCCTGAACTGATATAAGTTGGAGCTGCCTTGATGGTGTGGCACACCTTCCATTTGGGCACGTTTGTCCTTGGCCTCGTTGTGGAGGGCTAGCCATTGTTTTGAGCACCACTCATCGACCAACACCTCCCAACAATCCATCCGATCCGCACACCATCTCGGGCGCCTAAGTTAGCAAATAGAAACTTGGCGCTTCTGACTAAGAATTACTAAATGAAGGAACTTAAGTAGAAGGCCTTAAGAATTACCTTCATGTACTGCTCCTTACTCAGGAACTTATCGTGGCACGCCGGCTTGGTCTTCTTGATACCACGCAAGGCGTAGTAGTCTCGAACAGCCTGCACCCGAGCCTCGTGCCGTAAGTTACGGGTAGGCGCTGAGCGTTCTCGATAACATGTGCGCGTCCTCCTCGTATCCCTCCTCACACCTGTAGAATGTCTGCAATCAAATGAGACAATATTGATTAGTACAATTAATAACTAGCTAGTTGAAGATTTTTAAATGTGTAAAGGAGAAATTACCAGAACTTTCGATCACCATATTCGCCTCGTGTCGCTTTACGACACCGTCGATAATCTCATCCGGCGGGCCGGGCAGCCACGTAGTGCTCCCAGCTCAATCCAAGCTCGAAGCCGACCCTCACCGAACAGCGTGACAAACCCGGGAAGTTTTGCGGCAAAGAACTCAAGGGCGGAGTTGGGCGGCGGACACTATGATGGTGGTCCCAACCTCTGCAGCATGACAAGGCCAGCGCATTAGTTATTTGAAAAACGTGAATGCACAAGGTACAAAATATTAAATGCACTTACGTACCTCTCCCCATCAGGGAAAATCAACCACCTCTGCTTTCGCTGGTCACCAGCACGGACGGGAGCCGTAGCACCACGCTGGTAGACGGTGCCCCCTCCTCCTCAAGATCGATCGGCTCCCGCCATCATCAGCATAGCCACTCGGCTCCTCGGGCTGATCCGGCCAGTACCCCATCCGGACGTGTGCTCCTCCGGGGTCACGTGGGCGAACTCGAGGCCCAAGACCCGTGGACCGGAGGCTCGTGGACGGAGTCCGTGTAGCCTCCTCCTCGGACGAGTCCACCCTAGCGATCACGTGCTCGGGTGAAACAGCTGGGGTGGCGGCGAGGAAGGCGCCGAGCAGTCACCCTACCTCCTCTCCCACGACCACGTGCCCTACCTCCTCTCTTCCTACCTCGTCCCCTGCTGGGCACCGCGGTCGGCGAAGAAGGGCCCGGCGGTGTGGCCATCTGTCCAGCAACGCTTCGGCGGAGAGGTGCGTCTGGAATGGAAGACCTCAGACCACGCTCCCGACCAGCGCCCACCATCTTTCAACACCTGCCATGACAAACAGTAAACAAAATTAGTACAACATAAAAAAGACCGACATGAATAATAATATGTGTATCACTTAAGTGTATCATCATCAAGTACAACATAAAAAATGTAATACGACACTACTAATAATCTCGATCGGTATCATCAATAAATGCATAATCATCATCATCACTATAATCAATGACGGGCTCATAGGGTTCATTGGCATCAACATGTGCAAGGCCACCTTAGCGTGTCGGTCAAGCATTGACAGGTCATCCGCAGCGATAACCTCTTCTTGTTCCGGCTCTTCTTGTTCCTCCTCCGGGGTGATGTCGGATTCATTGTCGCTGTCTACTTCAATGTTTTGGGGTGAAGTATAGCGGTTCTTGAAAGCGCTTTTTGGAAAGACGTGTCTCTTGGAAGAATTCTCCTTCATATGTATGCAGGTTAATGTGAGGTTCATAATCCTCTTCCTTTGGGGAGAAAGTCTAGCACGTGGCGGCACTTCATAAGCGACATCCCAACCTTTCAGATTTGGATTAGTTTGGCAGGCCCACGGTAGATAGAATACTTGGGTCACTGTTGAGCCATAATATAGACATCGGGAACATCTAAATGAGTGCTTTGGTTGATTTCAACTAGCCCTACATGTTCATGAGTCCTTCTAGTCTCCTTGGCTGAAACCAATAACATTTGAAGACTACGACATTGGTGGGTTTTCACCATAGAACAGAAGTTCATAAATTGCTTCAACTCTCCCATAATACTCGGTACCTCCTTCGCCGATAGCAGATACACAACAATTTGTTGACTTTCGATTGGCTATAGATAGCTCTTTGCCATAGGTACGAAAGCGATACCCGTTGATGTCGTACTTGTCAAATGAACGGACCTTATAGTCAAAACCATTAGCGACTTGTCTCAATTCGGCGTCCATAGACTCTGAATTAGCCTACAAATTTAATATGAAAGGATTGTTGCATTATGCACAAATTAGCGAATGAAATGAAATTGTCTAATAGAAATTACCGTTTGTTTGAACCAAGAGATGAAACCGGGATAGCCACCTCCTTGCTTAGCGAGAAGCTCATACTCTTCGACGGAATCCTTTTGGATCTCCGCTCCATACGAGAATATGGCGACATATCGACTGTATGACATATCCAGGAATAAGAGTAGTTCAAAGGAAATAGAAGTTGCAAAACAATGTACCGAGAACTTACTCGATGTACGGCCGCACTTCTATCAGGTTGTTGAAGATATACAACGAAATGGTCCGCCATTCTTCGTTATTCAAAGATCTTGGATGTGAAACACTAGCTGGTGCGAGATTCCCTTTGAATAGGCTGAGGTTGGATCCACCCTTTTAGGCTCGTCGAGCATTGTACCGAGGCTTGGATTATGCAAATAGCGATTTTTGGCTTCGTAGTGCGCTGTTATTTAAGTTTGCCGCCTCCTCTATGATGAATGCCTCAGCCATCGATGCTTCAATTCTCGTTTATTTTACATTTTTGTCGAGCGTCTTACGCATTCTCTCGGTTAGGTAGCACCAGCGATTTTGCAGGCCCCCAATCTTGCCTCGGTCGGAGATGCAAAATCAAATGCTGCATTGGATTAAAGAAGCCCGGTGGAAAGATCTTCTCTAACTTGCAGATCAACTCCGCGCCAACTCTTCCATTTCTTCTAGCACGCCAGCGATAGTTCTTTCGCACAAAGAACACGGAAGAAATAGCTGAGTTCTGCCGATACTAGCCATTCATCCTCGGGGATGAAGCCACGCAACATCACCGGCATTACCGCTCAATCCATATGTGCCAATCATGACTCTTGAGACCAAATATCTTCAGTTTATCAAGATTCGCTCCCTCTTTAGATTCGCTGCATACCCATCGGGAACATCAACTGCTGTTGCACCCACAAGAGAATTTCCCTCATAGCTGGCCTTCCAAGATTGAACCATGCCTTTGGCCGTCGATTCTGCTTTCCTTTCGGTTCTTTCATGTTTTGTAACGGCCTATCACATAGCGCCTCCAGATCGACTCTAGCCTTAGTATTATCCTTTGACTTCCCATCTATGCGAACAATGTACCAAAAAGTGCCTCGGCGATATTCTTCTCGGTGTGCATCACGTCGATGTTGTGTGGGCAAAGGAGGTCTTTGAAGTAAGGCAGATCCCATAAGCATGTTTTGTGAGTCCACGCGTGCTTAGTATTATACCCTTGAAGTACCACGGGCGTTGTGGATCTGGCTCGAGGCGTTTAACCGATCCAGGTCTGTTGGCTGTCAATGCAGGTGGTGCGAGTTTTGACAACTCTACCCCTGATGAAGTTCTTCTTGTCTTTCCCGAACTTATGGCGAGGATCCAGGAACTGTCTATGC
This sequence comes from Aegilops longissima, assembly GCA_021605205.1. NCBI lineage: Eukaryota > Viridiplantae > Streptophyta > Magnoliopsida > Poales > Poaceae > Aegilops > Aegilops longissima. The sequence goes on from CM038681.1 coordinate 84,041,244, forward strand.
ATGTCGAAGCAAGAAAACTTGCGACCGGCCTGAAACCAATGGAACTCAAGAGCTCCCTTGCATGTGGGGCACGGGAACCTTCCATGCACACACCAGCCAGCGAATAAGCGATACCCGGCAAGTCATCGTCGAGTACATGTACCGGACACGCATTATGAAGTTCCGTTTGCTAAAGGCGTCGTATGTCTTGAACCCATTATCCAGGCTTCTTGCAATTCGTCCTTAAGCGGCTGCATGTACACATTCATATTTTGCCGGATAGTTGGGTCCTGGAATTATCAACGTCGGAAAATGTTCTTTCTTTGCATAATCTGTCCGGGGAGATTGGTGGAAAGACAAACACAGACCAACAAGCTGTATTGGGCTGCCGTCATACCAAACACACTGAACCCATCCGTGCTGATGCCGACTCGAGGATGCCTCGGATCTGCCGCTTTGTCGACATGTAATTCATCAAACTTTTCCACGCAACACCATCCGATGTGTGTACCATCATCGATTCCCATCGCATCTAGTTCGGTTCTTTTGCCTGTTTTGTGCCATGTCATCTGTGCGGCGTCTCTTCGACCATGAAAAGGCGTTGAAGTCTTGATACGATTGGCATATACGAAGAACACTAACGGGATTTTGGTGCATGTCTTCTCACCCATACCGTTGTCTACCACAATATACGGAAGACTTGCAAATGGGACAATAGTTCAAGTCCGCATAGTCAAGCCTAAATAAGGCACATCCTTTCTCACAGGCATGTATCTTCTCATAGGGCATCTTGATTGCACGGAGGATTTTGTCCGGCTGGTACAGGTTTGCAGGCATTACATGGCCTTTGGGTAGAAAGCGTCCAAATCTGTCATAATTGCGTCATAGCATTCTCGACCAAGTTGAACTGAGCCTTGAGCCATTACTTGTGAGATGACATCCAAGCGACAAAGCTCGGTGTGCTCGTGGAGCGGGCGTTTGAAGACTCAACATTTCATTGAAGGCCTTTGCAGATTCCTCCATCTCCTCGTCCGAATCCGAGCATCATCATAGCCTTGCACCATGTTTTCCATCCGGTACCATGCTCGTCGGTGCGGCGACGATCCACCTCAGCTCGGTCATGTTGGGCAGACTCACCATGAAATGTCCACACCATATAATCGGCGTAAAACCACTCTTCTGCAGGTGTTTGCCCATTTCAGCCTCTGTCTTCTTTTCCCAATTGCCGCTTGGGAAGCAGGGGCACCAGGTTTTCTTTTGGCCATTTGCAAATCGGCTTGCACAAACCCCTTAGTTTTTGTGAACCATTCAGCGCTCCATTTGTTACGACCAGTGTGACGGTATACATCCAAGCACGGTCACTCATCTTGACTTTCGAGCTCTGGACACACAACAATTATATATGTAATTCACCATGTATATATTCATCAGTTGATCTACTTTGTCAATTTTATTACGTCCATGCAACCTACACTCTAATAGGTAATGATAGGTCCTAATCCCACCCGTGTATGTGTAGATTGGGTTCATTTTCCCATGCTATGCTCGGATCCGGCGCAAAATTTGGCAGCACCTCCCGCCGTTCTCTGATACGTCTACGCAATAAGCAGAGAGGATGTGTACCGAGAGAACAACGGGGAGGCAGCGGCAAAATATATGCGTCGGATCGGAGCAAAGCTATATGGGAAAATGAACCCAATCTACATACTGGCTATCCATGGATAGCGTTGGACAATTGAAAGAATCAAGGTTATAAATATGCAAATGCATGCATATTTATAACTATAACGCTTCGAGCGGAGACACATATTGATTCGCATATCTTGATGATTCAAGACACATATATAGCTAGCTATCAAGTTTCATCGGAATAGATCAAATAATTAATGGGGAGGAGGAGTTGTCATTTGTGCTCACCCACGAGCGAAGCGAGCGAGCTCGTCAAACGCCGCGGCGAGGTCGTCGAACACCAAACCTCGCAGCGATGAAACAACTGCACAATTAAAACTACACGATCAACACAATTATATATGATGTTTTCATAACAAAATCGAAAAATATATGACCTAACTAATAATTCACAAATATATGACCCGTCGGCCTCTGGAAGGCCAAAGAACACCTTTTCGGGAGGTGTCGGTGGTGGGGTGTCTGTCGGTGTCGAGGTGCCGTGTAGAGTCGGGTGCTGTTTCGTGGTCGGGGTCGGGTGTCGTGTCGATGTCGGCCTAGTGCCGTGTCGGTGTCAGGGTGTTGTTTGAGGTGAGGTGTGGTGTCGGGTCAGGGTGTCGGGTCGGGCTGGGGTGAGGTGTTGGGTCAGCTCGAGGGTCGGGGTGTCGGGGTCGAGGGTGTCGGGTCAGCCTTGGGGGTTAAAGTGTCGGGGTCAGGGGTCGGGAGTGTCGGGTCGGGGTGTCGGGGTCGGGGTCGGGGTGGGTTGGGGTCTCGGGTCGGGGTCTCGGGGTCGGGTGGGGGTCTCGGGGTGGGGTGTCGTGTCGGGTGCGGGTGGTCGGGTGCCGTGTCGGGTCGGGGTCGGGGTCGGGGTGTCGGGGTCGGGGTCGGGGTCGGGGTCTCGGGGTCGGGGTGTCTTCTTCTTCTTCTTCCTTTTCCTTTTCTTCCTTTTTTTCCTTTTCTTCTTCTTCCTCCTTTTCCTTTTCTTCCTTTTTTTCCTTCTTCTTCTTCTTCTTCTTCTTCTTCTTCTTCTTCTTCTTCTTCCTCCTTTCCTTTTTCCTCTTCTTCTTCTCCTCCTCTCCTCTCTTTTCTTCTTCTTCTTCCTCTTCTTTTTTCTTCTCCTCCTCCTCTTCTTCTTCTTCTACTGATCTCCTCTTTTTCTCTTTTTCTTCTTTCCTAAAACTAAACTAAACCTAATCCTAAAACTAAGAAAACAGAAAAAAAAAAAACTAAATCTAAACCTAATACTAAACTAAAACTAAACCTATAAACCTAAAACTAAACATAAACCTAAAACTAAAAAAACAGAAAAAGAAAAAAAAGGAAGAAGAGACTCACCTGCAGCGAGGTGGAGGAGGGGCGGTCTTGACCTGGGCGGCGGAGGTGGGGCGAGGCGGCCTAGGCGGCGGCGCGAGCCCGGCCGAGGCGGTGGGCGCGGAGGTGCAGGCGCGAGGCGTGGCGGCGCCAGAGGCCGGCCGTGAGAAGGCGAGGCGAGGCGCCGGGGTGGTGGCGGGGTGGTGGTGGGGACAGGTAGTGAGGGGCGGCATGGCGGGGGTGGTGAAGGGCTGGCGAGAGGTGGGAGAGAAAGAGAGAGAGGGGGGGGGCGGCCCGTTAACTTCGTGGGGCCCTCCTCTTTGCCGTCCGCCACCCTTTGCCGTCCGCCTTCTTGCTCTTGGCCGTCCGCTAGCGGACGGCAAAAGGACCCGATTAGGTTTTTTTTTGCAACTCGTCGGTGGGGCCCTCCCTCTTTGCCGTCCGCTAGCCGGCGGCAGCGAGATCTTGCCGTCATGGCGGACGACAAAGAACAACTGATGGTAACCTTGGTCTTTGCCATCAGCCAGTTCTTTGCCGTCCGCTTTTTGGGTAGCTGATGGCAAAGAGCTTATTTGCTGTCCGCTAGCAGACGGCAAAGAGCTGGCAGATGGCAAAGTAGCTGATTCCAGTAGTGAATGTCTGGTTGTAGAAAACCAGAAGTTGATGTTAATTAAAATACACCAACCGCGTGTGTAACCGTGATGGTCTCTTCTCGACGGAGTCCGGGAAGTGAACACGGTGTTGGAGTTATGTTTGACGTAAGTAGTTTCAGGATCACTTCTTGATCGCTACTAGCTTCACGATCGTGCCTTGCTTCTCTTCTCGCTCTCTTTTGCGAATGTAGCCACCAGATATGCTAGTCGCTTGCTGCAGCTCCACCTCACTACCTTCTCCTACCCATAAGCTTAAATAGTCTTGATCTCGCGGGTGTGAGATTGTTGAGTCCCCGTGACTCACAGATACTTCCAAACCAGTTTGCAGGTGCCGATGAAACCGTGCAGGTGACGCATCCGAGCTCAAGGAGGAGCTGGATGAAGATCTTGTTCATTGTGTTGTTTCGTTTCAGTTGATCAGTAGTGGAGCCCAGTTGGGACGATCGGGGATCTGTGTAGCATTTGGGGTAGTCTTCTTTTATTTTGGTTCCGTAGTCGGACCTTGATTGTATCTGTATGATGTAATGTTTTACTCATATATTGTGTGAAGTGGCGATTGTAAGCCAACTATGTATCTCTTTCCCTTATGTATTACATGGGTTGTGTGAAGATTACCTCACTTGCGACATTGCTTTCAATGCGGTTATGCCTCTAAGTCGTGCCCGACCGTGGGAGATATAGCCGCGTCGAGGCGTTACAAGCTTCTAGGGTTTAGCCTCTCTGATCTCGTGGTAGATCTACTCTTGTACTACCCATATCATCAATATTAATCAAGCAGGAGTAGGGTATTACCTCCATCGAGAGGGCCCAAACCTGGGTAAAAACATCGTGTCCCTTGTCTCCTGTTACCATCCGCCTAGGCGCACAGTTGGGACCCCTACCGAGATCCGCGGTTTGACACGGCAGGAACCACTTTGAGGTGTGCCTCAAGGCACGTTTCCCCCAGGAAGGTATGAAGCAAGGAGGGCCAAACCCTCAGGAGTTCGTCGCGAGGAACACTCAGGAGCTAAAGGAGTCAAGGGTAATGCGCGGCAGCCGTCGCTTGCCCGCCGTTGCCCCACATCCAGGCGAGGATGGTGGGCTGCGCGTCTGCATCGACGTACCAGGGCTCAACCGAGCCGCGTCTCAGGAGCGCCTCTGGCCTTCACGCGTGGGGCATTGTGAGGGTCCACCTCACAGCTACGTTCGCATGCCTTTCAGCCTGCGAGCAGTGTCGCGCGCTCATCGGCGCTGGCGAGGAGCATTACGGAAGGCTCAGGAGGTCAGGCATCGCGCGGTCCTGGTGGAGATGGAGGTGGCCCTCGAAGATCCACCCGTGCCCCCGGAGCCTCCCAAGGCTCCAGGTCCCGGGAGCTCGTGAGGGCCGGCTTCCTCACCGTGCGTCGTCCGCTACTTCAGCATCAATTCATCTCCAAAGGTATCAGGTGACATCTTTCAAAGTTTCGTTTTTCAGCTGGGAGCGCCCGCAGGGCTGCATCATTCGCAGGTCACGTGGGTCCGTCCCTGCGGCATGTATCCGTTTTGCTTATGATCTTTACCTACCTTGATGGGGGCGCCCCTCGGGCTGCATTATCCCCAAGCCGCTTGGGCCTGACCCAGTGGCGTTTGCCTTTTCCGCATCTATCTAAATGGATTTGCTCCTCCGCGCCTAACCTGATTCCCATGGTTATCATATGCTGCTTATCGCGGACCTCTCCGCTCGCATGCAAAGCGCTTGCACGTTAAAAGGGGGGTACCTGAGCATCACGACTCATGGGCTCTTACTGGCTCTCCAGCCCTCACCCCCTGGCCTTGACCCACGGCATCGTGACCTGTCATACCAGCGGCGGCTGAGCTCGCTCGAGGGCCGAGACCTGAGGACGTAGAGCATTTGCATTCTGACCACCTTGCAGGAACACATCATTAATAAAGGCCCAGAGCCAGGCGCAACCCACCTCGAGGTAGGGCCTCGTGAGTCCCGCTCTGGCTCATGGGTGCCCAGATACACCTCTCCTAGCCCTACCGTGCCGGCCACGTGTAAGGCGGGGCTGTACGCCCGGGGGCTCCTCCGGGAGCCCCTCCCACGCACCGATGGAAGCACCATGCTCGCGCTGGCTCACGACCTTTGCCGAGGCGGCTATGCCCGTGACACATCACAGGAGCACTATGCTCTGCTGGTGATAAACAACTAAGGCCCACGGCCGTATCAACCTCGGGAGCCGAGGCTCGGTGGCTGGTACCATCATAGCGCCTCCCTCGAGAGTGCAGCGAGGCTGGACAGGTGTCGTGGTTCTAAGTCTGACAGTAGAATGGGAGGTAGGTATGGAGAGGCAAGTTCCTAGCTATGGAGTAGTTGTATCGCAAGGGGATTTCTGAGTTCAGGCCCTTCTCGGAGGAAGTAATAGCCCTCGTCTCGGAGCCGGGAGGTCATTGGATTATATCGTATGTGTTACTGAGGTGCGAACCCTTCTACACTGTGGAGGGGGTGGCTTATATAGAGTGCGCCGGGACCCCAGCCAGCCCATGTAGCAGAGGGTTTAAGGTGCGTTAAGGCTAGGCGTTCTTGGTAGCGCCTTACATAAAGTGTCATTAAGATCATAAAGACTATTTAACTTCTGAGACCGTTTGGGCACCAGTGGCTCTTGGACTCCTGGTGGTCGAGTGGGTCTTCATGGTCGAGTGTCTTTGAATCATCAGTGGAAACCTACCGGTCATTGGAAGGCCGCTTCTCTTGCGGCGTCCTTGTGGAGGGTACCTTTGGGCAGATCTATGACCCTACCCCAGGTACATGACTTCATCATTAGCCCCCGAATGGATCGAGGTTTGAGTGAGGATGGAGTTGACAATCTTCCGACCTGTTCTTCGTGTTGCGAGTGTGTCTTACTCTGGATCAACGACCTTTTAGTGATGGCGTCAACTTCTCTTTTAGTCGCCTTGATCCATTCTTCACGTTTTGTCGAGTGAACTCTGTGAACTTGAGGATTTCCGAGCGACGGATCGGAGGAAATCTGCTATCGACAGGTTGCTCAGCGGTTAGCGGATTCGCGAGATCTGAATTTTGGGAAGCGAAGCGAGAAAACTGCGGCACTTGGATGGGATAAGGCGATGGCGCCTCAATCATCGCACCGCCTTTTTCGCCACGTATCGGCGCGCTTTTATTCTTGAGGATTTGTGGGATTTCTGGGCCTACCGGTCAGCCACTCGGAGCGGCCCCATATAATCGTCGGACAGGGTATTTTGAGCAGTCGACCCCAATCTTCTCCTCCCTCCGCCTCCAAACCTTCTCGCTGCTCTCTTAGCCTGTCCGCGCCACAGCTCGATGCTTGCTTGCGGCGACCATGGTGAAGGAGAAGACCGCAGCCCTGGAGCAGGTGAAGAAGGCGGCGAAGGCTAAGGGACAGCGCCCGGTCAGGCGGATCCTCTTCATGGTCCAAACTGCCGCAAGGCGGGTCAAGGAGATTGGATCCGCTCGACCATCACCGAAGGACCTCACCGATCTGGCCAATGAAGGACTGATCCCCATGGGTCGGCGAGGCTTCCGGGAGCAGGTGGCAACCGCCTTTGAAGAGGTGAGTCGTTCTCCTGGCCACCCACGTAGATCGGGATTTTCTCGCCACGAATCCTTTTTCGGGGTTTTGAACTTTTTGGGCGCAACTCCATCATTTCCTCCCAACTCCATTGTCTACCTTGCTGCTTTCATTTCGTTATCGAGAACTTCTTGGGTTGTCGACCGCCTTTGGGGTCTCTTCAAGCACATATTCACTGTCGCTCTCGGGGCGGTGAAGAAAAGCGAACCGAATAGCGAGAGAACCCAAGTAATCCAGATGTGTGGGGACTCGAGGTCGGATGAGGGGAAGCGCCTTTCCGGCTATGACTCTCCTGACTCGGTTAGAGGTGGCGGTCGACCTGGTTCTCTTGCCAAGACCAGCCGACGCCGGGGCGATCATTGGGCTCCCTCCTTTCTCCATGAGTCGAGTGAACAAGCCATCTTCCCTGAAGGTGTTACGGAGGAGAAGGCCCAAGTAAAATTGTTGATGGGCGCGTAGTCCAGCTTATTAGCGACGGGGTGACCAGCATGGATCTCATGGAGGTTTTCCTCCGGCGTATTCAGCCACTCCAATACCGAGGTCATCCGATGTGGATGTACTCTGTACGGATGATACCACTCGGGTCCATCGGAGGAGGTCGATGGCGCCACTTATTGGAGAAGTGGATGACTGCCATCACGAAACAAAGATAACCCTCGCGGAGCTGGGAGGATTCCACCACTCGACCAGACTTACGAAGTAGACAAGGTACAACCACTTATCTTGATTGTGATTGGCTGCATTCATTACTGTTTAGATGCCAATTAAATCGACTGACTTTCCCTTGTTTTGTTGTCTTCTAGGTCACCTGAGATGTACTCGATGCCCAGGCGCAGGAAACGATCGAAGAAGAAGAAGGAAGTGGAGGTGAAAGTCGGGAGGAATGGGAGTCAGCGGCGAGGAGGATGAGGGGATGACAACTCGATGAAGAGGAGGAGGAGGAGGAAGAGGAGGAAGGCGTCGATCCTCCTCGCTCGGAGGAAGGTCAAGTTGGCGCATGACCGGCGGCGAGGCGCAGTAAAGCTGTTGTGCCTTGGGCGATCAGCGAAGCGACCTAGGACAACTTCCCTGTGCCGGTGAGAAACCGCCGAAGCAACCTCGAACAACGTCATCAAAGCCGGCGAAGGCTCTGCCCAAGATGCGGATGGTCATCCCCACCATCTCCGCGTAACCAACAGAACCTTCTATTTCCTTATTCAACATGAATGAACTTTGGGTCGACTTGATGACTCATCAGCCGATTCTTGAAATCTACAGTGCCGCTACCTCCGAGACTCCAGCCAAGCACGAAGATCAGTAAATGGAGGATGCTGCCACCTCCAACCTTGGTATGATCTCTGAGGTTTCGCTTTCGGTCGATTGGACTTCCATGTTTACTTTTGAATCTTTCTTGTAGTTCCGCCTCCGTCATTGATCTCCCGATGATGACGAGAGCGCTCATTGAGGAAGAGGAAGAACAAGAGAGTGCCTGCTGGCAAGGCTGCTCGATCGCGGCGATTCTGAGGCAGCTGATTTCGAGGAGGCAATCCCTCGGGCTTCGTGTCTTCGCTATACGCTGACAAGTGCCCGACCCACTTAAATCATTGCTGATCCACCATCTCTCTTTGCTATACACCACGTCCGGAAGACCAAGTGAGTGCTGCTAAGGAGGCCATCGCCCGAGCAGGGATCATGATGGAGCAAGTGAAAGCGGTCCGAGAGGCTAGCGGGCAGCCTATGATGCTAGTTCAGCTCTCGAGCAATGTCTAAGTAAGTCAATCGTTGCTTGCTTTCTTAGGATATGCTACTGAAACTGCTTCATACGGAGATTTCCATATCTGTACACCCACGGGTGGGTGTGTCGATTGAATTTTGTGGGGCACGCTGAGTGCACCTGAGTGTAATCGAGACTATGGTCATTGCGTGCGATCGGCTATAATCTTTATCTGTGAACTTCTTCACTCGACCTGGGCGGACCAAGTCGAATGGAACCGTAAAACCGGTTGGGGGACGCTAAGTGCACCCTTGGGTGTAGTCCCGAGACTATGGATGACTGCGTGCGATCGACTATAGTCTAAGAACTGTGTTGTTGTCATTTTTTTCTCGCGGCTGACCGGTGACACATAACCTTTTGCCTCTTTTGGTGTTGGTGAACCAAATTGGAAAAAACCGAGTGGGGAACGCGCTGAGTGCACCCGGCTGGTGTAATCCCGAGACTCTTGTCGAATGTTTTGATTATTTGTAGTCTTAGAAATGCTACTATTTTCCTTAATCACTCGGAAGTGATCTGTCTTTGATGTCTTTCGTTGGTTGACTCTTTGTAGAAATCTTGCGAGCTTGTGGCTCGCTATCTTGAGATTAGAGAACAAACAGATCCAGCTCAACCTCGATTTGAAGCTTGCTCGGGAGAATTTGCGAGAAGGCAAAGGATGAAGCAAAAGGTATGGCTGGTGAGAACTTTTGCGACTACCTTTGTTTTTCTGTTCATTCTCAACTCTGTTCTCATTGTTGCTTTGAGATAAAGCTGGAAGAGACTTTGAAGAAGAAGGACCTTGACCTTGCGCGAGGCACGAAAGGCGGCTTTGGAGAAAACAAAGCTCGCTGAAGAAAGCTTGCCTCGGTCGACAAACTTGAAGATGAAAATGCCTACCGCTCTTGACGCGGCTAACAAGGAAGTTAGTCGGTGAAGAACGACAAGATTGCTCGTCGACAAAGGCTGGCCAAGCTGGCGGGGAAGCGAAATGACACGGAGATTTATCTTGGAGGGCTCGCCAAAAGCTGTTTCTCATGCTTGAAGGTAATCTCTTTTACCCGATTGTCTTGCTATCACCGACTCATCACATGATCTTTATTTTGAATCTGAGCTGTGTTTTCAGAATTACATCAAAACTTGAAGAAGAAACAGTCAGTGGAAACCAGTTTGGACCCCATCAACTCTCATGTGAAGGGCGAAGCTGCTATGAATGTGCTCATTTGGAGTCTCGCGTTGCTAGCGTGGTGGATTATCTTGCTCGATTGAAAGTTGCGTGTCGCGGATCGACTCGACTCTCTGGCGAGATCAGGCGCTTGAGAATGACCTTGAATCCACGATGACTTCGGTGAATGAGATTCCAAGTCGGGTGCAAGAATGGAAAAAGTCTTACGCCGGTGTGGTGCTGATGTTGCTCTATCTACGGTTCGTGTCCCTTTGCAAAGAAGCGCAAGAGGACAAGCTGGTGTCTCTCAAGGTTGCCAACACCAGGAAGCACGACTTGAGATCTTTCATGGAGACTTTCATTGCTGCTGCTACCCGTATTGCCGCGGAATCGACCTCGACCAGTTTGTTGCACCTTCAGGTCCTCCGCCGGAGAGTAAAAACTTCTAAGTCCCATCTTAAATTTGCCTCGGAATGCCGAGTGGTTTTTGTAACCGATAAACTTTAGCGGGCTTAACGCTGAGCACCTTTGGATCCGTGGGGCGTTTATCAAACTTGATTTATCCTTTAACATGCTTTGTTTGCCTTGAGAGAACTTTGTTCCTCATTGGAAGATATTCGTTGAAACTCGATCGACTTGTGCTTCATCTATCCTGCGGTAGAGATGGAACCTGAGGCTGCGACGACCTCGTCGTCCTTGCGGATTAGGTTGAACCGCACGTTGTACTTGTGGCGAAGCTCGAAGGAGGAGGTAGCGATCGACCTGCACCTCGTCGTCCTTGCGGATTGGGATGGACCGCACATTGTACTTGTGGCGAAGCTCGAAGGAGAAGGTGTGATCGACCTGCACCTCGTCGTCCTTGCGGATTGGGATGAACCATACGTTGTACTTGTGGCAAAGCTCGAAGGAGGAGGTAGCGATCGACCTGCACCTCGTCGTCCTTGCAGATTGGGATGGACGCCACGTTGTACTTGTGGCGAAGCTCGAAGGAGAAGGTAACGTCGACCTGCACCTTGTCGTCCTTGCGGATTGGGATGAATTCCTTACTTAGGCGAGCTTTGGACCGTAGCTAAGCTCCCAGTGGGAGGTTTGCTCTCCACTCGTGGGTTTTTATTACTTAGGCGAGCATTGGGTTGCAGCTAAGCCTCCAGTGGGAGGTTTGCTCTCCACTCGGTAGGATTTTTATTACTTAGGCGAGCACTGGGCTGCAGCTAAGCCTCCAGTGGGAGGTTTGCTCTCCACTCGGTAGGATTTCTATTACTTAGGCGAGCCTGGGCTGCAGCTAAGCCTCAGTGGGAGGTTTGCTCTCCACTCGGTGGGATTTCTATTACTTAGGCGAGTCTTTGGGCTGCAGCTAAGCCCAGTGGGAGGTTTTCTCACCACTCGGTGGGATTTCTATTACTTAGGCGAGCCTGGGCTGCAGCTAAGCCTCCAGTGGGAGGTTTGCTCTCCACTCGGTAGGATTTTTATGGCGTAGCTTTGAGGGAGAAGGTAGCAGTCGACCTGCACCTCGTCGTCCTTGCGATTTTCATTATTTTGGATGTTAGGCGAATCCTTGGGCTGTTGCAAGCCCCAGTGGGAGGTTGGCTCACCACTCGGTGGGATTTGAATACTTAGGCGAGTGCTTGGACTGCAGCTAAGCCTCCGAGTGGGAGGCTGGCTCGCCACTCGGTGGGATTTGAATAGTTAGGCGAGTACTTGGACTGCAGCTAAGCCTCCAGGTGGGAGGCTGGCTCGCCACTCGGTGGGATTTTGAATACTTAGGCGAGTGCTTGGACTGCAGCTAAGCCTCCAGTGGGAGGCTGGCTCGCCACTCGGTGGGATTTTCAATACTTGGCGAGTGCTTGGACTGCAGCTAAGCCCCAGTGGGAGGCGGCTCGCCACTTGGTAGGATTTTGAATACTTAGGCGAGTACATGGACTGCAGCTAAGCCCCAGTGGGAGGCTGGCTCGCCACTCGGTGGGATTTTGAATACTTAGGCGAGCGGATTCGCAGCTAAGCCCCCAGTGAGAGACTGCTCGTCACTCGAAAAAGATTTTTACAAACTTAGGCGAATCGGATTCGCAACTAAGCCCTGCTGGGGAAATTTCAACAAAAAGTAATAACAATCTTTGGGAAAATTATAACATTCTTGTCTTAGATAAACAAACTACAAAAGTACTTTTATTACATCTCAAGCAGTGAGTATTAAGTGTAAAAGGCGGAGCAGCTCCGCGTTCAAGCTCGAGGCTCGTCGATCTGGCGATCAACGTTGTAGAGATGATCGCTCCATTGTGGAGAACTCTTGTGATGATGAAGGACCTTCCCAAGTGGGAGCGAGCTTGTGTGGTTTCTGTTGATCCACTCGGAGGACCAAATCTCCCTCTTGGAAGGCTCGACTCTTCACATTTCGGCATGGAATCGGCGCAAGTCTTGCTGATAGATAGTCGGCGGATCAGGGCCATTTCTCTCTCCTCTTACAAGAGGTCATTGCATCTTGCCGAGCTTGTTCGCTTCTTCTTGAGTATAGTTCGACTCGAGGCATTGTGAAGCAGGTCATTGGCAGAACTGCTTCAGCTCAATAGACCGGGAAGAATGGAGTTCTCCCGATCGACCGATTAGGAGTGGTCCTCAATCCCGAGAGAACTGATGGAAGTTCGTCAACCCAAGCTCTGCTGCGTGTTTGAGATCACGCATCAGCCGTGGTTTAGCCCTTTGAGAATGAGGCCATTTGCGTTCTGCTTGTCCATTCGGTGAGGATGAGCCACTGAAGCATAGTCGACCAGCGTGCCTTGAGAGGCGCGAAGGCTTTGAACTTGTCATTACGAAGTTTGACCCATTATCGGTGATGATGCTATGCGGAACTCCATATCTGAATATCAACTCTCGATGAAAGCGATAGCGTGGATGCATCGAGGTTCTTGATGGGCTTGGCCCGATCCACTTGGTGAACTTGTCATTGCTACTAGCAAATGAGTGAAGCCGCTTTTGCGAGTTCTCAACGGTCCAATCATGTCCAATCCCCAAACAGCGAAGGGCGGGGCGAGTGGAATGGTCTTCAAGGCTGGCGGGCTTGTGCGACATGTTGGAATAGAACTGACATCCTTCGCACTTGTCAACTATTTCTTTTGCCATTTCATTTGCTTTCGGCCGGTAAAATCCGCTCGGTATGCTTTAGCCACAATGGTCGAAGGGCGCATGATAGCCACAGGTCCCAGTGGATATCCTCAAATTATCGACCTTCTTACGGCATGATACACTTCGGCGACTCGATCCGCTTTCTCTGAACAACTGTCCCTTGATCATTGTAAAGGCCTTGGATCGTCGGACGATCTGTCGAGCCTCTTCTTCATTCTCTGGGAGCTCTTTCCTTAGGATATATGCAATGTACGGCACCGTCCAATCGGGAGTGATGACCACAACTTCCATAATTAGGTCGACCACAGCTGGGACCTCAACTTGATCGGATCATTGGCACTCTTTTGCTGGGGCTTCTTACGTGAAAGGATCCTCCTGCGCGATGGTGCATGAATGTGCTCCAAAAATACATTACTAGGAATGGCTTCCCTCTTGGATCCTACCTTCGCCAAATCATCTGCAGCTTGATTTTTCAGTCGGGGTATATGATGAAGCTCTAACCCCTCGAATTTCTTCTCCATCTTTCTCACTGCATTACAATAACCTGTCATAGCTGGGCTTCTAACATCCCACTCCTTCATCACTTGATTAACAACCAAATCCTAGTCGCCGTAGACCATAAAGGCGGACGGACCTTGAGTGAAATGGCCATCGCAACCCATACAGGAGTGCTTCATATTCTGCTTCGTTGTTGGAAGAATCAAAGTGAATCTGGAGAACATATTTGAGCCTATCTCCTCGGGGGGAAACCAATACAACCCCTGCACCAGAACCATTCAGCATCTTGGAACCGTCGAAAAACATAGTCCGGTGCTCGAGTGAACTTGAGTCGGAAGCTGCTATTCAGATCCACTCGGCGAGGAAGTCTGCTATTGCTTGGGACTTGATGGCTTTCTTTGCCTCGAATTTGATATCAAGGGAGGAGTTCAATCGCCCATTTGCTACTCGACCAGTTGCATCTCTGTTATGAAGAATTTCCGACAATGGGCGTCGTGCGGCATTGTAATGGAATGATCGGAGAAATAATGAGCAACCTTCTTTGTGGTCATATAGATCCCATAAACAAGCTTACGATAGTGAGGTATCTTTGCTTTGATGGGGTTGATACTTGAAAGATAATAAAGCTGGGCGTTGAACTTTGAAGGCTTTTCCTTCTTCTTCCGCTCAACCGTAAATGCAGTCTTGGCGACTTGTCCGATGGCTGCAATGTAAAGCAGCAAAGGCTCTTTGCTGATTGGGGCGCAAGCACCGGCTGGGTGGAAGCGAGCTTTGAGCTCGCAAATGCTATCAGCTTCTAGAGTCCACTCGAACTTGTCGACTTCTTCATCGATCGGTAAAGAGGCAATGCCTTTTCACGGCGAGATGAATCGACTTAAGCGGCCAAGCATCGATAAGTTTCGGACGCCGTGCACGCGCTGCAGGCGTTTCATTGGATATGGTGCCAACCTTTTCGGGGTTAGCGTCGATTCCTCGCTCGAAATGAGAAAACCGAGTAACTTTCCACGGGAACTCCAAATGTACACTTTGATGGGTTAAGCTTGATATCATACCTCACGAGATTGGCAAATGTTTCAGCAAGGTCGGTCAACAGGTCGGAACCCTTTGTGACTTGACCACTATATCATCCATATGCGCTTCTACATTCCGATTGATTTGAGAGCAAACACTTACGAATCATCCTCATGAATGTGGCTCGGCATTCTTGAGACCGAATGGCATGGTGACATAACGAAGCACCGAATGGAGTGATGAGCGCTGTTTTAATCTCCTCGGGTCCATCTGGCGGATCGATGGTACCCGGAATAGGCGTCTAAAAATACAACCTCTCACATCCGCATTTGAGTCGACTATTTGGTCGATGCGAGGAAGAAATGATCTTTCGGGCAGGCCCGATTGATATGCTTGAAATCGATGCACATGTAGCGACTTGTCCTTCTTGGGGACCATGGCGACATTGGCGAGCCACTTGGGTGGTAGATCTCTCGGATGAACTCTGCCGCTAGAGCGAGCCACCTCCTGTAATGGCCTTTCTCTTACGGGCCGGCGGACCGCTGAAGATATTCTTTAACGGTTTGAATTTTGGGTGACTCGTGGCGATGCTCAGCCAGCTCCTTGGGAACACCCGGCATGTCAGTAGGCTTCCATGCAAAGATGTCCCAGTTCTCACGGAGGAACTGGATGGCGCTTCTTCCTATTTTGAGTCGAGTGTTGTTGAGATGTTGGTCGGAGTAGCATTGGGATCGGTCGGTGAATGTGAACCTGTTTACGTCTCACCGGTTGGTGAAATCTGACTCCGTAGCAGGCTTATTAGCTTCGCAACAAATCACTCGGATCTGCAGTTTTCGATACTCTTGTAGCTCTACCACTGCCAAGCGAGCATCGGCGATCTTAGAGCCTTTGGAAACACTCTTCCGCCTTCTTCCGATT
The DNA here is from genome assembly GCA_021605205.1 of Aegilops longissima. Classification (NCBI taxonomy): domain Eukaryota; kingdom Viridiplantae; phylum Streptophyta; class Magnoliopsida; order Poales; family Poaceae; genus Aegilops; species Aegilops longissima. The sequence continues at coordinate 84,056,859 of CM038681.1, forward strand.
GCCCGTTCTGGTGATCACGCCCTTGGGACCAGGCATCTTGAGTTTAAGATACCGTAACATGGTGGGCCATGAAAGCGTGCATAAGTGGCCTTCGAATAGCGTGATAAGCGCTCTGAAATCCACGACCTCAAAGGTCAACTTTTCTTTCGAAAATGCTTGAATCACCAAAAACTACATCAAGAGCAATTTGGCGAGTGACTCAGCCTTCTTTCCAGGAATGACTCCATGGAAACTCATATTCTTGATCTTGAGTGCGGACATCGGAATGCCCATTCCTTTCAATGTCTCGCGTACAATATGTTCAAGCCACTACCACCATCCATCGGGACTTTGGTCGGTCGAGTGCCCTCAACAATTGGGTGCGACCACCAATGCTTGCCTCCGGGGGTGGCAATGTCGCGTCGGGTGATCGGACTGGTCGAATGTGATGGCGATGCAGGACCATTTCAGATAATTGGGAGTCGCCGGACAACCAAGTTCACTTCGATTGATAACCTTCAATCGACTTTTCCTTCGGCGTCGGCAAAAATCATCGAGGTGGAATTGACACAGGGATATCCATCATCGATGTCATCTTTGTCCTCAACTTTGTCATTTCCTTATCCTTATCCTTGAGCTGTTTCCCTTGGGCTGCTGAATCAAAACCGACACTATCGAGTGGTATGTTTGGGTAAATGAGTTTACCCTCTTCATCTTTCTTTGTATGAATATGACATGGAAAATCCAACACGTCGTTTCCATCCTGGTCTTTCACCTTCTTGGGGTTCCAAGGACCCTTGGGTTTCCCCTTGAACTCACAGGGTCACAGCCAAGGCCTCTCCGGGGCGGCTGGCTCGACTTTGCTTACCTTCCATTGGAATTTCCTCCGCCCGGCCTCATTGGCGGCGATTTATATTACCACTCCGGGCCGATCCTCTTCTTCACCATTTGCATACTTGGTGGCAATCTCCATCATCCGACTCAGGGTCATATCTCGGTTCGACAAAATTTCAAACTCAACTCTCTGTTCTTGACACCTTCTTTGAAGGCCAGGACTGCTGGTGATCAGATAACATTCTCAAGCTGTGTGGTGCAAAGTGATCCACCTCTGGATATAATCTCTCAAAGTTTCACTCGACTTTTGCACACATTTTGCAAATCCGTCAATCCTGCTGGTGGTTTGCAAGTTCCTTCAAATGTCTGACAAACACTCGGGCAAGATCTTCCCAAGTGTAAATCTGCTGGGTGCTAAGCTGTTCAACCACGCCCTGGTTGAACCCTCCAACATAAGAGCAAATGTTTCATGGCTACCTCATCGTTGCCACGCTGATCTGAACAGCCACTCGGTAATCTTCAAGCCAAGTGTCGGGGCTTGGATTCACCGATGAACTTCTTGACTCGATCGCCAACCTAAAGTTGGGAGGAATCATCAGCGGCTCTGATGGCTCTGCTGAAACACTCTGGTCCCGAGACATGAACTTCTGCTGCTGGAGGAACATCTCTATCATGGCCGTCTCGGTGAGCTCTGTTCTGTCGACCAAACCTTGAGCGATAATAGATCTCGCATCAAAGCCTGGTTCCACAGGGTCATTGGAACTCTTCGCCAATTTCTTGTCTTTGGCGTCTGTCGTCCTGCTGCCGAGGAGCATATGATCCACCCCTTGGGGGAGGAGTGGGCACTCGACGTCGATCGTTGCGATCGAATCGGTGCTCATACTGCTTTCATGACCCTTGTCTTGACCATCCGCCCGACCCCCGTTCCTCACGCCTCGGGGCAATCTCGGACTATGGGCTGATTGGACTGAATTAGCGATGACGGATCGGCTGTGAATCTGTTCCGTGGTGTGATACAACTGAGTTTTGATCTCCTGCCGCCGGAGCAGATCTCGATTTGCAGCAAACCTCTACCTGCCCCGGTGGGAAGGCTGAATTAACTACGCTATCTGGTGGCAGCTGCTAAATTCTGAATCGGAGTTCGATATACCTGAGTTGGCGGTTGAAAGAGGCGGCGTCGAATGGATTACGGAACCCTTGGTCCGCAGCGGCTCGTCAGTACTCGCTGAAGGTTCTCCAATCGAGTGCGCTCAGCCGGGTTAATGCGCGCATCCTCAAGGCCACGAGCCTTGGGGGTTTCTCAACGATAGGAGTGTGAAGTGCATCCATGTTCGACGGTGAAGCTCCTCCCTCTGGGCGAAGTGAGGGGCTCGGGCAAGTACTCTTCGTGGGCTTGCTCGGATCGCCTCCACCGTCACCTCCGTTAGTCTTGGTGAATCCGGGGACTCGTGGTCCATCGACCATCAGAACCTCTGCCACCGGGTCCTTGCTATCGCATTGGGACGCAGATCTCTGCGGAACCCGGTCGGCAGGTCGAGACAGGCCATCGGGCTCGATCGCCCGTGACTTGGGGTGTGGCCGGTGGCGGGCCATCGCATGCCTCACCCACCGCTGAAGCCTCGACCGGCCGGGCAGCTTGCGCGGTGGGAGGCCAGAAGCGAAAGAAGGCACGAGGCCGACCCATCTTGGGTCGGCCGGTTGCCTTGAGAGAGGGCCTTGCTGAAACAGCAGCGACGGTCGCCGCCCAGCGGACGGGGGGCGCGTCCACGTCGCGTGGAGCCTCCTGAAGCCAAGAGGAGTCGTCGGCGACGAGCGTGGCGCTTACGAGGCGGATCTCTTGGCCGTCGACCAGAACTCCACTTGAAACCATGATGTAGGAGATCGAAAGAATCCCAACTTCTCCAACAAATCGCTAGAACACCAGCCCCAAGGTGGGCGCCAAGCTGTCGTGGTTCTAAGTCGGCGGTAGAATGGGGGTAGATATGGAGAGGCAAGTTCCTAGCTATGGAGTAGTTGTATCGCCAAAGTTCTGAGTTCAGGCCCTTCTCGGAGAAGTAATAGCCCTCGTCTCGGAGCCGGAGGCGATCGACTTGATTATATCGTATGTGTTACTGAGGTGCGAACCCTTCTACTGTGGAGGGTGGCTTATATAGAGTGCGCCGGGACCCCAGCCAGCCCGTGCGAGAGGTTTAAGTGCGTTAAGGCTAGGCGTTCTTGGTAATGCCTTACATAAAGTGTCATTAAGATCATAAAGACTATTTAACTCTGAGACCGTTTGGGCACCGAGTGGCTCTTGGACTCTGGTGGTGAGTGGGTCTTCATGGTCAGTGTCTTTGAATCATCAGTGGAAACCTACCAGGTCATTGGAAGGCAGCTTCTCTTCGGCGTCCTTGTGGAGGTACCTTTGGGAAGGTCTATGACACTACCCCAGGTACATGACTTCATCAACGGGGGCTGCGCCCGGGCCACGCCCAAATGCACGCCACCCAGCCAGGTCCTTCGGACCTGGTCGTCGCGCGCCCCTCCACGAGCAGAGCCAAGGTATGAAAGCTCCTCTGCACGTCAAGGGGGACTCCTGAGCATCGCGACTCAGGAGCCTAACTGGTCACGTAGCCCCTCACTCCTTAGTCCCGTCCTGGTTTCCGGTCGGGGCTAACAATGCACTGAGTATCTGTGAGGCGGGCCTGCCGTCGTGAAACAGCGAATCCCTCCTACACCTCCTTCCCTACTTGTTGTTTGCGGCGTCAAGGGACTCCTGAGCATCGCGACTCAGAAGCCTAACTTGCCACATAGCCCCTCACTCCTTAGTCCGTCCTGGTTTCGATCGGGGCTAGCAATGACCGGCAAGTATGCATGGGGTCGGGCCTGCCGACGTAGAACACAAGCAAATAGGAGGAAAATGCAAATTCTAGGGAATTCAAAAGCAAATATTACATGCCATGGATTGTTTCTAGCATAAACACAAGTTTAAGCGCCTCCAAGAGCCACGATGCATGTTGCAGGAATTAAAACAGGACGAGAAGCTGCGAAGGATCACTCCCAGTGGCGCCGCCCGCTTGTGGTGGAGTCGCTGGCGGCTCCGCCTCTGAGCATGGCTGGCAGCACCACGCTTTGGGCAAGGTGCTGAAAGCGCGGAACCTCCCAGCAAAGCCTCGGCTCGGCCTTTCACGACCTCTGCTGCGGCGTGGCGAGTGCGCCCGCTCATGGGTTCCAGCGGGCTGTCGAGGTCAATTTGGGGTTGCAAAAGGTAAGCGTGGCTGAGGACAGCGTCGTATTGCCATGAGAAGACAGGGCACGCGCCTCGGCCTCGGCCGTAGGAACCAAGGCCGTCCGCGACATCTTCAAGTGCACAGACTAGGAAGGGAAGCAACTCGGCAGGACCGTCCTCTGCACCAGCCAACGGCTTCTCCAAGCCGCCCTCATAGAGCGTCTTCAGCGCAGAGCGAGCTTTCTCCTCTAGTTTCGCGAAGGCCACTCGATCCTCGGCCATGACCTTCGCCTTGCCGTCTAGCTCGGTCCTCTCCGCCTTCAGCGACTGCTCCAGGGTCTCCAACCGGCCACGGCGGTCATCAAGCTCGGCGTTCCGGTCCCTGACGGCAGCCTCCCGAGCCTCCGTCTCCTTCTCCTTCTCCTGGCGGCCGTGGACCTCCTTGGCGAGCTCGTCACGCAGGCCTTGCAGCTCGACCTCCGGCGCCTTGCGGCCACTGGCATCCAGCGCCATACAGGCATCCGCAGCATCACCACAAAGGCGCACACCGCGGCGGCCTTGGCTTTGGCGGGCGGCTTGCTTCTCTTCATCGAGGCCGACACGGCTGGCTCGGCGCCCTTCCGGATGGAAGCGGCAGAGCAGGCCCACCCGAAGCTAGCTCGAGCGCCACGACCACAGGCGAGGTCACGCTCTGAAGATCCTCCTGCAGCTGGCTCAGTTCTTTGGCAGCCTAGTCCGGGCGGCAGAGGATCGAAGAGGCGGGGCAGTGGAAGCGGCGGAGAGGACGGCAGCGTGATCACGGCTTGGGAGGAAGGAGCCCCCTGGGCCTTGGACACCTCAGCTGCAGCATCAAGCGCAGACACCTCCAGAGTCAGCGGGGCCACGGGGGCTGACTCCTCACCAGAGTGTCCCTGCTGGGCTCGCGAGGACGACCGGGCAGGGGAGGCACGAGCCTCGATGCCTCCTTTCCCCTTGATGAAGGCGCTGCCCGTGAGCAGGCTCGCCTTGGCGGGGCATGAGCCCCTCTCAACCTTTTTTGCTGCAGGTGCCGACTTAGCCAAGGGAACGCAGATGTCAAGCCTTGGTGGCAGAAACAAAGCAAAGCGCGGATCGAGCACTTACTGGTCGTCGTTCGCGGACTCAAGCAGCCTCCGGCCAAACTTGAAGCCCGAGAGCCTACAGCTGGGATCGGCTTTGGGAGGCCCGGAGGCAGAAGGCGCGTCGGGAGGGTCGGAGCTGGCCTCAGACCGCCCCGGGACCAGAGCAGACCCTGGGAGGACCAGCCCTAACCTGCCCTTCCTCGGGACCAAGGGAGAATCCTCCCCTCCTCGCCTGGTGCCAGCGTCGTCATCGTCCGGCATGGAGCGGAGGGCACGGGACCTGCGCCGAGGGAATGACTCCTCCGACTCCTCGCCCGATCGCCTCCGAGTCAAACTCTTCTTCCTCCTCCTCTCCTTCCTCCTCACTCCTTTGGAGTCGTTGGAGACACGTTCACCGTCGCCCGGCCGCCGAGATCCCAGGAGCTTCTGCGAGGCACCAGCCCCTCACCGTTGAAGGTGGGCATGGCGTTCACCACCTGCTCCCGGTTGCATGAAGAGCAGGGGCAGGGGCGCCCTCGGCCTCGCCGCGTATCCTCCAACCAAGGGTGGAGCCGCAGCAGATCTTCATCGGCCGGGGCCTCGGAGCTCGGGGAGAAGGGCAGCGTCCGCTTCCCCAAGCCTCCACAATGGGGCAGAGTGCTCCGGTGGGAACCACCAGTGCTCGGGGAACTCCCTCGGGGCGTGGCCCGGTCAGCTTTGCCGCCCCAAGTTGCACTGGCCCCGGCCGCGTTCATCCTCTTGGCACCGCCCTCGCGCTGGTCGACAAGCTGTGTGAGACCACGCATCAGCGGCCTTAGGCTGCCCGTGAGCAGCACCGGTCGAGATGGGCGCCCGACATCCACCATGACCCACTTCTGTCGAAGCCTTGATCCTCTTCGAGGCTTGAGATGGCATTGGAGTTGGAGTATCGATAAAGCTTCGCGCATCTGCGAGATGTGGAGTCGCGAGAAACCGGGAGGTAAAAGTAATGGCCTTAAAGCCCTGAGGGCTTTACTAGCGTGAGCCTCACGGTAGTAGGTGAAAATCGCCGGAGAAGAACGAGTTGGGGTGGAGATCACGAGCTTGCAAGTTATCTTGGCGAAGAATAGCAAGAAGAACTTCGGAAAAGGAGGCACGGACCCGGCGATGATGGCGCTCGGGAAGGCGGGTAGAAGGTGCTCCCTTGGCCGAGGTTGGTCGGGCCGGCCTTGAGCCTGATCCCTCCTCGTTGCCTGCGCCACCGTCATCGGTAGCGTGAGGTGAGATTCTTCTCGATACATTCGAGGATCGAGCTAGCGAGTACCAGGCCTCGATCGGGGTCTTGCGAGGCACCATGGCTTGTCGGATTGGAAGGATTGAGACAGATCTGGAGGATTTGGGGAGCAGGAAGGAGAAGAAGCGAAAGGGGATCTGGAGCAAGGCAGCGAGAACAAAGCAAGTAAGTCTGGCCGAGCACCTCTTTTTGTCGGATGGGCGGCTGCTTAGGGCATCGTGGGGAAGCGGGCGCCCGTCCAATCAACGCCACCACGGCGCCCAAGGCCCAGGCTATTAGGGCCTGGCGCTTCACACTTGCCAGCTTCTACTGCTTTAAGCCAAGTCGGTGCGCCTTGGGCCGGGGCTCTGTCGGTGTTACGAGGCAGGGGTCCCAGGACTTGCACACTGCAGCCTGCGTTGTGGCTCAAGTGGGGGCCAGTGCAGCCCAGCTCATCGGCTCAAGCTCAAGACCCTCGCGAGGGGCCAAGCCTCATGAGGCGGACAGAGAAGCTTCCTCGGGAGCAGCCTCATCGAGCGAGGCTCGCGAGGCCCAGGCGATCAAGGCGGGGCACCTCGCGAGGCCCGTGGCATAAGCCATGACGATCGAGACCGAGGCGGGCGCCGAGGCGCCCGGCATGCCTGATGTCCTTGTTTCCCCTTCGGTGCAAAGGGGGCAAGTACAGGCCAAGGCATCAGGCAAATGTTACCGTTTCGGTGCAACAAGACCAAGACCAGTAGAACGGCAGGATGGAGGTCATCGTGGAGCCCAGGACGGCGTCATCGTCAGAGCCTTTAGCAGCCGAAGACCAACTTTAGTCAGGATAAGTGTACCAGATGTTCCCCTTCAAAATAGGACTAGCCACCACAGAGTAGAGGCATCGAGAAATGAATCGTTCGGAGAGAGAGAAGCGGTGAACTCACCCAAGGAGTTCATCGCACCAGCTCAGAACAGCCCTCATGAGGCTATTCTCCCTTTGTATTGTTCACCATCAGCCCTGAGGGCAATCCACCACACCACACCTTTGGGTAGGGTGTTACACCACAATGGTGGCTTTGAACGATATAAATCTCATGTCCCCTGTGGTCTTCTTTCTAGCCTAGATCCTTTGCGAGACTTTGATACGTGAGCTGGTAGGGAAAGATCTCCGTGCGCACACCAGAGTTCGAACCTCAAGGGTCTGCCGGAACCTGAAATCAGACAAGTTGCACTTTCAATACCTACACGGGTTAGTCCCACAAGGAACAAACAAGGATATCCATAGACATAGAAAGATGCACACACAAGACGATGTCTATGAAGGCATTAGGTTACCTTGTCCCTTGTCTTAACAACAAGAGGGTTTGTGACTCCTTGAACTAGTGCAAGATGTGGAAGTTGATTGCACTTGTTCTTGCCAAAATGATATGAGTGAAATATGTTGGCAGAGTCACCCTCAAGAACTCTCTAGTTCTTCTTCTTTGGGATCCACATCATCTTGATGGGAATCCTTGGAGTTGTAGTCGTACTTGATGAAGTAGAACTTGATGTAGTCTTGGGAACCCACTTGACCAAAGCCTTAGGAGCTTCTTCAAATGCATCAATCTCCTCTTGAAGCTTATCCTTGTCTTTTTGCTTGTGGTCTTGTGGTGGAAGATCATCTTGAGCTTGTGTCCCTTTGAAAGAAGTAGGATCATACTTCTCCTGTTGAGCAACAACCTTCATCTTGGGGTATTGATCTTCTTCCCACTCAACTCCATTGGCATTGAACTTTCGTTCAAAACCAACACCTTGGTTCTTCCGGTGCCTTCCTTGCTTGCGTATAATTTCCTCGAGTTGCTTACTCCCAGCAAGGCTCTTGTAAACACCTCTCTCTATAATTCCCTTCAATAAGCTATTTTCTTGCTCAAGTGTAACTTGGCTAAGAGAATCATTAGTGGAATCAAGAGAACTACTAGAAGCAACAACATTGGATTTAGCATGATTATTGTTACTACTAGAGGAAGAATCTTTCTTGTTACTAGACTTGACTTGAGGCATGTAAGTGGATAAGAGTAAGCGGCTTGGCAATGTAAGAACTTTTCTTGCGAAGATCATCATTGATTGCCTTTATGAACTCATGCTCTTGCTCAAGGTTGAGCTTTTCGGAGCGTAACTTCTCATGAGTCCTTAAAAGTTCTCGATGATCTCCTAAGATAGTTTCATGAGCTAACTTAAGAGTGTTTAGTTCTTTAGTTAGAAACTCAATCTTCTCCTTATCATTGTCATTCGTTTTATCTTGATTATCATGATTAATTGACGTTTCATCGTAGTATTCATCACTAGAGTTGTCAACAAGTAAATCATCATCACCTAGCAAGTCATCTTCATCACTATTGAAATCAACATATTGAGGTGTGATACCTTTGGACCTTTGGCCATGAAGCATCTTCAATTCCTTCATTTGGAGAATCAAATATGTCGTAGGAGTTGGTTGACACAAGGGCTAGACCGGCAACACCTTCATCTTGAGTATATTCGGAGTTGGGTGATAGCTTCTCTCGGATTGATTAGCCGAAGTCGGGCGGATGCCCATTCACCAACATGAGCTTGATGTCTTCGTTTTGTGTAGCTCCTTGATGACTTGTCCTTCCTTTCTGAATCCTTGCTTCTCCGTGAGGGTCTTCGTTCATAACGATCATCTCTACTCCTTCTCTCTCGTGGTGATTCTTCTCTTCTACTTCTTCTTTTGGGAGAATCTTCTCTTCTTTTGTAGGGGGCCGTACACTCATTTGAATAGTGTCCAGGTCTTCCACAATTGTAGCAATTACGCTCTCGACTAGAAGATCTTTTGTCATTGTAGGACCTTGACTTGGAGCTTCTCTCTTTGCTTCTACTCTTGTAGAATTTGTTAAAGTTCTTCACCATTAGGCTCAATTCTTCATTGAAGGTTTGTTTCTCACTTGATGATGTGGGGGCTTCACATGAGGCTTTGTAAGCACCACTTGACTTGTTGTGAAGTTCCTCCTTATCCTTGAGTGACATCTCATGAGCAACAATTCTTCCAATGACTTCGGTTGGCTTGAGATCTTTGTAATTGGGCATCATTTGGATCAATGTGCACACGATATCATATTTTCCATCCAAGGCTCTTAGGATCTTCTTGATGATGAATTTGTCGGTCATCTCTTCACTTCCTAAGCCGGCAATCTCATTTGTGATAAGAGCAAGCCTAGAGTACATTTCAGCGACACCTTCACCATCCTTCATTTTGAACTTGTCAAGTTGACTTTGAAGCACATCAATTTGGATTCCTTGGCGGAGTTGGTACCTTCGTGCATATCAATCAAAGTATCCCAAATTTCCTTTGCATTCTCAAGGCGGCTGATTTTGTTGAATTCTTGAGGCACAATCCGTTGAAGAGGATATCACAAGCTTGAGCGTTGTATTGCAGCATCTTCAACTCTTCCACGGTAGCATCACGGTTCGGTTCTCTCCCATCAAAGAATTCACCTTGCAAGCCAATACACACAATAGCCCAAGCAGTGGGGTTATGTCCAGAATATGCATTTTCATCTTATGCTTCCAACTAGCAAAATTAGTACCATCAAAGTAAGGACCTCTCGGTGGTAATTTCCTTGCTAGGCGCCATACTCTCTAGGTTGTGAAACCAAGGCTATGACCACCAAAGCTATGGAAATCAAAGCAAATAGAGACCAAAGCTCTTATACCACTTGTAGGATCGGAAGTATGTCTAGAGGGGGGTGATTAGACTACTTGACAAAATAAAAATCTAGCCTTTTCCCAATTTTAGTTCTTGGCAGATTTTAGCAACTTTAGAACAAGTCAAGCAATCTTAACACAATTCGAGCAAGCATACAAAGAGTATATGAGCAGCGGAAAGTAAAGCATGCAACTTGCAAGAATGTAAAGGGAAGGGTTTGGAGGATTCAAACGCAATCGGAGACACGGATGTTTTTGTCGTGGTTCCGATAGGTGGTGCTATTGTACATCCACGTTGATGAGGACTTCAACCCACGAAGGAGTAGCAGTTGCTGTGAGTCCACGGAGGGCACCACCCACGAAGGGTCCACGAAGAAGAAACCTTGTCTATCCCACCATGGCCGTCGCCCACGAAGGACTTGCCTCACTAGCGGTAGATCTTCACGAAGTAGGCGATCTCCTTGCCCTTACAACCTCCTTGGTTCAACTCCACAATCTTGTCGGAGGCTCCCAAGTGACACCTAGCCAATCTAGGAGACACCACTCTCCAAGAAGTAACAAATGGTGTGTTGATGATGAACTCCTTGCTCTTGTGCTTCAAATGATAGTCTCCCCAACACTCAACTCTCTCTCACATGATTTGGATTTGGTGGAAAGAAGATTTGAGTGGAAAGCAACTTGGGAAGGCTAGAGATCAAGATTCATATGGTAGGAATGGAATATCTTGGCCTCAACACAAGTGTAGGTGGTTCTCTCTCAGAAAATGTGTATTGGAAGTGTAGGTTCGTTCTGATGGCTCTCTCCATGAATGAAGAGGAGGTGGAGGGGTAAATATAGCCTCCACACAAAATCTAACCGTTACACACAACTTACCAATCTCGGTGGGACCAAATTGACAAACTCGGTCGGACCGATTTAGCAAATCTAGTGACCATTAGGATTTTCGGTGGGACCGACATGCAACTCGATAGGACCAATATGGTTAGGGTTAGGGCATAACGTAATCTCGGTGAGACCGATTACACAAACTTCGGTGAGACCGA